>CM063173.1:159811844-161011844 GCA_031835075.1 Saguinus oedipus | reverse complement strand
TGTTTGTAATACAAACATCCTTCAAACTCTGTTTTTGCAAATAATGCCCTTTCTCCATACCTGATGTTAGTAATTTGAGTCTTCTCTCTTTTTTTTTGTCAGTTTAGTTAAATGTTTGTGAATTTGATGATCCGTTTTATCAATTTTTCTCTATGAAAAAATTCTCCACTTTATTTTCTTTCTAATCTTTATTATTTTCTTCCTGCTGCTTATTTTTGGGTTGAGTTTGTTTTTCTTTTTCTAATTTCTTAGAATGGAATGTTAGATTATTGATATGAAACTTTTCTTTCTTTCTTAAAAATATGTTGATAGCTACAGAATTCCCTATAAGAACTGATTTAGTCGCATCCTTGATTGCTTGAGTGTTGCTATGTTGTGTTTTCATTTTCATTCATCTCAAAGCACTTTTTAATTTATTATGGGAATTGGCTCACACGATTTTTGACTATGGAGGGCAAGAAATTCCCTGATAGGCTATCTGGAAGTCAGATTCTGCTCCGCCCTGGGCTTGCTGTCTGTTATTATTTTACTTAGTGATATTTCTAAATAACTCTAAAGTCTATATTCTTTGTCATGTTTAGCCACTGAGCTGTCAGCTCAGTCAGCTCAGCAGTCAGTGAATGAATGGACAGAGTGTCCTTGAACACCAGTGACCAGTGAATCTCCTAGTCCTTGGAAGGCTCCTCTGTGTGCAGGTTGGGCACTCCCTCAACACTCAGCCAGGCAGTTGAAACTGTGCCTTAGCTTTCAATTTCTGGTTTTATAGAGCCCCAAGACCGGCCAGAAGTGAGCTCTTTGGGCCTTCTCAGGTCTCTTCTGAGCATGTGCATGGCCCTGGACACATGCAGAGTCTTACATATGCCCACGGCCTTCCAGACGCCCAGGAAGGAGGTGAAGCTTGTCAAAGACCCCATGGAGAGCTCATTCCCAGGTTTTCCTTTTATGGTTTTGGATCAGCTTATGGTCTGCCCGGCGGTTATCCACAGCCTTAGGCAGCCACAAAGCACCCAGCCAGAAAGTTAAACAACGGTCTCTAATTTTTTTTTTTTTTTTTTTTTTTTTTTGACAAACACCCCTGGAGAAAGCCTTTGCACTAGGTGAGTTCTAAGTCAGGTCAAACAAAAATAAATGGGGTCTTCCAGGGAACTACTAGAGAGGCTAAATAATGATGATTCCATGGGAAGGAGGCTTTAAAGGGCCCCCGACTCCATTTATCTCTCTTTGATGGCTACCAGACTGCTGTTTTACTGATTGTTAGAGTTTTCCAGGGAACCACCACATGAAGGATAGGAATAGGGCAGGTTGAAACACCACAAAGCTTGCTGTTCATACCAAGACTCAGCCATTTTAATTAAATAAAAGCTTCCCAGATTATTCTGAGCTTTTGGTGGTTAACTTTCAGGGTTCTAGAAAAGTTGCTTTTGACAATTTCTGCCAGTTTTCTTGTTTTTTTTTGGAGGAATTTGTCGATTGTCAATTATCAGTCCGTTTGGATATCTATTATCAATCAGTTTTATGTTCAGAGGATCACTCTGGCCCTAGTGTGTAGAAGACACTGGGGTAGGAGAAGGACTGGGGTGAGAGGGACGAGTTGGGAGTTCTGTGGTCAGCAGGCAGCAGACGATGGAAACCTGCACCGAGGTGGTCACAGCGGAGACGCCGCCCAAAAGTTCAGATGCGCCGAGTGATACCGCTGGCCAGGTTCTGTGCTCAGTGCCTTAGTTCCCTTTTTGTACATCATTGTACCTATTTTAACAATGACAAAACTACACTTGTGATGTTTAATACCTGCCCAAGGTCACACAGCTAAAATGGGGTTACAGCAGTTTTGGAATCTATATTTGTGTGACTTTAAAACCCATGTTTATGATCACTACCCTGTATTTCTAGATGCAGGGTGGATGACTATAGTAAAAAACATTCTTCATTTGACAAATATTTATTGATGACCCATTATGTGCAGGTATTGTTCTGGGGTCTGGGGATATAATAATAAACTATAGAAAAAAAAACTGGCCAGGTGTGGTGGCTCATACCTATAATTCCAGCACTTTGGGAGGCCGAGGCAGGTGGACCATTTAAGGTCAGGAGTTTGAGACCAGTCTGGCCAACATGGTGAAACCCCATCTCTAGTGAAAATACAAAAATTAGCCAGGCTGGTGGCACACACCTGTAATCCCAGCTTCTAGGGAGGCTGAGGCAGGAGAATCATTGAACCCGGGAGACGGAGGTTGCAGTGAGCTGAGATAGTGCCACCACACTCTAGCCTAGGCAATAGTGTGAGACTCCATCTCAAAAAAAAAAAAAAAAAGAAAGAAAGAGAAAGAAACTCCCTGTTCTCATGGTGCTTACTTTCTCATTGGCAAAGGCAGACAATAAAAAAGATACACATGGGGTATCTTATGTAGGGTAACACAACATGTTAAAATAGAATAAGGAGAGAAAGAGGGCAATGGGTAGGTGTGGGAGGATGTTTATATGAGTCCGTTTTCATGCTGCTGATAAAGACATACCCAGACTGGGCAATTTATAAAAGAAAGAGGTTTAATGGACTCCCAGTTCCACATGGCTGGGGAGGCCTCGAAATAATGATACAAAGCGAGGAGGAGCAAGTCACATCTTATGTGGATGGTGGCAGGCAAAGAGAGAGCTTGTGCAGGGAAACTCCCTCTTATAAAACCATCAGTTTTCATGAGACATATTCACTATCATGAGAACAGCACAAGAAAGACCTGCCTCCCATGATTCAATTACCTCCCACGGGGTCCCTCCCACAACACATGGGAATCCAAGATGAGACTGGGGTGGGAACACACACAAACTATATCAATGTTTAAAGAAAGTAGCCAGGTAGGCTGGTGCAGTGGTTTACGACTGTAATCCCAGGACTTTGGGAGGCAGAGAGGCAGGCAGATCATCTGAGGTCAGGGGTCCGAGACCAGCCTAATCAACATGGTGAAACCCCTTCTCTAACTAAAAATACAAAAGTTAGCTGGGCATGGTGGTGCATGCCTGTAATCCTAACTACTCAGGAGGCTGAGGCAGGAAAATCAATTGAACCTGGGAGGCAGAGGTTGCAGTGAGCCAAGATTGCAGCACTGTACTCAAGCCTGGGAAACAGAGCAAAACTCCATCTCAAAAAAAAAAAAGGAGAGAAAAGAAAAGAAAAAGAAAGAAGAAAGAAAAAGAAAAGAAAAGGAAGAAAGGAAGAAAGAAAAAGAAAGAAAGAAAGAAAGAAAGAAAAAGAAAGAAAGAAAGAAAGAAAGAAAAGAAAAAGAAAGAAGAAAGAAAAAGAAAAGAAAAGGGAGGAAGGAAGAAAGGAAGAAAGAAAAAGAAAGAAAGAAGAAAGAAAGAAAGAAAGAAAAAGAAAGAAAGAAAAAGAAAGAAAGAAAGAAAGAAAGAAAGAAAGAAAGAAAGAAAGAAAGAAAGAAAGAAAGAAAGAAAAAGAAAAGTCAGGTAAGGCCTCACCCGAGAGTGGTGTTTCAGTAAGGACCTGGCGCCGGGGGAGGAGTCACATGCATATTCAGGTGAACAGTGTTGCGGGCAGAGAAGTAAGAGAGGTAGCAAGTGCAAAGACCCTGAGTGGGAACAGCAAGGGGCTGACTTGGGTGGTGAATGAAGCTGACTGAGTGCCGGGGAAGAGTCTGAGGAGATGAGGACAGAGAAGGGATGAGACCTCAGATCTCACAGGCCTTGCAGGCCTCGGACTGACAGGAGTTTGACTCTGCAGAGTGACAGGATTGGAAGGATGACTCTGATTTTTGTGTTGAGAACAGGGAGAAAAGGCCAGAATCTGAAAGGTCAGATGGGAATCTTGGCGGTAATCCAAGAAAGAGCAGTAGAGGTGTGGCCCCGAAGTGGGAGCAGTAGTGGAGGTGAGCAGCAGTCAGCCCCTGTAGACTATTTTGCAGGTGGAGCTTACAGGATTTAGTGAGGGCCTGGAGGCAGGGAGTGAGGAAAGGAAGCTGTCAAGGATGACTTCAAGTTGTTGGGCCTGAGCAACTGGAAGGACGGAGCTGTCCTTGCCAGGATAGGGCAGGGTGGAAGGAAGAGGTCTGGGGAATTGGGGCAAGGCTGAGTCTGGGGCTGTTTCACTTGAGTTACTGATTCAACATACATATAAACAAGTCTGTTGCTGAGGGAAGGCATGGACATATAGATAGCACTGGAAGCCATGAGTCTGGATGAGCAGGAGTCATATAGATAGCACTGGAAGCCATGAGGCGGGACGAGAAGGCCCAGAAATGACCAATACCAGCCTCCTGGTGCAGGGCAGGAGGGATGGACATCACGGATGAGAATACTGGAGAAGCACAGCCCTCTGTCCCTCCTCAGGCTTGCCTCCCACCCTGTCCACCTCTATGAAGGTATCATTGCATTAGTGACATTCACACTGATTCATAAAGAGAAATAAACGAGCAAAGCAACAGCTCAGGGTGTGCTGAGCACCCAAGTGAGCACTCTGAGCTCGGGGCTCCCTCCTGCACCATCTCAGTAAAGCTCCTTATACACTGAGAGGGCAGAGAGCCCTGAAGTTAATTTTTAAAAGGTTTCTACCAAAAAAGTTAAATCTTAATTAAGCGTACATCTGAAATTCAAACAGATCAGCTCGGTTTTTGGTAAAATGAATTCGCAGGGACTAGCTCTTGCCCAGGGACATTGGACAAATGAGATTTGCTCTGTGTGAGTTAAATCAAGGTGGGAGGAGTTGGGAAGCAGGGAAAGGAACTCATTCAAGTCCTCCTGGTCCAGGATCAATGACCATCCATTCGTTCCTAGGCTGACAATGAGCACAGTTTGCTGGAGAGAGTTCATATTCCATGCTCATATTAATCTTCCCTTTCCGGGGAGCTTGCCAGTGTGCTGAGGAAAACGCACGTCCCGCCAGCATTGCCGATGTGAATGAGAGCCCTTTGTCCCTCTGGCTCCTCCTGGTGACTGGCCCTCTGATCTCCCCGAGGGCAAGCATCTTTCTAATCATTTGCCACATAGAGTTGGCTCAACCCAACCCAGCTTTTCCCTGTAGCGTCTTGTTGCTGCAATCTGTGGTCACGGTTCTTAAAGAAGAGGGATGTGTCTTTCTATCCCCAAGGAAGGAAGGTTTCCATTTGGCGTTGTTTTCCGCCGTCATGTTTTTGTTGTTGTTGTAGAAATGGAGCAGAAAATTGCTGCTGTTCTTTTATTGCCCAACTGTCCATGCCACTTCCAGTCAATTGCTTTTGTAAATTTTATTCAGACATTTGGGTTACTCTTTGCTAAAATCTTCACCATTCTTTCTGATCAACTCATAATTCTGTGATGGAAAAAAAAAATCCACTGTTTTCCTATCAGTGAAAAACCATCTGCGATTGTCTCCTTTCATGATTCCGCAACCCCTCACTTTGTCACAGGATATTTATGAAATAGATGAAATGTTTATGCATCTATGTGATGCAATTTTACATTAAAAAAATTATTCCTTAGCTTTATCTACGTACCAAACACAATGCTTCCAGATAGTGCCTCCTTCAATCTTCACAGCAACCAGGTGAGGAAACTTGTTTTTAATCTGATTTTATTAATGGGGCAGCTGAAGCCAGAGAGCTTGAATATCTTGCCTAAGGTCACATACAAGCTCAGCCAGTGAGTGCTCTTCACGATGGCATCTGCTGCCCCTCATGAGAGCAGCAGCATCTCGCAGGAAGAAGCTCTTACTTTCCAAGTTTGTGCATTTTGCATAGCGATCGCAATTTGAACCAAGATACTTCATCCTTCATTTTTGCCAAAGAGTTTAATACTGTGCATGTCAACCCCTAAAGAAATGCGGCACAGACTCATGTAACCAATTACACTAAGAGTAACAGGTTTGTGTAGGATGGTAAGGCTTAGAACTCCTTTTAAATGGTTTATTTTTCAAACCTGTAGCCCTGATCAGAACACGATTTGTACCACTTGAAAGTTTTTGATTACACAACAACCAAGAAATAATAAATTTGGGCCCCAGTAGCATCACAAGTTAACTCCAGCCAAGAGGCTCAGGTGAAAGACATTACGCCAGCAACAAGGAATTTCCATTAAATCTCAGTTTATTTCGGACTACTAGCAGATACCCTCTCTAGAAGAGGGAGAATTGGCCAAAATGTCTTAGAATCATTTGGCAGCTATTGGGAGCACCTGTTTACTAAGGCTCTAGAATGATTAGGGGCAGATTTTGAAACTGGGCTTGACTTGGGCATAGACTTACTTTGTCGAACTGGGCAGGTCACTGACCCAGTGATGGTGCTGTCCTGGTAGGGGCTAGAACAAGAGTCTCTGCGGGCAAGTGTGAAGACAGGATGTTGATGGCAGGGATGCAGAAGCCTGGGCGGGGGAGGTTGGGACCAGGCTGGGGAGGCGTTTCCTGATGTAGTCCCTGCCTCTTATGGTGGACTCCACCGTGCGGGAGAGGGAACAGTGAGGCTGGGAGCTGGAGAACCCCTGGGTGAAATAAGAAGGTAAGGATTGGATTCAGATGGGAGCGTCCTTGTGAGGGTTGCTGTGTAGGATTGCCAGGGCTGCTGTAAGGAAGCAGCACAGATGGGGAGGCTTAAGTCACAGATTCTTACCTTCTCACAGTGCTGGAGGCTGAAAGTCCCAGACAAGTGGTCAGTGGCATCGGTTTCTCCTGAGGCCTCTCTCTGTGGCTTGCAGGTGGCCATCTCCTCCCCACATCCTCACAGGGGCTTCCTATGTGTTTGTGCACTGATCTCCTCCTCTTACGTGAACGCCAGGCATACTGGATTAAGGCCAACCCTAATGACCTCATTTTAACCTAGTCACCACTTTAAAGACCCTGCCCCTAAACATAGGCACATTCTGAGGAACTAGGGGTTAGGTATTCAACATACACATTGTGGGGGAAATAATTTATTCCATAACAGTTGTTTTTCAGTGGTCTACAGATTAATTTTATCATGTGCCCCACTGGAAAAATACAAAGCAAAACATTTGAGCGTGAACACCCATTGAGTCTATTTAATTATTACAAAGTGTATTCTACTGGGCTAATATATTTTGCGCAGTATAAACCATACCTATATAGAGACCTTGTAAGGGATAAGCAAGACATAAATACAAGTTCTGTTTTGTCCCGTGACCTGCAGGATCCTCTCAGTCGTCTCTGGGATGCAGGCACCCTGCCGTGAAGCCACTGCCGTCGTGCTCACCACTTCCATCTCACTGATTCTTGTTTTTTCTAGGCTCTGGGAATCCACCTGCTCTTCAGATTGACACATTCTTTCCTTAGATATAAATACCTTCAGTCAGATTATGGTGATGCCCGGCAGCCTCGGAGCCATTCTCTCTCTAAGTGGACTCTCTGCATCCTGACTGATTTATGGTCTGCCTCAGCAGTCGGATTTCCTCCAGTTCCAAGCCCTTGAGGGCACATGTCAATATCCTGTTAGGCTCTCAGCCTGCACTCTCCATTTGCCACCCAACACTTTCCTCCGTGAAACACTCTTCACTCTTCTCATGCCTAATTTCCATTTCCCCACCACCGAGGCTGTGAACTCCATGAGGATATTGATTAATCCAAAATCTGTCCTCCTAGTGGATTTCATAAAGTTTGCTGATATTAGAACTTTCTGCATCGAAACATGGTCAAAGAGAAAATTCACAACTCATTATTGTTTCTGATCTTATAAATTCAAGTCTTGCAATTAAGCATGAAGGTCAATAGGATCCTAATACAGTTTTTAAAAAACACTTGCGTTAATATCCTTCCTAGTTGTCCTTCTGGAGCCTCCTCAGGAAGGAAAACATGTAAACATCCTGACTTGTGCCTGAGCTGTTGATGCCAGGGGCCACTGGGGAGGTGGCCTCCAGCCTCAACCTTAGCCTGGAGTTGCTGGAATTGGCCCTGAGGGGTTGCCAGATCTGACATTGAAAGAAGAGCCAAGGCAAGGCTGGAAGGATCTGGGGGAAGTTTCCATGTTGAAGAAGTTACAGACTAGAAGAAACAGGAAGCTCCCATGCTTCTGGCCCACGGCGAGAGACACTCATCGTTATCAAGCATCTGAAATGTGCCAGGCGCTGTTCTTGTACCTCCCCTGTATGATCGCCCTGAATTCTTGCAATACCACAAAACAGAAAATAGCTTCGTTTTTGCAGATGTCTGTACTGAGCGAAGTTAAGTACTTTTCTCTGTATTCACAGAGCTGGTAGGTGTGTGGTGGAGTCAGAATCGGAACCCAGGTCCGTCTGACTCGGGAAGACCAGGACTTCATCTAGCATCTCCTGCTAGGCCTGGGGATTCCAAAAAATGGCCCATTTTGTAGCATCTTTCCTTGACTCTTCTATCTCAGAAAGTGCCTTTGTCCTGTTTCCCTGGTAGAATTCCTTTCTGATTAGGGTGGGCTGGCACCATGAAGGCTGTGATTGGTGATTGTGGGCCCATATCCCTCTCTGGCAACCTAGGTACATTCTGACATGAGTTTCTTGGGGCTGTGCCGAACACAACGGTGGCAGAAGATATTTGAGGTCAGGCTAGCTGGTGCGGCTGATATAGTTTGGATGTTTTCCCCTCCAAATCTCATGTTGAAATGTGATCCCCAGTGTTGGAGGTGGGGGCCTGGTGGGAGGTGTTTGGGTCATGGGGGCAGATTCCTCATGAAAGGCTTGGTGCTGTCCTCGGTAATGAGTGAGTTCTTGATCTGCTAGTTCACATGAGAGCTGGTTGTTGAAGGGAGCCTGGCACCTCCCCACCTCTCTCTTTTGCCCCCTTCTCCCCATGTGATATGCCTGCTCCCTCTACACTTTCCATCATGATTGTAAGCCTTCTGAGGCCTCACCAGAAGCCAAGCAGATGCTGGTACCATGCATATACAGCCTACAGCACCATGAGCCAAATAAACTTCTTTTCTTTCTAAGTTACCCAGCTTCAATATTCCTTTATAGCAACACAAAACAAACTCACACAGGGGAATCTCTGAGACCATGTCATGTAAGCAGCCAGTCCCTTGTGGCGCACATCTAGGCATGTTGGGGTTTGTCAGGTTTAAGTCCTGGCAACAGTAGGATACTAATTATGGGATAATTACACTCTCCGCAGCCCTTACCTTGGGCTACAATGTAAAGACCACCAATGAACATAAGAACTGATTCTATTTGTTGCTTAATTAGAATGGAGGAGCAGTGAGCTGTTTTAAGAGAAAAGTGTCTTTCCCTGTGCCTGCCCTTCCTTCAAGTTTAATGAGACGTTTAGAATTGTGGGTGGTTTTGAATGTGAACTCAGTGAACTTTGCTCATTGATGGCTGGCCACAGTGTTTCAGTTCTTCCAAAAACTCCTCCTTTTGGTTTATCTGCCAACAGATTTCAGCTTCTTGAGCAAAGTTACTGATGAGGGCTTTGCCCAAGAAGCCGAAGTCTGTTGGCAAACAAACCAAAGGGAGGAGGTAGTTTTTTTTTGTTTTTTGAGACAGTGTCTTTTTCTGTTGCCCAGGCTAGAATGCAATAGTGCGATCTCAGCTCACTGCAACCTCCACTTCCCAGGTTCAAGTGATTCTCCTGCCTCAGTCTCCCAAGTAGCTGGGGTTACAGGCACACACCACCTTACCCGGGTAATTTTTTGTATTTTTAGTAGAAATAGGGTTTTGCCATGTTGGTCTTGAAGTCCTGACCTCAGCAGATCACCCCACCTCAGCCTCCCAAAGTGCTGGGATTACAGGTGTGAGCCACTAAGCTTGGCAGGAGTTTTAATACTGTATAAAATTGTACTCCTCTTCACTGAAGGGGGCTCAGGCATCTTGTCATCCTATGTGTACCCTGTCTTTCTAAGCCATGGAAAAGGAGTCTCTCTGCTCTTGGAGCCCCATTCAACTTCAAAATGCAATACAAATTTCAATAAAGTAGGACCTTTACTTGTACAGAGCCCTATCGTAGGTTCAGTGACAGGAGAGGTGGAAGGTACTATCTCTAACACTGATGAATGACAGGCCGCCCGCACTCTGAACACGTGATGCTTTTGAAATGCCCTATTTCATTTACTCTCTTTTTTTTTTCTTTTTTGAGGCAGGGTCTTGCTCTGTCACCCCCAGTCTGGAGTGCAATGGTGCAATCTTGGCTCACTGCAACCTCTGCCTCCCGGGTCAAGTGATTCTCCTGCCTTAGCCTCCTGAGTAGCTGGGATTACAGGCACCCACCACCACACCCAGCTAATTTTTGTATTTTTAGTAGAGATGTGGTTTCACCATGTTGACCAGGCTGGTCTCAAACTCATAACCTCAGGTGATCCACCTGCCTCAGCCTCCAAAGTGGTGGGATTGCAGACGTGAACCACCAAGCCCAGCCTCATTGATGTCAAGGAGGAAGGCATTGCTATCCCCATTTTACAGGTAAGAAAGCTGGTTGGGTGCAGTGGCTCACACCTTTAATTCCAGCACGTTAGGAGGCTGAGGCGGGTGGATCACTTGAAATCAAGAGATCGAGACCAGCCTGACCAATATGGAGAAATCCTGTCTACTAAGTCAGGCATGGTGGCATGTGCCTGTGGTCCCAGCTACTTGGGAGGCTGAGACAGGAGAATTGCTTGTACCTGGGAAAATTGCTTGGACCTGAGAGGCAGAGGTTGCAGTGAGCCGAGATTGCTGAGGGTCAGAGAGCCTTAGTTACATGGTTCTTAGTGAAAGAGCCAGGATTTGAAGCCAGGCCTGGCCCCAAAGCTCATGCTCTTTCCACAGCCTCTGGACTCAGGCAACTGTGTGGCCTCTAGTGCTGATGGGGGTTGGGGTTGGGGAAGATGTCTGGGGGCTAGCTGTGGCACAGCCATTGCTCATTAATCCTAGATTGACATACAACTCCTTGCCTACTCTGAGGAGTTTATTTGCAGTTCTTTAAACATATCTCTGTATTGGGAGCTATAGTTTTGTTCTCTTCTCAAATGATGGAGCAGCCATCCATCTAGCCCCGAGTCAGTAAACCCAGTCAGGTGCGATTTAGGGTCGGACAGACAGAGGGCAACTTTATTTTCCTGTACCAGATGGTACTTTGGTTCATTTTAGTCCAATGAGATGGGAATTAGAGGACAAAAATGATCAGCCAATAGGTTTCATGTTCCTCTTTATTTTTCCCTGCTATATGCAATGTCAAGTACCATCTGGGTCATATCTGCATGGTGGGATTCTTCAATGAGCCAAGCAATCCTGGGCCCTAGAGCTGGTGCTGATCCCATAGAGAGGAGGGCGGACACAGTGGATTTACTGGTGCATCTCAGCTCAGTTTTTGCAAGGACAGTTTCAGCCTGTTCTAGCAAAAGTGTGTGTGTGTGTGTGTGTGTGTGTGTGTGTGTGTGTGTGTGTGTGGTGTATACTGTAACCTTTTCGCCAGGGAAGAATTGTAGGTTTCTAGTAACATCTCATCATAGCTTTATCTTAATCAGCTAAAGGGATGAGTTTCTCTCCAATTCACTGATAGAGATGTTGTGAAAAGAGTAAATAGAAATGATTCCTAAAGAGGGAGTGGGGGATCTTTAAGCAGGGATTTGCTGATACAGTATTTCTTCTCCCTTGATGCAGAAACATAGCTCCTTCCTTACAAAGAGCCCATATTCTTGGCTTGTTGATTTCATTGGCTTCCCAAGAGAAGCATGAATCATCATGAGGTGGTGTCAGGGTGACTCCGGCCACGTTGGGGGATTCCTCCAAAGTGGTTCCCACGTGATGTGAAGAGCTTAGGCTTTCTGGTTTTCTCATGTTACAGAGGAGGAAACAGAGACCCTCAAGGTGGCAGCATGAGTCAACGTCACAGGGTGAGCAGGAGAGCCAGGACAGGCTCTGAGCGGGGCACAGAGTTCCTTTGGTGGGCCGGCTGCCTTTGACCTCCCAGTAGGAAACTATCAACAGCCCTGTTTGCTCCAAGTCCTCTGGGGAAGTTTGTGAGAAGAGTCCATGCAGCTCTACACAAAAGCACAGAGCAGTGCTCTTTAAAAGAAGTGTTGCCCTAAAATAAAGATCTTCTAGCAAATCGCATCTCCAAAAGACAGAGTATGGGTGGTAGGAAGAGGAAGTCAGACCGTTTTGCCCTGTTTTCATCATGAATATTTGCATGACCTTGGAAAAGTCATTTTACCTCCGGGGACTTCAGTTTATAAAATGAAGCAGTTGAACTCAATGAGGGATTTTCTAATTTATCTGAGGGTGGAGCAACTCCTGAAATTCCACAGTGGCGGAAAACCTTTCTTTGGAACCCAGTCTATAAAACAGATAAAACAAGAGCTGCACTTATTGGAGATCAGGTGAGCACAGGGCCAGGAATACACTCACTCTGGACACCTTCCCAAACCACGCACTTCCCAGGGACCCACACGACTCCACACAATGCAGAAGTGGCTGTGGGCCTCCCCAACACGCTGCCATATTTCTTACCAGGAGATGGCTCTCTTACTTCATTTCCCAACTGTACCACTTGGAGGAAAAGTTATTAATCAAACTAGTTTGTGAACTTGCTGAGGAAAAATGAACTCAGCTGGAGGAAACCACCAGGCAATGTGCCCTCTTTGACCTTGCCCTGTGGTTTATGACAACGGGCCACCAGCACCCATGACTGGAGACCCTCCTCCCATTCTGCCATTCTGCCTCCTGAGGAATGCACTCCTAGACTAGCATGGAAGATACGGATCTTCACTTCTCCACAACGTCCCAGTGAGACCTTCCTTAAATTGATGCAGCACAGCACTAAGGTCTGAATGTGCCCCCACCTTAATTCATATGCAAAATCCTAACCCCCCCCACCAGGTGATGGTTTCAGGAGATGGGGCCTTTTGAGAGGTGATCAGTCGCTGAGGACAGAGCCCTCATGAATGGGACTAGTACCCTTAGAAAAGAGACTGCAGAGAGCTAGCCAGTGCCTACCACCACGTGAGGACACAGAGAAGGTGCCATCTATGAGGAAGAGGCCCTTGCCAGACACTGCTAGTGTCTTGACCTTGGACTTTCCAGCCTCCAGAATGGTGAAAAACAAATGGTTGTTGTTTGCAAGCCACCTAGTTTATGGTATTTTTGTATGGCAGCCCAAATGAAGAAGACATACATACAGGAAAACAGAACAATTTTGAAAATACCTAAATGAGCATTAAAATAAAACAGGTGTGAAATGAGAAAGTTCTTCTTCAAAGTTTATATCTTAGACTACATTATGAGAAGGAGGAACAGACTCTTGCTCTATGGCCATTATCTGCTATTAGCATAATCATATACCTATGTATATATATTCTCTAAATCAGCTACATCTTGAATCAGCTACCTTGACTCACTCTGGCATGTCTGAACAGAACTGGGCTAGCCCCAGACCCTGGTGCATGTCATGCCTTATTTGGAAACCCTCCTGACCTCCTCCTGACTAGCTTCTTCCTTGTCTTCTTTCCCCCTTATCTATTCAGGAAATTTTCAAGTGTTTAACCAATCGGGTCAAGCATAGAATGTGAGGTCCCGTTCTGGCCAATGGAAACTGGACACAGCAGTAGGGGGATTGCGTCAGGTTAAGAAAGTTATAAACATCCCTGTCTCCTTTGTTCAGGTGTGCTCTCATGGCCAGCCTGCCGGTGAGTTGCACCCTTCCTGCAGGAAGTAAACTAGCCTTGCCGAGTCATCCATTGTCTCGGTGTGGATTCTTCCCGATATTATGAACCCGTTTCCAAAAATAGGAATGGTCACTTCCAAGATGGTTGGTGACAGTAGTCATCTCCAACTAATCCTCCCCTTGAGAATATCTGGAAAAACTTCATAAAATATTTCAGAAACTGCTGAGGGTGTCAGAGAGCTACCAGGGCAGTGAGGGCTTGAGGAACCAAAATCAAGAGGAGAAGGAGATCACAGAGCGGCGTGCCTGACATTCAGGTCCACTTCTCCCCTGAGGCATTTGCCAATTCAGAGTGTCTGTGCAGGGGCTGAGAAGCTGAGTAGAACTTCAGGTGGTCTCATGGGGCAGGAGAAACACACCTGGGCAGGCAAGCACTCCAGACTTTCAGGTGGGGCATCGGAGGAGATACCCCAGGCAAAAGGCTGAACCAGAAATGAACCCATCTTCACAAAGACTGAAACGAGCTTTGAATCAGCTCATCCAGGCTGGACTACGACGATCTGCCCCTGGCCTAACTGCCTGCCAAAAGCAAAAGTAAATCCTCTGCCGGCAGGCAGATAACATCATCTAGAACCTCAGACTATCTCAGTGATGTTAGAATATCTGGTTTTCAACACAGACAGATGGATGTGAGACCCTGTTTGGGAACTGGCCCTGGGGTGTGGTTCAGTGTGTGATTACTCCGAGCAGAGCAGCTCCCTGCAGGGGTTCCATGTGAGGGCGCTAACAGTGCCAGCTGCCAGCGGCGGTGCAGAGGATGGTGTGAGCTGCACAGACGCTCTCTCGTCTTCTCCAAACAGCAGCTCGGGTGGGGCTGTTGTGATTGTTCCCGTTTCACAGGTGAGAACACAGGCTGCGGGACTGACTTATGTCTATCTCACTGCACAGCCTGCTTCCTCACAGGGGCTCTCGTTCGTGAATGTTGTGGGGTGATGGGCTCCAGGCAGATACTCACTCCGTGATTTAGCTTCAGGGCCTGGCTTAAGACTTGCTGAAGGCAACACGCATTTATCAGGCCTCACACGCAGACAGTTCCCGGGTTTAAGCTGCATAGAGCCTCACGTCTGCAGGGGCAACCTGTTGCACCACTTGGCTGGAGTTTTAGTGTCAACTTGCAGATGGCTGCTAATGCTGAGTGAACGTTGCCAGAACGTGGGACTGAATTCCTTGGCTCCTGGGAGGCCAGTGCGGAAGGGGAAGCTGATGCCTTCACACCTCTGGGACCATGGACTGGGCGGCTTGCAGTGGGTGTCTCCGGCATGCCTGCAGGGAGTCCAGGAAGAAACCTGGAGCCCTGAGAAAGCTCTCTTGCGAAGTCACTGGGAACTGCCGGATGTTCTTAGCAAGCACCTCATTCAGAGCATTTTGAATTGGGCTCCTTGGGCCCTGGAAGTTCTTTGGAGCAAGGCAGGGTGGGGCAGGGGAAGGGGACAGGAGGGTTCGGCCCTGCCCAGCCCCACATCAGCAGTGTTTCATCCTGATCTACTTTTCACATTGATGTTACACATAAGATTTCATTGTTTAAAATGTTTAACATTTTTTTTAAATTTAAGCAAAGAGTCCAACTCTTAAAGAAAACAACAGTTGCATGGCCTCCCAGCACCTCTGCCTTGATGCTCATCCGCTCTGCTCATCACGAGGATCCTGTGTGCTGGCATCGTGCCTTGCCAGCATAAACGATGGCAGAAGACACAGACCTGGCCATGACTCCCCGGGTCATATAGACCAACTGCAGACCAGTGGCAGTCAGAGAAAAACACAGTGAGCACTCCCTGCAGCTGTGCCCCGTCCTCTAGAGCAGGAGGCGGCTCTGAGGGGATGAAGGGGAGAATTCAGCCAGGCGGGAGCAGAGAGAGATGCCAAAGGCCGGGAGGTGGGCATGTGCCCTGCCGGCAGGGGGAGGCTGAGTGAGTGGAGCACAGTGGGCATGGGGAACATGGTGAGGGCTGACACTGGCAAGGACCTGTGGGAGCTGGTGTAGAATCTGGAAGAATCCAGCGTGGGGCCAAGGGTATGGACTTGGGATCAGACTGCCTGGGTCCAAATCCGGGCTCTGCCCCTCACTAGTCTGTGACTGGGCCAGAGCCTTCACCTCTTTGGGTCTCCATTTCCTCGCTGTAAAGTGGAACGTGTGATAATAGACATCTTACCTTCAGGGTTGTGTGGGGAGAAGGAGTGAACCGCAGAAAGCCTCTAGCAGGTGCGCGCAGAGCCCTGAGTGTGCCTGCTAACGGAGGGGCTCTGCGCGCCTGCTAACGGAGGGGCTCTGCGCGCCTGCGGGGCCTCAATGTGCTGTCAAAGCTGGTCGTGGTTATGTGGGGATCATAGCAGTCAGGGCAAGAGTGGACGCGGGGGTGCAGGTGGGGCTGGTGCAGACCTCCAGGTGCAGGTGAGGAGGACTGGCACAAGGTGGTGACGGGAGAGATGTTTGGGGCAAGAACAAACAGTAGTACCTGCTGATGGATTCGGTATGGGGTGGGGTGCAATGGGGGGGCATTGGCCCTCAGGTATGTGGCTCTGGAAACTGGAAGTGTGACGAGATTGTCGTCCGAGGAGTTGCTGTGACTTGCCCAAGGGCGCACAAGGTGTAGGTGGCAGAGCTGAGGTTGTTCTGACAACAAGGTGCAGTTCTTGCCTCTGCACAAGTTGGCTTCCTGGGTTGTGGCTCTTCTGGGGAGAGGGACCTTGGAGAGCACCTGCCTTCGGGCGGGCGGGAGAATCTCCATTGGACAAGAGAGAATCTGGAGGTCAGGTGGTTTTCCGGAACCCACACAGCCAGGGAGGGGGAAGCAGGCAGGGGCTGCTGCCTGGGGTGGGCAGGCACTCTGTTCCATGCCACACAGGAAGAGTCCCCAAAGCCTTTGTGAAAAGCTCTTCCCGGCCCTTCTGTGATAACCTGCTGTCCCCTGCTGGGGTGGGGGGAAGTGGTGGTGGAAGACTCTAAGGGGAGCAGCTCCTCTGTTCTTGGCACAAGCTTGCCTCCGTGGTCAGCACGATGAAGCCGTCAAGCCACTGGGCAGGAAAAGTGGGAGCTGGCGTTTCAAGCGCCACTGCTCACCCGAGGGATGTGCAGAGTACTAACAGCTCACACAGGGGTGGGGAGCAGCCTGGTCACCCACAGGAGCTTGCGAGGCTCGAGGGGTGTCTGCGTGGCCAGGCCCCTGCCTCAGCTTTTCATTTACAAAACGGAGCGTGACCTGCAGAACTCACTGGGCTTCTGTGTGACACAGCGCCTGGTGGTGGGCAAGCAGGGTGACCCATCCTCCATCACGGCTCTCTCACTGTGACGCCGACCCTCGGTCCCCACGCTCGGCTCGCTGTAGAACGTGTCTTCTCTTCAGGTTGTCATGACAATCTTCACTGAGAAGCTGTTTCTGGAGAGGGAGCAAAAAAAAAAAAAAAAAAAAAAGAAACGGGGAAAAGCTTATTAAAGCCAGGCCTAGTGAATCTGAGGGTTTCAGTGGTGTCAATACATTCTCAGTGGCTTCTGAAGAAAAAGTAGAATTTCTGTCCTCTACACCAGCTGGCTGCTAGGAACTTTGCTGTTATTCAGAGGCAATGCATGAAGTCCAGAATCCATTACATTATACTAATTATAGTAATAATGATAACAATTAAATGTAAGCCTTCAAAAGCAGGTCCCCTCTGGCAGAATCCATTAGGAGAATGGGTGTAATTATGCAGGCAGTGGAGGCACAGGGCAATTTTGGGGGTGGTCAGTGTCATCCCGATCACAATCCCATTCTCTACTCCTTCGTCACTGGCCATCTGGCCTTCCAGTGTCTTCCCAGATCCCAACCATCTGCCCATCGATGTCTCACTAATTATTGCAAACAAATCTGTGTAAAATGAGAAGACAGTAAAGGTTAACTTTCCCATTTTACAGATTAGTCATCAAGTTATTTATTTATTTATTACATATCCACCATGGAATATTATGCAGCCATCAAAAACGATGAGTTCGTGTCCTTTGTAGGGATATGGATGAACCTGGAAACCATAATTCTCAGCAAACTGACATAAGAACAGAAAGTCAAACACTGCATGTTCTCACTCATAGGCGGGTGTTGAACAATGAGAACACATGGACACAGGAAGGGGAGCATCACACACTGGGGTCTGTTGGGGGGAAATAGGGGAGTTGGAGAGAGATAGAATGGGGAGAAATGCCAGATATAGGTGAAGGGAGGAAGGCAGCAAATCACACTGCCACATGTGCACATATGCAACTATCTTGCATGTTCTTCACATGTACCCCCAAACCTAAAATGCAATAAAAAAAAGTCATTGAGTTCTTGAACAAACAGTGAGGAAACCCAGGGGAAGCGACCCCCAGGCGAATGTATCTATAGAAGAGCCAGACCCAGAGCTCTGTTTGGGCAAGCCAACGTGAAAATTACAACAGCTTACTGAAGTTTATACTTTTCTGCATTTTTTTTTTTGCACTAAACAAATGCACATTCATTGTAATCAATCTGAAATACATAGAAAAGCCTAAAAGAAAAATCACGCAAAATTCTAACGTCTGAGATTAAACCTAATACTGAGGACTACCTCATCCACCCAAGCTTGACGGCTGATGTGAGTCAGGTCAGGAGGGGTTGGGAGGTACAGTTCTGTCTTCACGCCCCCCTCTTGGCAGGCTGCAGACCCCTAGAGCCATATCCACACCCATGCAGCTCTAGAACCTCTGCCTGTGTGGGGCTGTGTGTCAAACACTGGAACTTCTGGAGCTGCCTGGGCTTTGGCTCATTAGAACTCAGGGATGGGGGAGAAACCGTAGGTCTTTGCCAAAGAGCATGCAGTCTTTCCATTCATCCATTGAACATGCACTGAGGCATTGTGAGGACAGAGACGAGGTTGTGAGAAAAGAGAGATATAAAGAAGCTGTATTCCTTATCCTTAAGCAGCTTGCAGACTAGCTTGAGAAACAGATGCTTGAATGAACTAGTAAAACTGTGCTCAGCAATGCACTTCATTTTACAGATGAGCAGATGGAGGCAGAAATGCAACAAGGTTGTCAGGGTCTGAGTGCAGCAAGTCCCCATTTCGAGATCAAATTTCAGGTGATAGACAACCTCCAAGATAGCCCCCAATGACCCTTGATTTTTGTACCTCTTATAGTCTCTTCCCACGCTCCATCAGGGTTGGTCTGTGGGACCAGCTGATCTGGCAGAGCTGATATGTGACTTCCAAGGCTGGGCAGGAAAGGGATTGAGGCTTCTACCTTGTTTTGTGGATTGCTTATTCGTCAGCCAATATATTCTGTGAATTCTCAAATAGCCCTGTCCAGAGGCTGACAATGAGAGCATGGAGGCTTCCTGCTAACAGCCAACATCAGCTCAGCCACACAGTGGAGGCTGGGAGACGATCCTCAGTCCTGATCAAACCTTCAGATGAGACCACAGCCCTGACTGACATCTGACTGCAACTTAGTGAGAGACCCTGAGCCAGAGCCCCCAGCCCAGCCACTCCTGAATTTCTCGTCCACAGAAACTGTAAGAGATGTAAGTAAATTATAATTGCTGTTTTCAAGCCAGGAAGTTTTAGGATGATTTGTATGTAGTGTTCAACAACAAATGCAGTATCTTTTATTTCTCTTTTGGGAAGAAATCTATCAGCTCCCTCATACACAGTGTTCATTTTGTGCCATATACCAGGCTAAGGGATTTGCATTTGTAATCTGATTTAATCCTCACAACAGTAATGTGGTAATGCCTACTAGGTGAGTATCAGTCTTCCTTCCATCTGACAGATGAGGGTGTGAGGACGTAGAGAGGGGAGGGAGTTTGCTCAAGGTCAGGCAGTTATAAAGTGGCAGTGCCTGCCTTTGAACTCAATGCTGCCCGACCCCAGAGCCCAAGTTCTTAACCACAGTGTTTTCTTGTAAATGTTCAACCCAGGAAATATTTGTTGATGTTATGTGCCACACACACTGCCAGAGCCTGGGATACGCACCTGTCCCCTGGTGCTGGGCATGGTAGATGGTAGCCTCTCATTGAAAACCCCAGGCCTCCTTCCTCGTATCAGGCCCAAGAACTCACCCTGCCTCCTTTCTCCAGATTCCAGGCTGCTCATTCCTTGGGTCTCTTTCCCCCACCACCCCCTGACTGGCAGCAAAGAGACACAGGGTCCCAGCTGTCCCCAAAGACACACTTAGAGGCCCTGTCTATGGGAAGAGTTTTCTTGATCACTGCCAGAGGACATGCTGGGAAAATGAAAATAAACAAGAATGGAGAAGTCATAAAGGTCGCAGAAGCCCATAGTGTCTCTGGAGTCCTGGTACTTCACACAACATTTGCTACAAGTCTGCCACGTGCCAGGCACTGTTCTGGGCAGATGGGACAGACCCACGAAGAAAGCAGGCAGTGGTCCCGCCTTGAGGGATTTTAAATGGGGAGAGAGGGCAGGCAATTAAACAGGCTGCTTGGGGGAGAGTGCTGGGGAGCACGGGAAGGTGAGCAGAATGAGAGCAGCTGGTGAGGCGGGGCAGGCTGGGCATTGATCACGGGGCTCACACAGAGGGTGAAGGGGTTGGCAGGGTGACTCACTGTCCCTGCTTGCCCAGGACTCAGGGGCTGTGGGAGTTTTGATGTTAAAACCTGGAAAATCGTGGGCTGAGACAGAGCAGCCACCCTAGCAGCTGGTCAAGCAGACACTGGGGAAGATTGCTCAAGGAAACAGCTAGATCAGCCAGGGGTGATTTTGACCTTGGGGGACATTTGGCAATATCTGGAGACATTTTTGCTTGCAAACCTTGGTGAGGGTGCGGGGTGCTACTGGCATCTGGCGGCAGAGGCCGGGGATGCTGCCACACTTCCTACTGGGCACAGGACAGCTTCTCCAACAAAGAATTAATTAATCATTTGACCCCAGATGTCCACGTTGACATATCTTGAGCTAGATTCCTGTCCTTTACTCCTGATTCACTTCTGAAATTTCATTTGCCTTTTGCTTTCCCTTTCCTCTCCTGGGGGAGGAATATTTCTCTGGTCACATCTGACACTAAAGGCCTTACCCGTCTTCCTTCATAAAGTGTCTCCTCTCCCAATACCTCAGCACAGGGAAGTGAAATGCAAACCCAGACAGGCCAGCGGCCCTGCCTACTGTCCCCATCTCTCTGTGCGTCCATCCCAGCCACTGCCAGTTCATCTTTCCAGAGAAAATCCTGCAGGTTCCCTTAGTGCCTGCCCACTCAGCAGTCTCGTCAATCTCTCCAGGAGGCCACACGCACAAGCCATAGGCCTATGCGGTCGGTGCTGGATGGCAGCTCTTCAGCAGAAAGTTCTGGGATGGTCTGTGGACTCCAGCTCAGGTGATCAAATTCTATGAAAGAGAGGGTGTATTGTACTGACCCGTCGTGCCACACTGGGAATTGGAGAAGTCAAGATATCTTCTGAGTCTCTTAGAAGATAATTTGGGCTAAGACTTCCTGGAATCAGGCATTTGGAAATACTCCAGGACGCTCATGATTGACACTTGACACCCATTCCTTCTACCTCCAACCAACTCCCTTGCTGCTGGCAGAGAAGGGAACCTGGCAGTTAAGACATCCTAAGCCACTGGCAGCCCGAGTCCATTGCCTCATGGCCAATCTGTGAGGCAGAGCTGGGTTTCGTAGAGCTCCAATTTCCCTGGAATATTCTCAGATCAAGAGGGATTAGAATGTACTCAGTTTGCAGATTTCGGATTCTCTGAGGTCTTTATATAAGTTCAGTGATGGCTGAGACCTTTTAGACTTTTATCGATGAAACCCAAGTTTTTGCCAAGCTTCTAATATGCTCAGCCAATGGTAGAGGCTTCGTAAAAACTTGCTGAACAGAGTATCATTAATAGACGGAAGCAGCCCCCTCCCAAGCCCTGCTGCAGGATGCTCTCTCAGAGGCTTCTCCTCGGGTGTACAAGGCTCAGAGACGCTCACTCCTGCCTGACCTCCTCAGTGGCTGCTCCTCATCCTAGATCCTGGTCTTGCCGTCCCTGCCTGAGCATGCAGTGCTTCCTGATGTCACTCTATTCTTCCCCATTTCTGAGTCACCACGGCTGGGCACAGCCCCTGGCACATAGTAGATGCTCAATAAATACAGGTTGATTGATTGAAGGAATAAAAGAATGATGTAGGCTCCAGTCAAACTCTCCTTGGCTCTATACCAAGAGCCAACCTGGATGGGCACAGGACATAGCTGTTCACTCGAACCTGGGGGATGGAGGACTGTTGGATTCAGTCTATTTTGTACAAATCTGGCTTCCTAGAATGTGAAGCATGAGACTGGCTCCCTGGCTCACCACCCGCCTGCCTCTTCCCATTGCCAGGCAGAGAATCACCACTGGTGACAAATGCTGGACGGCCTGGCTGACAAGCAGTCCTGCGTGAGCAAGGTCCTGGCAGCTCCAAGTGCCAAGCTTTTGCTTCCTGTGCATTTGGGGCTGCACGTTTGGAGAGGATCCACCACTTAACAGAGGGGAGCTGCTGAAGTGACAGGCAGCATCCTCGCGCCAGGAGAGCTTCCTGCCCAGAACGTATGGTGCATGTCCAAGGGCTCTCAAGGTACCCGAAGCTGTGCCAGTTTGCAATAATTAAGCAGTAAGACCCAAGCGAATGGGTTTGCTGTGGCTGCATGACAGCCAGATGCCTGGGGTGTGATCTGAGACTCAGCATGCGGCTCTCTGCCTCGCACTGAAAACTGTCTTGTTGAGACTGAAAATCATCAGTGACAAACGGAAGGTGCGACCATGCTGGTGACTTGGTGCTAATGTGGCAGCTCACTCCAAGGACTTCCACACATCATCTCCTCCACCCTGACAGCATCTCAGGAAGGCAGGAACTTGGCCTGACCTCTGCCTTCCGCTGTTCAGATGGATGCTCGCCACCCGGAGCCTGGGCCTAAGCCAAATGCCTCTGCACAGGTGGACTTAATGTTCCTGATCCCCTGCCCAAAGCCCCATCTCTGCCCCATGTTTTTCAGGGCTATGAGTACCAGGCCCCAGGTGAGTCTTTCTCAGATGTCATCTACATCAAGTCTCACAGCAGCTCTACTATGTAGGATTCTATTATCCCCACTCCACAGGTGAAAAAACTGAGGCTCAGAAGTGTCCAATCATTTACCCAGGCCACAGAGCCAGTCAACGCTGAGGAGAGAGTGCAGCCCAGCTCTGCTGGTCTCCAAAGCTTGTGTTCTCAACGACCACAGTTTCCTACCTCTTTTAAACAAACCAGAGGGAGTGTTACAACTGGGTGCTGTATTTCCTGTAACAAAGTACCCAGACCATACCCGGGTGGCTTCAAACAGCAGAAACTTATTATCACAGAGCTTTGGGGAATGAAAGTCTCAAATCAAGGCTTCTGCAGGGCTGTGCTTTCTCGAGGGCTGGAGGGGAGAATCTCTTTCCTGCCCCTCTCTTGGCTGCTGGAGTTTCTGGCAATCCTTGCGGTTTCTTGACTCACAGCTGGACAGCTCCAATCCTCCATCTTCACAAGGCATTCGTGTGTGTGTTTCTTCACAAGGCCACCTTCTTATCGGGACATGAGTCACCCTGGACTAAAAGCCCACCCCACTCCAGTATGACCATACTTTAATTTAACTCATTATATCTGCAGTGACCCTGTTTCCAAACAAGGTCACATTCAGAGGTAGCGGGGATTAGGACTTCCACATATCCATTTTGTGGGGGCATAGTTTAAAATCAAGATGGGACATAAAACAAAGGGGCAATAACTTTGACTTACAGCTGGATGGATGTCACATAACCCCTAAGGGAAAGGTGCGAGAGGTGGTTTCTTCCGTGGACTTTGCAAGCACAAAGCTGCCCAAGGCTCCCCGGGGCCCTCTAGCGGAGTCCTACCCAGAACCAGGCCCTGGAAATTCTTCCCAAAGCGCCTCAAACCTCCCAGTTGTGCAACATCTGCTCCGGTTAAATCTGATGTATTGGCCATTAGCCGCTTCCCCAATGACCCCCTCCCCACACCACCCCCCAAAAAGAACCCAAAACAAAACAACAACCTTATGATGGCCAGAGTGGCTGTATTAACAGCAGTTTGAAGAGAAGAAAGGCGTGACAGAGATTTCTCAGAAGCAGAAGGGAGGCAGAGACAGGGTGACTTCCTGTTGCTGATACAAATTCATCTTCTTAAGGAGTAATGAACGGCTTTGCTTGGCAATTAATCACCAAAGCCGTCTCTCTGGAGCCAGAAGAAATGGGAAATGCCAGAATAAGGCATCCTGGAGAGGCTGCGATGGCAGCTGTAGCAGAAGCTCCTGAAGGGGGCAGCACACTGAAATCATGTAGAGGGGATTTTTAAAAGACCCATGTTCAGCTATGCCCAGACCGGTGACAGGAGAATCTCTGGAGGCGAGGACTCAGGTAACTGCAGTTTTCTCAAGCTCCCTAGGTGATGCCAATGTGAGGCCCAGGTTGAGAACCACTGAGCTAGAGGGTCTTCCTCAGCCCCTTGACCTTCTCCACCATGAGGCAGGGGCACCATAAGAGCGGCCCGTCGGTCCCACCCTGCTGAGCTTTCTGTGTACTTCCTGCTCAGCTGCCATCAGCCAAGTGGGCACTTCTTTCTGGGATCTTCCGTTTCTTAGCCCTGTTTCCTCTGGTGTTGGGGTGAAATGAGAGATTCTGGAAACTTTGGTGAGGTCATTTTGAGTGTCTATTCCATAGAGAAAGACCCATACCAACTGTAAAAACAGGTTTTCTTTTTTTTTTTTTTTTGAGAGAGTCTTGTTCTGTTGCCCAGGCTGGAATGCAGTGGCACAATCATAGCTCAATACTGGAACCTCGGTCTTCTGGGCTCAAGTGATTCCCCCATCTCAGCCTCCCAAGTAGGTGGGACTACAGGCTTGTGCCACCATGCCCAGTTAATCCTTTTTTTTTTTTTTTTGTAGACACAGGGTCTTGCTGTGATGCAAGGCCGATATTGAATTCCTAGGCTCAAGTGATCTTCCTGCCTTGGGCTCCCAAGTGTTGGGGTTACAGGTGTGAGCCACCATGCCCGGCCTAAAAACAGATTTTATTGCAAAGAAATTGGTACAGCAGCCTTTCCTGAGCCTCAAAGCAGCCCAGTTCCCAGAGGGTACGGGGTCAGCATGCTGCGGACACAGTGAGGTCCAGGCATGCATGAGTGTCTGTTTCATTCGTTACTTGGTAATGAACACAGTTGAAAGCTTGATGGTTTCTGTTCATATCAAAATGTCCTTGGGTCAAAACAAGAGTAAAGTGAGTGTGTTGGAACGTCCCGGGTAACAAAATGACTGTGTCAAATTGATGAGAATCCTCTTGAGAGAGACCTAGGGACAACTGGAGGCCAGAGTTGGAAACAGCGTCTGTGGGGGGCCGCTCAAATCCGTGCCCTTCTGCTGCTGCATAGACCAAGCTGGTTCCCTGCAATCTACCTGCTCACGCTTGAGTCTATACCCACACGGACAAACTGCACAGTGGATGCTGATCAGGGGCATGTTTTAAGAGCTAGGTCCATAGCAAGGACCTTGAGGGTAAACTGAAGGCAGCCAGCTGGGTGGGCACAAGTCTTCATAAACCGTGCCTGCAACAAAGTCTCTAGGTTGGCATGGGCGTCATGGGCAGCCTCATTCATTCCAAGAAAAATCTTGGGCCACATCTGGGCAGAGGTTCTCCCCGGACATCCAGCATCCCCTGGAATGAAAATACTTGTTATTATTTGTAACTTTCCTTTATTTTCCTGAAATAGATTTTTAAAAAATCCTTATATGACTCTAACATTGATATAAAGAAAAAGTAAAGGGAAAGTAATTGAAAATAATATATTCCATTTAAAAAACACAAATGCTCAGGTACATCTAAGCAGACAACCTAACAAGGGGATCAGAAGCTTGGACAGACGTGTAAAGTCATTACTAAGAGAAACACAAATGCAGACTGAACTTTTCCAGTCGCAAGTCGGATGCCATGAGCAGAGCCACTGTTGATGTGTATTTCTGAAATTGTGAACAGCTCTTGGGAGGGTTCTGAAATAAACTTGGTAGTCGCACTTCTGAAAATTTCAGTTTACATTTAAACAGTTCAAAAATGCTTCGTGTTTTTATGTAAAATGCAAGTTTGTTTCTAAGCTTAAATGATTGTAAATATCAGTATCCCAAGGACTTGAGAAAACTCTTCATTGTGTGCATGGTCCCCTATGTCTCACTCAGGATGTCTAGCGTCCCTGGTGACATTCCCACAAGCATTATGACCTCTGGAAATGGCCCTTTCCCCAAATGGTCGTTCTGTCCCCACTGGGAATCAACTTACATGGATAGTGAGTCTTTGCTTCCTACACCTCCACCCGGCGAAGGGCTTGGTGCTCAGACCTTCATGTCACCTTCTTTTCTTTTTTTTCTTTTTGAGACAGTGTCACTCTGTTGCCCAGTCTGGAGTGCAATGGCGAGATCTTGGCTCACTGCAACTTCTGCCTCCTGTTTTCAAGCGATTATCCTGCCTGAGCTTCCTGAGTAGCTGGGATTATAGGCGCCTGCCACCACTCCCAGCTAATTTTTTTATTTTTAGTAGAGACAGGCTTTCACCATGCTGGCCAGGCTGACCTCAGGCGATCCACCTGACTCGGCCTCCCAAAGTGCTGGGATTACACTGTGCCCAGCCCATGTCACCTTCTTTTCTTCTTCCTCTTCTTCATTTTCCCAGAGGGCACCAGCAACTCTCTGGCTTGGGGGTGGTCAGCTCTTCACCTACGGTGGTGTCCTCACTTCCCTTCCCTGCTGCAGTGGAGAAGGCTACTTTCCCTTCCAATGACCACTGATTTTTATTTGATTACCAGAAGATAGCAGACTTTGTCTTGAAAATCTTGGACCAGGCCGGGCGCGGTGGCTCAAGCCTGTAATCCCAGCACTTTGGGAGGCCGAGGCGGGTGGATCACGAGGTCAAAAGATCGAGACCATCCTGGTCAACATGGTGAAACCCCGTCTCTACTAAAAATACAAAAAATTAGCTGGGCATGGTGGCGCATGCCTGTAATCCCAGCCACTCAGGAGGCTGAGGCAGGAGAATTGCCTGAACCCAGGAGGCGGAGGTTGCGGTGAGCCGGGATCGCGCCATTGCACTCCAGCCTGGGCAACAAGAGTGAAACTCCGTCTCAAAGAAAAAAAAAAAAGAAAGAAAAGAAAATCTTGGACCAGTTCCCCAACACTAGGCCAGATAACTTATGAGTGGCACAACAATCTCCTGAGCACCTTCTCCTTCCAACTCGGCAATTACTGTTCTACTATCCTTAGGGCTAGCAGTGTAGAAGTGTTCTTCCCCTAATTTCTCTGAGATAGACTAAATAGTGGACATGAAATTTCAGCGTGTGTAAGAATGACCCAGAGACTGTATATGAATTCCAGATTCTCAGGGCTTGCTCCCAGAGATGCAAACCCAGGGAGTGTGGGAGCCTGCATTTTAAACAAGCAGCTCCAGCCTGCACTTTTTAGACACTGTCTAATTCTGGGAATGGATATGATGGTGATAAGGGTCTTCATCAAAATAGACTAGGAGGAGCCCACCCTGATAATTAGGGACTCCAAAGTGGGTATCCACTTAGGATCTTGTCTGGGACACTAATATACATGCACATGGGTTGGGGGGATGTGGGAGGGTCTGTGGCACAGACTTCTATTATTCTCCCTTCCTTTTAGAACTTACTCTAATTTTTTGCTGGGTACAACAGAGTCCACTTGGATTAAAGACTACATTGCCCAGACTCCCTTTCAGCTAAGCATGGCCATGTGACAGAATTGTAGCCAATGGAATATAAGCAGAAGTGGTGGCTATAACTTCCGGGAAGTGCCTTTAAGAAGAGGGGCTGTGCCCTTTTATTCCCTTTCTCCTTCCTGCTTGGAGGAATAGAGCACAGACACCCTAGGAGACCTTGGGAACAGAAGACACAGCAGAGCTGCAGCCTGGGTCCCTGGCTCCTCAGTCTCCATAACTGCCTGGGATGGACTGACCAACTCCAGCCTTTGAGGGAATATTACAAAGACACAGACTTCCATCTTGTTTAAGCCCCTGCTATTTTGTTTTGTTTTTTTTTTCGGTGACTCATAGTTGAAGCCAAAGTCTCCTGATACAGTCTCAGTTGAAACTGAACCAGCACTGGACTAGGATTTAGCTGTCAGGAGAGCTGCCCAGAGTGTCTGAAGCTCCTTCTGGGCATTGCTTCTCTTAAAGGAAGAACTCAGTCTCCCCACCCTGTACCCCATGAGGAAGAATGTAGAATGTATGTGGCCATCAGTTCCCTGGCCACATTTCTTCTCTGTCCCGGACTCTCCCACAGTTCACAAACCCTAGGGCTAAGTCTGGGGTCAAGTGGCTGTGGGGCATGGTGGAGGTCTAGATAAGCAAACCAGGCAGAAGAAAGGGGAGGTGTGTCAGGTGCTTCTGGCACTGGCTCAGGATCTGGAGACTTTGATGCATCAGCGGGGCCTAAGCTTCCTGTGCTAATGGGGTGCCCTTCCCAGATCCAAGGAAGGTCCCAGTGCCCCTGATGCCCCCTTGGAGTAGCCTCAGGACAGCAGCACTGTGCCGGGAGAGTGCAGCCTCAGGAGCATCACCAACAGCAGGAGCACAGAGTGGGAGGGCTCCAGCCAGGCACCTTGGGGTGTTCCTGAGGGCATCTCACACATTCTGAGCGACCCTGAGAAGTAAGCCAGGGAGACCATTCCAGGCCCTGCAAAACATCAGATGGAACCGGGTCAGGAGAGACACCCAACCTCAGGGATGTGGCCTGGGGAATGTGAGCTCCTTGAGTAGCCTTGCTGGGTCCGTGTATAAGTCGATCTGCTGGCCACATCGGTGTGCCCCCCATGGAGGACGCACCGCTCCCAGCTCTGCTCCGGCTGCCTTCCCTGCCCACCGCACACTTCCCGGGCTGCTGTCTGGTCTGAAGGACATGTCTGTTTATAAGATGCTCGGCTTGCCCTGGAGGTTCAGAGCATCCTTTTCCTTTTCCCTCTGCATGTGTGCACACCTCCGGCAGCAGCAGAGGGCTTAGTGACTCATGGAGACATGCTTGGCAGCTTCCTCTGCTTCTTTTCATGTGCGGAATAAGACACCCATGGAAAGGGCCCAGTGGTTTTTGAATGGAGGCCCTGTAAAATTGCAACATCTGATGTTCCTTATCTAGGGACTTGTAGGAATCCTGAAGCTGAATTCCAGAGCGAGGTTTCAAAGGAAGCCTGCAGGAAGACTCAGCTGTGACGGGGCTTGGCAAGCAGGCTAGACTGGTAGCACTTCTGTGGCTCCTGTGAAGGGTGTTGGGGTTGGATGATGTCCTCTGGGACAGAATTGAGGGTTGGAGCATTCTCTGAATACTTCAGGAAATCACCGACTGGGACCTCATGACTCTTTGGCTGTGTGTTTTCATTAAGCTTAACTTGTGTCTAAGCTGATGGAGAAACTTTTGGATTCCCCATAACACCCAGCAGCGGTTTCAGACCACAGGCAGCTATTTTCATGGTTAAAAAAAAAGGATCTGGGGCTGGGCGTTGGTGGCTCACGATTGTAATCTCAGCACTTTGGGAAGCTGAGACAAGAAAATTATTTGAGGCTGGAAGTTCAAGACCAACCTGGGCAATGTAGTGAGACCCCGTGTCTACAAAAAATTTATTAAAGATTAGCTGGGTGTGATGGTGTGCACCTGTAGTCCTAGCTGCTTCAGAGACTGAGGCAGGAGGATTGCTTGAGCCCAGGAGGTTGAGGCTGCTGGGTGAGCCACTGCACTCCAGCCTGGGTGACAGAGCAACATCTTGTCTCAAAAAAAGAAAAACAAGTGTATAGCTGGCACCCTCCTCCTGAGTCTTTCCCATCATACGTAGAGATTGCCTGGCAGCCCCTCATGAGAGCTGCTCTTTCCTTCTCTCGGAACTGTCTTTTCTGGACTAAAATGACCAGGAGTTGCTTCCAGGTTGCCTGGGATACCAAATGTCTTAATAACCCTGATGAGGCTGAGTCTAAAATGATGATCAAAAGGAGCATCTGCCCTCGAGATGTCCTCTGAGCTTGGCAGAAGATTTCGTGTTTGAGCAAATGAATCATCTGACCTTCGAACCACCCTCTAAAAGCCAGGTTGTGAAAGAAATCAGGCCGGGCCAGAGAAATCAGACTGCAGGGAAATGGGGATACAAATAAAAAGAGGAAATGTGACATTCCACTGTACCTCTGCTCCTGTTCATAAATTCAAGTGTCTCCGGAATTATGAGATGTTCAGGTGTTTGAGGCACACACCCGACCTCCCCTTCCCTTCCCCCCCGCCACATGTTTGGTAATGTATCTACCCATCTGACTATGGAGACCGAAGGAAAAGACCATCTCAGGTTCAGCAATGACACGGTGCAAAACACCTTACTCAGGCCAAACACCTTCCCTCTCTGGTTCTCAGTCTCTTCAGGTGAGAATGAGGGGGTCTGACTGGCTATTCTGTGGGTTTCCGTTCAGTTCTCAATGCTTTATGACTCCAAGATTTTTTTCAGATCAATTTCTTAAGACAAGCAAATGTTGACTAAGGCAGGTACAATGATAAACACTGGAGATACATGGTGAATACGACTGTGTCCCAGCTTCAGAGCTGGAAACAGCAGGAAACACAGGCACAGAAGCCATTTCTTGGAACCCAGTGATGTGAAGGTTAGATCAGAGTGACATGAAAGTTGCTTACGTGTGCACAGAAGAGGGTGTTCTGCTGAGTGTTTAGGGCAGGATGTGGGTGCTGCATCTGGAGGGCAGGCAGCAGGCCACTGGGAGCTCCGACAGGAGATGGGAAGTGGGGGGTCCTCAGATTGTTCATTATGAAGGAGGAATGAGGACATTCCATGACCCAAGGCTGAGTGCGGAGGGACCTCGGGGCACGATCAGATTTGTGTTCTCAGGTCATCATGTGGGCAGCATGGAGGCTGTTTTGGAGGAAGCAAGACTGAGGGCTTGGAGACCAGATAGCAAACTGTGATTGTGACCCATGAGGAAGTGAGAACCAGCTCTCGCTAAGGAGGTGGTATGGAGGGAGGCACAGGAGGAGGATGGGGCCGTGGGAGGAGGGGGGGTCCTTGGGGCGTAGGTGGTTGATGGGATCTGGCGCACGGGTGAAGTGCAGGAGTCAGGATGAAGCCTGGAGTTTAGGTGCCCAGCTAAACAGCATTGCCATTGACCTGGAGAAGGAAAAGAGGGAAGAATAGGTTCCAGTATTGGGGTGGGTAGCTTGCCTGTTCATTTGGGGTCTGCTGTGATGAGGGTGACTGGAGGGCACCCGGGTAGATGGACGTGTCCAACACAGATCTCAGGACATGGGCCTGGGCACTGGGAGATCGGTGGGACCAAGACACAGACTTGGGGTCGGCAGCACACAGTAGGCAGTACAGAGATGAAACTGCCTGAGCAGTGATGTGGAGGGAGAGGAAATCATCCCCAGGCTTGGTCCTCAGAGATGTCAGGATGTGGAGATAAACACTGGAGGTGACAGATATCCTAAACACCCGACAGGGTCATCACACAGTCTAGGCATGCATCAAAACAGCACACACACCCCACAAATGCGTGCACTTATTGTTTACTATAAGAAAGATTCGGGGAGCAGACTGAATAAGGATAATTAACAAAGGAGACCAAGAAGGTTCAGCCTACAGGAGGACAGGGACCCAGACATGACATGAAACCCAAGGGCCAGAGCTGAGAGGGACAGTGGCTGGACATTGAGTGGCACTGAGAAGATTCGGCAGGAGCAGCGAAGTTGAGCAAGGACCAAGACCATTGTACCCCAGAGGGTGGATGAGGGTCTCTGAGAGGAGGAAAGAAGAGAGAGTGCCCACACCCCAACTTGTTTATGGTTCACAACAGTGTGCTGTACACTGTACTTTTTTTTTCTTTTTCTTTTACTTTAAGTTCTGGGATACATGTGCAGAATGTGCAGGTTTGTTACACAGGTATACATGTGCCATGGTGGTTTGCTGCACCCGTCAACCAGTCATCTAGGTTTTAAATCCCACATGCATTAGGTATTTGTCCTAATGCTCTCCCTCCCCTTGCTCCAGGTCCCAGTGTGTGATGTTTCCCTCCTTGTGTCCATGTGTTCTCATTGTTCAGCTCCCACTTATGAGTGAGAACATAAGGTGTTTGGTTTTCTGTTCCTGTGTTTGTTTGCTGAAAATGATGGTTTCCAACTTCATCTAGGTCCTTGCAAAGGACATTATCTCATTTTTTATGGATGCATAGTATTCCGTGGTGTATATGTGCCACATTTTCTTTATCCAGTCTATCATTGATGGGCATTTAGGTAGGTTCCAAGTCTTTGTTATTGTAAATAGTGCTGCAATAAACACACATGTGCACGTGTCTTTATAACGACTTATAATCCTTTGGGTATATACCCAGTAATGGGATTGCCATCAGAGTGAACAGGCAACCTACAGAAGGGGAGAACATTTTTACAATCTACCCATCTGACAAAGGGCTAATATCCAGAATCTCCAAGGAACTTAAACAAATTTACAAGAAAAAGACAACCCCATCACAAAGTGGGCAAAGGCTATGAACACACTTCTCAAAAGAAGGCATTGCTGCAGCTAATAAACATGAAAAAATGCTCATCATCATTGGTCATTAGAGAAATGCAAATCAAACCACAATGAGATACCATCTCACGCCAGTTAGAATGGCGATCATTAAAAAGTCAAGAAACAGTGGATGTGGTGAGGCTGTGGAGAAATGGGAACACTTTTACACTGTTGGTGGGAGTGTAAATTAGTTCAGCCATTGTGGAAGATACTGGGCGATTCCTCAAGGACCTAGAGCCCATGTTCCTTTGAATCACCTGAGCAGCTCCGTGGGAGTGTGGGTCATCAGCTGTGGGCTCATCCGCCCAGCCCAGTCCTGTGAGCTCCCCTGCTCCTCGGAAACTGTGGGAATGCCACAGATTTCCCCCAGTAGAAAGATGCCATGCTCAGCCTCTCCTGCCTTGGAATTCTTGTCTCTGAATTTCTCAGTTACTCCTATAGCACCAAGCTTCAAGCTGGCTGTGCTTGGGACAGAGGTCAGGGCAAGCCCAGACCAATGCACCCCAAATTTCACCTGACTCCGATGCTCCCTCAACATTCACACAGACTTCATTTTGAAAAAAATCTAAGACTACAGAAAAGTTGAGAGAATGGCACAATGAATATATCCATTGTCTTGATTCATGAATTAACATTTTGCCACATTTATTCTCTCTCTCCCTTTCCCCTCTTTCTACCCTCCCTCCTTTCTCCATAGAAATATCCCAGGAGGTTCACAGTGACACCTCACCCCATTATCGGTAATGCTAACTTTGTACAGCAAGTAATGGCAGCTCAATCTTCCATGGGAATGATATGTTTTGCATGTGTAATTGATGAAAAATGTGTGGAGTGTTGCTTTAAGGTCAAGTGAATCTCCTGATCCCCAGCACCCTTCAGCAATCCTTTTTGCATCTGATCATCCCAACTGAGTCATTTATGACGTTGGTGGCTGCAAAATTCAATCACTTTGCTTTGTTTTGAGCGTCACTGTAGATTTGTGGATGTTTTTCAAGTTCAGTGTGGTATCATCTTAACCATCATTACTGTTTTTGATGGTCCTATTGTCCTGAGTTTCGTCAGCAGCAGCCCCTCCAGCTGGCTCTGGTGAATGTTTGATGAGTCTCCCCGCATCTGAGCACTTCCTTACTCCTTGGAACAGCAAAATGCTCTATGCCCACCCCTCAGTTTTCTTGTCCTTAGCTTGGAATTGGCTGTTTCTCTAGAGAGCCCTGACATCATTTAGTGGGAATGGTATTTAGAAAACAAAACATGTGTGTTAGAGTGTTTATTTCTATTGGGATGTCACTGCTTCTAGGATCTTCAGTGCTTTTTAAAAAATAATTATGGAGATAACAGCTGAAGCTTATTGCCAGGTTCCACACTAAGCTGTCCACATGCAGCATTTTATTTCAGCCTCACACCCGTGAGGTAGGTGCTGTTGTTATCCCCATTCCACATTTAAGGAAACCAAGCATAAAGTGTGCAGGAGAGTCCTGGAGGCAGGATCCAAGTCCAAATCCGGAATCCACTCTTCCAACCACAGCTTACATCTTGAGGGCCTGTAATCTGCCTGTCGTGGTGCAAACATTATCACTGATCTTATCAATAATGCTGCCAAGATAGATGCTCCCGTTATACAGATGGGGAAGCCTGAGGCTCACAGAGGGCATGTACTCTGCCTGAGGTCATCAGCTGGCAGAGCCACAGCTAGATCGTGGATTCCAGTTAGGGTCTCTGCTTCCCCTCCCCACCCACAGTCCTCACACTGTGTCCTGCTTGGGCCCTGGGACCTGATTGTGTCAAGGAAAGATGTCTGAGACAGCAATCAAGGCCCTCTTGGGCTCTGTCACTGCCTTACCAGCTTCTCCTCACCTCCTGGAACCATGGATGAGCTGAGATGAGGGAAGGGGCCAGGAGAACTGGTGAGGCCACACAGCCGTGCTTGTGGATAGGGCTCTGGTGTCTCTGTGTGCTGGTGGCAGTGGTGGTGTTTCTTCAGTGGAGAAGGGCAGACTTAGGACAGACGTCAGGCACCGCCCTGTGTGGGGCTGCTGTGTAGGCCTGGGGTGCCCAGATCAGAGTGGAGAGGACGGGCACACTGTGGATTGGGGGTTGAAGCACAGGGCATCAGAGTCAACAGACGTGGATTTTAGTCTCATCTTTATCACCTGTGATCTGTTGGATCTCACAGATAATTTCTCACGTAAACCTCCAAGCCTCAGTTATCTCATCTGAAAAATGGGGATAACAGTGTCTACTTAGCGCCCCACGGTCACTGGGAGGATGACACCGATGGAGTGCCTGCAGGCACAGTGCCTGATCCACTGGAAGTGTATGAAATAACATCATCTGGCATCACTGCCACTTCGTTAAGTCTGGAAGCACCAGGTGGGAGTGCCCTGGAAAAGATGTGTTGCCACACAGCTGGCTGGCATCTTCCTTGTCTCAGTAAATGGCCATCCACTCGTTGCTTATTTAGGTCCCAAACCTCACAGGCGTCCTTCACCCCTTCGTCCTTCATCCCTACAACCATAACGAGTTGGCAGGTACGGGCTGGCTGCTCTTCAAAGGTCGTTCTTACATAGGTTGTCTTCTTGATCCCTCCGATGCAGATGTCAGACAGAAGGAGGCCATGCATCAGCAGGATGGCTGCAGCCAGGTGGAGAGCAACTGACGATGCCCTCAGTCACCCCAGCCACCCTGGGGCTCCGGTACAGTCCCCACCACCCTGGCCCCCAAGGTTACAGCCACGCTTGGAGGGAGGAGAGTGAAGACCTGAGGAGGCCGGTGGGAGCGCAGCAGTGCAGGGCGTCTGTCTCCTGCTTAAGCTGGAAGCCGCCCTCTCCCAGGGTTTTCCCAGGAGTGGAGTTGAAGTCTCTGTCTATGGGGGCCTGAGCCGTGGAGGGTGTTGTCTCTCACACTGTCCGTGGGGGCAGGCCACGTCCCCTCTTGCTTGGATCTGATGTCCAGTGGCCCATGGGTTTAGTTTCCTTGCTGCCCCTCTGTGGTTCATTCTATAGCCAGCAGCCAGCGTGATCTGAAAACACACATTGGGTCACATTCCTCTCCAGCTTCCAGCCTATTCCCACCTGAGACTAAAGCTGAGGCCTTGGCTGAAAGAAGCTGCCCCCAGATGGTTAGAGACCTCTTCTTCCTGAGGAGGGTCAACATTCAACACAGTCTTGGCTCCACATGGCTTCCCGAGCCTGGTTGCCTGCCCTCCACCACCCGCATCAGCCCTGCCTCCCCAGGTCAGCTTTCTTTTCCCTGTTTTGACCACATTTCTGACCCACTGGATTTATCTTTCTCCTTTAGTCACTCACCTGCATGTGGTCAACTTACTGCTTCTCTCCTCCTAGAGCTCAAATTCATTAGAGTGAGGGTTTGGTCTTGCTCCCAGCTGTTCCTGGCATATAGTAGGTGCTCAGTTAAACATCTGTTGGGGGTGGGGTTGCTGGCAGGGAACACGCTGCCCAGGGCCTTCCTTTTTGCAGGGGATGGAATAAGCTCATAAGAGGTGGCTTTGTTTCTTCCTCGGGAGCTGCTCTAAGGCTTCGTAACTCTCCACATGAGGACATTCTTTCTGCTTGGTCGGGCCCATATTCGTTTTCACCACATCATCGTTTCACAGCCACAGCAGTACAGCACAGCAGTTAAGGCTTTGGATGACAGTTAAATCTGGGTTTAAAGCCAGGCTCTGCAACTTGCTAGCTTTGCAAAGCTCTGAAATTTACTTCACCTCTTCGAGCCTCTGTCTTCTTGGCTGTAAAGTGGGGTGTCTTACAGAGTTGTGACAATTCAATAAAGGGATGAAAACACATTCCCCCACTATTATGAGATCTGAAGATGGTGGCAGAGGGGGCAGTGCCTGGCTTCCTGGGGATTAGTGGAAGTCTTTGTGGCCACTGCTTTGTGGCCAATCCTCTGTGGGTGACCTTTCCCTTGTTGTTCGTCTCTGCTCACATGGATGAAGCTGAGGCCTCCAGAGGAACCCCGGAAGCCACAGAGTTGGCAGGACCTAGGGCCCCTCCCCTTGCCTCTGCTGACCAAAGGAGTCACTCACTGAACCAGCCGCCCTGTGTGGCGGGAGTGCTGTCCCTCGGGAGGCCGCGTGTCCCTGGTGACGGTGCAGTCACTGTCCAGCGGTCTGTCACCTGCCAGGATAAAGCCAGCCCGTTTTAGTCATTAGCTGCTCCTCTTTCAAGATAAAGAGAAGCCACAATTGAGTCTTCACAGAAGCTATTTTTAGATTTCTGGCTTCATAACCACCTTGGAATTTCCTATTTTCTCCCACTCTTCCTTTTATTTTATTTTTTTAAAAAGAGGACAAGTCAACCTAAAACACTGAATAAATAACCCAGCAGGGACAGCACAGAACGAGCTGAGGCCAAAACACACATCACTTGTCCCTGGGTGACCTAAGGAGGTAAATGAGCCTCTTTGGGTACAAGAAACCCAGCTGTCCAGAGACGCCTTCAGGACACAGACTCCACTATGGGGGTCCCAGGCCCGGCCCGGTGGCTGGAGGGGGCGGCAGGACAGGGCCAGCACCTCCCAGGCCGGCCCTGGTGCTGTGTTTCCAGCGGTTGCTTGCTTTTTGTCCTGGGCCATATAACAGGGTGGAGAGAAAGGGAGCTTCCAAGGGAAGGATGGCAAAGGAAGAAGCCAGCGCGCCCCGCGGGGCTTCCCAGGCAGGCAGCACAGGCGGTCCCCACCGAGTTCCGTCTTCTGCTTCAGAGGGAGGGTCAGCCCCAGCTCCACAGCGAGATGCCCCTCTACCAGGGCCCATGGGCTCCCTCCTGGCACAGGCCAAAAGAGTGAGAAAATGAAAAGAAGTAAAACCCTGGACTCAGGCGGCCCACAGAGGCTGGGCCTCAGGGTCACTAAGGACACGTGCTCGGGAAAGCCCAGCAGCGAAGCCGCCCGCCCCCAGCGCGGTGGCCTGCACCCGCGGACAGTCCCGCATAAGCTGGCCTGCGTTCGGTGGCCGGGGAAGGGAAGACGTGGAATCGTGGGGAACTCCTCCCCGTGGACAAGGGCGCCACATGGCTGGTCCCCCAGGACAGGAGAGAGGACAGGCTAAACCAAGAAGCCCAGCCCGCTGGCTCCGGGAAGCGGGGTGGGCGGAGAGCCTGCCCCGGGGGCCTAGGAGGAGTGGACCCTGGGATTTCCCCCAGCACCGCACACCATATGGGGGCGGCAGTGCCACCGCCTCCCCGGGCTATCCGTCCTGCCTCCGGGCCCCCTCGCTCCGGCCTGGACCTCTACCCGCCACCGCTCCCCACACTGAGCCCCTTAAGAGCAGGGACGGGTCTCACTCATCTCTGCGGTCCTCACCGGGGCCCTACGCCCAAACCTTAGTGGCCTCCCAGGGACTGAATAGTGAATAAACGCGTGTGCGCCGGGGACGTGGGAGGCGGTCGTTTCTCCCTCAGCCCCTCCTGGCCCTTTCTGTGGAAGCAAAGGCCAAGGGGAGCTTCCTTGTCGGTTCTGGGGGCGGGCCCCTGCTCAGGCGCGCTGCATCTCAGCACACAGCGGCCCCTGCGAGGCGCTCTCTTAAACAGGGAGGAGCCGCCCCCTGCCGGCCGCAGCCGGTAGTGCCGCACACGGCAAGCGGGGGCCCTGGCGAAGGAGCCGGCTGCCTGGGAGGGTTGCGCAGCGCTTCTCACACGCTGTGAGAGTGGATGGGGCTTACAAGGGGCTGGCTGGGCGGGAAGAATAAGGCCAAGAGCGCTATTGTACAACAAGGTGCCTGGAGTCAATAACAAGATACTACATCCTTAAAAGTTGCTGGACCGGGCTCAGTGGCTCCTGCCTGTCATTCCAACACTTTTGGGAGGCCAAGGCGGGCGGATCAAGAGGTCAGGAGATCGAGACCATCCAACCATCCAGGCCAACATGGTGAAACCTCGTCTCTACTAAAAATACAAAAATTAGCTGGGCGTGGTGGTGGGAGCCTGTAATCCCAACTACTCAGGAGGCCGAGGCAGGAGAACTGCTTGAACCCTGGAGGCGAAGGTTGCAGTGAGTTGATTATCGCGCCACTGCACTCCAGCCTGGAGACAGAGCAAGACTCTGTCTTAATAATAATAATAATAATAATAATAAAGTCTGGGCTTGGTAGGTCATGCCTGTAATTCCGGCACTTTGGGAGACTAAGACAGGAGAATCACGAGGTCAAAAAGTTGAGACCATCTTGACCAACATGGTGAAAACCCCATCTCTACTAAAAAAATACAAAAGTTAGCCGGGCGTGGTGGCCCGTACCTGCAGTCAGCCGCTTGGGAGGCTGAGGCAGGAGAACCACTTGAACCAGGGAGGTGGAGGTTGCAGTGAGCCGAAATCACACCACTGCGCTCCAGCCTGGCCACAGAGTGAGACTCTGACTCAAAAATAAAATAAAATACAAAGTTGCTAAGAGAGTAGATTTTAAGTCTCACTGCAAAAACGGTCTGTGAGATAATGCATAATTAGCTCGATTTAGCCGTTGCACAATGTACACATATTTCAAAACATTACACTGTGCACAATAAATATATACAATTTTTGTCAATTAAAATAAATTTAAAAAAAATTTTGAGATATGATAAAAAAATACAATTTTTAAAAGCTGAGATTTTTCTCCCTGTTTTATTCATTTCTTTCCTATACTCACACAGTTATTAACCCTGTGAATGCAAGGTGAAAGTTAGCAATGTGTGTTGGATATAATTTCATCTCAGAAGACAAGGAAAAGGCGAACAGCTATAGGAAGGAAATTAAAAATAATCATCAAACTCTCAAAACTTAAACTCACCATCAGGGTTGTGAATTTTTAGAACTCACCTATTTTCATGTAACAGAGAAACTCATCTTTGAGAAGGACAAAAGAAAATATGTTTATTAATAACCCACATTTGACAAGAGGATATGGCCTGTGTATTCCTGTTTGTGGGTGAGTTTAATAAACAACTAGTCTTTTTTTTTTTTTTTGATGGGGCCTGGCTCTGTCTCGCCCAGGCTGGAGTGCAGTGGTATGATCTTGGCTCACTGCAGCCTCCATCTCCCAGGTTCAAGTGATTCTCCTGCCTCAGCCTCCCGAGTAGCTGGGATTGCAGGTGACTGCCACCATGCCACCCGGCTAATTTTTCTATTTTTTTAGTAGATTTGGGGTGTTACCACGTTGGCAGGTCTAGTTTCTAACTCCTGACCTCAGGTGATACCCTCCCCTCAGCCTCCCAGAGTGCTGGGATTCCAGGGATGAGCCACTGCGTCCGGCCAACATCTAGTCTTTTGATAACAGCCTCTCTCCGGGTTTGGGTCCATGTGCCTAGTGCGGTCACAAGGGCAGCAAGGTCTTGAAGAACATGAGGTGATTCCTGGGTTTCAGAATTCACATCCAGGTTTTCAATATCTTCATTTCACAAAAGGTGTTCAGAACCTGTACTGAGCTAATGTGTGTAAAGACAACTCACCCCCATGCATTTGCAGACCAAGCAACTTCACCCCTAAAGGTATCGGGTAATCGGTGGAGACAGCTCCTTTCCCATCACCCAGCTTGGTATTAGCCGAGCATCACAGTGAAAAGAGTGTGGGTTTTGGAGTCACACACGCTTCTGGCCAAGTCTTGGCTTTGCTGTTTGCTAGCTGGGACTCAGGCCACTTCTCTAGCTTCTCTGAGCCTGTTTTGATTCCGCTTCTGTAAAATGGAGGTGCAATGCGGAACATAAGGTGGTGGTGAGAATCAGGAGTGGCATTTCTTTTCTTTTTTCTTTTTTTTTTGGTGGGGGGCACAGAGTCTCACTGTGCTCTCCAGCTGGAGAGCAGTGGTGCAATCTTGTCTCACTGCAACGTCTGCTTCCTGGGTTCAAGTGATTCTCCTGCCTCAGCCTCTCGAGTAGCTGGGACTATAGCTGTGCGCCACTACATCCGGCTAATCATTTGTATTTTTTTCGTAGAGACGGGGTTTCACGGTGTTGTCCAGGCTGGTCTCAAACCCCTGAGCTCAGGCGATCTGCCCGCTTTGGCCTCCCAAAGTGCTGGGATTACAGGCGTGAGCCACCACAATGCCCAGGCTGGCTCCACTGCACTCCAGCCTGGGCATTTCTAAAGGTGGTGGTCACCCGGTCACCTCTGCAAATGGTGCCCAGTGGTTATTAACGGTGTTTGGCCACTATCAGTTCTGTGTGTCAGAGGTGCCTACAGCACACGGGAATTACACTTCTATTTCTGTTGGCTAAAAAGCCTACACTAGTTTCACAATTGGATTATGAGGTTTGGGTCCTCAGAGAGACACTTTTCCTGGTTTCTTTTCTGGAGTGACACTTGTATCCCACCGTGTTGCAGGGCAGTCCATGAGCATGAGGCTTCCTCAAGCCTGTGCCCTCCCACCTCCCACATGCGAACTGGATTGGCTGCCCCTACCTATGTTGGTGGCCTTCAAACTATTGTGACCATGCTCCTCTATGATGAAAAGTGTTGGGGCAGGTGTGCCCCCCTCTATGTATGTTTATTTTAAATGATAAATATGAGGCTGGGTGAGCGGTGGCTCATGTCTGTAGTCCCAGCACTTTGGGAGGCTGAGGTGGGCAGATCACCTGAGGTCAAGAGTTTGAGACCAGCCTGGCCAACATGGTGGAAGCCCGTCTCTACTAAAAATACAGAAAAATTAGCTGGGTGTGGTGGAGGGCGCCTATAATCCCAGCCACTCAAGAGGCTGAGTCAGGAGAATCCCTTGAACCTGGAAAGCAGAGGTTTCAGTGAACCGAGATGGCTCCACTGCACTCCAGCCTGGGCAACAGAACAAAATTCCATCTCAAAAAAAAAAATTACGAATATGCGTACATATGCACGCACATATTCTACTATCCATCTATTTATCACATGTTGATGTAACTCAAGCTTTTATTCTTAAACAAAATAATTATAAATAGAATATTTAGTTTTATCTTTTTGTATCAGAGTAGATTTGTGTGGGCATCTGCTTTGGAGACGCCATGTCTTCAGGGTCTGGGAAGGGTCAAATTGTCCAGACCTCTCGACAGCACGGTTCCTGCCATACTGGTGCCACCACGTCCCCACCTGCTGCTCCCACAGGAAGCTGCCTTTCCCTTAGTTCCCAAGAGTTCATGTCTTGACAACATGAATGGATTTTTGCCATCCATCCACTGATTGAGTTGTGAGCCCTGCAAACATTGGTGGGGAACATCCTATTGAAGAAATCTCACATTAGGCTCTGGGGTCAAGGGGGGTCAGAAGGGTGTGTTCAAATGGCCTCTCTGACTTCCTGATGCTGATAGCTTTCTCAGAGGTTATTATGAGGCCCAACTGCAATCATGCATAGAAAGCTCCCAAGGCAGAGGAGAGTGGCACGTGGTGAGGACCCTGGGAGGGCTGTCGCCACACCTGCATGCCATTTCCATCTCTCTATGGAATAGCAGTTACAGCATCTGCACCTGAACCCATGATGCTTCTGCTGCCTTCGAAAGGATGGTGGAGTGTGAGGTGCTGTGACCATCCTCAGCAATGCATGTTCAAGAATCAATGATCACATCGTTTATGATTAAAATTCAGATATTGATATATAAAAACTATAACAGATTCTTTGGAAGAATGGTATGCATCTCTAGATTCTATTCACTCAAAGGTTTAAACATTTTAAACAATTGGTTGGACACCGTGGCTCATGCCCGTAATCCCAGCACTTTAGGAGGCTGAGGTGGGCAGATCACCTGAGATCAAGAGTTTGAAACCAGCCTGGTCGACATGGTGAAACCTCATCTCCACTAAAAATACAAAAATATCTGGGTGTGGTGATGGTCACCTGTAATCCCAGGTACTCAGGGGGCTGAGGCAGGAGAATTGCTTGAACCCAGGAGGCGATGGTTGCAGTGAGCTGAGATTGTGCTGCCACTGCACTCCAGCCTGGGCAACAGAGCGAGACTCTGTCTCAAAAAAAAGTTTTAAGAATTAAAAATGGTGAAATTATGTATAAAAAGCCCAAGAGGTATAGACATGGCAATCAAACAGTGGAAGAGAGATTAATGAGACCGTGAGAGCAAGACAAAACTGGCCGGGATGGCAGCTCACGCCTGTAATCCCAACACTTTGGGAAGCTGAAGTGGGCAGGTCACCTGAGATGAGGGGTTCAAAACGAGCCTGGCCAACATGGAGAAACCCCGTCTCTACTAAAAATACAAAAACCAGCCAGGTGTGGTGGTGGGTGTGGTGGCCCATGTCTGTAACCTCAGCTACTTGGGAGGCTGAGGCAGGAGAATTGCTTGAATTCTGGAGGCAGAGTTACAGTGAACCAAGAGTGCACCACTGCACTCTAGCCTGGACCACAGAGCAAGATTCCATCTCAAAAAAAAAAAAAGTGTGGGAGGCAAGATGAAACTTCATGAAGACAGACCAAACAGCATGGAGAAAAAGGAGAATGACTAGAAAAGAGAACAGTGAAAACGGCAGGACCAGATGGGGCTGGTCAACCAGTGACATGGACATGCAGACTCTGAGACAGGAAATGTGGGCTTCACGTGTAAGCCCAGCAAGATGGGGGCGGGGGGAGGAATCTTACACCTGTTGAATCAACACAGTGGTGGCTTACTAATAATACCGCAGACGTTCTGTCAAGCCATACACCCTTCGTGCTACAGCTGGCTATTGTTGCCATTGTCATCACTGTGCAGCTGCCACCTTGAGAAGTTCAGGGTCTAATTGGGAAGACATACCGAACAAACTTTAAGAGTTCCTGCAAGTCAATCAGTATGATAGATGTCTGAATAATTGACTGTGTGATGCATAAGAACAAATAACTCCTGGGGGTCAGAGAAGATTCTGTAGGTGCAGGGACATTTGAACTGGGCCTTGAAGGCTATATAGGAGTTCATGTGGTAGAGAACAGGAGAAGTGTCTTCTGGGTAGGGGATTAGGGAGTAGAACGTGGCAAACCCAGATCATGGAAGAACTTGGCGGGTGTCGAGGGGTGAAAGATTAGTGAGGAAGAAGATGAGGGAAAATGTGTTAGTTGGATAGAAAATAAAGCCAGTGAAGTGGGTTAGAAAAGTGCATGCGAGCTGGGCTGACACATTCCAACTCTGCTATGTTGACAATGAAGGTCTTTAAACAGGCAGTAACAGGACTGCCGTGCTCACTGTCCAACTTCTGAATACAGAGTCTCACTTCCAGGCGAGTGAGCTATGGAGGCAGCCCTGGACGGGTTGGCATCACTTTGGGCCTGGTCGTCGGTCATCCACATTCAGGGACTGACTCTAACGCACAGTGTGATTTCTAATGGGGCAGCCCTGCCATCATTCCTAGTGCTTCAGGGTTCGCCTGGAGGCCCTAAAAGCGCAGAGAGGTTCCAGGGGCGGCTGAGTCCTCAATCAGATCTCTTGCTCCACTGAAGGAAATAGTCCCTTCTGACCAGTGACTGAGCGTCTGGCCTCTAGAGAGGGTTCAGTGTTGACAGAAGGAATGAATGACTTTCCTGCAGCAGCATCTGACACTCAGAGGTGGCTGAATACTAAAGGCACTTTGGAGCTCCCAAATCACGGTGGTGCCAGGAAGTGGGAGGAGGGAGAGGCCCCTCCCTTAGCTTCAGGGGGATCTATGCAGGAAGGAGCCCAATGGGTTAGTGGTTGGAAATAGTCTCCATGTGGAGTAAATCTAGGTTTGACTTCTATCTCAGCCACTTCCTAATGATGTGACCTCACTAATGATTCATCCTCCCTGTGCCTCAGGTTCCCCTCTGTAAAGTAGAATGGCAATAGCCTTCTTATTAGGCTCTAGTGCAGATTTATCGAAATTTAATGAGATAACTTATATAAAATGCTTAGCATAGAGACCGGAGTCCAGTAATTAATAAATGGTAGCTGTTACCGACTTATTTAAGATCAGATCTCTTTAATGACAGCCTCTTTCCTCCTCATGATTCCCAGCCCTTCCAACTGGCTTTGCTTCTCTGTGTGCCTGGCAGCTGGCTGCCACCCTTCTGTCAACTCTGGCTACTCAGCTTTACCGCCTGGAAAATATCTGCAAGGCTCTATAGAGCTCTGATGTAGCCTCGAAGGCATAAACTGTCAGGACCTGGTGAGGCGCTCAGGAGCTCCGGTGCAGCACAGAGGCTCTCAGCCTTCGGCTGTGGTTTATGGGCTGGGTAGATTTGTAGCTTGTGGCCCTTCGGGAAGAGATCTTCAAGGAGCTCTGTTTTGGGAACAGCATTAGGAGCTGTGGAACTGAAAATGCTGCCTGGAAAAGCAGGAACGGGGAGGACTGGGAGAATCCTCCTGCTGCCTCTACCCTCTGCCTGGGCTTAGGAAAATGTCATCCAGAGTGAAAACGAGGGATAAGCTCGAATGAGATTGTTTCTGGAGGTCATGACCAATGTGGCAGCGTGCAGGCACCTGTCTGTGAGCTTGGAGTTAAATCGCTGTGCTCTCCACTGCCTCTTCTAGGTTAGGCCTTTAGTCCAGACGTGGGGGAGGACTCACCAACACGATTTCAGTTCTCTAGGTTCTAGCAGCAGGCAAATAAACTGGCATCAATATGGGTAGAAGCCACACAAGATCAATCACATTCTGATCAAAAAAAGAGGACCCTCACGAACACTCAACACTCCTCAAAGATGGACAGGCCCCATGAGGGCTTCTAGGCATCCTAAGCTGGGTGAATTCAAGCAGAGGGAGGGCAGCTTGCAAAACAGGCACGCATTTTCGGGGTTTACACTAATTTGGTCTTTAAAACTCTTCAGACCGTGAGAGGCTCCGGCAGAAGGCGTCTAGAGACTGGACTCCTCTGCGCTCACTATGTGTCTTTGGCCAAGTCTTAACATTGCAGTCCTCAGGTCTCTCACTATAATAGGAAGGGATTCAAGGGTGATTTCCACAATTCTTCCAGCTCCCAAATCTATCAATTACATGTAAAGATCTGGGAAAAGAAATAATAGAAAAAAACACATTTTTTATTTCCTTTCGGGAAAAAGTTTTAGCTTTCTTTAAAATTGAAGAAGGAAAAGTTTTGGAAATGCATTTTTGAAATAACCAGTAAAATCTTTCAGTTAAGTAATTTGTATATTATTCCCATCCTTGATTCTCCCAACATTACTTTTTAAATTAGACAATTAGAATTGTTTTATGTTACCAGATCCTTCCAATTCCTGAACTCTGGGAACATTCTGTACAATGCAACCCACAGACTCCCAAGCAAGATGCACTTCTGTGAGCTTCAGAAGATGTTTTTATTGTTTTGCCCAGGGCCCCCCTTTGGTCCGAGGTATCCTTGCCAAGCCTCTGAGAATGACTCATGTCGCCAGCACCTTTTATCCATCAGCAGTGCTTTTCCAAGCTGCATTTACAAAGCAAACACTTCACTCTCCTTGTGCAATACCTAGGGGTGGGAGAAGTGAGTGGCAGCAGAGAACCCTAGAATTTCAACACACACACACACACACACACACACGCACACACACAGACACACACACAGACACACACACAGAGACACACACAGACACACACACAGACACACACACAGAGACACACACACAGAGACACACAGACACACACACAGACACACACAGACACACAGTCACACACACAGACACACACACAGACACACACACAGACACACACACAGATACACACACAGACACACAGACACACACACAGATACACACACAGACACACACACAGATATACACACACACACACACACAGACACACACACACACAGCTCAGGGCAAAGTGACTCTCCAAGCAGTTAGGTACCAGCATTAATTTATAGAAGGCAGAAAAATATTTCTCCAGAGGACCAAGCTAATGCACTGCTGAAAGTGGACATGAAGACGGAAATGTGCGGTTTGTGGAGTGTCTGTTCCGTGCCAGGCGCTGCTGGACTTGCCACATATGTGAACGGAGAAGCAGGTGCATTTACTACTTCAGTGGGATGAGTGACAGAGTCACGCAGATGACAAGTCTCTGAATGAGGAGCCCAGGGCCAGTTGCCTAAGCACTCTGTGCCTCCATTTCCTCATCTGGGAGTACAGGTAACAAGAGTCTCAATGTTATGGGATTGTCATAGGAATTAAATAGGACATGTAAATAGCAGCAGAGTGCCTGGCTCAGGTAAGCATCAATACATGTTAGCACTTCTTGTTAAGTTATCTTATTTAATCCCTGCAAAATCCCTGTAAATTGGCAGTGCTCGATCTATTTTACAGATAAAGATATTGAAGCTCAGAAAAGTGCCCTACTTATCCTGGCGGCCAAGGAAGTGAGTGAGCTTAGCACCAGGTCCTCTCGCTTCTGGGGTAGTTCCCACCGGCAGCACCAGCGAGGGTCCTTGGCGCCCCGGAAGTAAACAGGCCAACTCTGGAGTCTCTGCTTTCCACGTCTCCTCAGGGGCTTGTGCTCTTGTTTTGTTCATTTGTTTTTGTTTTTGAGACAGAGCTTTGCTCTTGTTGCCCAGGCTGGCATGTAATGGCGCGATCTCAGCTCACTGCAACCTCCGCCTCCCAGGTTCAAGCTCTTCTCCTGCCTCAGCCTCCTGAGTAGCTGGGATTACAGGCATGTGCCACCACACCTGGCTGATTTTGTAATTTTAGTAGAGAGAGGGTCCCTCCGTGATGGTCAGGCTGGTCTCGAACTCCCAACCTCAGGTGATCTGCCTGCCTTGGCCTTCCAAAGTGCTGGGATTACAGGTGTGAGCCACCATGCTCAGCCTTGTACTCCTGTTCTCTCTGCTGAAAGAGTGAACCAACCAATCAATAATGGCCTTCAGCTGCTTCCTCACCAAATCCTGACTTGGGTCTGTTTCTGAAGATGGTTGCCCTGCGTGCAAAACATTGAAGCGTCACAAAACCAGAGAGCTCTAGTGATCCTTTCAAAACACCCTGTGGTTTTACCAGAGGACACCTGGGTCCCAGAGAAGTGGGCTCCCAGGTCACATCTCAGAGCTGGACTGGAAACTGGTCTCCTGCCAGCTCCTCTGAGGGTTTCCCTGCAATGCCTCCACACTTCGTACAGGCTGCTGTTCCTTGTTCCCATCTGGTCTTCAAACTTCCATCTTCCTTGTCTCTCCTTTGAAGGCCATCTCTATATCTCACCCAGGGAAGGCATTACTTCTTTCAACACCCTGCTGCACTGTCCATGTGTTCACCACATACTCAGCTGGGTGCATGCCAGGCTCCACTCTGTGCCCAGGGGGACTTGTGAGTGCCCAGAGAGACGGTTCCCTGAACTCCCGGAGTGAGAGGAGGAGACAACAAACAGGTAAAATCCACAGAGATGTGAAACCACCAGTGGTTTGAACAGGTGCGCTGCACACGGTGCAGAGGCCAGCGAGGTGTCTGGGTGATGCCTCTGTGCGGCAGGTGGTCAGGTCACCTCTCTCGAGCAGCGCCATTTCATCTGAGGTCTAATGATGAGGCAAGCTGTCCTGTGGAGGTGGGAGCAGCTCAACCCAGGCAAAGGGAAGAGCCAGTGCCGGGTCAGCAGACCAGAATGAGACCTGGGAGTGCCAGGGGAGAGCAAGGGGCAGGGGCAGGAGGAGAGGGTGGGGCTGGAGGCAGATATGGCACAAGGGCCAGGATGTCCTGAGCTCCCATCAAGGCTGGTCTTTTACTCAGAGAGCTGCAGCAGCCCCAGTGGGCGCAAAGCAGGGGAACGACTTGGCAGAATTTTTTTGAACAATAAGTAGTGGGGAATAGAGGTTAGGGGACTTATTAATAAGCTTTGCCATGGGAAGATACGAACCCAGGTTTGCCAAAGCCTACCATGGTGCATGTGTGAGTTCTTGCTCACATTTCTGGAGAGCTGAGGGGCCCGAGCCCTGCCCGCCTGGAGCCAAAGCAAGTCCCAAGGTCCAGGCCGAAGTGGATGAGTCTGGGAGGGACAGTCCTCTCAGCAAGAAGCTGCCAACCATGATACGACCACCCAGGGAGGCAGGCGGGACCCAGGGGCCAGGGAGAACATGGCTGTCGATGTTCAATGGAGGATGATGGTGGCTTAAGCCCCATAAGGAGCGCGGAGATGGACAGAGGAGAAGGCTTGGAGGATGTTTGGGAGGTCGAGTCAATATATACCACGTGGAAAGGGCTATCGGGAGAGAGGAGAATCAAGAATCACTTTGGATTTTCAGAGTGAGTCATCGAGTGGATGGTGGTGCCACTCACAGAGACTAGGATGGGCCGGCCACATCGGTAAAGGCGCTCATGAACTGTCCACGTGAAGACCTCCGGGAGGCTGCTGGGCCCCAGAGCCGCAATTCTGAGTGAACAGGGGAGAGATGACCGACTGCCCGCCTTCATTCAGGTTTCCTGCCCATCCTCAGGTGTCCTTTCAGAGGAGAATTTCTGAACATCTGATGCCATGGAGGTGGAAGGAGTTGGGCTTTTTGAAGTAGGAAGTATTAGGAGGAAAAGTTAAAATACATTTAAGTTTTCAAGCTATTTATAGTTGTAGGTTTCTTTGTGAGCTTAGGAGCACACGAACGAAGGAGGGCTTCCAGGCAGAGGGCAGCTTGCATGGGGTGGGCACTTGGAACCCAGGCACTGTGAGGGGTGTCCTCAGCAGAGCAGGGTGGGAATCGGAGCAGGGAGAGGAAGACGAACCTTCCCAGGGAGGCAGGCCTGATACAGGTGTTCCCACGGGCAGGCAGGGAGCGTGGCAATGGGGATGGGAATTGGCCAAATGAGCAAATATATTAAGGATAGTGGGAATCCAGCTTCTCACTGTCAGGGAGAGGAGGAAAGAATTTCCAGCTGCATTAGAATTGGAGGTATTCGTGGGATCTCACAGTTTTCAATCAATAAATAATGTATCAACCTCTTGGATGCCGTCACAACATACTGCTAACTTGGTGGCTTAAACGGCAGATATTTATTTTCTCACAATTCTATTAGACACTATCATTTGGTAGTTAAGCTATTTTCAAACCATAACTTGGTAGTTAGAGTTTAAAAATACTTCCTCATAAAGTAATGATTACGGAAAAGAGGAAATGAGTGATCTTACAGAGAAGATGCCTGACGCCAATCTAATGAGGTGATTAAAATGAGCATTACTAGTAATAGGACAAATCTAAGCTTCCTGCAGCCTGATAGGATGCAATGAGAACACGGTGTCACATTTGTGATAGTTCTTCTGAAGATGTCAAAACTGCATGCAATCACAAGGGAACATCACACAAACCCAGTATGAGTGACATTCTACCAGGTAACTGGCCTGTCATCTTGGAGTGGGGGTCTTGAAAGACAGGGAAAGACTGAGGAACAGTTCCGGTCTGAAAGAGACCAAGGCGGCAGGGCCTGCTAAGTGATTCAGAACTGGCCTCTTTAGCTAGACTGGGCCAACTGATGAGGCTTGAATGGGGTCTGGGGTTCTAACACATTGACATTAATTTCCTGATGTTGGCGGTTGCACGTGGCTATGTAGATGCAAGTCCTTGTGGGAAATACGCATGAAAATATTCAGGGGGCTGGTGCAGCAGGTCAGCTACGCTGCTTATTCTCAAATGGTGCAGGAGCAGGAAAAACTCTTTAAACTGAGCTTATAGTTTATGACTTACAAAAAATTTAAGAATATTTTATTTATATTTCATAAATCGTAAGGCCAAGAGACCATTCAGTCTAAATCACTTAAATTTTAAATATGAGGAAACGCGGGCCCAGAGAACCTAAGTGAATTCTCCAAGGTACAACAGCCAGTTAGGGAGCCAACTCTGGGGCCCTTGTTTCCTGTGGCCTGGACCACAGAATGCTCCACTACCTGCCCCTGAGGCTAGGGGACACCCAAGAGAAGACAAATCATGAAAGGAGTTTATCCAGAGCTAGAAGCTCAAATTCATGGATGAAGATGTTGAAGCACAAAGAAGCTACGTAGTTTGCCCAGGGTCACTGAGCGCTTCATGATGGACGCAGGACTCAAACTTGGGCTGCCTGTCATTGAGCTATCACCCCCCAGGGCGCTGGGGCATGGATTCCCCCTGGTCAAGTGACTCTAACGAGCCAAGGCAGGCCTCTTGAGGTCACAGATACGGGCCTCAAGACAGTGGGGAGTGGGCATACGGATTGGCCACAGCATCTGAGTGAGCTCCAGATTAGGACTGCATCTCCACTTACAGTAAGGAACATGCCTAGGATGTGCTCAGCTTAGTCCCCGCCCCTGCATCAACCTGAGGAAAAGACAGCAGAATCTTTTGGTGATGAGGCCTGGAAATTGTCTTTTCATGAAAGATCCTTAGGTGATTCTGGGATCGGTGAGATTTGATCTATTACTCTGCCAGCAGATGCGTATCAGCAGAGTCTGAAGACATTGTAGAAACACAAAAGTCACCCTAGAGACTCTTATTCAAGTCTCAATGTTGGATATCCTGGGTTACAGACTTGGTCCTTGAAACTTGGTTTTCGGCTTGAGAGCTGTGGTTCTAAGGGCTGATACTCCCTACCCCACCGCCCTAGATATTGCACATGTAATTTTTTATGTATCTGTGTCTCCATTTCTGGGAAGAGGGATCAAAACTCGTATAAGATTCTCAAAGAGTACAAGCTTGAAAATTCTTAGGAGTCACAGTTCTAGACAAATTAGATTCGTGAGTCAAGCTTTCCTGGTTTAGTTGCTCTGCTGTGTATCTGGTACTGCTCACTCTGCCCACATTTAGTCATCCCTTTCACAGGGAGCACCCCAGAACTGCAGTCCTGTGTCTCATGAACTTTTTTTGACCTGCCAGTTTGGTAGCTCTATACAATTTATTAAAAATGTTGTGTTATGACTTCAAGTTTATAACCCCTAATAGACTCCTCACGGTATCACTTTCTATACTACTGCTCTTACGTCATCTACTTAACACTCAGGTCTAGAATTGCCTTGGCAATTGATGTAGTGCTTGAGTTCTGTTTAGTTTGCTATTAGAAGCAAAGGGTTGGGTTCACCACACTCTTCAGTTCATGATGCACTGGGTCGTTGGCTCCTCAAAGCCCCATCTCATTCATTCATGTGTGCATGCAGGCATTTATTTGATTGGCTTCCATTCCCCGTTTCTTTCCCTTGCCCCTCATAGGCAACCGTTCTAATAAGTTCCGTGTTTCTCGTTATCAGCACGTGTTCTATCAAAAACAAAGTGTTTGAAACGCACATGTCATTGAATGCACACAAACATCCTTTACCTCATTACTTCTCACTTTCTTGACTCAGCGCTAAACATTAAAAGCTCCGTTCATGTTGCTGCATGTATCTGTAGTCTGCTCCTCCCAACTCTGATAGAGTATTTCAGAGTGTACTTTTTCCACTTGCTCCCCGCCACCTCCGTGGACCACACCTACTGCCACAGAAAAAACTGCAGCGTTTCCATGCATGGTCCCTTCGGGTAAGAGGAAGAATTTTTCTACAATTCATGCCCAGGGGTGGTATTGTTGGGAAATAGAAGATAGGTACATTTAATCTGATGAAGTGTTGCTCTCTAAATTGGCGGTACCAATCTACGAATCCCCAGCAAGGCCCGAGAATGCCAACATTCCTACATCCCTGCCACCACTTGGCATTATCCAACTTCCTGGTTTTGGCCAATTGAGTGAATGGAAGTGATATCACATTGCTATTCAATTTGTATTTCTCTACTAAAGAATTTGAACAGCTCTTCATACGCCTGTTATTCAGCGCGGTTTCCTCTCCTACAAATTGCCTCTTTTGATCCTTTGTTTTCTAAGCAGAGGGGGTTTCCATCATTTTTGTTCATTTGTAAGGTTCTTGCATATTTTAGATACTGTTCTCGAGTTATTTTTGACATTGCAAGTGTCTTCTCCCAATCTGTCATCTGTCTCATAACCTTGTCCTTTAAATAGAACCCTTTGAGTGGGATGTGTTCAAATTCATTAACCTTTACCCTTATGCTTTGCACCTTTGAGGTTTTAAGAAGCATTTCCCGGCTGGGCATGGTGGCTCACGCCTGTAATCCCAGCACTTTGGGAGGCAGAGGCAGGTGCATATTTGAGGTCAAGGGTTTGAGACCAGTGTGGTCAACACAGTGAAATCCTGTCTCTACTAAAAATTAAAAAAAAATTAGCTGGACATGGTGGCAGTACACACCTGTAACCCCAGCTACAGATAGGCTAAGGCAGGAGAGGCGCTTGAACTCAGGAGGCGCAGGTTGCAGGGAGCCGAGATCATACCACTGTACTCCAGCCTGGGTGACTGAGCAAGACTTTGTCTCACACACACACACACAAAGAACAGGAAGCATTTCTCCCCATCTCTGGGCACCAAGACCCTCTCTAGGATCTTGGTACATTTGCAGCTGCATTCAGATTGAGTGTGACAACAACCACATGTTGTGTGCCTTGCACCTGCACAAACTTTTCCTCAGCTTTAGCTGGACCTACAGCTTCAGCTTCAAGCTTGGCATCTGAGTCTGCGCCGCTTATCCATGAGGATACAAACCCTTCCCTACTGCTGTCCACACAATCCTCACCGGCATGTGTTATGCTTCAACCCCAAATATTCATGCCCCTCCTGCACCCCTCCGCTAATGTCACACTTTCTCCTATTTCCAAAGAGCTTTTTGCTCTTCTCTTAACTAGATTTGGCCATCGTTCAAAGCCTGCTTCCTCAAAAACAAAACCAAAAGCTGATGAATTGAGCTTTCTTTGATTCCCTTCATTTCTACACTTTTATCCATATTTTAAAAATCATGATTAGAACCCTGTTTCCTGACTATTACATGTGTGCTCTGCGTTCTCCCTGGGGATACGCGTCCACTTATATTTATTTTGCCTGTGGCTCCTGGGTCAGTGCCCTTAGGAGGCACCTAATAAATGCTCTCTCCAAATTCAAGCGGCTGCCAAAGACTGATTATTTAAGTCTCCAAAACCTTTTTAAAAATGCATTCCTTCCTCTGCATCTCCAAAGCCACATCCGTGCCTGGGTTTAATCATTGCACGCTCAGACTTTTACAAGACTTGTGTGCCTTCTGTCTTCCTGTCTGCCTGGGCTCCGGTGAGAGCAGAGAATGGCTGCAAAATCACCCAGCCTCAGAATCTGGGTTCAAAGAACCTTACACAGCATTGAATCCCCCCTGCCCTGGGGCTTGAATTCTCTCGACAATATTCACATTCCTAACGAATGGCTGCACAGTCTCGGCTTGAATACCTTCAGTCACGGTGGAGTCACTACCTTCTGAGGCTGTCCATTCCCTCGTTTTCCCAGACAAGGCTTCCTTATTTTAAGTTGAAACTTGTCACCTTGCAGCTGACAACTAAAAATCCTAACTTTTCCTGTTGGGACCATTCAGAAAACTCTTAATGCCTCTTTTGATAATTGTATCTGCCAAATTGTGGTGCACAGAACCAAACGCAGTATGATCAATGGAAGAATGAAACGGAACCGTTTTCTCTTTCCCTGTGTTCGTTTCCTGGCGCTGCTATAACAAATTTATTGGAAACTTGGTGGCTTAAAACAACAAATAATGGCCGGGCATGGTGGCTCATGCCTGTAATCCCAGCACTTTGGGAGGCTGAGGTGGGCGGGTCATGAGGTCAGGAGATCGAGACCATCCTGGATAACATGGTGAAAACCCATCTCTACTAAAAATACAAAAAATTAACCAGGTGTGGTGGCACGTGCCTGTAGTCCCAGCTACTTGGGAGGCTGAGGCAGGAGAATTGCTTGAACCCAGGAGGCGGAGGTGGAAGTGAGCTGAGATGGTGCCACTGCACTCTAGCCTGAGCATCAGGGTAAGACTCCATTTCCCACCCCCCGCCCCCCACAAAAAGCCCAGATATTTATTCTCTTACAGATCTGGTGACCAGAATTTCAAAATCAGTATCACTGGGCCCAAACCAGGACTGTGCTTCCTCCAGAGGCTCCAGGAGAGAATCTGCCCCTTGCTTCTCCCAGCTTCTGGGGGCGGCCGACATTCGTTGATTGCATCACTCTGATCTTTGAGGACAGCATCTGCAAAGCTCTCTCTGCTCCATCTTTATATTTCCTTCTCTTTTGTGTGTGGTCAAATCACCCTCTACCTCTCTGGTATAAGAATGTATGTGATTGCATTTAGGACCCAACTGGATAATATCCCCATCTCAACATCCTTAATTCAATCACACTTGCAAAGACCACCTTCTCCTTTTCTCCATATAAAGTGACATTCCCTAGTTCCAGGGATTAGATATCTTTGCTTGTGAGGAGGGGATTTTTTTTCAGTCCACCACATATCCCTTAAAAGACAACACTTCTGTAAGAGAGCCAGGCATCTCATCAGTGTTTCTGGTGGTCACATCAAATTGTTGACTTTTACATGTACACTGAGTACATTGTCTTTACAGATCCCAGTTCATGTGCATTGGTGCTTACGAAGTACATTGTCTTTACAGATCCCAGTTCATTTGCATTGGTGCTTACTAAGTACATTGTCTTTACAGATCCCAGTTCATTTGCATTGGTGCTTACTAAGTACATTGTCTTTACAGATCCTAATTTGTGTGCATTGGTGCTTACTAAGCATGTTGTTTTTACAGATCCTAATTTATTTGCATTGGTGTTTAGTAAGCACATTGTCTTTATAGACCCAAATTCATTTGCATTGGTGCTTACTCAGTACATTGTCTTTTTAGACTCTAATTCATTTGCATTGGTGTTTACTAAGCACATTGTCTTTACAGACCCTAATTCATTTGTGTTGGTGCTTACTAAGCACACTGCTTTTACAGATCCTGGTTCATTTGTATTAGTGCTGTTGGCTTCTTTGTCCTGACAATATGTTATCTCAAATGAATGACATATTGTTGGCTTTAAATTACAGTTCCAATTCTGTTGATATCTTCTGATATGGTTTGGCTGTGTCTCTACCCAAATCTAATCTGGAACTGTAATTCCCACGTGTCAAGGGAGGGACGTGGTGGGAGGTGATTGGATCATGGGGGTGGTTTCCTCACACTGTTCTTGTGATATGAGGAAATTCTCACAAGAGCTCATGGTTTAATAGTGAGTTTCCCCTGAGCATGCTCCCTCTCTCACCTGCCACCATGTAAGATGTGCCTTGCTTCCCCTTCACCTTCCACCATAATTGTAAGTTTCCTGAGGCCTCCCCAGCCTTGTAGAACTGTGTGTCAATTAAGCCTCTTTTGTTTACAAATTACCCAGTCTCAGGTATTCTTTATGGTAGTGTGAAAATGGACTAATACATTTTCTCAGACCTATCAAACAGTTGGGATTTCTGTCAACTTAATTAAATTCATAGTTTTAAAATTTGGTGAGTGCTTGTTTGGTCTTATCAGTGATTATGGAGATATTTAGTGAGAGGAGCCCTGTGGCTCATCACTGGAAGCCTCTCTCCAGGTTCCATTGAACCCATTCCCTTCCCCTTTGTCCTATTTGACTCTTACAGTCTCCATGCTGATTTATGCAGAGCGTCTTGCACTGGGGAGAAGTTGGAAGTGATGATTTTGTATTTTTCAAGCTTTATTACCCATATTCCAACCCTTATTTTAAATTCATTCTTTTAGATCTACTCTGAGTTTTAATCCTAGTTAAATTTGACACCAGAGGGAAGATAAGATTAGGGTAGTGGTTCTTAAACGTCAGAATGCATCAGAATCGCCTGGAGGGTTTGCTAAAACATGGGTGCTAAGGTTTATCTTCAGCGTTTCAGGTTCAGTAGTTCTGGGGCGAAACCTGAGAACGTATTCCTAAGTCCCGAGGTGCAGCTGCTGCTGTTGGTCTGAGAACCACACTTTGAGAACCACTGCTATAAAGCATCCTTCCAAATGTCTTCAAATAAACAAAGATGCTGAGACTTTTACAGTTTCCACTAAGAATGTCTGGCTGTAAGAGTCTTTAATATTTGTGAAATCATAATGCAGACATGGCTTGCTGTCTTTGGTGTTAGGGGTTCAGTTTGGTTTGGCTCAGTTAGATAAGAAAAGTTATTCTTTCACTAACATATGGGTAGCAAACTATCTTCTTTTTTAAATTCTTTGTCTTCAAATTATTTCACGTCCTCTCTAATTAGAAAGCATTTGTAAACACTTGATGACTTGAATTAAAAGCTTAACACAAAGCCTGAAACATTCCCAGTGCTGTCTCTCATCCAAATTACGTAGATTTAAGATCACTCCCTATCTGCACTTGTGAGCCATGTCTGCTCCCTGGATCCATCTCAACCTGTTTCTGTTCCTCCCTAACTGCCCCCTGTCCCCCAGCTGCCACTGGGATGAGTGGCATAATGGCAGGGCCGTGGGCTGGCTCCCTCCAGAAGCTGTTGCTCTGACAACTGAGTGATGGGAAGAAAGTCTGGGCCATCCACGCTGATGGTTGTCAGGAGGGCTGGAGGACACTCTCCACACTGCTGCTGCCTAGTGCTGATGAAGAGACTTCCTCTAAGGCAGGCTTGGCCCTGAGCCTCCCAGGAGACCCACCATCTGTCTTAGCTTCTCTGCCTCTCCTGGTTTTCCGAGAGTTGGGAAACCCAGGCCCAGAGAGACACAACCCAACCTTGCTGATTTCGGCGACAAAGGATCTGTCAATTCACTTTCCAAAGTAAGTCACTGGCATTTACTTTCTCCTCCTCCTCCTTCTTTTGCTGTCCATTCAGAAATGTCTGATTGATCACTGCTGAGTCAGCCTCTGTAAAATTCTACTCTGTGCACAATCGACAGAACAGATGTCCACACACAGAGTAAGTTACAAGAGGGAGTCCATGTCACGTGCCTGCCTTAGATGGCCGAAATTCCCAGGCATTTCCACATTCATATATTGCATTCAGGGAATAAAAAACAAGCTCACAAGGCTGATGCTAAGGTCTAAATGTTTGTGTCCTCTCAAAAATCATGTTAAAACTGAACTCTCAAGGTGATGGCATCAGCAGGCAGGGCCTTTGGGAAGTAATTAGGTCACCTGATGAATGGGATTAGTGCCCTTATAGAAGACATTCCAGGGAGCCCTCTTCCTCCTTCTCCCAAGTAAGGACACAGCCATAGATGGAGGCACCATCTATGAATCAGAGAGAGGCTTTCCCCAGACACTGAATCAGCTGCACCTTGATCTGGGGCTTCCCAGCCCCAAGAACTGTGAGAAATAAGTTTCTGTTGTTTATAAGCTACCAGTCTATGGTATTTTGTTACAGCAGCCTGACTACAGCAGCTGGATTAGGGTTGCCATTTAGAGTTATATGCTTTTCAGATGTTCATATAAAGACATTTTACTTATCATTTGTTTTCATTATATTAAGAAAATAAAAATTTTGTAAGTTATTCAAACGGTGTTCCATGGTGCTTTAACTTTCTTATTCATTACCCTACTTCTTCATTCCTTGTTCCGGACAAAAGACTTTGTGAAGGTCAGTGTTACGTATTTAATATACTTAAGGAGACAGATTGCATTTATAACTCATTCATTCCTTGCCAAAGAATCCGTGGTTCCGGGAGAGAAAGTCAACGTGGCTACGTTTGCCTCGCAGACAAGTGTTTCTTGCTACTGAGTTCACAACACGCAGGTGCATAACATTCTCTGCCTGCACTTTCCAGGCCTTACCATTCTTCCTTTCTATCGCCTCTCCTTCTTTCATTCCTTAAGCCTGTGTGGATCTTGCCACCAAGCCCTCTGATGGGAAAATCTGTCCACTGTTTTCTTCAGCTGAAAACTACCCCCAAACTCCGCGGGGGGAAAGCCCAGCGCCGGGGAATCGGTGTCCGCCAGGGGGAGCTGTGGCTTCTGTCTGGGGACGCGGCGCTCCGGGCCAGCGCCTGGCTGCGACGGCCGCGCGGGGACGCAGTGCGCTCACCTCAAGCGCCGCGAGCTGACTCAGGCTTGCAGGTTGCAGCGGCGCTCACCTGCGTGGGCGCTGCGGCTCGGGGGGTGCCAGTCTGCAGCCAGGGGACGAGCGACAGGGACTCGGGCCAGTTCGGGCCCCGCGGCCTGCTCCGGCCGGGGGCGGACGGCGCGGCGCCGGGCAGCGAGCACCCGGGCGGGGACGCGCTCGGTGAACGGGGTCACAGGGTCACTAATGGCCCCCGCCGCAGCTTCCCGCAGCCGCCCGCGCGGCGGAGGAAATGGCCCCGCCGGAGGATTGATCTCCCTGGGAAATGGGGGCGTCGGCGCTGCGGTTCCAAGGAGTCCAGCCGCCTCGCTGCAGAGTCCTTCCAGAGCCATCCCCTGCAGCCCCCGTGGCTCTCTGCTTTTTTTTTCCTCTCACAGAAACAAAATGTTTCTAAATTTGCAGCCAGGGGCCCCTATCCTCAATAGACCTATCATTCACTGGGGCCCTTGAAATCACGGGTCACTGCAAGCAATTTTCTAAACTTCGTTTTTAGCTGGGGAAGCCCCCCAGGGTCTGTGGTCAGGGGTATGTAAAAGTTGACACCCATAACCCACTGCTCTCCCTTCCCCTTTGAAGATAACGGGAGGGCGGGGTTCTGAACACTGACTAGAGGAAGTTTGGGAATTCTCGTGTCCGCGTTGCTGCTAAGGAGTGGTCGGTGGAGCGTGAGAGCAGTTACTGTGAGCCAGACCCGAGCTAAGCCCCACACTGAGCACATTTCGTGCTCCAAGCAATCCGATCGCTCTCATTTTACAGAGGAGAAAATCAGGGCTCAGCCAGGCCTGGTCATTTGCCAAAGCTTACATACCTAGGCTGGCCAGCGGCAGCCCTGGCACTTAACTCCCAGGCTGAGGACAGGTCTGAGTCCCCTTAAATTCCACCCAGGAAGCTAGTTCAGGGAGAGGTTTAAGACATAATAGCTCCCGTATTGACCGGGGCGAGGAGTGGGCAAAGTGGGATCCCCAAGCCACTGTCAGACCCTTTTGGGTTCAAGAGTGGTTCAAGAGCCCTTGTGTATAAAAAGAGGAGTTAAAGAACTTGCTTCAGGCACTCTTAGCAAAGTGCACCTAACATTTGCCGGGGTTAGGGGGTGGGGGGAGTTTAGGGGTGTATTAGTTTGCCAGGCATAGCGTAATATCATAGACTGCTTAGACAGCAGACGTAGATTTTCTCACTGTTCTGGAGGCTGACGTCCGAGATCAAGATGTAGTCCAGGCATGCTTCTCTCCGGCCTTCTTGGCTGCCTTTTGCTGTGCGCTCACATGGGTTTTCCTCTGTGCACGCACGTGTCTGTGTCCAGATTGCCTCTTTGTATGAGGACACCAGTCAGATGGGATTAGGGCCCACTCTAAGACCTCATCTTAACTAAATTAACTCTGTTAAGATCTTGTCTCCAAATACAGTTACATTCTGAGGCACTAGGGCTTGTGACGGCAGCACGATTTTTTTGGGGGAGGGGTACAATTCAGCCCCTAAGAAGGGACCAAATAAATGTTACTTGTAAGATGCCACACCTTGAAAAATGTGTGTTACTATTCCGTATGTGAATCAGGCAGGTTTTTATTTTTGCACATAAACGTCTTTCTTAGAAACAGAGCCCTGAGAAAAATGCCCGAACGCTCTGTCCTCTATTCATTGTTTTTTAGGAGTCATGAGTCTTTGGTTTGGCTCAAGCAAAAGCATGTGTGAAACCCAATAAATGGGAAGTCTTTATTGCTCAACCACTTCGGAAAAATGTCTATCATTGAGGCCAATTTTGTTTTTTCTCCTTTCAGGTCCCATGATTTTCTACTGAAACCAGCTCTGCAGGAACAGGCTTACTCGGCTGGAGAGTGTAGTACCGGGCGGTGGACGCTAGATGACGCCCCGGGTAGAGGCAGGGAGGAAACAAAATGTCTGCAAGCTCGGCTGAGGCTTTGATTTAATGCGTTCAGTCATTCTTGAAGTTGGATTTCTTCAATCAAAATGAAACCTGCTCTGACTGTAATGGAAAAGTCAGGCTTTTTTTTTTTTTTTTAATGGTAATGAGTAGTATGTAATCTAATGGAAAAGTCAGGGGTGTGTGTGTGTGTTTTTAATGTTAATGAGCAGTATGTAATCTAATGGAAAAGTCAGGGGTGTGTGTGTGTGTGTGTGTGTGTGTGTGTGTGTGTGTGTGTGTGTGTGTGTGTGTTTAATGGTAATGAGCAGTATGTAATCTAATGGAAAAGTCGGCTGTTTTTTTTTTAATGGTAATGAGTAGTATGTAATCTAATCGAGGAATCATAATTGATCGATGGTGAAATGGTTTTTACTAGGGGAACTCTTGCTTTTCTGTTAGGTATCTTCAGTGGCTGCTCTCTGGGAGTGCGCGTGCTTCCCAGTCTCTTCCTCCCCTCGTTCCTGCAGGGCTCCCTGCCTCCCAGGTGCAGGCTCTCACTCTGCAGTGGTTGAGCAAACTCTCACGTCTCTGCGGAATACACTGGCATGTCTGTAGGCAGGGGACTGTCAACTGAGTTGTATGGTGTGATGTTGGGAAAAGAGGGGCTTCCACAGAGAAGGAGCTGAAAAGGTGTTTGTGACCTGGAATGCTTATTATGCCACATTCCCCAAGCCAAGAACTGTGGCGCTGCACCTTAATTTCAGTTCTGGGGTTGGAGCCGTGCCGCATCAGAATATTGCTACAGAAACGACGCCCACAGCTTCTAATCATTTGTTCCCCTGGAGTATTGCCAGGTTGGGAGTTGGGGCTGTAGGTTACAGCGGTGTCTCCTCCATCTTACTGTACAGAGGAAAGCGTAGGACAACAGATAGTTTATGGGTTACTTGAAAATGTTGTCTGGAACTGTCCATGCTGTCTCCAAAAATAATAATAATGGGAAAATTATTAATACTACCTACCTTATTGGTTGTGAGGATTAAAACCAGTGGCATTCAAAATGTATTCAATTCATAGAAAAAATTCCACTTACCAGCAAAATGAATGGCATAAGTCAGTTACTTGATAAATGTTTTTATTCATTTGTTTTTGACTTTTTCATGAACAGAGAGATTAATGAATTCACACTGAAGCACCTTAGGTTTGAACAGTAAGTCAGTGAGTGCCATGCTCACCTGATGCCAGCACGCAGCATGGTTCAGAGCACAGTCTCTCATGCCAGCTTGGCTGCGGGAAACCCCAGGCCTTCAGAGCTCCCCGTGAGCAGTCTGTGCCTCAGTTGCCTCAACTCTTCAGTGTGGCTGGTCTTAGGAGCCCTCCTCCTGTGGGTGGAGAGAGGATGGATGAAGTCATGGGAAGTCATGTGCATTGGGTGTGTGTTTTTGATGACTTCTGGAATGTAGGAACCAATGCTGCCCCCTCCTTCTCTTTTCGTGGCTCCTCCCTCCAAAATGGAAGCTGCCGAAGTCCAGCTGCTGTTTGCACATGTGCAGACCCAGCATCCTCTGAGACAAAGCAGCAATGTTTAGTGGGAACCCTGCGGGCGGTTGGGCTCATCAGAAGGGAGCAAGACTCTGGGTCTCATCTTAGCAGTAGCTTAAGACTGGTACCTGCAACTCTGTGGCAGGAATTTAGAAGCTGTGTGAGAACAATGGAGAGAAGGGCCTAGACCCAAACTCTTCATTCATCGGAGGGTGGGAAGGTTCTGGACCACACGCTCAGAGTCAGCAGACAGGCCAGATGGAACTGAAGAGGGAGATCTAAGCATCTAAGACCACCTCCCCCTTGACTTCCACACTGCATTTCAATAAAAGTAAAGGCTGGCAGACCGGATGCCACCTTAATCGCCCTCCTATAGGTAGCAGGCATGGTGTGGAGGAATCTTTCTGGAAGGCATTATTTTCACTTAAACATGATCAAACTCCCATCTAAGCCACTTACCCCACACCTACTCCACGACTCAAGACCCCTTCACGTGTAATTTCTAGAGTTGTAAGCCTATATAAGGGCAGGCTCTTTGCTAGAGAAGCTTGGCTGTTAGGCAGCGATGCCACCTTGCTCCTGGTGATATAAATCACCCCTTCCTTCCCAGTTCAGTGTCCAAGAGGTTTGTTTCTTGCAGGTTCCTGCTTTAGAACAAGAAGACATGGCCGTCTCTCGGGCTGTTTGGCCTTCATTCCGCCTGGGAGGATGATGGGTTAGGTCCCTGAACAGAGCGGCTTTGGGGCTTCTGGACAATCTTAGGCTGCTCTGTGGCTGCTGGAGGTGAAAGGGTCTTGCCAGTCATAGTTTGCCTTCCTGCCAGAGTGGAGCATTGTCCTCTCCATCCTCAAGGTCCTTGATATCGACTGGAATTGGCCACGGACTTTATCTTCCCTACTCTTGCAGCTTCCTTTATTACGACTCACTTCTCCGAGGATGGAGTGGATTCCACCGTGCTGAAGTCCAGTGGGTGTCATGAATATTTGCTGAGTGTTGCTGTCTCGGAGGGAGGGGTGTTGGTTGTGACTACCCAGCCACCAGCATTTTGTGGGTTTCTGGCAGGGTAAGTGGGACCACTTTGCAAATGAAACTTCTGTTAATATTATCTCAGTGCTTTATTAACTGCATTCCTAAGATAAGGTCCAGAAAGACCAGTATTAGACAGAAAACAGCACTGCATTGCCTGGAATTCCCAAGAGCCGAGAGTGCACTCCCAGGACTGGAGCACCTCGCGCCTGCCTTGTGGAGTGTGAACACTTTTGAATGCATTAAATACTTTTGAATGAGCTACCGTTTCTTCATTCTTGGAAATTTCCATCTCTTTGCCATTTTGTTTCCAGTTCACAGACCCTTTCATTCATTCTCCCATGCCTTTCCAAAGTTTGGGTAGTTAGCAATAGAATGATTATTTCTTGTTAAATTCTTTTATTCTTAATTTCTTAAATTATTTTAACATAAATGCACATAAATTATGTTAGCGTTTATGCTCTCTCTCTCTTTTTTTTACAATAGTGTTTTATTACAAAGGGACATTTGAGCTGAGATGTAGTCTGACCTCCTGGGCTTTTGTGTGCTTACCCCATTATTCATATTTTGTGTCCCTAGCTTTCTGCAGATTTCCAGGTGGGCCACCTCTCCTTGTCCCTATTGTATGTCAGCTTGTTTTTGACAAGTTATTTTTCTGATCTTAGAAAGGCTCTTTGACATCTCAGCCACTGTGCAGAGAAGCCCATGTCCATTCTTCCTCCTCTTATGCTCCCTGCAAATTTAATGGGATGGTCTTTGATTTCCTTACTTTAGCTGCAGGTGGGCACATGAAATGGCCCATGCTCCAGGCCCGATTTTTTGGGGGCACCCCTGTGGGGCATCTGCCTGGAATGAGCTGTGACTTTGACCTCCCCTTTTGGTCTCTTGGGCCACTGATTTCTACTGGGCTTCTTTCCCTTGCAGGCTAACCCCGGGGGCCTGTGACGTCAGAACTCCATCCCCAGTGCCGTGCCAACGTGAGTCTGCTTCTGCCGGGAGTTATTACCAAATGGAACCTGAGGGAGGAAGGCCAGGTATTTCCTGAACGTCATGGAACACGAGGCCCAGGTGACTCCTCGAGGTGTGAGTTTGCTGCCGCAGTTGGCAGGTGGAGCCTGGAAGGTGGTGAGGCGTTAATGACTGCCTGCTTCCTCCCGACCCGCCTGTCTCTCTGCTCTGCCGTGCCTGTGATTTCATCATGCACACCTTTGTAAACAATCCATTTAGCAACCAAATGATACACTGGGTAATTATAGCTTCCAGCCTCATGTCAGGAGTTCCCCGCTCAACAGCATGCTCCTGATGATACTGCAGCCCGAATTGGGGACGGGCTTTGCTAACGTCCTGATGAGATGTCGGGGGAGAGACAGGATGTGGCAGGTGGGTTGCCTTGACTTATGTTAATTTTCTATGTCAGGCCTGCGGGTCTTGTTTTGACAGTCGTGAAATTGTGTTTGGACTGTTGATTAGATCAACATGGGAAGCTGGGCCAGAGGAGTTTCTCTGTGAGGAAAAACCAATCTGGATAAGATCAGATCCTCAGGTGTGAAGGTGGGAGTCGCTTTTCAGAGCCCCCTTCACCTTCCCATCTGAATTGGAGCTGCCCCTCTCTGTGCCAGTTGCAAAAACCGACCCGGAAAACACTGCAGAGGGTAGGAGCTACAGGGTGGGCAGTCACAGCAGGGGACAGGGCTGCCTTGGAGCAGCCCACGCATTTACAGGGATGGATTCAAGGTTTATTCTGAGCCCTCATTTTATGGCTTTATAGATGATTGTTTTAATAGGCGAAGTGAGGAGGGAGGGGCACAACCCAGAAATGGCAGCAGTGGGGGTGGCTTGGGGACGTGGCCACAGCTAAAGACAACCTGGTCATGGCTCTGAGCCAGCAAAGGAGGGATTTTTCTCACATTTATTAAAAGTAGTAGCTGCTGGTGTCACTTGGGTTTATAACCTTAACATTTATTTATATCTGATGATTCCACCTGCCTTTTTTTTTTTTTTAAGATAAGGTCTTGTTCTGTTGCCCAGGCTGAAGTGGAGTGGCACCATCATGGCTCACTGCAGCCTTGAACTCCTAGGCTCAAGCGATCCTCCTGCCTGAGCTTCCTGAGTAACTGGGACTACAGGTGCATACCACAATGTCCTGCTAATTTTTAAGTGTTTTGTAGAGATGGGATCTTCCTCTGTTGCCCAGGCTGGTTTCAAACTCCTAGCCTCAAGCAATCCTCCTGCCTCAGCCTCCTGAAGCCCTGGGATTACAAGCATAAGCCACTGCCTTCAGCCAGATCAGATAATTCTTTACATCTCTGCTGACAGATTTCATCGCTGGTGCTGAGTGCAGGGAGTCCTACAGTCACTTACGTGTTGCACTGTGAGGCAACACAGCTCTGACTTGCTGTTCCATGGCCGGGCTTCTGTCTGCAGATGCCTGGTTTCTCCACTGCCAAGGCTCATGGTTTGACACATCCATGAAAGACAACAACAGTGAGGATGCAGTGACCATGTGTCAGGCATGAGCATTCCCGGGCCTCACTCCTCTGCCCATCAGAGAGGGCTTGGCCTCTCAGCCGACTCGCCCCTGCTGCCCTGGGAAGGGGCTGCCATGGTCAGAATGCCTCTCAGGATGCCTGCTTACTTAGGCTATGTCTGGGGAGGAATTCTTCAGGAAATCTTGAGGAGAGAGGTGCTGGACTATGAGGAAAATAGATGGAAAGGGAAGAACATTTAAAGAAGTATTTCTGTGGGCCACGTGTCTCTGTTACAGCATTTAAGAATGCATGTAAGGAACTTCAGTTATTTTGAGATGACTCTTGTTGCTGGGTGGTGATTCTTGACTCCCATTTTCATTGAGCCTTGACTGCAGGCATCGCAGCTGCCGTGGGATTACGGAACACCAGTGCACAGAAGCAGTGCACGGCAACTGACAGACAACAGTCACAGTGCCGCTTGTCTTTCTGGAAAGCCTGGGAATAAAGGTGCTCTGGCTCTGCTCATGTCCTCGGGAGCTTTAACACACAAGCAGACCCGGAGATACAGGCTCGGATCTGAATCCGGGAGCCCAGTAGGAATGGACGGGAAAACGTTCTTTCTGCTCGGAACATCTCAGCACATGTTCATGAAAGCTCCATCTCTAGGGCTGTGTTCGCTGTGCAGGCAGGGCACTCTGCCCGTCGTTTTTATGTCCATTTCTGTAACTGTCAGAACTATGATCCCATTTCAAAATTTGCCTGAGTGCTTCCTCAAATGCAACGGATAATTTGCTTAACTGCTATTAGCATAAATTTGCATATTTATTTCATAATTAAAATATGAGTAAGAATAAAAGGCTAATTACACCAAAATTGCATGAGTCACCATAATTAAAACCGTAGAAAATAATTTTACTTATAAATTGCAAAGTCCTGAGTGATCTGTTATTCATCATCACATGCCCATTCTCATCTTACTTCTATTGCATCCTGAACGCTGGGGTGGGAGGACTCCAGGTACGATGGAGCTGAAATCGGAAGGTGTTCCTGGACCTCAGGAAGACTAGAATCAAATGGAGGGAAGAAGTCAATCCCATGGAGACCTGTAGGAATCAAACCGGAGTGTCGGGACAGGCATCTTCGGGAGTATTGGCAAGGCTCTAGTCTCACGTGGGGTGTGAGTTTATTGTTACGTTTCATAATCAACTATATTATTGGATTCATAATTGAATAAATATTATTGGACTATTTTCATCTACCGTATAGGACTACATTTTTTTTGAAGACGATAACGAGCAGGAATGAAGACGTGGAAGTAGCTATAGTTCAGGGGCAGATATGGGTGTAGCGTGCTGCTATGAAGTCCGTCTCTTTTGAATTAGGGCAAACTTGGGAGAATTGTTGATTTTTCTTGATAATAAGGAGCCCAATATTCTTGAAAATACAGAGTTTTGAAGTTAACTTTTAGGAGTATAGAAAGCAGAAATTGATTACTAGATGCGCGTTTTCTATAAGGCTGCTGGGGGAATCATTAGCTCAGGGGTCTCCATAAGTAAAGTAAGGCCAGGCAGGGTGCCCCTTCTGGTCGTCTCAGATGACCTGTCCATCAAGTGACACGAAGCTGGCGCATGCTGAGTCCCTCTCCACAGCAGCAGGCACTGGGATTTCAGCCATGGTAGCTATGCTATTGCCTGGGCCTTTGCAACCGAGCAAAACATGACTTTTGGACTTTCCCATGAGACTGAACTCCTGAGACAGCAGCCTGGAGTCTCACACGGACCCTGTGAGGTGTGCAAGACACCCTGATAGGACCAGCGGGATGGGGCCCCTTCACCACTACACCTTCTAGGCCCTTCTCACCAGGGTTCCTACACCTTAAAGGGGCAGCTGCAGTGAGGGAGTGCAAGTGACGGCCTAGTGAAGGGACAAGGTGGCTCCCAGCCAGCTCTGACCCACCTTCTTCTCAAATCCTGTCCCACTGTCCCTGGTTGTGCCTTCTGCTTCCCACTGCCACCACCCTTGCTTCGGTCCTCATCAGTTCCCTCCCTGTTAGTGAGACTGCTCCCTAGGTGAACTCTCTGCCTCTGGGCTCTGTCCCTCCCTGTTGATGACACTCAGAGCTGGCCCACGCATTCCTTCCTCGACTTAGAGTCCTCCAGGCTCTCCCCATTTCCTGCAGAAAGGAAGTCTCCATCCAGCTGGTGGTGGAGGCCTTGGGGAGGTGGCTCCACCCTCCCTGTGCACCTGAGGGAGACATGCCGTGCCCAGTGTGGCCTCTGCCCCATGCGGCCCTCTGTCCTGGCCGCTCCTGTCTCCTCGCCCATCCTCAACCAGTGCTCAGGCCCAGAGGCTGGCTCCTGCCTGTGCGATTGTCTCTTAGTCTTTTGTCTTCTTGCCTTTTTCCTTTTGGCATGTTAGATGCTCAAAGCAGGCAAAGTGTGAGGCTAGAGGGTGTTAAGCAGAACACACTAGTATAGCGGTGTCTAATCTTTTGGCTTCCCTGGGCCACACTGGAAGAAGAATTGTCTTGGGCCACACATCAAATACACTAACGATAGCTGATGAGCTTAAAAAAATATTGCAAAAAAAAAAAAAAAATCCTGTTTTAAGAAAGTGTAAGAATTTGTGTTAGGCCACATTCAAAGCCGTCCTGGGCCACATCTGGCCTGTGGGCCAGGGGTTGCACAAGCTTATGCCAGTAGATTCCAGGGACTCGGACAATATGACTCTCACACAAAGGGAGCAATGAGCTGACCATTCTGGCACAAACCCCCAAACTGCTCAGGCCTGCCTGTGGGTCCTCTCTCTCCCTCCTCCCCTCTCACCTGCCCCCTTCCAGGAGGGGTCGGTCACCAGGTCAGGTCCTCCTTTGCCAAGTGTCATGAATCCATTTCTCCTTCCCCAATTTCAGTGTCTCAACCTTAGCCCAGACCCTAACTCCCTCTTGTCTGTGTGTTTTTGATTTTCCTTCTAACTTCTAGTCTATCTTGCATTTTGCTACCAAACAAGTCTTCCTAAAACACTAATTTTAACCACGTTGTGGCCTGAGCACAGTCATCAGTGATCCTACCTGTACACAGAGATCCACCTTCTTTACCTGGCATTCGAGGCTCGCAACTTGTTTTTCTCTGTGGTCTTTCTTCACAGAATCTTTCATTAAGTAAGCCGCCCCCACTGTCTTGTGATTATGATTTTTGTGTTCCTAATGCTGCACCTTGCTCACTCCATCACCCTCACCTCCCCTGACAGCTCAGATCAACACTGTTAGGCACTTACTGTGTGTCAGGCACTCTCTTTCACTAGGAAAAGAAAGAAATGGTCCTTATCCTTAGTCTTTCCAGGCCCAGCTCAAATACGTTCCCACTGATAGATTGATTCACTCAAGATGCAGTATATCTAATTAGGACCTTGTTCTAGAAGCTGTAAGGGAAACAGGGTTGAGTGAGAACCAGTTCCTTCCCCATGCTGGACTCTTTGGTTTCCTCCATGAAGTTTTATGCTCTCCTCTCCCCACTGAAGCCGATGGAAATCCAGCTTTTCTCAGAATTTCCAGTAGACCAAAGCAAAAACTGACCCAGGTGTTCCTTTTATTTGTTTACTTAATTGTCTAAGGTCAGGTAAGATAGAGGAGGAAAGGACTCTGCCTCAGAGCTTGTCCAGAAGAGGGCAGGGCCAGCCCTGCAGTCAGGCCTCCAGGGCCCTGGAGGGAGGGAGGGAGGGAGGATGGCGTCTAAGAGGTTCTGAGACCAGGAGCCTGTGCTGGGGCCTGAAGACTTCACTTCCACTGTTCTGTGCTGCCGCTATCATCACCTCCCCTCCCCTGTGTAGCTGGCTTTTCTCTGCCTTCTGCTGCGTGATGGGATCTCCCAATCCCATCCATGAGGATCTGATGGGGGAGGGTGCTGAGGAGAGGAGTGTGGACTGGGCAGGCTTTTGATGACAGGCCAAGAATCTGCATGGCTCATTGGAAACTTCACCGTGCCCTTTATCCCTCGTTCTCTTTTATGTATAAGCTCATCTTTCTCTCACGCAGTTGTGAACCCCAAAGGGTAGGGACTGTATTCTGTTCCTTATCTATATATCCTGTAAGAGAGGGACTCCCAAACTCGGCAGAATCACCTGGGGAGTTTTAAAAACTTGATTCCTTCAGAAACCATAAAGACCAAAGATTTTAAAATATCACCATATCAAAACAGAACAAAGCAAAAACCTTGTATAACTAAGCAAACAAACTGACGCATGAGTCAGAAGAAATTATAAACAAGGGGAAATCAGTATTTGGAACACAGATGGAACACACACTGATTTCTATAATTTGCAAAGAATGTCTATAAATAAGAAATATACAAATAACTCAATAAATGCTGGGCCAGGAATCTGAACTGGCAGAACATGGAAAAGAAAGACCAATCAACAAGAAACATAGGAAGAGCTGCTCATCCTACCTCAGAAGTAGAGAGACGCAGATCAAAACACTGTCAGACCACTTTTCATGAATCTGATTAGCAAAAGCTATAAAGTTTCACGATGCCTATTGCTGGTGAGAGTACGGAAGCAGATGCCAGTAAATGCAGCCTTGGTACATTTTGGCACCTGTGCGACAAGATGGGGCAGTGGCTCTCACACTCGCATGAGCTTGTAAATCACACGATTTGGGCTTTTAAAAACTTAGATTCTCAGCACCCCCACCCCGTACTGGCATAAGACACTCACATGTAACTAAGAGCACCATTTGTGAAGGTCCAAATGATAATAGAAACAGACTAGTAAATCTCAACTAAAGGAATTTTGTCAACATACATCAACATTTTTAAAAGATGAGTAACATTTGACCCAGCAATTCTATTGACAGAAGTTGACTGAAATTTCCCACAAAAGAGTGTCAACACTGACAAGGATGGATGCCCACGGCACGATATTTGTATCGCAAATAACCTCAGTCTCATCAACAGGAACCTGGGTAAATAAACAGTGGCACATTCTTAGACCTTTTAAGGAGATTTAGTAGGAACTCCATTTGCTGATACAGAGCAGTCTCTGAGTTATGTTGTGCAGTAAAAAAATCAAGCAGCAGAACAGTATAAATGGTGTCATCCATTTTCCACAAAACATTTAAAAGGATGCACCATATGCTTTGGTAAAGGCACGAATTCTTTTTCAATGGAAAATCTACAAGAAGCTGGTAACAGTGACAGCTTTGAGGGAAGGAAGGGAAGAGACTTCTTACATTTCATTTAGCACTGCTTGATTTTTCTACTTTGTGCATTGATTACTTTTAGTGGAGAATTTCAGTGTCATCTGAATTGTGGAGTTATCAGACAATTTTCGTTTCTCCTTTAGAGTTTTCTGTAAAGGATATTCAAGAATTGCAGATTCTCAGGCCAGATACACCGAGTTTGGGTGGATATGCCGGCATGGGACTCTAGAAATCAGCTTGTCATGTGATTCTGCTCATCAGTCAGGTTTGAGACTCACTGCAGAAGATTCTGGAAGAAAGATGCTCTCTTCTCTAGCTTAGGGGGTGTGAAGATAAGAGGGTGGGGTGGCTGCAACCCTTTTGCTTCCATGGAAGGAGAACCTGACTGGCCGTGTGCAACCTAAGGACAAAGCAATGGCTGGCAGGCAAGGAAAACCCAAGAGGAACTGGGCCCCTGGTGACATCAGTAGGCTGCAGAATCATGCCTTTCCTGAAGAAGGACAATCCTGTGTCTAGACTTTCAGTTATGAAGCCAATACATCCTCTTCGTTGTTTAAGGCAGCTTGAGTTAGGTCTTTTGTCACATGCAATATTAAGAATTCTAACTGATAGACCTCCACCGAGACAAGCTGAGAATGTCTTCATCCCTTGCAGCCGGAAATTGCCTAATTTATAAAGTATTTCATGATGTTTGCAAGATAAACCCTTGTCTGGTGCCTTGGGCTACATCTGATTGCCTGCAATATTTCTGCCTCTAGAAATGAACTGTCAAACCAAGAAGTATGTCCTTGGAATGCATCCTCCACGTTAGCAAAAGAATTATGTGTTTGGTTTGCTCTTCATCATGTAACTCTTGAATAAATTTGGATGCAACCGATTAGGGCATAAGCAGGAAATATTTATTGTGATATAACTGATATCGGGGTTTGTTCACATAATCATTCATTTGACAAATATGTGATGAGGGCTCACCATGAGCCGGGTATCTTGCTAGGCATTGGGTAGTTATACAATGGAGAACAAAACAGTTGTGTTATCTGCTCTCATAGAGGTTGTAGGCTAATGGCAGAGACAGATATTAAACCAATAACCAATAATCACACAAACAAGAAATGTATGCATTTAGGTAACTGCATGAAATAAAAGTCCTGAGTCCTATAGAAAGCATAACAGGGATTTCTAACCTCTATGAAGAGGTTAAAAAGGACCTTTCTGAAAAGATGATTTTAAAGCCTTTCATTTGAAGAATGAATGGCTATTAATTAGGTGAAGTGTAGGAATAAGGGCATCCAGGCAGGAAGAACAGCACCTGCAGAGGCCTGGAGGCACAGGAGAGCTTGAGTCACTTGAGAGACTGAAAAGGCCATTGTAGCCCAAGTGCATGAGGGGCGGCAGCCAGCAAAGTGCGCTAGGGGCGGTTCTGCAGGAAGAAGGGCTGGAGAGACAGGCGGGGGCAAAACACAGGTGCCTTGCATGCATGTTAAAGATTTTGTATTTTATCCCAAGTGAAATGGACACCACTGAAGGCAGTGACATGGAGCAGGAGAGTGACATAATCTGGATTGTGTTTTAAAAAAATATATCTTTATTTATTGTGTAGCAAATGGATCAGAGAGGCCAAAGCAGAAGCAGGGAGACCAGTTAGCAGGTGTTGCAGAAATTCAGGTGAGAGTTTCTGCGGCTATTTGGATTCAGATGGTGGTGTAGAGTGAACAGAGTGGAAGAATTTCAGACATATTCTTTCAGGCAGAATCTAGAAGGCTCGAGGAAGGATAGGTGATGAGTATGCTGGCAGGCAGAAGGGAGGGAGGAAGCTGTCCAGGGAACCACCAGCTTTCTGACTTCAGCCATTTGACTGCCTGGGGAGGGGCAATGGGACTTTGAGACTTCATTTTGGTTTTTATTTGTACAGGCAGATTATTTTGCCAGGACAGGTAGCAATATCATCTTCGTGTCTCAACTAATTGACCACACCAGCTCCTTATTCAAGATAGGCTTTCCTAAACTTGTCTGGAAGTCACTCCAATGTGGGGTACCAAGCCTCACTCCTCTTTAAGAAGAACAAGACAAGAAAGGGGGCAGAACCCAGTGCAACATTAGGAAAATTGGAGCAGAGAAATTGGGCATGCACGATGAGAACGTCTGGGGAATCAGCCCTTCCTTGAGACACCGGCACTCTCTTAGCTTGGGCTCCTTACTTCTGACGTGGACCTCTGCACCCTGCAGTGGCCTCCTCCTGGAGGTGGGGGGTGCGCGGTGGGGTGGTGGTAATCCTGGAGTCATAATGCTTTTATTTTCATTTTTTAAAGATTTGCATTCCCTTGATAGATGAATACTAGATGCATCTAGGACTTTTTTAAAAAAAAATTATTATTTTCAACAAACTATAGTAACAGCTGCATAGAAATTTTTATTCTGGAAAAAAGGAAGAAAACATACTCATGATTCTCTGACCCAAGTACAACAATGGCTTCTTTTTATTATTTTTATTTTGCATATAACCTCCCAGTCCTCAGTACACTAATTCAGTTCACCAAATTCTTTTTTTTGTGTGTGTGAGATGGAGTTTCACTGTTGTTACCCAGACTGGAGTGCAATGGCACGATCTCGGCTCACCGCAACCTTTGCCTTCTGGGCTCAAGCAATTCTCCTGCCTCACCCTCCCGAGTAGCTGGGATTACAGGTATGCGCCACTATGCCCAGCTAATTTTCGTATTTTTTTTTAGTAGAGACAGGGTTTCACCTCGTTGACCAGGATGGTCTCGATCTCTTGACCTTGTGATCCACCCGCCTCGGCCTCCCAAAGTGCTGGGATTATAGGCGTGAGCCACCATGCCCGGCCAGTTCACCAAATTCTTATTAAGTGCCTACTACATGCCAGGTATTGTTCTCAGCATCAGGGATACAGAAGTGAATAAAACAGACAAAGGTCAACAGGCATGCATATTTCAGATATAGTATAATGTGCCATTTCAGTTAAATCTTTGTGAATTTTAAATGTTATTTACATCTTTTTTTGTTACCATTTAATGCTTGCATATTATGCTAACATGTTAAGAATGTTTTCATACAAAGTATGAACACATTCATCAATGGAGATCCACAGGCTCTTTGCAAACAGGGACTAGGAATGTTTTACCACTGCATCCCCAGGCCCTAGCACAATGCCTGACAGACAGAGGCGCCTGGCAAATAGTAGCTGGAATGGGTCCTTGTCTCTAGTTTGGGAATAGCAGTAATCATCTTTGTGTCTAGAGGTTTGGGCCTATGTTGAACTATTTCCTGAAGACAGATCTTTTCAGACTTTCCCATCAGAAGTTCTAGTAGCAATAGAAAATGCACATTTGAGGGCTATAAATGGTGACTATAACATATACATATATTTAAGTATAATTAAAATAATGGGGGCAGAAAAATGTTTGTAACCCACAGCACTGAGTCCTTTCCACTCACTGCTGTGTACCCCTGGGGAGACTAACACCCTGATTTGACCTGCTTGGCAGGTGTGAGATGCATCCCTAGGAGTGGGGCCTGCCAGGGGAAGGCTATTCACCTTGCTAGTTACTGCTGCATGTTACCATATTGCTTCCCTAACATTTTACAGCTATTTTTACTGCTATAAACAGCATCGTGTGAGCAGACCAGTGTCACCTCAGTATTGCCAGAGCTGGTATCATTAGAAGCTGATTATGTCTTCCAAAGATATTGAAGCCTAAACCGCCAGAACTTTTCAATGTGACCTTATTTAGAAATAGGGCTTTTGCAGAGGACCAAGTTAAGATGAGATCATTTTGGTGGGCCCTAATCCAATATGATTGTTTTCCTTATAAAAAGGGGGAAATTTGGGTGCAGAGACAGTGCACAGACAGGGAGGGTACCACGCACAGTTGAAGGCAGAGATGGGGTGAAGCGTCCATAAACCAAGAAGCACAGAGACCACCTGTGAAGCCCCAGAAATTGGAGACAGAGGCCTGGGGCCGAGGCTGCCTCCGCCCTCAGAAGAACCCAGCTCTGCCCTCACCTTGATCTTGGACTTCTGGCCTCTAGAATTGTGAGACAATAAATTTCTGTTGTTGAAGCCACTCAGTTTGTGGTATTTTTTATGAAAGCCCTAACAAACCAATACAGATGTTTTATACAAATACTTTTTTTTAGTGACCTAGTAGGTATCAAATGACCCCTCAACCCTGCTTTGCTTTTTGTTTCATAACTTGAGAGAATAAACATTTTCCTGTGAGTTTATTTGCTTACTGAACTTTTACTTGACTGTGTCTTTCCTGGGGTGGGGTCTATTTCCATTAGGAATGTGCCTGGGTCAGTGTGTGCTCATTAAATGAAGAATTAAGAATCCATTAATAGCCTAATTGAATGTGATTCAATAAATTCTGTTCAATTATGCCCGACCAAAGAAAGTATACTCTTTGGCCAGGCTTGGTGGTTCATGCTTGTAAAATTCCAGCACTTTGGGAGGCTGAGGCGGGTGGATCACAAGGTCAGGAGTTCGAGACCAGCCTGACCAATACAGTGAAACCAGGTCTCTACTAAAAATACAAAAATTAGCTGGCATGGTGGCAGGTGCCTGTAATCCCAGCTAATTGGGAGGCTGAGGCAGGAGAATCACTTGAACTTGGGAGGCAGAGGTTGCAATAAGCCGAGATTGCACCGTTGCACTCCAGTCTGGGCAACAGAGCTAGACTCTGTCTCAAAAAGAGAAAAAAAAGAAAAGAAAAGAAAGTACACTCTTTAATACTAATATTTCCTATTAGCATCTGTGATTGCTCTGGATTTGCTAAAATGAGAGCTGGGAGACAGATCCTCAGAGATCATTACTTTGTCCACACCACTGAGACAGATCCGCTCAGGAGTGTGAGTTCATTACGTATCTGTCTTGCCCTAATAGATGGCACAATCCTTTAGGGAAGGTTGGGGAGGGATTTACTCACCTTCCTAACAACCCCCATCCTAGTAGTGCCTGGCACACAGTGGAGGCTCCATATATACAAGCTTGAGACGTGAGCATGGGATAGAAAATTGCACCTGCTTCTGAAAATGTGATAGGGGTGAAGAGGGAGACCCAGGCGTCTCAGATCAACTTCCCCTTTGACTATCATGCTGCATTTCAGTAGAAGAAAAGGTTGACTGACTGGCGTCTCCAGTTTTACCTTCCTATAGGTGACAGGCTAGGCCTTGGGGAAACTCTCCAGAAGGCACTATTTTTACTTAAAACAAGATCAAACCAGAGATCTTTTCACATGTGAGTCTTAAAACTGTAAACCGGAACCCTTTCATATGTGATTTCTGAAACTGTAAACCAAAACCTTTTCACACGTGAGTCCTAAAACTATGAACCTAAGATTCTTCCATGCCTAACATCTAAAGTATAAGCCTATGTAAAGGCAGAACCTTCCTTTGTTAGATGAGCTGGGTTTTAGACAAATTCCTGCCTGGTCTCCTGGCCGAATAAACTCCTCCCTCCTTTATTCGGTGTTTGAGAGATCTGTTTCCCATGGCCACTCCTGTTACAGGGGCTGTCTGAAAACTGACCCCGTGTTATTAGTTCGGGTACTGATGGTAGCAGCCACAGTAGACAACCTTCAAGTCTCAGGTTTAGATCTCACTCACAAAGCCGGATGTGGGTCAGGTGGCTCTCCGCTTTCTTGCAGTGATTCCTCTGCAGAGGATGAGAGAGATGGAGGCTTGCAGGACAGGGAAAGAAAGAGATGGAGGAGCCACACCAGCTCTTAAGGACCTCAGCCTGGGCGAGAGCCTGTAGATGCTGCTTGGATTTCAATGGCCACACTAGTCCTGCAGCCCCAACCTAACATGGGGGAGGGGGCAGGACAAGAGGTGGAGGAAGGTAGATGCGTGTTGTCTCTGCCACTGTTTTACTGAACAACAACTGGCCAGATGAGTGTATATGTGCATGTGTAAGAATGTTCACAGTGGACATCTCTTTAAAAGGTGCTTTCTAAAAAATCAGAGTTTTCATCCAGAAGACAAAAGTGGAAGATGGTTTGCTTTTGAAATGCCAGAAATCTCCTTGAGAAAACTGGGCCTGGGGTATCTGCGCAGAGCCTTCCAATGAGGGGGCCGTTGGAGGCTGGGAGGAGTTCCCTGGTGGTGACCTTGCTTGGCAGGGAGGGATGGCTTCCAGTTCGGAATGCCAGGCTACTATTCCACACCTTCTTAGCACCCAGGCTGAGGATCCTGGATGTGTTTCCAATTCTAACGTCTTTTGAAGTCTATCTTTTGCTCTCTGAAATAAATGGCTGCTATTGATTAGTAAAAACTTGCTGTTTTCGCTTAAGGCTCTCAGTCATTTCTCATTATGGCTCCAACCTGGATGTCCTTTTAAAACTCACTTCACCAGGAGGGGACGTTGGTCTGGACAGCAGCACGGGGTCTGGGTCTTGCTATACGAGCTCAGTATCAAATGTATCCCTGTTTGCTTCTCCAGCCCCACTGAGCAAGGCATCTGTGATTCTTAAGTCTAAAAGTGATAGTAGTGGTCTGTTTCACAGTTTTCTCACAAGGCTAAAACTCATACACCTGGAACTGATGACAATTTCTGCTATTTAAGTGCCTGTTTCTTGGCTAGCCCAGTGCTAGTGCTTTATATAAGTTCTTTCTAAACCTTACAAAGTCAGAATTATGGTCACGCCCACTTTACACATAAGGAAAATTGAAGCTCTGGGAGGTTAAAGATGTAACTAGCGCAAAGTTACAGCAAGTGGTGGAGTCACTTTCAAATTCACAGGATACTAGTGGTTACCTGACTCAGGCCCTTATTTTATAGTGAAGGAAGGGGCTTCAGGGACAGTGTGGGATTCTCCCAAAGTGACCCAGTTGGTTAGTGACGAAGCAACAACCAAGCCTGGGGCTCATGACTCTCGGTCCAATGCTCTCCCTCAGTCTCATGTTACCCAATGCACATTTATGCCGGATTCCCTTATCATTAGACAAGAGTAGATTTATGTTCACAGGAGGAAGTCAGGAGCCCTTGGGGTGCAAGCGGGCACTTGTCCAGTAGCCTGCGAGCACCCTGACTCCTTTGCAGGGAGGCTCAATCCTCACCTGGAAATAGCCTCACTGGCTGGAACCTTTGGGCTTGGAGGACACCTGTGATATTCTGAAATATATATTTGGTCTTCATCTCCCATTTTCTGACATATAATTCCTAAAAGTCTCAGAATCTCTGGAGTGGTAAGAGTGGCTTTTCAATGCTAATGAGATGACTGGTGGCTGGGGGTTCCCGGGTAGCCTCAGGATGGGGCCTGATCACTAGATAGAGCAAGACAGGATTCGAGAGTTGGGACTCTCCGCCATGCCCTCAATCTCTGGGGCAGGGAGGAGCTGAATTGATCACCAGCAGCTAATGATGTTGTAATCCATCATGCCCATGTAATGAAGTCTCTGTAATAACCAAGAAGGACTGAATTTAGGAACTTCCAGACTCTGAGCTCTTCCCGCAGGCCTTGCTCTGGGCATCTCTCCATCTGGCTGTTCATCTGTAGCCTTTGTAACATCCTTTAAAATAAATCAGTGAACATGAGTAAAGGGTTTCCCGGGGTCCTGCTAATCACTCTAGCAAAGTAGTCAAACCCAAGGAGGGAGTGTTGGGAAACCCAGCTTGTAGGATCTATGGCTGGTCCATTGGAAGTTCAGGTCATAACTTGGGCTTGCAATTGGCATCTGAAGTGGGGGAAGTCCTGTGGGACTGCACGCTATCTCCAGGTAGATAGGATCAGAACTGAATTGAGTGATAGAACACTTGGCTGCTGTCCGCTGCAGAACTGATTCTTGTTATGTGGGGGAAAAACACTATACATCTGATGCCAGAATTGTATTGAATAGTAGTGAGAGTAGGAAAAAACACTGTTTTTCCCTATCTTTTGGCACCCAAGATTACATTCTGATGGCCATTGTTTTAAGGTGTGTTGGGTTTAATAAAAAGACAGCAGCCAGGTGCAGTGGCTCACACCTGTAATCCCAGCACTTTGGGAGGCTGAGGCAGGTAGATTACTTGAGGTCAGGAGTTCAACACTAGCCTGGCAAACATGGTGAAACCTCATCTTTACTAAAAATACAAAAATTAGCCAGGCATGGTGGCAGGCCTGTAATCCTAGCTACTTGGAAGGCCAAGGCAGGAGAATCACTTGAATCTGGAGGTTGCAGTGAACCGAGATTGTGCCACTGCACTCTAGCTTGGGCAACAGAGTGAGACTCTGTTTCAAAAACATAAAAATACAAAAGAATAAAAAGAGAGCAAGAGAGGAAAATAGTAAGAAACATTGGAGGAGAAAAACCTTTATGAGGTGCTAAATGCTTGTGTCCTATCCCCTGCCCCAGAATTCATGTGTTGAAATCCTCACCCCCAGTTGGGTGTTAGGAAGTGGGGCTTTTGGAGGTGATTAGGTCATGAGGGTGGAGCCTTCATGAATGGGGTTAATGCCCTTATAAAAGGGACCCCAGAGAACTCTCTTGCCCTCTTTCTGCCATATGAGAAGACAAGGAGAAGCTGGCTGTTGTCTTGGTCATTCTCAAGCTGCTAATAAAAACATACCCAAGACTGGTTAATTTATAAAGGAAAGAGGCTTAACTAACTCACAGTTCACCATGGCTGGGGAGGCCTTGGGAGACTTACACTCATGGCAGGAGGGGAAGCAAACGCGTCCTTCTTCACATGGTGGCAGGAAGAAGTGCCAAGCAAAGGGAGAAAAGCCTCTTATAAAGCCATCAGCTCTCATGAGAAATCACTCACTATCATGAGAACAGCATGGGGGTAACTGCCCCTGTGATTTTATTACCTCCCACTGGCTCCCTCCTGTGACATGTGGGGATTATGGGAACTATAATCCAAGATGAGATTTGAGTGGGGAAACAGCCAAATCATATCAGCTGTCTGCAATATAGAAGACAGCCCTCACTAGACCCCATCCATGCTGGTGCCCTGAATTCAGACTTCTACCCTCTAGCACTGTGGGAAATAGATTTCTGTGGTTTGTAAGCCACTCAGTCTATAGCACTTTGTTAAGACAGCTCAAACTGAATAAAACTTGGGGTTACCTTCTAGTCAAGTTAGTAATTCTTGACTCAGGCCAAACATGGCCACTCCCACACACTAGGTACTTTACAGATCTTCGTGAGGGTTAGCAGAATGATGAAATATTAGGCCATTCTGTCACAGATGTGTCCTATGAGGCAGTCCAGAGCTGTTCTGGTCAGCCCAGCCTTGGTACTTTTTCTCAGCACCCAGCAATCAGAACCCACTCGGTCAGGGCCACGGCCTCACTCAATCTCCATAACACTAATGTGAGGTGTGCACTCCATTTAACAGTTTCTAATTTACAATGACTTAAATGATACAGATATTTATCACCTAACTTAACAAGAAGTGTGGCAGTAAGGGGTTCCAGAATTGTGTCAGCAGTTCAACAGCGTATTGGCATCTCTGAGACTCTTTGGGTCACTCACTGTGACAAGATGACCCCTGCAGGTTGAGCATCTCCTTCGCATGTGAGAGCATCTATCTCCCAGGCAAAAACTGACCTCCCCTTCCAGCTCACTGGCCAAACCAAGTCACATAACACCCTGGACCAACACCTGGCTGAGGGAAGGAAATTGCTGCAAGGATTCAGGGCAGGCATGATTCATTGCCCCAGGCATGATTCATTGCCAGCTCTGAAAACAAGGGAGGGGCATGGCTACCCTAAAGCACCTGTGCACAGGGCCTGCCCCAGGCATATTCTCAACATATGCACAGGTTAGTGTGGGCAACAGGGGCAGAGAAGTAGAGACACACAGCCTTGATGCATGGGGGAAAGATATAGAGCAACTCTGCTGTGTCATTTGAGATGGTCTTGAAAGATAAATAGTAGTCTGTCTGGTGGAATGTGTGTGTGTGTGTGTGTGTGTGTGTGTGTGTGCACGTGTATGGTGTGTAGAAAGAAAATAAAGGAAGAGGTGATCTAAGCAGAAAGTTCTGCTTGTGCAAAGTCATGGCTGCATTCATTTATTATAAGCATGCATGGAGTGGAGTGGCAGAAGGTGAAGCTGAACAGGTCTGTCAAGGACAGATGATGAAGAGTCTTCTAGATGAAATAAGAGGGGGCCAGGAGGAGTGGAATAAGAAAAGGGGACACAGGAGGTTACCTTATCTCAATTACCAGTGACTACTGTCGGTTGCTGCTGGTAGTTGTGTTTCTCACTTAATCCCCCAATTAACTGAGTGAGATGGTGCATTAGTCAGCTTGTGCTGCCATGACCAATAAACATAAACCAGTAGGTGGCGTAAACAACAGAAATTTGCCTCTCAGAGTTCTGGAGGCTGAAAGTCTGAGATCAGGGAGCCAGCACGGTTGGATTCTGGTGAGGGCTCTCTTCCTTACTTGCAGGCAGCCACCTTCTTGCTGTGTCCCCACATGGTAGGGAGAGAAAAAGAAAAAGAGAAAGTTCTGTTCCTCTTCTTATTAAGCTACACTCCTATCAGATTGGGGTCTCACCCTGTCACCTCGTTTAACCTTAATTGTCTCCTAGAGACCCTTTCTCCAGAGAGAGTCACATTGTGGGTTAGAGCTTCAACATATGAATCTTGGGAGGACACAATTCAGTCCGCAGCAGACCAGGATTCCCATTTTATAGGTGGAAAGACTGAGGCTCAGGGAGGCAACTACTTGTCTGAGGCCATCTTGTCATTGGTGGAGCTGAGCATCAGGGCCCCATCTGCCCAATGTCAGGGCAGGTACAGTGGTTGCACGTCAGCATCTGTAACTTCAGGCTTTTTCTGGGGACCTCGAGATTTGTGGAGGTGCCTCAGGCAAGAGCATGTGTTTGGTGATACTTACAGGGAGTGTGAGACTGAAAAGTGGGGTTTAAGCCTTTTCAGCCTGGGCTGCCAGGGAGAGCTCTGCCACCACGCTTCAAGCACATAAACTCCACTTCGATTGCTTTTATGGGTTAGGAGTTGGCATAAAATTCCCTTTGATATAGTCTGTGGACGATGGGCCTGGAACCTGGTCTCCTGATCTCAGTCAAGGGCCTTCTCGAAGACAGGTCCTGGAGTCCCACGAGGCTACTGTATGAGTTTCCCAGGGCTGTCTTTGAAAATGACAACAAAACATCAGAATGTATTCTTTTACAGTTCTGGAGGCTAGAAGTCTGAAATCAAAGAGTCCTTGGCAAAGTTGGTTCCTTCTGGAGTCTCTGAGGGAGAATCTGTTCCATGCCTTTCTCTTAACTTCTAGTGGCCCAAGGCATTCCTTGGCTTGTCTCTGCCTCCATGCTCCCCTGGCCTTTCCCTCTAGGCTCTCTTCTCCATGTTTCTGTATCTCAAATCTCTTTCTCCTTTCTCTTAAAGGACACCAGATGACCTCATCTCAAGATCTTCAGCTTAACTACACCTGCAAGACCCTGTTTACAAAAAGGGCCACATTCACAAATAGTGGGGATTCGAATTTGGTCATATCTTTTTGGGGAACACTATTCAATCATTGCAGTTGGCCATCCAGTTTACCAAATACAAGACCAATGTGGCCGATCAGAAACGAGTATTTGCTATTATCTGCTTCCCTTGGCTGGCTATGAAGTCACTGCCGAAAATAATAATTTATCTCTATGACTGAGGATCTTCCTGTCACAAGCAGATTCTTCTGACCTCCCGGTTGGGTAGGGATGAATAATGTGGCAGCAGAGAAGAGAAGCACATCATGGCGGACTTAGCACATGATACTTTAATTGCAGGTTGGTTCTCTCACCTCTCAAGTCAACCTCTCTCCTGGTATCACACTTGAATATTACGTAGCACCTGATCCTTCCCGAGACAAGAAGTGGGAGAACAACAGGGACATTTGGTAAGGAGAAATGAAATGTTCAGTTGAATCCCAAATTGCTTTTGTGGATGCATCATCAAATAAAATATGGAATGGAGAGGGCTGTGCTTTCAGGTGGACTGAGATATGCCTTAAAATACAAAGTGGACTGCTTAACGTGAGCAGAAGGAGGACTTGAAAGGCCCCCCACGAGGAAGCTTGATCAGTCTTGGCTTCGCTTTGCAGGGCCAGTGAGACCACAGGAAGTCCAGTGGTCAGAGACAGTCCTGTGAATAAAAGTTCTCTGAAAAGGAATTTGGGGGAAAGAGACTATATTCCAGTGAACAGTTTGCAAACTGGAGAGAGGCAGGCTTTCCTGTAAATCAAAAGTGCATTCCAGAGAACAAAGGAAGGGTTCAGGTTTTATAGTGGGGAAGTTCCCAGGTTTCTAATCATGCCCATTTATGCAAATGAAGGATTCAAACTTGTTTAGTTTTGATTGGTTGATGCAGCTGAGTTCTGATTGGCTGATACAGCTGATCCCTGATAGGTTGATATGGTTGAGCCCTGATAAGTTAATAGGTGAGCTCTGATTGGTTTGTACAGGTGAGCTCTGAGAGTCCCTAAGTTAAACTGCATTGTGGATTTTTTTGGGAACTCCAAGTATGTGTGTGACCTGTTGTCAGCAAATGGCTTTATGTAAAATTTAGGCTCAGTTAGTCACTTGGGATTCATCTTGAAGAATTGGCTCTTTCAGGTTTACATTTATTCATATTCCCCCTCTCAACTGAAACCTGTTCGCAGACAGCATTGATGATTGAATAGGTTGGCTGCATTCCATCACAGCGTCAGGGTGTCTGGCTGTTGCTCCACGTCCATCTAGTCCTGTGCAGGAATCCTAGTGGCAGGACAAGTAGCCAGCTGAACAACCAGAGTCATTTACTTATGAGAGGCACTCAGGTACCTGTTAAGTTTGAAGCAAAGTCAAACTTGGGTTAAGTTGGTTCCAATTTCCAGGTGGAATGAGTTTAAAGTATCAACGTGTTGGATCAGCATGATTCTGGTGGGAGCCTCTTAAAGACATCTGTTAACAAAGGCTAGAACAATGTTAAAGAAGAGCCACATGCTTAGCCCAAATATGTGAAGGATCATTAAGACTCACAGGGCAAAAGAAATCCTATATTGGGAGAAGACAGCTGCAAATATCTGAAAATCGTAAATTTAATCCAGTAAGTTCAGCCAAGAGGCTTTCTGACGATGTGCCTTTCAGAGACATGGCCAGCTTTAGGGTCTTAGATGCCTCTAATTAGGACCATCCAAGCAAAGGGAATCTAGGAACCTCTGTTGTGCCCCGATGGCTTGAGTGGGGGAGTGGGAAATTCTGTTAATAATATGAGAAAGGCTCCTGATTATATATTTATTCCAAGCAGGGCCTAATCCAAACCAACACTCCCGAAACCTTCCTAACCTAGCTCCTTCACTAGGCTTAACCCCTCCAGGTAAATTGCATCCTTCAGAGTGCCCACAACTATTATCATAATCCAAGGAGTTACCCATTTGGATTGTGCCCGAAGACTCTCCAGTGGCTCTTGGAGAGCAGGATGGGTAGAATTGTGGAGGCTCACTGAAAAGACGCTAATTTGGGTAAAAGCCACTTCTATGGTAAAAATCTCCTGGTGAGGACCACTCAAGCATTATTTCCCCTTTTTGGGAGAAAGAAATTTGGGCATGTCAGATTTCTAAGAAGTCCCGTTCAAGGAGGTTTACCGGGGCCAACAGGATAAGCAAAAAGCAATGACTGCCAATGAGGGGTCCCAGCTGGAAGGGAATACCTAGAGATTTAGGAGCTGTCATAGGCTGATGGGTTACCCTGACCATTTAGATAAATTGAGAACTCTGGAAAGAGAACATTGAAAGCAAGATGAGTTAGGAATGTAGAGCTCTGACTAGTTTAACTCCAGCTTCAATATCGAATTCCCCTAGTTGGTTAGATTTTTATTTATTTTTATTTTTTTGAGATGGAGTCTTCTTCTGTTGCCCAGGCTGGAGTGCAGTGGCACAATCTTGGCTCACTGCAACCTCCACCTCACAGGTTCAAGCAATTTTCCTGCCTCAGCTTCCAACTGGGATTACAGGTACGTACCGCTACACATGGCTAATTTTTGTATAGTAGAGATGGAATTTTGCCATGTCGGCCAGGCTGGTCCCAAACCCCTGGCCTCAAGCAGTCAGATTGCCTTAGCCTCCCAAAGTACTGGGATTGCAGGCAGGAGCCACCACACCCGGCCTGGTTAGTTTTAAGAAAGGGAAATCCTCTGAAGGTCCCCATAGCATCCCTGGTCTTGCTTAGGAGAAGAGGGTTGAAGGACTTTATTGGGATTTAGTTGTAGCCAAATACTGAAGAAAATTAGAAATCAGGATCTAGTCCAATCTGCAGGCAGATGGATGACAAGAACTTAAAAATAATTCACAGGGCTACAGTCTAATATTAAAGTTTTCCTCAGATACATAACTTTTCTCTCCATATGATCATATAGGAATCTCAAATCTCTTAACTTCCTAAGGCTAAGAAACCAAATGAAAGTAGGCTTTAGATTTTACTTACAGTCTTAAGGGTCTTGGACCTGTCAAGCAGGGAAAATTTTTACTTACTTACTGTAAGCCTGGAAATTCTTAAAGGCAGGTGATATGGTTTGGATCTGTGTCCTCGTCAAATCTCATGTCGAATTGTAATTCCCAGTGGGGCCTAGTGTGAAGTTATTAGATCATAGGGATGGAGTTCTCCTGAATGGTTTAGCAGCATCTGCTCAGTGCTGTTCTAGTGATAGTGAATGAATGAGTTATCAAGAGATCCGGTGGTTTTAAAAGTGTGTGGTACCTCACCCCGTCTCTTCCTCCTGCTCTGGCAAGGTGACATGCCTACTTCCCCTTTGCCTTACACCATGATCGTGAGTTTCCTGAGGTGTCCCCAGAAGCTGAGCAGATGGCCAGCATCATGCTTCCTGTACAGCCTGCAGAACTGTGGGCCAATTAAATCTCTTTTTTAATAAATTACCCAGTCTCAGGTATTTCCTTATAGCAATGCCAGAACAGACTAATACACCAGGCATTTTATTATGCACATTCTAAGGACAACATTTCAGTCAAAACCTGGCCATATAACCCACATTTCCAATTGTATCCTGCTTATAAAGAGGGAGCAGATTTTTATGAAACTTATGGGAAAAAAAGACAATTTTTTTCATAAGACAACAATCTCACAAATAGTTTTTGAACTTTGGAGAGAGCAAATAAGAGAAAAAGCAAATGCTTCCATTTTGTTCACAAAAGTATACTTTACCAAATTACTGCAAACTATTTCTGGAAAAAAAGTACGTTAAATCTGGAAAATAAAACATTTAAAGAACCACCAATGTTTTAAAATAAAAGTCATAAAAACATTATGCTTTTCAATTATTTAATTTCATGTAATTAATTTTGTTTTACTTGATTTTGGTTAGCAGATCCATGAAAAGCAATTTGGTGCAATCCCTGATTGTAAATGCTTCCAGATCATAATTTAAAATAATAACTGTGAATGACAAAAATCCATAGGAGCCATGGTTAAAAAAAGTCTAATGAGCATTTACAACTGATAAGAAAATTTAGTTTTTCTGTGACCTCCAAAAATTTAAGATAATTATACTCATGACTGATAGTGCATTTCACAACATGTTGAAGTTGTAGAAATCTCACCTAATTTTGGAGCATATTAAAAAAAATCTTTTTTGAGACAGAATCTCCATCTCTCACCCGGGCTAGAGTGTAGTAGCATGAACATGACTCATTACAGCCTCAACCTCTTAGGCTCAAGTGATTGTCCTGCCTCAGCCTCCCAGGTAGCTGAAACCACAGGCACACACCAGCGCACTCAGCTAATTCTTAGATTTTTTTGTGGAGATGGGGGTCTCATTTTGTTGCCTAGTCTGGTCTTGAACTCTGGGCTCATGCATCCTTCTCTCAAAGTGCTGCAATTACAGGACTGGCTAGGACACATTTTAATAACACATTTACACAACGTATCTTAAAGGATGTTAAACACCATTTTTAAAAATTCTTTTTGAGACAAAGTCTCACTCTGTCGCCAGGCTAGAGTGCAGTGGTGTGATATCACATTACTGCCACCTCCAACTGCCCGGTTCAAGTGATTCTCCTACCTCAGCCTCCAGAGTAGCTGGGATTACAGGCATGCGCCACCACGCCCAGCTAATTTTTGTATTTTTAGTAGAGACGGGGTTTCTCCGTGTTGGCCAGGATGTTCTCGATCTCCTGACCTCAGATGATCCACCCACCTCAGCCTTCCAAAATGCTGAGATTATAGGGGTGAGCCATGGCACCCAGCCGAAACACCATTTCTTATTTGACGGTGATTCCCGTAAGATTTATCAAATAAGCCTGATCATTTGATATCTCTACAAGATGAGAAATACATTCTTTGATGCTCTCCAGGGGCCCAACTTCAAAATCCTCAAGTTAATTTTAGATTATAGATAATTCAGGATTTTGATCCTAGAAAAACCTGTCAAAGATGTCAAAAAGGTTCAAAGTACTTGAACAGAATCACAGGTCATTGCAAACTAATAGTGGTTTAACTATAGTGATAATCAAAAGACTTCAAAAACAATACAGAAAGTTACATGGATGCAAAAACCTTAGACTTTTTAAAGCTCTGTTATTCTAAGTCATAAAATACTCAATAAAGACAACATACAAAACAGAAAATTATCTTGATCAAACACCTATGATTTGTTTCCTAGGTCAGTTACCTAAAAGGCAACAGAAAGTAAACCTCCTGCAGTGTGATTGCTTTTCCTTATGGGAAGCCCATCAAGATAGCCTGGAAGTTACACCTGGTAAAGATGGGACTTGAATTTAATCAGGCATAGGAAGAGTGTGTCCAGGGTTATGGCTATGAGTGTGCATCATATTATAGAGGAATGTAAACAAGAGATCAAGTACCTTGAGCAGGTGAATATGTGGTTCTTATTAACAATATAGGGGCGTTTTTTTTTCAAGTCGGAAGTGCCACAGGAGCATAGGCACATGGTGTGGGTGGCCTCAGGAGGGCCACCTCACACAATCAGGAGGGGTCCAGGAAAATTTCCTGCGGAGGAGCAGTCTCAAAGATGGACGGGGGCTGGATACGGTAGCTCATGCCTGTAATCCCAGCACTTTGGGAGGCTGAGGCAATCTGATCACTTGAGGCCTGGAGTTTGAGATCAGCCTGGTCAACATGGTGAAACCCTCTTTCTACTAAATATACAAAAATTAGCCAGGTACGATGGCGGGCACCTGTAATCCCAGCTGCCTCAGCAGGAGAATCGCTTGAACCCAGGAGGCGGAGACTGCAGTGAGCTGATTTTGCCCCTGCACTCCAGCCTGGGCATCAGAGTAAGACTCTGTCTCAAAACCAGAACCAAAACCAAAAACCATATAGGAAGTTTTCTGGTGACTTCAGGCACATTAAGAAAAGCCCAAAGTACATAATCAGGTTGTACTGGAGAAAACACTGACTTTCTAGACCGTCAGGATACACGTTTCAGCATCAGGCCATAATGGCAGAGTTTGAACCAGAGGAAAGGCTAAGGAAGCTGGTGAAAAGGTTGAAGGAATTAGCACTCAGCCAAGCAAAGGAGTGCTGTATTTCCAATCTGAAACTAGAGAAATTAGGTAGCTTTCAAGGAGAAATGTGGCAGAATCAGAAACTTTGTAGTTTGAAAGATGACCGTTAAGGAAATAGATTTCAAAATTAAAATACAAACTTCTTGCAATTATACCAAGAACAAATAAATATTTTAATAAAACCTTTTACCAACACAGGGGGTCAAATTTTTAAATTCTACATTAGTACATTTCTAACATCAAAACTCAATTCTTAGAAAGACCCATTAACAATTTTCTTCCAATTGGAGCCAGACTGCCCGCACTGAACATTCTATTTCTAAACTTGCTTTTCATAAACTTTATCACGATTTACTAAGATCATGTATGACATGCTTGGACTTTCTACTTTGTCCTACACTTCCTTTTTCTTAAATAAAAAAGTCATTTTACTGTAGGACAAAAATTTATTGCACAAGATTCTCATACAAAATTATTCTCTTTTCTTATCAGTCTTCCTTTCTAAAAATACATGCTCATTTCCTTATATACTTTGCGTATAGAATTGTTTCTCTTATATCTAATTGCAATGGTAACTCTTAGTAAGCTTAATGTGTATTAAAAGCCCTAAGAAATAAGTATGTCATGGTATCACATATTTACTATTTGTGGGTACACATTTCATAATTGTTAGAAGCATAAGCTTTCCAACAGAACAATTTTTAAATGTGGAGCAAGACATTTACTAACACATCTAAATAACTTTTGTTTCTCTGATATAATAAGCCAAAAGTCTATGAGCCTAAACTGATATTCAGCAATCAATGTCTTAGCATTAACTTATTTGGAATAATCTAGATATTTAACATATATCTATCATTTAATTTAGCTTAGCAAAACTCTAGGAGAAGAATTACTACAGAGATTTGAGAAATCTTTCCAAGTAAACATATTACAAAACATCCATTATCAAAAGTTCATTTACTAAACTTTCATCCCATATACATCCACTTGATTCATTTATTCTTAATGTATTTAGAAAACTTCATGAGACACTGCAAGAATCTAGCAACTAATCCAAGTGAATTTTTTATCAACCAATTTTATATTACTCTTTGCCAGTCAAGTATCATACAAGCAGGAACCCTAAAGTTAAATCCATGCATACTTTGCTGATACCTCAGAAGACACAGCTCCATCAAACCAACAATATTTGACTAGTCCCATCTGCCAAAAGATTATTAAGTTATAAGAATTTGAAAAGCAACTGGGCTTCTTTAATATTCTAGTACTCATTTATTTATAAACCAATTTGGTGTCATGTAGATTAGTGCTCCATAAACTTTTTTGGCACTAGGGACTGATTTCATGGAAAGCAATTTTTCCACAGATAGGGAGGAGGATGGTTTTGGGATGAAAGTGTTCCACCTCAGATCATCAGGCATTAGATTTTCATAAGGAGTGCACAACCTAGATCCCTCACATGGACAGTTTCCAACAGGCTTGGCACTCCTATGAGAATCTAATGCCACCACTGATCTGACAGGAGGTGCAGCTCAGGCCGTAATGCTTTCTTGCCCACTGCTCACCTCCTGTTGTGTGGCTCAGTTTCTAACAGGCCACAGACCAGTACCAGTATGTGACCTGGGGGTTGGGAACCCCTGATGTAGACAATATCCAGGCATGTATACATATCTGTGCATAAAAATGCAGAGAGACACAAATAAAGACTTTATGGCTTTAGTTTTAAAGTGTTAGCCACAAGTCAGGTAAAATTCACTAGTTTAAAAGGACAGTTGGACTCACACAGTATCTCTGTAAAGGGAACAAGCTGAAGTTTATCTGTCCCACATGGCTGAAGCCCTTACATAATTTTGGAGAAAACAGGGTAACAAACAGAGAGAATTCAAGTATTTCAAGAAGTGTGAAGTGTGGGGAGTATTAGGGAAGGACCAGAATGGATGCTAAATCCATACAAAATCACAGGAATCATCAGAGGATTCCACAAGGAAACACACAGGCAAGCCCATGGAAGATGCAGAGACCTTTTCCAAATGACAGGTGAAAGAGTGAAAGAGGATGAAGGGAGTGAAGGATAAAGCAGAGTTGGAAAAAAAAAAAGGTGCAGAGGATGACAGAATGGCAGGAAGGGAGTTAGTGGGAGACAAATTTTTTTTTTTTTTTTTTTTTTTTTTTTTTTTTGAGACAGAGTCTCACTCTATCACCCAGGCTGGAGTGCAGCGGCACAATCTTGGCTCACTGCAATCTCTACCTACCGGAGTCAAGCGATTCTCCTGCCTCAGCCTCCTGAGTAGCTGGGATTACAGGCGCGTGCCACCACACTTAGCTAATTTTTGTATTTTTAGTAGCCGTGGCGGTTTCACAATGTTGCCAGGCTGGTCTTGAACTCCTGACCTCAGGTGATCCACCTGCCTCGGCTTCCCAAAGTGCTGGAATTATAGGCATGAACCACTGTGCACAACCAAAGGGAGATCTTTCAAAGACATTTGACAACTTTGTCTTTAGCCTCTTCAGTGCTAATTTGTTCTTCTGCTTCATTAAGACACTCAATTTGGAAATATTTTATCTAAGAAAGGCGATGGTAGCCTCTTCATTCCATTTAGAACTTTGAATAAGCCATTTGGGCTTCTCATAGTCTCTGGTAAGTTTAGTCTTCTTTGTTCTAATTGTATATGCATATAGGCAAGTTTAGGAATTCAAAAGAGCCCCATTTTTGGCCAACATAGTTTAAGATTATCTGAGTAATTTCTGTTCAGATACTTAGCCAATTACAATTCCCGGAACATAATTTTTGCTCATAATGCCATTAAGTACATTCACATTGTTGTGCAACCCTCACCACCATCTACCCTCAGACCTTGATCTTTCCAAACTGAAACTCTGCATCTATTAAACAATCACTCCCCCATCTCTCCCTCTCCCCAGCTCCCCTCTTCAACAATTTTCAAATAGCAGGTTGACATGGTGCTTGCTAGGCTTAAGATGGAACGCAGTAGAAGCAGCAGTGTGAAGGCAAGATCATGAGGCAGGTAGAGAAGGGCATTAGGGTTCCCTCCTCATGTATTGCTTTCCTCACCAACCCAAATCATGGCCCTGCTAGCACACCTGTGCCCCATCCCCTGCCAGCTTCTGCCCCTGTTAGAATTCAGCCATTCCTCTGCTCCTTGGACGGGAATTGTAAAATGGAAGAAAGCAAAGGCGGCCTGTCCTATCATGGTATCTGCCATTGCCTAAGAGAGGAGAAGCGTTTTAAAAGTGGAATAACATAACAACATATCCCAAGCAATCTTCTTTATCACAGCGGGTCATCACAGATGGTCTAAAATAGCCCATCCATGTAGTTAATGCTTTGGGGAGGAGCTGACAGTGTGCTTTTTTCCACAAAAGCCATTGTCATTTCCATGGCCTCAAATTCAACCCTCACATTGTACCAAGAAGGAAACTGCTGGGGGTTGGTGCACCTCAAGTTTCTGATCCATTTAAGATTCTGCTTTTATCAGAGTGGTTTTGAAGCATCCGAGGATTTAAAAATCTGGATTAGGGCATACAGATGCGGTGCACTTGGGGACTCTCATGGGAATAAATCAAATACAGGCTCTACTGGAAACACAGCCCCTGTGTTCCCAAGATGCCTTTAGGTGTGCTGAGGAGTCTGACTTGTTTCTTTTACCTCATGGGCTTCCAGGCTGAGAACATTCATGCTCTCTTAATAAAACAAAATGGGAGTGATAGGGTGCTGAATAAAAGATAGCCATGTGTCCAACAGTAAGGGGGCTCAAACCTTGGTCACAAGTTCCCATTGTTGTGTGGAAAGCACTGGGAAGGTGAGAGTTGTGCCTGTCCCTTCGCAGTAAGCCCAAGGTCCTGGCACTTTGCTATCACGTAGGGTGAAGATGTTTGCCAATGGCTGAATAAGCAAAGAAACAGACCACACGGCCCCCTCCGGGAGTGCAGAGCTCAGTGCACTGTGAAATGAATGAAGGCCAGTGTTCATGGGCACCAGTCATTCCACAGAATTCTAAATTTCACAAGCGGAATCAGAGATCAAAGCCTTGGGCTGCTACTCACCCCAAGGCTGCCACATCTGCCATCGTCTTTGACTCAGGATTTCTTAGACGGATGTTGTGGATCCCAATGTTTTTTTCCGGGTGGGGTTGGGGGAAGGAGTGGCAAGGGATCTTAACAGGAGGGACCTCTTGACCACACCAACTTTGAGCATTAAAATGGTTTTTAAAAGATGCCTAGGCTTGAAGCAGTGGCTCATGCCTCTAATCTCAGCACTTTGGGAGGTTGAGGTGGGTGGGTCACCTGAGGTCAGGAGTTCAAGACCAGCCTGTACAATAATGGTCAACATGGTGAAACTCTTGTCTCTACTAAAAATACAAAAATTAGCTGGTTGCAATGGTGGGAACCTGTAATCCCAGCTACCTGCAGGCCAAGGCAGGAGAATTGCTTAAATTCAGGAGGTGGAGGATGCAGTGAGCTGAGATCACACCAGTGCACTCCAGCCTAGGCAACAGTGAGACTGCGTCTCAAAAAAAGAAAAAAAAAACAAGATGCCTAAAACAGTGAACCTGTATCATGAAATGGCCCCAAAATCAAAGGAGAATGCAAACTCTGTGGAGATAGAGGTTTGGTGGTTTTGTTTACTGCTGTATTCCCAATGTCTAGAATAATGTCTAGCATCCAGTAGGTACTTAAAAATATGATTTTAAATAAATGAATGAGACACTCCTGCTGTAAGTGCTGGGGTCAGCATTACTCAGGAAACTTACATCTTGCTACCTTTGAAAAATCTTTAGACATAGTCACCTCTGTTGAAGTTGTAGATGAGAAAAACCAGCATGCTGGCTCTGTGAGGTAAGAAAACACAGTCTGCCTCAAGCAACCTTCTCTCCCCTACTTGCCCCAATCAAGTCTTCAGATGAGACTGTATCCCAGTGAATATCTTGTTTGCAACCAAAGAGAGATCCCTTCTTTTTCAGGAGAGACCTTGGTGCCACTTGTAATGCCTGTACTGGGCATTTTTCATTTTTTTTGATGCTGAGGATTTGAAGCCCCTTGATAAGTTTGAAGAATCCCTTGCCATATGGATCTGTGTGGGAGGGAGAGTGTGTTTTCTACCATAGTAACTGAAAGAACCAAATGTTTGTTTTCCATGGCAGAGAATGCTAGCTGACCATTAACTCCACTTTCTTTTTTTCCTCCCTGAGGCACACAACCAGGATACATTTCCCAGTCTCCCTTGCAGTTAGGTCATGTGACAGAATTCTAACCAGTGGCATCAAGGCATCTCCAGACCTGGCCAATGAAACCTCCCATGCATGACTCTCTCACCCCCATTTTCTGAATGTCTCTACCCTGGGAAGCCTTAGGAGCCATATGTTGAAGATGATCCCTTACATCCCTATAAGATGGCATAGATTTGAGGGATTCTCACACCCCATGGCTGGGCATTCTGTGAGATTTTCAGCCAGGATCAACTTCTACTGCTTGCAACTAAGAATCTGGACTCATACCCTGTCAATACAAAGCATCTGCCTATAAAGAATTTATTTTACAGGTAAATTCAATTGTTAGCTCAGAATATGATCACTGTAGCTGGTCATAGTTTACACAACACTTAGGGAAATTATTAATACAAAACTATTGGCTGTTAGCTGTGACTTGTGGCCTGGAATTGATTCTGACTTTGAAAAACCTGTTTATGAGGATAACAGGCCATATATCAAATACTTTAGACTGGCTCCCTGGAGAAAAGAAGGGAAGCAGAGTTCAGGGAGAAAGGAGAAAAGTAAAATAATAATTAAAAGGAGAAAAATCTGATTCTAACGATATACAAACGCATGGCTCCTACGATTCATCAGACATAGAGCTAAGTATTTTTTGTGCAATAACCACCTTATCTCACAACAGGCTTGCAGTGGTAGGCACCATTGCTAACCCTAGTTAACAGAGAGACACTGCCCAAGACCACATGCCCGCTAAGTGGTAGAGGCAGGGCTTGAGCGGAGCAGCTCTTCTTAGTCACGGCTGTGCTGACAATTAAGAACTGAGGAATCTGACTAACTCAACTTTCTCTGCCCTTGAAGTACAATCAAGACACCTAAAAACAGCTAAGAAAATAAAATGCGCCGGGTGTGGTGGTTTATACCTGTAATCCCAGAGCTTTGGGAGGCCAAGGCAGGTGGCTCACCTGAGATCTGGAGTTCAAGACCAGCCTGATCAACATGGAGAAACCCCATCTCTATTAAAAATACAAAAAATTAGCTGGGTGTGGGGACACATTCCTATAATCCCAGCTACTTGGGAGGCTGAGGCTGGAGAATCTCTTGAACCTGAGAGGCGGATGTTGGGGTGAGCCAAGATTGCACCATTGCATTCCAGCCTGGGCAACAAGAGCAAAAACTCCGTCTCAAAAAAAAAAAAAAATAAAAAAAAAATAAAAAAATAAACAGAAAAGAAAGTAAAAGCTAGTAATGCTTGGCAGGGCACTTGGAATAATTTGAGTAAGGCCCTTAATTTTCCCTCCAATAGCACCGAGAATCTTCTTGATTTCATAGGTCATGTCAGGTAAAGAACTCGATTGTGCGAGCTTCTTCAAAATGGCCTGAGGCATTCCAGCTCCCTGACCAATCTGGCTGCAGCCCGAGGCTCTGCCTCAGTTATTTCCAGCACCCAGGTTGTCAGAGCCAAAGATCTCTGCAAATCACCTTTGTTTATGGGTTGAGCTGACCAAATATATTGACAGGAAGCCTGTCCGAAGGGTATTCACATGGCTCATCACTTCTCAGTGAAAAGGCTGAAAGAGGGAGGTGAGTACCAGGGCGGAGGGGGCTCGATTGTGTTGTTGGGAGGAAGAAGAGAGTAATTGTGGCCAAGATGCATCAGACCCTGAAGAGTATGTTCTCCCTGGGGCTGGCAGAGTGATGATAGTTAGCTGTGGCTTTTAATGAAAATGGCAAAGGAAGAGCTTTGGAGGAAGGAGGATCTCTGTGGACTGTTTCATAAGCATCTAGGATATTTGCTGGGATCCAGGCCACGGCACTGGTGTCTGTCCTCCCACCCTTCATTGGCCACTAGGCCATTTCCTCTGGGATCATCTGAAGTGGATTTGTCACCAGGCGCTAGGCCACAGAGCAGGTAGCCGTCACTCCTCATCCATGGTGGAGGTGCCTGATGTTCTACACCGGGGCAGCTTCTCGAAACACCAAGGCCCTTTCAGATTAAAAGATCTGGGAGCTGGAGGGAGCAGTGTTGTCTCTGCTGGGGGCGTAGTTTCTGTGTGTGCGTTGGTGCTGTTTACACCTGCAGCCCGGAGCAGCTGATGAGGGTCTCCAGGAAGGCCCGCAAGCTTCTCCCCCGCCCACCACACTCCAGAAATGAAGGCTGAACCCTGTTTAACTTTTCCAAGGCACCTGGCTCTCTATGGAAGGATCCAGAACTGTTTGTCTGGTATGTGCTGCTACTCACCCCACCCCATCTATAGCTGTCACATTACCGGGTACTGGGACTGGGGACTCCAGGGTAGGGAAGTGTCTAAGAGTTGGGCTGCAGAATCAGGCTGTGAGGAGGGACAGCCTAGCTTTGGTGCTCTGAGGCGCGTCACCTCTGCCTTAAGCTCTCCGTGCCTCAGTTTCCTTCCAAGGTAACAATAGTCACCACTTCACAGGCAGTTGTGAGCTACACAAGAGAACGTAGGAGAAGCCCACGGAGCACAGCACATGGTTAGCATGAGGTTAAGTGTTACATGTCATGACGACAGTGCCCTTTCTGCGTGGCATGTGTGCAGGAGTACATGAATAATAACAACACAGATGCTATTAGCTAGCGCCTACCATGAGCTCACTGTGACCCAGCTTCTCTTCATGCAGGAAAGCCTCCTCTCCCCACTCCCCTGATTGGCTCCAGCTCATTCTCTGGGCCCCAGCTCACATGTGTTCTCTAGGTGGGATGGGGCTGTTTCTTCTCCCCTTCACACCCCGTTCTTAATTTTACCGTGATGCCTCCCGCCCTGCACGTTGCTGTTTCCTTCTCACTGTAGGTGAGCTCCAGGAGGGGGACCAGGAGGGGGACCAGGAGGGGGACCAGGACTTTATGGTTGCATCCCAGCATTTAGCACTGACCTGACGCACAGGCTTTGCTGAGGGAATCAGGATTTTTCTAGCTCCAGTGCCTCTGTTGTTCCTTTCGTTTCCCAAAAGGAACCCTATCAGTGTGAGGTGAGCCCTAGCCAGGGGCTGGAGGGGCCTGACACCCACAGGCTTCCTGCTCCAGATCACAGCCCTACCAGCAGTGGCAGGCCTTGTTGACAGACTCCTATGTTGCATCAGGGGCCTGAGGCCAGTCACCCACCCCGTGCCCTGCACCGGACCTAAAGGCATGTGCAGTCAGAAAGAAAGCCGGTCTCGATGGAAGCTTCATGAGATAAGCGTATTTCAGATGTAACTGGGGTTGGCGAGGGGGCAGCTGGGCCTCATAAATAACAATGCCCACTCAGTCTCATTAAGCTCTCCCTGTGAACCGAGGTGCCCCACAGAATGGAAAGCACTCCCCAGTGTGGCTCTGAATGGCTCCTATCTTAAAAATTTATTTAACACAAACAGTTACATTAATGCAAAAGGCAAGCCGTTGACACTATAAATAACTTAAGCTAAGTCCTGCTGACAGTGGGAAGTCTGACACGTGAAATACTGCAGTGTTCTCAGCTCTGAATGAGGCAGTGACATTAACGTTATCTTCCAGAGTCAAAGACAGGGCTGCAGGAACCCAGCAAGCCCCTGGCAAGGTGATGTTCCTCCCCACAGACCCATGAGGGAAGCTTGAGAAAGACGGTGTGGTAGGCAGAGCAACGATCTCCCTCCCCACCACCAACCCCCAAGGATGTCCCCATTCTAATCCCTGGACCTGTGAATATGTCATTCTACATGGCAAAAGGGACTTTGCAGATATGATTAAATTAAAGAACCTGAGATGGGGGATTATCCCGGATTATCTAGGAGGTCCAGTGTAATCTTAGGGGCCCTTAGAAAGGAAAGGGAGAGGCGAGAGAGGGAGATGTAAGGATAGAAGCAGATGTTGGAGGAGGGGAGGTTTGAAGATGCTATGCTACACTGCCGGCTTTGAAAACGGAGGAAAGTGCCATGACCCAAGGAGTGCAGGTGGAAAAGGCAGATAAATATGCCCTCCTCTAAGGCCTGCAGGTGGAACACATCCCACTGACGCTTTGATTTTAGAACTTCCTTTGTTTTTGAGACCAAGTCTTGCTCTGTCTCTTAGGCTGCATGCAATGACATGATCTTGGCTCATTGCAAACTCCGACTCCAGGGTTCAAGCGATTCTCCTGCCTCAGCCTCCCGAGTAGCTGGGCAATTTTTGTATTTTTTAATAGAGATGGGATTTCACCATGTTGGCCAGTCTGATCTCGAACTCCTGACCAGAGGTGATCCACCCGACTCGACCCCCCAAAGTTCTAGAATTACAGGCGTGAGTCACCGTGCCTGGCTGAATTTAGAACTTCTGAGTTCCAAAAACATGAGATGGATGTTGTTCTAAGCCACTGAGTTTGTGGTGATTTCCTAGAGCAGCACAGGAAATTCATGCAGTAGGCAATGCCTCTAAAATGCTTACAACTTGAACCTCTCTTCACCGTGCAGTCCTTTCCCACTTCTTGGTTTCTGGAGCAGGGTTGTGGCTGAGAGGGAAGGTTTAGGAGGAGGTGATGCCGCCTCGGTGCCTGCTGCCCATCCTCCCATATATGGTGAAGTTGTGGTGCTTGGCAAAACTTTCAACAGCAGTTACTGTTTTGTCTTATTTTGGTTTTGTTGGGGGAAAAGCCTTATTTCTCAATACTTTTGAATTAAAAATACTCCTGCATGATTCCTGTCCCCCATCTTCCCCTACCCAGCCCCTGTGGTTGGTTGTTCTATCTGGTGAAACCTGGCTCCCCTCCCCTTACACCCGGGCAACAGCCTTTTCCAAATGTGGGAAGTGACACCTGTCAGCTGCACTAGGGTGGAGTCTTGATGCTGCCTGGTGGAGGTGACTGGCTCAGAGATGCCAACTGTCCCTCTGCCTCCAGCAGCCTCCCTCCGCCAGGGATGCTCAAACTTTAATGTTGCCGACAAGTAAACCTGCAGATTTTCTCAAAATACAGATTCCATGCAGTGGTCTGGGGTGGGGCTGAGAGTCTACATGTCTAACAAGATTCAGAGGGTGCCCACGATGCTGGGTCTGGGCCACGCTCAGAGCAGGAAGGACACAGAGGTCTGAGATTCAATGTACACAGGCCTGGCATCCATTCACATGGGCACATGGCTTTACTTGGATCTTGCTACTCAAAGTGTGGTCTCCGAAGCAGCAGCATTGGCATATCCTGAAAGCTTGTTAGAAATGCACCCTCCCAGACCCCATACCTCCGAACTGTTGAATCAGAACCCACAGTTTTACAAGATCCCCAGGCGATGCCTATGCGCAGAACTTGGAGAGGCACTGCCTTAGAGCCTGTTTCTCAGTCTTCAGCATGCAGCCGAAATTCCTGGAGAGCTTGTTAAAAGATACTGCGGGGCCCCACTTTCAGAATTATGCTTCACTTTACTGTGCACTGGTCCCAGTAATTTGTATTTCTAGCGAGTTCTCAGGTGATACTGATGCAGCTGGCCCAGGAACCCTATAGTGAGAACCACTGCCTCAGAGTAAGACTTCACCCCGAGACGGGTGGGCAACACATCCCAACCAGAAGCTCTAGAATGGACCCCAGGGACACATTTGCTCCAGCATTTGAATTCTGAGATCTGCCCATCTTCTTTATGCCAATTTTTTGGCAGTTTCATATAAGCAGCTCTTTCCTTTTACGGATTTTTTTTTTTTTTTTTAATGAAGCAACAGGTGCTTGCTGCAGCTCCGCATGCCACTGTTTGACCTTGACAAGGAATTCTATGTCTCTAGGCCTCCATTTCTTCATCAAGAAAATGAGACTAAATGAGGATCATAAAATTCTGTGCTTTAGAGCCACTTTTGATATCTCAGGTGAAGACAGAAGCCTAAAATTACTGAATCTTGGCTTTTTCATTATTTCTTGGTCATATCTATGATTTATTTAAGTCAGGAATGCAACCCTCAATTATAAGTGATAGATGGGATAATAAAATCCTTTTTTGTCCCAGTTTTATTTATTGCTACAACAGTATTATAAAAGAGTGCAGACAATCTGAGCGATTAACAATTTGATTCCACTCTAACATAACAGCTGCTTTCATTTGGCTGGGTCCCCTTCATGTCTGGATAATCTTAGAGCAGGCGTACCTCTGTATGCTGCATCTTAGCGTTTGGTCGCAAACATGCCACCAGCAACATATAAATAAATTAGCTTTGCTATGAAGTCACTGCCATTGGCATTTAGCTTTGTTTGGCTAATGTGTCAAATGCAATTGATACCTCACTGATGTTTTCAGTTGTAATTTTTTATTACTGGAGATGTTGACCATTTTTTTCATGTGTTTGTTTACTAGGTGCATTTCACTGAGTGTTCTTATCCGAGGATTGTCTGTTTATGTTTAATTGAAGAGGCCATTGGAAAACACCCAGCACTAGGCCTGGCAGCCAATACTCCACAATAGTAGTTTGCCTCTTTCTGAGCCTCATTTCTTCCTCTGGAAAAGTAAGGCAGTGGGAAGTTTGGATGAGAGTTTGTGACAAGGGTCTAGCATTGTGTCTGGCATATGGAAAGGGTGGTTTCTGGTGTTCTTTGCCTGTCTGCCAGGGCTTGATGTTCTAAATTTAATGGATATCACTTTAATAGTGACATTTCCACAAACACATGGGGAAAAGTGGTGTCTTGTTGAATTTAGCAGCCCAATTTTTCTAATTTGCAAAATGAGGATAATAATATCCCTGCTCTCTGAGTTGTGATGCTTAAAGGTGAGGATCCTTGCAAAGCACGTGGCCTTGTCCCTGGCACACAGAACACCTTCCATGAACGTCCGCTTTGTCACATTTACAGCCAAAGAGATTATTATTTTTAATTTTAATGATCTTTACCAGGTTGCTTTCCAAAAATGTAAAGTGGATCTTATTTAAATGCAGAAGACTATTCTGAACTTTGAATGGAAAGTTATTTGCATTTTGAAAGTCTCAAGCAACACATTGTGCTATGCTTGTTTCTGAAGCTCTAGTCTAAGAAACAAGGAAAAAGCACTGTGAAATAAAGGCGTTTGCATAGTGCCAAGCAGAAATAACTATGGTCAAGGGGAAGCATCTTTTTTTAAAATCCCTGTTTGTTCATGGTAAATACTACTCTGCAGATATACGAACAAAATCTCTTGAGGGAATTTCACTCAACATTACAAAAAGATTTACCAAGGATCTTGGATTGACCATGAAGGATTCAAAATTGAAGTCATGTATACATACATATTTTGTATATGTGCCTGAAAATAGGGGTCCCTAAGGAGGAGACTTCTCATTTCCTATGACACAGCAAATCAATAACAACACCTGTGTGTCTAAAGTGATTTATGGTCTGCAAGGCATTTTCTTATACATTTTCCAGTTTGATTCTCACAATGATCCATGAGGGACAGGAAGCAGGTTTAATAATTCTCATATCAGAGAGGCAAACACTGACCCACACAGAATTTCTGGCTTGTTTAAGATTCTACAGCTATTAGCAGAGCTAGGTCTCTCTGTAGGTCCACGGGCTCCAGACCTGAGTCTCTGCTCACCACATTGCAACTAGCACTCACTAAAATTCATTGCCTGTAACAACCAATGTGTCATATGTTCCTAACATGAACTTCAGTCAAACGCACCCAGATCAATGTAGGTATGGAAAAAACATTTTTGAACCCCTAAACGTAATTCCCAATCCATTTTCAAAAGACAAGCCAGGCCAGCAAAGGCAAGAATGCACCAGGTGCCATTGAGGATGGTAAGATGGTTACGTCACTGCCACGTGGCCCACTTCCGCCTGGAGCTGCCCTGTGATTCATTTGGCCATGTCACAGTGCACACTCCTTTGTTTTCAGGAACTTAGAGATCTCTTAAATAAGCACAGGGCATGTTTGTTAAAGATACTGATAATGGCAAAGGAACAATACACAAATCTGTGCCCTGGGAGGACATCCCGAAGGTGAGGACTTGCAAGGTCTCCAACTGGATTCCCTTCTTATAGAGCCAGCAGAATGGGCCTTGGAAAGTCACCTTACTGATATGGAGGAAGGATGTGCTAGGCACCATTTCTTCCTCTCTGGCATAGTTGATGTTTATGAATGTTCTTCTGGGCATGTGACCCAGAGTAACCCCATGAAACTAGCACTGAAGCTTCCAGATGATGTGATAAGATTACAAATGCTGGCTGCTCAGGCAAGGTTAGACAAATAGCATAGACATGGTAAATACTGATAATTGTGTGTTCACGTATGTTTTATGTCATAGGCGGAGTTCATTCCTGCTGCAGAGTTGTCCTTGTCTAGAAAGATACCATTGGACCTCTGGCCTATGAATCAAGAGACTGGGTGGGAGACAGTTTCCAACGCTCATAGTCATGTGGTCATGGACAAGGCAGTTTCCACCTCCCAGCTCTGCTTCCTTAACAGTGAAGTGGAGATAGTCAGGTTTTTCTTTTGAGACGGAGTTTTGCAGTTGTTACCCAGGCTGGAGTGCAATGGCGCGATCTCGGCTCACCGCAACCTCCGCCTCCTGGGTTCAGGCAATTCTCCTGCCTCAGCCTCCTGAATAGCTGGGATTACAGGCACGCACCACCATGCCCAGCTAGTTTTTTGTATTTTTAGACGGGGTTTCACCACGTTGACCAGGATGGTCTTGATCTCTTGACCTTGTGATCCACCCGCCTTGGCCTCCTAAAGTGCGGGGATTACAGGCGTGAGCCACGGCGCCCAGCCTGATAGTCATGTTTGTTCTTCCTACACAGGTAAGTGGGGCGAAGGTAGTAATGTGTGTGAAAGAGTGTTGACAATCTGAAGGAACTAATTTCTTTTCTGGAAATTGTTTTCATTTGATGTTTTTCAAATTATGAACATATGACATATTAGTTGTTATAGGCAAAACAGTTCAAAGACATATAGAGAAAATTCTCACCATTATTAACTTCTAATCTTACCTTCCTGAGACATCCAAAGTCTAAACACAACCGCTCACGATGCTTTTACAAGCATATGCAGGCAAATATACACATAAACTGGGGTTTGGGTTTATTTCTTTTTACTGAAACAGGATCATACTATTGCAGAAGTTATTAAGAAATTATTTTCGGCAGATAGAGAGGAAAGGGAGTCCTTGGGAAGTTTTCATTTTTAACGCAGCTCTTAGAGCCAGACTGTCAACCTTTGATATGAAAATACAGGCCATTAGAAACTGGGTCCACCCAAACATGAGGATTCCTCGCCTTCTTGTCCTTGCCCCACGTGTTCCTGGCAATATGGCTGCCCCCTCATCTCCCCACATGTGTAGAACATCATGGCACCCTGCAACTGCATATTAAAAGGCTAGGGTGGGAGGGCAAGCTTTTTCACAGGCTACGTGAATGACATGCCTGGTCAAACCCATCCCCTGAGCCCTATGCAAATCAGACACCTCCTCCTTCAGCCTCTATGTATACCTGGCTGGCTTCCACCTCACTTGGGGTTCCCTGGAGCTCCCGTCCCTTTGTCTCTGCACAAGGGGGCATCTTCCTTCTTTCTTCTTTCTTGCCTATAAAACTCTCCACTCCTTCAAACCACTGCATGTGTGTCCTCGTTTTATCTAATTCAACTGAGACAAGAGCGCTGGTGTGTCTCCGCCCGTGGGAGCCGTATCAATACCAAACATAACTCTGCAATTCGCTTTTTAATTTTATGATAAAGCACAGACATCTCTACAAGTTTGTGGACATTAAACTTAGTTGTTGTTTCCTTAATTTCTTATTTTTTTTTTTTGAGACGGAGTTTCGCTCTTGTTACCCAGGCTGGGGTGCAATGGCGCGATCTCGGCTCACCACAACCTCCGCCTCCTGGGTTCAAGCAATTCTCCTGCCTCAGCCTCCCGAGTAGCTGGGACTACAGGCATGTGCCACCATGCCAAGCTAATTTTTGTATTTTTAGTAGAGACAGGGTTTTACCTTGTTGACCAGGATGGTCTCGATATCTTGACCTCGTGATCCACCTGCCTCAGCCTCCCAAAGTGCTGGGATTATAGGTGTGAGCCACTGCACCCGGCCTGTTTTCTTAATTTCTTTATAAACAGGCACACACACACACACACACACACACACACACACCCCTGTGTGTGCATGTTAGTTACAAATGGAATCATTAAAAACAAAAATCTTTCCCTCCCCTCCTTGACTACCCCTAATTTCATTACCCTTCACTATGTATCTTTCATACTTTCCTCTGTGTTCATGTAATTATATAAAACATTTACATACACATACATTTCTTCAAGGTTTTTTAAAAAATTATTTCAAAAATGGAATGGCACACATACTATGCTTCTATCATTCAGTGAAACTGAATGAAAACACCTATAACTTAACTGGATTGGTGCATGATTTTTAATGCCTATTTATTATTTTATGGAGTAAAGGGTCATAAAATAATATATAGGCATTAAAAATATCCTTACCAGTTTTGTCTGATAAAGATGTAACACCCAGCTTTCTCAGGGAAAGCCCTGACCGCTAGTGTTTGCTGATATCTGTGCCCTAAATATTCCCACCACAGCTAATTTCCAGCTACCAGTGTGATGGCTGGGTGGAGTCCAGCTGAGAAGGGAGACAGCACCAGCAAATTACTGGAAAGAAGTTCCATATGAATTCAGGTTCTCTCTATTGATGAACATTTATTTTGTTTCTAGATTTTCTTCCTCCACTACAAAGGGTGATAGATTACAGCAACCTTATAAGTACATTCTTCAAATTGATTCCTTTATTTCTAACAGGTAGATTCCCCAGGAATGAGATTGTTGATTCATAAAAAATGCAGATTAAAAATAATGAATAAGTACTGCCTGATGGTTTTCAAACAGCTTTCTTAAAAGGCGTTTATATATAGTTCAGATTTCTTTTTTTTTTTTTTTTGAGACGGAGTTCCACTCTTTTGCCCAGGCTGGAGTGCAGTGGTGTAATCTCGGCTCACTGCAACTGCCAACTCCCAGGTTCAAGTGATTCTCTTGCCTCAGCTTCCCAAGTAGCTGGGATTACAGGTGCACACCACCACACCCAGCTAGTTTTTTAATGTTTTTAGTAGAGACGGGTTTTCACCATGTTGGCAAGACTCGGTCTTGAACTCCTGACTTCGTGATCCGCCCTCCTTGGCCTCCCAAAGTGCTGGGATTACAGGCGTGAGCCACTGCCACCAGCCGTCATGTCTGCACCTTACTGCTTCTTGTTTTCCCACCATTCTGTAGTTCAGATTTCTACCAGTAATGCAAGAGGGCACTCTTTTCCCTGGCATTTCTGAGAGCAGTTGATATTAGGTTTCTTTCAATAATTTTTGTCAGTGGATGGATTTTAAGTGGAACTCATTGTTTATTTTACTTATTTTCTGTTTCCCCGATCTCAATCGCATCTAAACTTCTTTTCACGTTTTCGGTCATTTGGATTTGGCAGTTTAGATCTGTCAAAAGACATTACCACAAATGTAAAGATCTCATTTGGCTTCATTTGCAATTCTAGAATTGGGCAATACCTCACTCCATAAAACAAAACAATGTTCCAATGAATTGAGCAGAGGAATTGGCTTTAGAGACAGAAAAAGGGCTGAACAGAACAGCAACAGAGAACAAAACTCAGATTGGCCACTTCAAAGTTCCTTTCTTTTACAATGATGACAGAGAGACAAAACAATAGAAAGATTCATTGGTTAACATCAGGTTACTTCAGGTTAAGGACTAAAACAGAAAGAAGGTCATTATTATGCCAACTGAAGGTTGGAACTACATGGGTGGAGAATTGGCTGTCAAATTTCCCTTGTAATTTCCTGGAAGGTCAGAAAACAACTTACTCTCATTTCACTTTGGTCTCATGGAAACTTAGCATGAGATTCTTTTTGGAGTTTTAGTCTGGTCTGGTGGGGCCTAGGGCAGGAGCTAAGTCCTAAACAGCGCCCTCCTATACTTTCTACTTCACAATTCCTCTTTTGGTTAAGTGCTCACCTAGGCAAGAATCTGACCAAAACGGAGGACGTTGGCGCTGGTCTCAGTCACCATCATTCTGGATTTCCAGTTTCAACACACCCTCCATAGGTTACAGTGTCCTCGTGATCATGCATCTCTCTGCATTTCCATCATTTAGATGAAGAAAGAATATTTGATGTTCGACAGATGTTTGTATACAAACATTTAAAACTTTTTGGGAAGATACAGCACCAGGGAGATTACTTTTATAACTATTAGGAGGATATTATGATTATCAGGTTGTACCAAGTGTTTGCAGTATGCTGCCTAGGCAGGGTCCCCATGAACTGAGCCAATTAAAATAGAATAAATCAAGGAATGAGCCAGAGAAGGAATCTACTCGTTTGAACCAAGTCACCTGTCTGCTAACTTTTTGCAACAGAGTCACTACAATACCCAATGTATTCATCTGTGTACAACAAAAACTGTCAGCAACTATACAGATTCCTCCCTGTTCAGCTAGTAGGTAGCAGTTTATCATCTAGCACCTCAGGAAAGGCTTAAATTAAAGCAGAGAGTGTTAACTCTATAAAAGACACCACTATCATTTGAACAAACAGTTGTGTTAGAGATGTTGCTAAAATATCCACTAAATGAACTGAAGGATTTCTTAGGTCCTGTAAAGATTTCGGTTTAACATGTCATATTCACTACTCCTCCAAGTTACCCACCCATCCACCAAAACCCACTGATCTTGAAATCTTAACTACAGCATCACCCTGCCAAGTAAACGTGAGATAAGTAAGAAAACCTTAAGAGGGGTAAGAGCCTAATGACACTGGGTGTCTTGCTCTGGCAGTCTTGGGAAAAGCTGTCCCCAGAATGAAGTCAGCAGCTTCTCATTCTGGTTTGTAGTTTGAATGTCTTTGGTTTATGGCACTGGATGTTTCTGTGAACTCTCTGTGTAGGCTCACACACCAGGCATGAAACTTAGCCCTTGAAATTTACATTGAGTTGTCCAGCTTATAAGGCTTCAGAAACACAGCAGTTCCCATTCTTCATGGAGAACTGTAGCCAGAGATCAGAGAAAACTAAAATTCACAACCCAGTCTGGTCTCCAGGTAGATAATGAGAAATTGAAAACAATAAGCAGAGCTACTATCTATAACAGGTGTACTATAGTTTTCTTTTAAAAATAATTTTTTAATCCACAATCATCTCATTTCTACCAAGGATAATCATGGTAAGACAAATATGTTTGTAAAATAAGTTTAGTCTCCAACTTGGCATAGTTATTTGCATAAGTGCACCAAGAATAACCACATTGGCTTCTTTTAAATTTACTTTGCTGGATATTTTGATAAGGGATCTTAGATTGGATTTTTAAAACCTCTCAGTGCTAGGAGCCAAACCAAGGCAAATGTCATCCTTGCCTATAGTATCTAATAGCTTGAGGTTCCTGGGCCTGCCAGGAAGTGACAACTTTTTACTCCTTCACTGTAAGGCTGGGAACACTTGAAGCCAGACATTTTATGCATCTTCTCAAATATGACGTGTCAATCAAGGCCCTAGTAGTATAAACAGTATTTCCAATTGTATCCTGTTTCAAAGAAAGCAATTCTTAATAAACTCATGCCAATAATCTTATTCTTAAAAATAAAATATTCTTAAAAATAAGAATACTCGTGTATTCTTTCCAAATTTTGGAGGGGTCAGGTAGAGAGGAAGCACCTGTCTCAATTTTTGTTTACCAATGTATACTTTACCAAATTCTTGTAAACTGTAGATAGCTTAAAAGAAGAAAAAAGTTGTTTGTTTAAATCTGGAAGATAAAACATTACAAGAACCAGAAATGTTTGAAATAAAAAATCTGTAAAAACCCAGAATTCTTTTTTATCAGTTCATTCTGTCTCATGTAATTAATTTTTGGTCTGTTTGATCTTGGCTGGCAGTTTCACAAACCCATCGATTATCTCATTAGTTTTAGAAATTCCTGTCCAGCCCAGTGGTATCTCAAAAGCACCAGAAACCTGTACTTGTCAGAATTCTTTTCGTCCTTTCCATGCACCTCCTTGAAGACACACACTTTAGAATTATAGGTGCTTGCTAAGAGCTCTCAGAAAAAACATCAGAATAAGCCAGTTTATGGACAACAAGACTTAAAATGGTTAAAAAAAACCTCATCAGGTTTTAAACGGCAACTTTCATTATTCCAAGAGTTCATAATGATGAAATTGACAGGGAAATTTGTCATTTCTGTGGTGCACAACATTTTAGCATGATAACCAACATTATGACTGCTAACACTTATGCCAAGACATATTTTGGAACACATGTTAATAACATACCCGTATAAATACAACTCAAAGAAAATTAGACATCATTTCTTATTTTGATGTTTCCCGTGTAATTTAACATATCAGATAAGCCCAACTGGTGTAATATCTCTCTTTTATGGATGTTTCAGATGTTCCAGGGCCCTTTGGGGTATCCCAAAGTTAGTTCAAGTTCAAAAAAACTTAATTTAAAAACTTTGTAATTTGATTTCAGAAAGTGTCAAAATAAAGGTTAACATTATTTGATCAAAACAGGATCATAGGTCACTGTGAAATACTGGTCATTCCTTTAACCAGAGTGATATTAAAAGACTTCAATAGAAGTTACACATTTGCAAAACAACATCGACAAACCTTTAACTCAGTTTTCTTAAGTGATCAAACACTTAATGAAGACAGTATAGAGCACAGAAAATTATTTTGATAAAACACAAAAATCTCCCTTTCTCCTACTCACCGGTTCCTTCCTGCCTCGTTTCTATTTCCTTCCTAAATCTATGTTTTGAAACAACCTTTAAATAACCTCTGAATGAGATGAAATTATTCTTTTCTTCCAAAAAACCCAAACAAACTATGGCATATCGTTATGTTTTCCTTATAACGTTCCTCAACAAAACCACGTCACTTCCCTTGTACGCTTGGCATACAGAATTCTTTCCCCTATTTTTAGTAATTTTAATTGCATATATTAATTCAATTTTTAAATCTTCGGCAGTTACGAAGCAGCATTTTGTAAACTCTCACCATTTCATAATATCTGCTTCTTCGTAACACAATTTTTCAGTGTGAAGCAGAGCGTATTTACTAACAGATCTAAACACATTTTGTTTTTCTGTATAATTGAAGAAACCAGAAAATAAACTTATGCTCAGCAATTTACGTTTCATTATTTTATCTTGCTTAGAAATGATTCAGACGCTTCATGAATATCTATTACCTAATCATGACACCACTTAAAATTAAGTTACTGAAAAAGAAACAATGAAAAGTTCATTTATAAACTTTTAACCCGTTTACATTCACCTAATTTACTCATTCTTAACAATTATGTTTAAACTGGTGGTGAAACAAAGCTAGCCACCGCCTCAAGTTATTTCTCAGCAAGTCAAGGGGAGCTGCTACATGCCATGGTTTAGAGAAGACACGGGCAGCCTGCGTCACACACCTCCCTGGGGACAGCAGCAGCCCAGTGCAGGGCCTGTACCACAGTCTCACCAGCCTGGCTGGTCAATGTCCTGGAACTGTTTCCTATAGAGGAAGGAAAGGAAGCCACAATAGACTCTGTCTTCTCCTTTGCACCCAACACTGCTTCAGTTTGGTGTCAACAAGTAACCTCGCTAGGGTGTAGGGAGGCGGTCAGACTCAGGCCAGAACTCACCCACCACTCTGGTGCCAAGCACGCTGTTGCAGGTTCTGGAAGCACCAGTGAATACAACACGATCCCTTCTCAAGGTGTGTGAATATTCCGGAGGGAAAGACACAGTAAACAATAAGCACAGTAAATGTTAACTGATGGTTGTACAACACTGTGAACGTACTTAACACCACTGAATCACATACTTAAATTTGGCAAACACGGTAACTTTTATGTTACATATATTCTATCAAAATAAAATAAACAAAATAGTTTTTTTTTATTAAAGTTGTATAGTCGGTTTAGTCTGTTTGAAGGTGGTGCTATAGAAAAGGACCGGCATAGCAAGATGAGGGAGATGGGACTTGGCGAGGGGAATCTGAAAAGGATTTCTACCATTTAGCCTTCTACAATGTCAAGAGTTTTTTGTTTTTTGTTTTTTTTTCTGAGACAGAGTCTCACTCTGTCACCCAGGCTAGAGTGCAGTGGTGCCATCTTGGCTCATTGCAACCTCTGCCTCCTGGGTTCAAGCAATTCTCATGCCTCAACCTCCCAAGTAGCTGGGATTACAGGCGCCCGCCACCTATTTTTAGTAGAGATGGGGTTTCAGTATATTGGACAAGCTGGTCTCAAACTCCAGACCTCAGGTGATCTGCCCACCTCGGCCTCCCAAAGTGCTGGGATTATAGGTGTGAGCCACCGCACCCAGCCTGACGTCAAGGAGAATTTCTAAGACCTTGAGAGCAACTTTTGGGGATGGAAATCAATAGCTTAGGGTTATATTGTTACCTCATTTAATATTATATCAATTTATCAAATTTATAAATTAAAAAATATCTCATTCATTGGGCTTTGAAGTTTGTTATGAATCTTTCAATTCTGTTTTAAAAAATAGTAAATTTTAATAATGATTACCAAAAGGCATTTGAAATTTAATTAATTAAATTTCTTTAATGGGCCTCGGGAATTCTAAACTGTGTTGCCTTGGTAGATTGAATATTTTAATCTGAAGGCATGTGGGACACAGCGTGTGCAGGAAGGCCTCTCTGACCCTCCCCAGCCTTTCTCTCCTGCAGCAGAAAATCCTGGATTTTCTGACCTTCCCCTGAGGCAGGTCATAAGACTGTCATTCAAGAGGTGCATTTCCTCTACCTGGAGGGGTGCTCCTGTCACAGGGAAGAATCTGAACAAACACGGGTTGCTTAGTTCCCTCCAGTTTATGACACTTAGTTCATACCCACTTTGTGCTATCACATTTCTCCATGCTTCATCAAACCTGGCGTAAAAACATCTAAAGCTGACTGTTTCTTTGGGTCTGCATTTTCTTGTGAAGGCTCCTGTTTCGTGTAAAACTTATATTACACTGTGAGAGATGGGAAAGCTCTTCTTCAAAGTTTATATCTTAGACTACATTTTAAGGAATTACAATCTCTTGCTTTATGGACATTATCTGCTATTAGCATAAACATATTCCCATGTATATGTATTATCTAAATCAGTTACATCTTAGATCAGCTACCTTGACTCACTCCGGCATGTCTGAACAGAACTGGGCTAGCTCCAGACCCTGGTGCATGTCATTCCTTATTTGGAAACCCTCCTGACCTCCTCCTGACTAGCTTCTTCCTTGTCTTCTTTCCCCCTTATCTATTCAAGAAATTTTCAAGTGTTTAACCAATCGGGTCAAGCATAGAATGTGAGGTCCCGTTCTGGCCAATGGAAACTGGACACAGCAGTAGGGGGATTGCGTCAGGTTATGAAAGTTATAAACGTCCCTGTCTCCTTTGTTCAGGTGTGCTCTCATGGCCAACCTGCCGGCGAGTTGCACCCTTCCTGCAGGAAGTAAACTAGCCTTGCTGAGTGATCCATTGTCTCGGTGTGGATTCTTCCCTGTTATAAACCTATTTCCAACATACACATATTTGCATGTGTGTCTTTTGTTATAGGGGCTACAGCTATGGACCTAAGATAGGTAGAAGAAATAATATTTTTTCTTCCCTCCACTCTTAAACATCTAGTTTCTTCCTTAGTCCTCCAAGCAGACTAACAAAGACTTCCCAAAAATTCAAGTAATTTTTATAAATATGATTAAGTTAAACTTATAATGACTCATAAATTATCTTTGACATTCCAATATTGTTTACTGCTTTCTTTTATAATTTTCAGCTTAAAATTTTAAGTCAAAATCAATCTCTCGATTACATATCAAATTGGAATTACAAGGCTAATCTGTCAGTTGCTCCAGCTTACCAATTTCTCTCTTTTTTTTTGAGACAGAGTCCTCTCTGTTGCCCACGCTGGAGTGCAATGGTGCAATCTTGGCTCACTGCAACCTTCACCTCCAAGGTTCCAATGATTCTCCTGCCTCTACCTCCCAAGTAACTGGGATTACAGGTGTGCACCCAACTAAATTTTTGTATTTTCAGTACAGATGGGATAAGGTTTCTTCATGTTAGTCAGGCTAGTCTTGAACTCCTGACCTCTAATGATCCCTACCTTGGCCTCCAAAAGTTCTGAGCTTACAGGTGTGAGCCACTACACCTGGCCCCAACATATCTTGCATTTCTCTTAAACATGACAAGTAGTATAAAAGCCATTATTCCCCCACTTAGATATAAAGAGATGGATTGGATTTCCTTTGCCATCTGAATCTTTAATTTTAGCTTTTTTGGAGTTGTGTATTGCTTACCTTTGAAGGAGACAGCTGTGTGCAGCAAGCTGGGGTTTCTGTCTTGGGAAGGTGAGGTTAGGCATTCTTTAGAGATTTTTGGCCAGAAAATTGAATTTGATTCCTGCCCAAGATGTTGGTGTGACATCATGAACTGTAATTGGAACTCTGAGTCTTACAACAGATTTACCTAATTCTTCCTTCTGATTTCAACTTTTACCTCCTCTCTGGTTGTGGACAGATTCATTCGTTGTTTGGCTGATTTTACATTGCTTTGAAAGATGTTTTAATTTCTTTGGCTCTCTTAAGACATTTTACTGTATTCTTGTCTGGGTCTAAAGAACCTTTAAGACTCTTAGCCTCTCGGTCATACCTTAATGATTGTTTTGTAACTTCTTAACTTTATTCCCTAATTTGGTCAGAGAATGCTGAATTCTTTTCATATTTCCCTTCCTGCAGGTGTGTGACTCCTGTAACTATTTAAAAAGCATCCAGTTGGATGCCCAGTATCTCTCCAGTTTTTGACTTTATGGTCATGTTGGAAAGGAAAGATTTATCTTCCTCATCGGTCCTTAGGCTAATGTCTGAGATGCCTATAACAAAAAACTAATTAATAAGAGAAAAGCATATAAATTTATTGAATATAAATTTTACATAACATGGGAGACTTTTGGAAATGAAGACTCAGAGAAATAGGTAAACCTGTGTATTTTTCATGATAGGTTTGATGAAGACGTGGACAGTTGTGAAGTGTGATTGGATTAAAAAATGATGATTTAATGGTAATGAACGGGGAGGAATTTAGCAAAGTCTGTTTGTTCGATTCTTCTCGGTGACCCTGTGTCTTCACAGATAAGGATGTTCCTTTCCCTGGATAGAGAAAGGTCACCTCTCAAATGAGGGTCTTCAGATCTGCTTCAAAGAAAAATGGTGGGAGAAAGTCAGAGAGTGACCTCCCTAGGTTTTATGACCTGCTTCAGGGGAGAGGAAAGTGGAGAGGAGAGGGTGGCCTTCTTGCCTCTACTGTTTTCTCAAATGCCATGGTGTTGAAAGCAGTTTGGGAGGGTCTCCAAGGATTATAGAAATTTAATCAACTTGAGCAATCAGCCTGTTGTAGAGCCTCCTGCCCTGAAGCCTGTTTTTCCCCAAACTCTCTGTGAAATGAGGTCATTTTGTTGGTTTCAACCAGCTCCTGACAGATCCCATCAACTGACGGATGAAAGCAAGTGACCTTTTCTCATTACAGTGATAAAGTCTCCACCCCTGAGGAGCTACAGTTTCATCACCATAACGTGCGACCTATGCACCGGCCTGATGACTCACTGTCCCTGCACCACTGAGATCCCTACTCTACATGTGCACCCTCTCCCCTCTCCATCACCCCATAAAACCCTCCTGTCACTTTCCCTTGGGGAGACACTGCTTTGAAGAGTACTCCCAGTGTCCTTACTTGAGTCAAGTAATAAAACTCCTATTGATGAAGAACTGTGCTCTCATGGAGAGTAGTTTGCTATTTGCCCGGTGTTTTTTTTTTTCTTGTTGTTGTTTTTTTATTGCATTTTAAGTTTTGGGGTACATGTGAAGAATATGCAAGATAGTTGCATAGGTACACACGTGTCAGTGTGATTTGCTGCCTTCTTTCCCTTCACCTATATCTGGCATTTCTCCCCATGCTATCTCTCCCCAACTCCCCACCCCCCGCTGTCTTTCCCCTATTCCCCCCAACTGACCCCAGTGTGTAGTGCTCCCCTCCCTGTGTCCATGTGTTCTTATTGTTCAACACATGCAGTATTTCATTTTCTGTTCTTGTGTCAGTTTGCTGAGAATGATTTTCTCCAGGTTCATCCATGTCCCTACAAAGGACACAAACTCATCATTTTTGATTGCTGCATAATATTCCATGGTGTATATGTGCCACATTTTCCCTGTCCAGTTTATCATCGATGGGCATTTGGGTTGATTCCAGGTCTTTGCTATTGTAAACAGTGCTGCAATGAACATTTGTGTGCATGTGTCCTTATAGTAGAACGATTTATAATCCTTTGGATATATACCCAGTAAAGGGATTGCTGGGTCAAATGGAATTTCTATTTCTAGGTCCTTGAGGAATCGCCACACTGTCTTCCACAATGGTTGGACTAATTTACACTCCCACCAACAGTGTAAAAGTGTTCCTATTTCACCACATCCTCTCCAGCATCTGTTGTTTCCAGATTTTTTAATGATTGCCATTCTAATTGGTGTGAGATGGTATCTCAATGTAGTTTTGATTTGTATTTCTCTAATGACCAGTGATGATGAGCATTTTTTCATATGTCTGTTGGCCTCATGTTTGTCTTCTGTTGTAAAGTGTCTGTTCATATCCTTTGCCCACTTTTGAATGGGCGTTTTTTTCTTGTAAATCTGTTTTAGTTCTTTGTAAATTCTGGATATCAGCCCTTTGTCAGATGGGTAAACTGCAAAATTTTTTTCCCATTCTGTTGTTTGCCAATTCACTCTAATGACTGTTTCTTTTGCTGTGCAGAAGCTGTGGAGTTTGATTAGGTCCCATTTGTCTATTTTGGCTTTTGTTGCCAATGCTTTTGGTGTTTTGGTCATGAAGTCCTTGCTTACTCCTATGTCCTGAATGGTTTTGCCTAGATTTTTTTCTAGGGTTTTTTTGGTGTTAGGTCTTACGTTTAAGTCTTTAATCCTTCTGGAGTTAATTTTAGTGTAAGGTGTCAGGAGGGGGTCCAGTTTCTGTTTTCTGCACATAGCCAGTTTTCCCAACACCATTTATTAAACAGGGAATCCTTTCCCCAGAGCTTGTTTTTGTCAGGTTTATCAAAGATTGTATAGTTGTAAATATGTTGTGTTGCCTCCGATGCCTCTGTTCTGTTCCATTGGTTTATATCTCTGTTTTGGTACCCATACCATGCTGTTTTGATTACTGTAGCCTTGTAGTATAGTTTGAAGTTTGGTAGTGTGATGCCTCCTGCTGTGTTCTTTTTACTTAGAATTGACTTGGCTATGCGGGCTCTCTTTTGGTTCCATATGAAGTTTAAGGTAGTTTTTTCCAGTTCTGTGAAGAAGGTCCTTGGTAGCTTGATGGGGATAGCATTGAGTATGTAAATTATTTTGGGCAGTATGGCCATTTTCACTATATTGATTATTCCTAACCATGAACATGGAATGTTTCTCCATCTGTTTGTGTTCTCTCTTATTTCACTGAGCAGTGGTTTGTAGTTCTTGAAGAGGTCCTTTACATTCCTTGTTAGTTGTATTCCTAGGTATTTTATTCTCTTTGTAGCAATTGTGAATGGCAGTTCATTCTTGATTTGGCTCTCTTTAAGTCTGTTATTGGTGTATAGGAATGCTTATGATTTTTGCACATTGATTTTGTATCCTGAGGCTTTGCTGAAGTCACTTATCAGTTTCAGGAGATTTTGGGCTGAGATGGTGGGGTCTTCTAGATATACTATCATGTCATCTGCAAATAGAGACAGTTTGGCTTCCTCCCTTCCTATTTGAATACCATTTATTTCTTTTTCTTGCCTGATTGCTCTAGCTAGAACTTCCAGTACTATATTGAATAGGAGTGGTGAGAGAGGGCATTCTTGTCTAGTGCCAGATTTCAAAGGGAATGCTTCCAGTTTTTGCCCATTCAGTATGATATTGGCTGTTGGTTTGTCATAAATAGCTTTTATTATTTTGAGATACGTTCCATCAATTACCGAGTTTATTGAGGGTTTTTAGCATAAAGCGCTGTTGAATTTTGTCGAAGGCCTTCTCTGCATCAGTTGAGATAATCATGTGGTTTTTGTTTTTGGTTCTGTTTATGTGGTGAACTATATTTATAGACTTGCATATGTAGAACCTTGCATCCCTGGGATGAATCCTACTTGATCATGGTGGATAAGCTTTTTGATGTGCTGTTGCAATCGGCTTGCCAGTATTTTATTGAAGATTTTTGCATCTATGTTCATCATGGATATTGGCCTGAAGTTTTGTTTTCTTGTTGAGTCTATGCCAGGTTTTGGTATCAGGATGATGTTGGTCTCATAAAATGATTTGGGAAGGATTCCCTCTTTTTGGATTATTTGGAACAGTTTCAGGAGGTATGGTAACAGTTCCTCTATGTGTGTCTGGTAGAATTTGGCTGTGAACCCATCTGGACCTGGGCTTTTTTTGTGCGTGTGATAGGCTCTTAATTGCTGCCTCAACTTCAGATCTTGTTATTGGTCTATTCATGGTTTCGACTTCTTCCTGGTTTAGGCTTGGGAGGATGCAAGTGTCCAGGAATTTGTCCATTTCTTCCAGGTTTACTAGTTTCTGTGCACAGAATTGTTTGTAATATTCTCTGATGATGGTTTGAATTTCTGTGGGATCTGTGGTGATTTCCCCTTTATTATTTTTTATTGCATCTATTTGGTTATTCTCTCTCTCTTTTTTAATTAATCTGGCTAGTAGTCTATTTTGTTGATCTTTTTGAAAAACCAGCTCCTGGATTTATTGATTTTTTGAAGGGTTTTTAGTGTCTCTATCTCCTTCATTTCTGCTCTGATCTTAGTTATTTCTTGTCTTCTGCTAGGTTTTGAGTTTTTTTGATCTTGCTCCTCTAGCTCTTTCAATTTTGATGATAGGGTGTCAATTTTGGATCTCTCCACTCTTCTCATGTGGGCACTTATTGCTATATATTTTCCTCTACAGACTGCTTTAAATGTGTCCCAGAGATTCTGGTATGTTGTCTTCGTTTTTGTTGGTTTCGAAGAACTTCTTTATTTCTGCCTTCATTTCATTCTTTATCCAGTCAACATTCAAGAGCCAGTTGTTCAGTTTCCATGAAGCTGTGTGGTTCTGAGTTAGTTTCTGAATTCTCAGTTCTAGCTTGATTGCATTGTTGTCTGAGAGACTGTTTGTTAAAATTTCCGTACTTTCGCATTTGCTGAGGAGTGATTTACTTCCAATTATGTGGTCAATTTTGGAGTAGGTGTGATGTGGTGCTGAGAAGAACGTATATTCTGTGGATTTGGGATGGAGAGTTCTGTAAATGTCTATCAGGTTTGCTTGTTCCAGGTCTGAGTTCAGGTCCTGGATATGCTTGTTAATTTTCTGTCTGGTTGATCTGTCTAATATTGACAGTGGAGTGTTAAAGTCTCCCACTATTATTGTGTGAGCGTCTAAGTCTCTTTGTAAGTCATTAAAAACTTGCCTTATGTGTCTGGGTGCTCCTGTATTGGGTCTGTATATATTAAGGATCGTCAGCTCTTCTTGTCATATTGATCCTTTTACCATTATGTAATGTCCTTCTTTGTCTCTTTTGATCTTTGTTCTTTTAAAGTCTATTTTATCAGAGAAGAGAATTGCAACTCTTGCTTTTTTTTTTTTTGCTCTCCATTTGCTTGGTAAATCTTCCTCCATCCCTTTATTTTGAGCCTTTGTGTATCCTTGCATGTGAGATGGATTTCCTGGATATAGCACACCAATGGGTTTTGGCTTTTTATCCAATTTGCCAGTCTGTGTCTTTTGATTGTTGCATTTAGCCCATTTACATTTAGGGTTAATATTGTTATGTGTGAATTTGATACTGCCATTTTGATGCTAGCTGGCTGTTTTGCCAATTAGTTGATGCAGATTCTTCATTTTGTTGATGCTCTTGACCATTTGGTATGTTTTGTAGTGGCTGGTACTGGTTGTTCCTTTCTATGTGTAGTGTCTCTTTCAGGAGCTCTTGTAGAGCAGGCCTGGTGATGACAAAAATCTCTGAGTACTTGCTTGTTCGCAAAGGATTTTATTTTTCCTTCACTTATGAAGCTCAGTTTGGCTGGATATGAAATTCTGGGTTGAAAGTTCTTTTCTTTAAGGATGTTGAATATTGGCCCCACTCTCTTCTGGCTTGTAGGGTTTCTGCCGAGAGATCTGCTGTGAGTCTGATGGGCTTCCCTTTGTGGGTAACCCAACCTTTCTCTCTTGCTGCCCTTAGTATTTTCTCCTTCATTTCAACCCTGGCGAATCTGACGATTATGTGCCTTGGTGTTGCTCTTCTTGAGGAATATCTTTGTGGTGTTCTCTGTATTTCCTGGACTTGAATATTGGCCTGCCTTGCTAGGTTGGGGAAGTCTTCCTGTATAATATCCTGAAGAGTATTTTCCAGCTTGGATTTATTCTCTTCATCACATTCAGGTACACCTATCAAACATAGATTAGGTCTCTTCACATAGTCCCACATTTCTTGGAGACTTTGTTCATTCCTTTTTGCACTTTTTTCTCTAATCTTGACTTCTCATTTTATTTCATTGAGTTGATCTTCGACCTCTGATATCCTTTCTTCTGCTTGGTCAATTTGGCTGTTGAAACTTGTGCATGCTTCGCAAAGTTCTCGTGTTGTGTTTTTCAGCTCCATCAATTCACTCATATTCCTCTCTAAGTTGTCCATTCTTGTTATCATTTTCTCAAATCTTTTTTCAAGGTTCTTAGTTTCTTTGCATTGAGTTAGAACATGTTCTTATAGCTCACAGAAGTTTCTCATTACCCACCTTCTGAATTCTGATTCTGTCATTTCATCACACTCATTCTCCATCCAGCTTCGTTCCCTCGCTGGTGAGGAGTTGTGATCCCTTGTAGGAGGAGAGGTGTTCTAGTTTTGGGTGTTTTCCTCATTTTTGCACTGGTTTCTTCCCATCTTTGTGGATTTATCCACCTGTCGTCTGTGTAGTTGCTGATTTTCAGGTTGGGTCTCTGAGTGTATGTCCAGGTTGTTGATGATGAAGTTATTTCTGTTTCTTAGTTTTCTTTCTAACAGTCTGGCCCCTCTGCTGTAGGACTGCTGAGGTCCACTCCAGGCCCTGCTTGCCTGGGGATCACCTGCAGCAGCTGCAGAACAGTAAGGGTTGCTACCAGTTTCTTCTTCTGCTATCTTTGTCCCAGAATGATGCCTGCCAAATGTCAGTCTGATCAGTCTTTTGTGAGGTGACTCTTTGGATATACGGGGGCAGGGAACTGCTTGAGGAGACAGTATGTTCTTTATAGGAGCTCAAGTGTTGATCTGTGAGCTCCATTATTCTTTCAGAGCTGCTAGGCAGGTACGTTTAAGTCTGCTGCAGCAGAACTCATAAACCGCCTTTTTTCCCCCAGGTGCTCTGTCCTGGGGAGTTAGGGCTTTATTTATGAGGGTCCATTGTGCTGCTGCCTTTTCTTTTTTTCAGGACTGCCCTGCACAGCAAGGAGGCAGCCTAGTCATTGTCTGCCTGCAGAGGCTTTGCTGAGCTCTGCCCTGCTGCCATTGAGCTTCCCTGTAGTCCTGTTTATATGGGTGTGGTTAGAACTGCCTCAGCAATGCTGGCCCTCCTCTGCAATGGCAGACTCTCTCTGTTATGGCGGGTTGCCTCAGCAACAGCAAGCCACCTCAGCAATGGTGGACTACCTCCGTAGGGGTGGAGTGCCTCAGTAGTGGCAGACACCCTTCCCCCACCGAGCTGCACCATCCTGGGTTCAGCTGTGCTTGCTGTGAAACTCTCAACCCTGAGCATTTCCAATTGCTGGTTTCTTTCTTTGTTTTTGTGGGGTTGGGACCTGCCAAGCCTGATCACCTGGCTCCCTGCCTCCGAGCCTTTTCTTTTTTTTTTGAGTTGAATGGTTGACTCTCTCCTAAGTGTTCCAGTCACCTGCTGAAAGGGCACTGGGATCTGTGTGATTTCCCGTGTGGCGACCCACTGCACCAGCTGAAACAACAGCGTTGCCCGGGAATCTCCTGGCCAGCTTAAAAGGGCAACCAGACCAGTGTATTTTGTAGAGAGAGCTGCCACGCCACAGAGCCGGTGAAACAGCCATGCTGGCTAAAACCTCTGCACTGGCCAAAACAGCCGCGCTGGCAACCCGTAGGGCTCCTCAGCTTGGGAATCTCCTGGTCTGTGGGCAATAAAGATCCGTCTGGAAATGTGGTGTCCACTCACCCTCTGTGCTTTCACTGGGAGCTGCAATCCTGAGCTGCTCCTAAAAGGGCCATCTTGGAACATCCTCTTGCCTGGTGTTTTTTGAGTCATAGTGCCATATTTTGGGGTAGCATGCCCTGGACACTATGTTAGTGTTGTGAATGATGGCATTCATACACCAACATGATACTAATGACAAGGGGAAAAGCTTGGTTATTTTTGAGGGGTTCTGTCTTTAAAAAATTACTTAATATTTAAATCGATAATACATATGCATGTTTGAATATTTAAAATTAGAAAAGAACAAAGAGTGAAAAGGAACTCTCCCTCTGTCCTCTGTCCCCAGCCTCCCACAGCTCTTTCCTGGAGGCACTGTTATCATAATTTACATTTCCTTCTAGGGATTTTGTGCATTTATAGAAATATATAGGTGTGCACATACACATGCAGCCCCCTTAATATCCTACATATACACATAACTGAAATGCAGGTTAGTAGGTTGCTGATTGCAGAGTCCAATTAATAAGAGTGAAGTGTGGTATAAAGAAAGTGATTTATTTCCAAAGCTAGCTTAGGGGAAGAAGCACAGGTGTCCTGTCTTTAAACGTACTGTTTCACTTTTGGAACAGAGAGTGGCAGGCAAGGCAAAGGAGCTCATGTGTTAGCTCCAGGGCCTTACCTACCATGCAGTCAAGGTGGTGACTGTCGGTGACTTTGTGGGCAAGTCTAGGCCAAAACCTCCTCAGGTGGGAGGGAGTTACATATCTATCTCTCAGGCAGTCTCCTGGTGGGAGAGTTTCATAGAAATCAGCTGTTATCTCTCAAGGTGACCTCCTGATGGGTGAGAGTTCTATAGCGAGTTTACTTTGGTCTATAAATCAACTATTAACTCTGGAGGAGTTAGATGAACTTACCCTGTGGGGAGTATCTGATGAAGGGAGAGGTAAAAGGCTACATTTGCATTTCTAAAGGGCCAAATAGGAAGTGGGGAGCAGGGGGAATGAGAAAGGGAGAGAGAGAGAGAGAGAGAGAATAAACTCTCTCTTAGAGAAATGGGAGACTCAGTTACAATCTCCCACTGCCAAATTTCATTCCATTTCTGTGGGATTTGGGTGGCATATTCACTCTGGCTATTTCATGCTGAAAGTGGGTATAGTCAATTGGGCATCAGAGTGGAATCCATCTACTTTGAGTTGGAAATATTCATGAGTACCTGGACTTACATATGATGTTTGTTGAAGCAATATGGTATGCATTCTTGAGAGTCTCTGGGAAAACCTGTCTTGTGTTCTCATAGAGACAGTATAACAGCAGTAAACTACACAATGGAGGGATATGCTTATCCCTTCAATCAGGGTCAATGTTACCAGCAGCTTTTGCCACCAGGATGGTCCTGACTAGGCCAGGATGCTAACTCCTGGTGACAACGTGGGTTAGACATAGCTTTGATTTGTTGGTGCAGGTTTCACAGAGCTATCTGAGACATTTCCTGAATTCTTAATTATGCAGATTCCCCACTGCCAATTCTAACCAGATGCGATGACAGGTTGGCTAAGTATATGTATTTAACGGGCTAAAGAAGGATCTATGAATACTCATGACAGTGGTCTAAGCCCTGTCTTGTTCTTGAGAATGAACCAGCTTAGTTAAATAGCTGTGTCTTATCCAAGAAGTAGCATTGCAGGTGGGTTAGGCCTCTGCATGTGATGAAGGCAAATAGATTTTGAATAATAGGCATTTCTATAGAAACAGAAGAAAAATTAAAGTTAATGTTGAGTACAATTTATCCAGATGTTAGACTCAAAGCATCTTTAGGTACAGAGGAGGAGGGCAGTGCCAGTCTGACATGATTTTCTCACCTTTACTACAAGGAATAATGTAGTAGTAATTTCATTGAGTCCAGATCATAAAAATGGAAGAAAAATTTGAAAGTGTTAATTTGAGACTTGTAGCCCAGAAAGAATTCAGGATTCATTCCAAATTGCAAAAAGATAAAAACTCAAAAACAGTGAACAAGGCTAGAATCTGACACATAATTTTTCTCTCTCCAGGATCCATTTTAGACAAATTATAGTAGAACAAATTTATTTGAAAAATATATTTTAATCTCATTATACTCAGCCTGAGTTTTTGCATTAAGTGTAGCAAGAATAATTATTTGCCATATAGGCTTTTTAAAAATTGGCTTTGCTGAAACTTTGTTCCATAGGAATTTCAGATTAGACTTTCTAAATTCTTGAGCCCCACGACAGATTTATCTGTGCCTACAAATATCTGTATGGATTGAGTGATTTCCTCTCCTTGAGGTCCTGGGTTAACATGAGGTTCCTGGGCCCATCAGAAAGTGATATTCTTTACTTAGTACAGGTCAGGAAACCTTGTATGTTGACTGTGTAGCCAAGGTATGAGGCCAGCTTTTTCAAGGGGATTTTTGTTGGCTATATAAGTCAACGTTGGTTGCTTAAAGCAATCTGTTTATACCTCAAAGTATGCCATTCCAGTCAAAGCTTTGGTAAAATAACCAGTGTCTTAAATGGTGTCCTGTTACAAAACAAAACAGATTCTACTGAACTTATGCAAATAACTATATTGCCATAAATTAAGTATACTTACAAATAGTTTTAAAATTCTGGAGACACCAGATAGAGAGAAAGAAATACACTCCAAATTTTTCTCATGGGAATGTATTTTACCCAATCACTAAAAGCTTCAAATGTTTTTTTTTTTTTTTTTTTTTAAAAAAGGTTTTCTTGACTCTGAAAAACAAGAAGAATCAATAAATGTTTTTAACAAAAAGTCATAAAAAATTGTTTCAATCTTTTGTTAGTTAAGTCCATGCAATTAATTCCTGTTCTGCCTGATATTGGATCAGGAATCCTCATGAATACATTAGCTCTCCATGAGAGTCCCAGAGTTTTTCTCTATTCCAATGGCACAATCTCTAGAGTTATCAGGAACCTATATTTAAGGGTACTCCTCAAAGTTCTGCAGTTGATTATAAACTGCTCTGTAAAAGGATCAAAGTAAAACAGCAATTGTGGATGACGAGTCTTAGAACAGTTGTGATTAAAGACACAATTGACTAGGAATTGGTTTCTTCTGCGGCATATACCAATTTTACCTAATAATCATAATTACTACTGAAAACATATACTAAGATATATTAGAATCACAGGAATCTCACATAATTTTGGAACACACGCTAATAACACATTTATAGAAATATTATCCAAAGAAAGTTAAACAACATTTCATACTCGATAATGCTTCCTGTATGATTTTAACATGCCAAGTAGGCTAAATATGTCTCTTTTGGACTTTAGGGTATCTAACATCAAAAAGGCACAACCAGGTGAACAAAAAGAGAGATTAAATTTAGAATCTGACTTCGGAAAGTTTGTTAAATATCAAAATTTTAAACACTTGGTATTACAAAATAAAATCCCAGGTCACTATAAGAAAAAGGGAAAAATTTTACTCATTGATAGAGGGGAGACTTAGCTTTCCAAACAAAACCCAATAAAGACAGCATGAGGCTGAGTCTGTGTCTTTCCTCTTCTCTCTCCCTTTTTTTTTTTGTTATTTGAAAGGCAAACAAAATCCTTTCATTATCTCTTAATAGTATATGAAAATCCTGCTCAAAAGAAACCAAGTTTTGCCTTTGCATTAATGTACTATTAACATTAAACTCAATTCTTAATAAAACCTTATAAACAAATCTACCTGACCTTAATTACTTTAACCAAAAGATAATATTTCCATAAACCTTTTATAACCCTTTACAATTTTCTGTTAAACAGTAAATCAATTCTCTAAGAAATTCCTGTTATTCAGACACATGGGCTCAGATTCTGGCCCTGCAACAGTGTGCTTTTATTTTAATGTTTAATTTATGGAAAAGCCAGATAATCCTTCTCAAATTTTAGCCAACTTGCTAACAACCACAGAACTTCTTTTCCAAGATCAATCTTTCACAGGTCTTTTATGACTTATTTAAACCTTCAGTTTTGTCCAGTTATTGTCTTAGGTTAGGACAATCCTTAAAAACCTCGGAGTTATACAAATTACACTCCCTTTCACAAAAAACATATTTTCATGCCTTCTTATAATCTTTACCAAAACACATTCTACTTTCCTTATATACCTTGCAGGTAAAACTATTTCTCCAGTAGTTTCAAGTACCTGTTACAATGTTAACTCTTAGCAACTTTTATTTTTGGTGAAAGACCTGTTAAGTAAATGACTAAATTTAATTTTGTATCAGATTTCAGAGACGAGGACAAAGACAGACAATGTCTAACTCTGCCCAGCTTAGTTAGGGGACCTGGCTAACTCCAGATGTCCCCAGGCCTTACTTAGAATCTAATGGCTGTAAAACAGGTCAAATAATTATCAAAGGTCATAGAAAGAGTTTATGACCTCAAAACATTTAGCAAGTAGTATCTGACCTGCCTTATTTAGACCAAATATCTAAACTTTGAAGACATTTCTATTTAACTTTACCAATAACCCCCTAAAATTTTTCAAAGATTACAGTCATATGACTTAAAGGCATTAAAGTTTCTAGTTTTCTGACAGAATATTTGATTTAAGCACGTATTATTTTAAAGCCAATTAATTAGAGCTCTTTCGTATAAACGTCGTGCACAACACACCTATAGATATACAGACAGAAGCAGATATGGTAGGGTGAGAAAAGATTAGATAGATACAAGAGGAAGGAAGAACAGATAGGAGTAAGTGGAAAATGAGAATTCTGTCAACTGAGAAGTTTATAGAGGGGGAGCAGGGGCTTTAAAGCAATATCTGTACACATATAGCCTAATTATGTCATTTCCAACTACAGAGCTCTCAAAAGAAAAATTATTTTAAAATATTTTATTATCATATTTTAGTCAGGACAAATGGCTGACATCTTTGGCTTTTGAGATTTTTGTTTCTTTTTCCCAAAGATATTCTCCCAAGTGGAACCAATACACCTTAACTCAGGTTACAACTTAACTACAGGCGCATGAGGTGTCTTCAAAGAACGGCAGTTTTCACAAGACCTGGAATTGCCCCTAAGGTAGCTCAGAAAAGAGAACATTCAAGACAGGAAATCAGAAGCCATCCATGGAGGAGAAAAGAATCAATTAACGGCAAAAGTTTCACAACTGTCAAACTAGAAAGGACTTATTCCCAAAGCCAGAGTTGAACCTAGGCCACCAGTGTGAAAGGGTAAAGGCTTAGCTACTGAGCTATAGCACAAGGTGACTGCTCTTGCTTTTCTGAGAATCTAGTGTATTCATTTTTGAGCTTGCAAGGGACTTTAACTGTTCAGGGGAATTAAGGCTGGCCATAACATTATCATGTGCCCTTTTTAGAACCAGGAGTCAAAGCCCATAACTTAACAACACAAGGGCTTTTAAAGCAAAACAGAAAGTTACATGGATGCAATAACCTTTTTGAGTTCATAATTTGAATTGACTTTTGTATAACTTTTGAATTAGACAAAATTATTCTTTTTCCCAATAAGAAAACATCTTCTTTGGAATATTTTGTATAAACCTAGGAAGCATAAACCTCTGAACTGCCTGTCAGATATTAACATTTACAGATGAGAATCATTCCACAATTTTGGACATGTTTCCCATATAATAACCCTTTCTTAATTGGAACTGACCCAGACTATGTTAAGCATCCAAAGTGATTTTAAGATTTTATGTTATTTAAAACGTTTACTTACAAGCATTCATCTCATTGATATGTATCGAATTTTCCTATTTTAAACATTTATTTAGATTACTTTGGAAAACTGAGATATTACACAGAGATGGTCATTATTTTAAGTTATTTCCCTGTTAAGTATTTTTAAAGCTTGTGAACATCAGGCATGTATCTAAGTAACAACCTTAAAGTTAAACACATGGGCATTTTGTCAATAACTTGGAAGATTTAGCTATTTTCATTAAGCAGTGTTAAATGCCTTATCAAAAATTACACAAATAAATTTTAGAGGAGCTATTAAGAAATTATTTTCGGCAGATAGAGAGGAAAAGGGATCCTTGGGAAGTTTTAGTTTCTTTTAATGCAGCTGCAGAAACGTTTCTTGTCTGGCAGGAAAGCCCCAGCTCTAAGAGCTAGGGTGGCAAGCTTTGATATGTAAGTGCCTGCCATTAGAAACCGAGGCCACCCAAATACTGTGATGGCCTTTCCTGCCCTTGCCCTCACAAGTGTCTGGCAACACGGCCACCCTCACATATCACTATGTGTGTAGAATATCATGGTGCCCTGCATTTACGTATTAAAAAGCTAGGGTGGGAGGGCCAGGATTTTTGCAGGCTACGTGAATCAACCTCTCGAGCCCTGTGCACATCAGACACCACCTCCTCCAGCCTCGTCATATAAGCAGCTAGTTTTCCACTGCACACAGGGTTTTTTTTTGTTTGAATCCCGCCTCCCTCCGTCTCTGTATGGGGGAGCTGTTCTCTTCTTCCTCCTTTCTTGCCTATTAAACTTTTTGATCCTTAAAACCACTCCACATGTGTCTGTGTCATTTTATCAAAATCATCACAAGACTAAGGACCCTGGTATTCCTTCAGTCATTGGAGTTGAGTCATAAAGATCATTCCATTTTGGGCTGGACTTACAGTCTTATAACTCTTATGCCAAATTTTGACACCTAATAATATCTGGCAGAAATAAATATGAAACCACTTGATCAATAAATTCAAGCAAAAATGTTTGTTGACAATTCTTAAGGCATTTCTAGCATCATGTTGTCAATGATTTTAAAGCCAGTTTATTTATTAAAGATAAGAATGTGGGCTTATTCACTTCGATTTTGAGTACTCCCTAACTTTAAGCCAATGTGTACCTTGTGGGCACAATACATAACAAGATAGATGTACCTACACATAAACACACACATACACACACTCATAAAATGCAGGCAGGAAAGAGAACAGAGGAAGATACAGCCTAACCAGACTTCATGTTGGAGGGAGGTTTCCAAGTCGAGTGTGAGAAAGAAGGGAGAGGAAGAAAAAAGGTAAAGTGACCAAAAGGAAATTTCAGAGTCATCTATTAATACCTAACACACGGTACAGGGTTGCTACCCCCACTATTCTCATTTATCTTCCATAAAGTAAGGATCCCGCCTGTATACAAAGTAATACATTTCCAAACACACAGCCTGCTTCCAAATGAGTCCCAGTCAAGGGAACTGGGTGAGATCCTGAATTCCCTTCCCCAGTTTTAAACAGCTCCATGGGTCTCTGAGTCTGATCTCAGCGAAGCTCCTATGGTACTGCAGATACAAACAAATACAAGTGAATAAGACGCTCAAATGGTGTCACTAGCAGCCAAGTCTTAAGCAGAGCACAGCCCTAGCAACACCCCAAAAGAGGTAGAGGGTGGCTGGGTTCATTTACAACCAACTTACCCAGTTCCAAATTTTGCTGGCTTTTTTTTTCTTCTAGAGGTCACTTGCTTTGTACCAGTGAAGCACTGAAGGCAGCAAATGTCATGCAGAAGGCAAAAGAGATGTTCCCCCAAAACAAATGTGTTTATGGCAGCTGCTGGGAAGTTTTTTAACATCATAGGGTCTGACAGCCATGAGCACCTGGACCTCAGGCAACCCCTGACCTTGCCCAGCAGTGACCTTGCCCAGTAGCTGTGATGCCCCAGAGTTGACAGGCTTGGATCACTCAGGGCATGCAGCACTCCCTATGTGGACCACCAAAATTGTTACCAAAATGGAGGTTAGTTGCTCGCCACTTACAGAGTCCTGTTAACAAGAGCAAGGTATGGCATAAAGAAAGTGATTTATTTCCAAAGCTAGCTTAGTTGGCTTAGCACAGGCATCCCCTTTAAATGTACCACTTCACTTTTGGAGCAGAAAGCAGGCACTTTTTAAAGGCGAGGTGGAGTGGGTGCGGCAGTGAGCAAGGCAGGGGGGGTCCATGTGTTAGCTCTGGTGCCTTGTCTACCACGCAGTCAAACTGGTGACCACTGGTACCTTTGTGGGCAGGACTAGGTCAGAAACTCCCCAGCTGGGAGAGAGTTTTGTACTTCTTGAGGCTGTTTCCTGGTGGGGGAGTTTCACAGAAATCAGCTGTTATCTCCTGAGACAACTTTCTGATGGGAGAGAGTTCCGTAGCAGGCACACTTAGGGCTGTTAATTTCAAGGAGTTGGATGAGCTTGCCCCATAGGGAGTATCTGGTGAAGGGGGGTGGGGTAAAGGCTATATTTGCATTTCTAAAGAGCTAAGTAGGAAGTAGGGAACCAGGGGAATGAGAAAAAAAGAGGGAAAATATAATCATTACACGATTTTTTTAGAAAAATGGGGATACTCCGTTACATATACATGGCAGCATACTGTTCACATGGCTCTGCACCTGTTTTGTTTATTGGTTGCTTAACTGTACGTATTGGTGCTAGACCCACAGCAATATACATACAGAGCTGCCTTTTGCTTTTTAATCATTGCTAGTTGCTGTTTCTTGACCTGAAATGTGTTAGGAATTGCAATTTGCAGCTTCCCTTGTACGTAGGGTGGCCACATACCTGGCTGGGGTCTCTGAGTCACATGCATGAGTATATTGGGTGGGGCTTCTGGGCAAGATGTTGTTTTCCAGATAAAAAGAGACAGGCTTTCTCCCCTTCCTCATTCTTTCTGGAAAGCAGCTCTGATGTCCAGGGCACAGAGGAAGGAAGCACGTGCTCAGGATGGCCAAGCTGAGGAGCAGAAGGTGACGAGGCAAAGTCGTCGTGTCTGTGCTGGGCCACCTATCTCTGGAGTATTACCTGTAAAAGAAACTCATTATTTATAATACTATTTAATTATGTGAATGTATTATTATTTGTTTAACTAGTCCTCTATAGATAAAAAATGCTGTGATTAAAAAAAACTTGCACTATGCTGCTTTTCCATGTGTAAGAATATTATCGATCTATAAGATAAATTCTTATAATTAGAACCACTGAGTCAAAGGGTAATGTATCTTAAACTCTGGTTGGCCTTGTTGAATTTTTCTCCGTAGAGGTTATATCAATTCTTGGAGAACTTTTAATGTGCTGAGGAAAAGTCATCCATATTAAGGCTTCATGACATGTATGATAAAAAATTAACTCTATTTTAGAATTTCTCCTGGTAAAGTAATTTGGTTTTCTCCTTTGGAAGGAGAGAGGCTTCAATAGACCCTATAACAGAGTATAGGAACTCTAAGATTCACTTACAAATTGAAAGGAATTTATGAAAGCAGTCATGACCTGTGAAATCCTTTCCCAAAATTGACCTTAGGGCCATGTATCAGATACAAATCATATTTCCTTTCAGCGAAGACCCTCATCCCTTCTTTTCTGACACAACAGGCTACTGATGCAATTCAACAAACACAGTTGGACACCTATTGGGTGTCAGGCACCAACCTTGGTGCTGGAAAGAGAAGGATGCTATAGTGTGTTGAATTACTTCCTTCAGAAAGATCTGTTTACGTTCTAACCTCTGGTACCTTGTTTGGAATAGGGTCTTTAAAGATGTAGTCAAGTTAAGATGAGGTCATACTGAATTAATGTGGGCCTTAAATCCAATGACTGGTGTCTTTATAAGAGAAAGGAGAGGGAGATGTGGATTAGAGACACAAAGTGAAGAAAGCCACGTGAAGACAGAGGCTGAAATGGGTTATGTTGCCACAAACCAAGGAAAGCCAAGGATTGCCAGGAGCCACCCGAATCTAGGGCAACACAAGGAAAGACTCTTTCCTAGAACCTACAGAGGGAGCATGGCCTTGTCAACACCTTGATTTTGGACTTTTAGCTTCCAGAACAGTGAAAGAATAACTTTCTGTTGTTTTAAGCTGCCCAGTTTGAGGTACTTCCTTATGGCAGTCCTAGCAAACAAACGCAGACATCAGAGTTGATTTCCTTCCAGGAAGCAAGGGGCCACCCTTCCCTTCGTGACTTTAGTGATGTTTCCAGCACGTGTGTCTATGATCAACCCAGTCACATTGCATGCATCATTATCTGTTTCATGCCTATCTCCCCCAACTAGGTTGGGCTTCCTCAGGGGAGTAACTATATCCGATTTATTCCTTTATTTCCAGAGTGGGGGAAAGTGTCTGACACATGGCACGTGTTCACTAAATATGGCCAGACTCTATCGAGTCATCAACGAATCATCTCTCTTGAGAGGAGGAGGAGCCTGGGGAGCATCTCAGGGCTGAAGAGTTCTGTCGTCACCAGACACACACTCGCTGATTTGCTACCACTGACCTGGCTCTGGTTCCTCGTTTTCCCCTTTCTGCCAATGAGATTATTTTCAGTCACCAGGACAAACATAGATACCTTTGCCCCCTTCCTATGCCCTGCCAGATGCCAGTTTCTGCCCAGCCTTTTTGACTTGTCTCTGGTGCCCTTTCTTCTTTTTAATACCTTTCCTGGCACCCCATCCTCCCCTATGACCCCACCCTCCTTGGTGACCCCAATTTTCTGCTCCATGCTGATAATCTCTAGACCCTTATCATGGACTCAGATGACCTGACTTCCAGACTCAGCTCCGCAATCCCCGTCCCATCTCTGCCAGTTCATATTGAAGGTGCTGAACTCAACCTGTTCACCTGATCTCACAATTTTCTCAACAAACCTTCACCTCCTCTAATGCTCCCCATGTAATGACACTAATTAAAATCACAGGAATCCTAGGATTGTGATAAAACTCCTTTCCATGGTTCACAGAGCCCATCACAATCTGGCACCTGCTTCAGGCTTTTCTGGCTTGCTTTGCTCCTCCCACATTAAAGGGTCCTTCAGTTCTTCAGAATGGCTGACTCTCTCCTACCTCCTGACCTTCGCACTTACTGTTCCCTCTGCCAGGAATACTCTTCTCTCCCTTCTTATTCTGACTGCCCTCAATTCGATCTTCCTATCTCAGTGTTTAAGTTCTATTTCCTTGGGGAAGATTGACTTTTATAATCACCTACACCACTGAATCGCCTGCACAATTTCATTGCACCTTGGTCTTCCTCTTTCTAACACGTCTCACACTGGTAATCGTTAGTTTTAATACCTACATTCCTGTCTAGATTGCTTTTTTCTTTTGAGACGGATCTCTGTTGTCCTGGTTGTAGTGCAATGGTGTGATCCCGGCTCACTGCAACCTCTTCCTTGGGGGTTCAAGCAATTCTTCTGCCTCAGCCTCCCAAGTAGTAGCTGGGATGATAGGCGCACATGACCACATCTGGCTAATTTTGTATTTCAGTAGAGATGAGGTTTTACCATGTTGGTCAGGCTGGTCTCAAACTCCTGAGCAAGTGATCCACCCTCCTCAGCCTCCCAAAGTGTTGGGATTACAGGTGTGAGCCACCGTGCCCAGTCTAGATTGCAAGGTTGTACAAGGATAGGGACCACTGTATTGCCAGAGCCTTGTGCAGTCCTCCCCACATTGTAGGCGTTCAATACATGTTTGTCTAATAAATGAGTGAATCTCCAGAAGACATAGTAAATGTAACTAAAAATTGGTTTAATAAATGTAAATAATTAGTTACATATTTCGGTTGCAATCACTCTACTTTAATCCTTTATCAACTCAAGACTGGATTTTTGCAATGTTACCTTTACCGATCTCTCTGCTTCAACTTACACTGTGTAATACATTCAGATCAGTGTTGCAAAGCATCACTTTCATTAGGTAACTCTCCAGAAGAAAATCCATTCACCGCTTCCCAGTAAATTTAGAGCAAAGTCCGAACTCCATGGCTATGCTGATCCTTAAAAAATAGCATAGACTTCAGATGTTGTGTGCTAGAGTTAAGGTGGGCACTCGCGGGCTTCTGTGGACTAGCCTGGTGTTGAACCAGCATAGTGTGTTTGGAGAACGTTTGGAAATGCACGGCGTTATTAGGTAGGGGTTGCTTGGTGTTGAAGTTGATTGCTCCTAAAAGTCACCAGGCAATGTCTCAAGCAGCCAGCATGCGGGCTTTCAATCATCTTTAGGGTCATACTTGGAAGGGCTTAAAAGAGCAAGAGAATATGCTTTGCACGTATTTCCATGGCTTACTCTCCTGAAGCTTTTAAATTTTAAATGAAATGATCACTTGTTTGCCTGATAATTTTTAAAAAATACTAGGAAGCCCTTGTCCTTAGGCTTAGGAATACCTGGGTCTGATCTTTCTTCATTTGCAAGATGCTGTCCCTGCAGCCTTTGTGGTGTCAACTTGCAGATTTCAGTTTGCCTAGGTGGGAAGAGGCGTGGCCAGTGGTTTCTTTTTGGCTGTGGGTATAATTGCTGGTCTGCGTATGAACCATGGCCCGGTCTTACAAGCATCTCGCAGCCCTAGCATAAACCATCATTGAGTACTTCCTCTCAGACGCGCCTAGCCAGAGGCACACAGAGGGAGGTGTGAACCAGCTGGAAAGTGGAGGCTTTCACTTCGGCACGTGAGTGTTCATCTTCTACTCCCCCTACCTTCAGGCACCCATCATCAATACTATCCCAAGCCCTCTTACCCATCAGAAGAGCAAATCATCAGATGTCTGTTCATTATGTTAGAGACAGGAGAGTGTGCTTAAAAGGAAGACCTCTGGTGTCAGCCTGGATTTTCACCTCTATTCTACTATGAACGGTGAACTTTGGACAACTTAGTTAACCTCTCTAGCTTCAGTTTCCTCATCAGTACAACGCAGGTATTAGTTTTTAGAGCTATGTTGAGGATTATATGCAATGATTTGAGCAAACATTTGCCTGCGATATAGTAAGTTCTCACTAAGCATTGGCTAGTATTATTATACTTGCTTCAGTGTGAATGAGTTGAGTTTGAATTTTAAGCTTGGTTGCTAGTTCTGAAGAGGGAGGGATTTATTGCTAGAGCCACTGGGAACGTGTGGGTGGCTGTGGAAGAGGTGTGTTAAGAAAGGGTTCCTCGGCCAGGAGTGGTGGCTCATGCCTGTAACCCCAGCACTTTGGGAGGCCAAGGTGGGCTGATCACAAGGTCAAGAGATCGAGACCATGCTGGTCAACATGGTGAAACCCCATCGCTACCAAAAATACAAAAAAATTAGCTGGGTGTGGTGGCGCATGCCTGTAGTCCCAGCTACTCGGGAGGCTGAGGCAGGACAATTGCTTGAACCTGGGAGGCGGCGGTTGCAGTGAGCTGAGGTCGCGCCATTGCACTCCAGCCTTGTGCCTGGTGACGGAGTGAGACTCTGCCTCAAAAAAAAAAAAAAAAAAAAAAAAACAAACCCAAAAGGGTTCCTCCTCTAGATTGGCCAACAGTGGCACACTCTAGTACTGAAGACCTAGCCCCAGGAGTGGCTGGGCCTTGAGGGACAGACACAGGCCTAGCCTTTCTGGGGCACCCTGGAACATGAAGCCACCCCACCCCATCCTAGGATGAGTCTTCCTGACTCATTACATGTCAAAAGCCACCTACTCCATCCCCTATCCTGCTTCTCTTTCCCTACATCCTGGAGCACAGGATATTTGAAATTCAGAATTGATTTCTGAATTGTGCCTTGTTCTACCACTCCTGGGTGGGCTGTCCCCAGTCTACGTGCTATTTTGACCATGCAGGTAATTCCCCCTCACCCACATACACAGGGTCTTGTAGCCAGGCTTTCTGTGACTTCAGGCCAGGGACATAAATGGGAAAGGTGTTTCGAGTCCCAATGGGGAGGAGAGCATCAGGAAATCTGGGATGCAGCCAAGGGATCTGAGCAGATGCCTGATTTCAGGAAAAGAGGTTTCTGGAAGCCCAGGCATCAGACAAGGGTGAGGAATATGGGGTGCATCACGGGGATGACCTACTTGATTCTTCTTTGTGGAGAACTCTCAAGATTGCTTGTAAAAGACTCCTGCTCCCAGCATCTTAAATGCATCACTGGGCATCTGGCAACAGATGTCCAACTTGGTTTCCTCCCACCCCCGAGTTGAACCAGCATCACAAGCCACTCTTGGGTTTATTGTTAATAAGAATGGCATCTATACTCTCTGTTTGTCAAGCATTGACTGTGCTGGGAACACATACATTGAATGCATTCTCTTCTTTAATCCTCACAACAAGTCAATAAATTAGCTACTATTGTTACCACCATTTGACAGATGAGGACATGGAAGCTTATTAAGTGGCTTAAGGTTAGCTAGGGTCACTGAACTAGTTTAGCTACCCTGTATCTGGCTCATGGCCAGTTCAAGCTTGGAGTCATCTCACCACACATACTACTTGCTGATTGTTCTATTGGTTGCTGGCTACTGGTGTTTTTGCAATGAGACAGAAATTTCTGAAGCTCAAACACTTCAGAAAGGCTTACGTTGCTCCTTCGTCCTCCCTCTGTGTGTGACTTGCATTGGCTATGACTGAGTCTCTACTGCTCACCTGGCTTGGGTTGTGACCTGCCCTTGTCATGGTGTCTGTTCTTCCAGTTTGAACTTTCTTAGCTGCCTGAGTCCCGCCTCCAGTTACCCCTGTGCCTGTGCTGTCTTCTCAACAGCAGCCCATGCACACTTCTGGTACCTGTTCTCCAAAGGGCCTTGTCCTGGCCTCCTTCTCTAGGTCCCTGGCCAGTCCACATTGCCTCTTTCCTCTCTTCCACCTCCAAGGCCACTGATCATGACCTCTCCCATTCCCTGGGTATATCCCTCCACTAGCCCAGGCCCTTGAGGATGGGCTCTTCTGCTACAGTGAGTTCTCCCTGCCCAGACGACAGAGCCATGGAGAGAGAGAGTGACGGAATGTGGGACCCAGGTCTACAGAGTTAACCTCCACCTTTGTCTTTTGATTAATTATTAGAGTGCATATTACAGTACAGAAAATGGGGACCACCCTATTTGATTACAAATACACAGGAAAAGCTGTGAACATGTGCAGCAGATGAATCACTTGTTAGTACACCTAGCACACTCGTACATTGCATTTCTGTGTGATTATCATGTAGTCAATGAAAAATTTGTCCTTGGATAAAATAGCATGTTAGCTTTGTTAGGTTAATTTTAGTTTTTATTTATTTACAACCCAGAACTCTATCTTATGTGACCTCACCCTTCCTGGATGGATAGTGATTGACTGTATTTATTTGGCCACAACTAAAGCTTACTAGGCAGTGCTGGTCTGACTTATCACACCAGTGCTTTGCTGGGGAACTTCCCAGAGAGAGTTCATGGCCAGGAGAGTGAGTCAGAAGGAGGAGGCTTTCCCTACTTTCTCCACAATGAGAACGAGTGTGTATATGTGAAAATAGAGTAGGAAGGGCACTCATCCCAGCAGAATGTGGAGGGGACATATTTCTGGGCGATTCTAGTCCATGCTTCTACCATTGTAGGAGCGACCTATTTTGAGACTATATTGTGATTAATGTTGACTAATTAGTTAGGTTTGTGTAACTTAATTTCTTTGGTTAGTGTAGATTTTTCCTTAAGAAACAATAAAAACAATCCAGTTCAGGGTTTTTTCTTGGATGAGGAGCTAGGCTGAGAACATGACCCTGTTTGGTGCAGATGGAACCCACCCAATCGCCAAGTCATTCCGCAAGGGCAGGGATAATGCTGGCCAAGCCTGCCCTCTGACAAGGGGACACTGAATGTGATCAAATTCCTGGGATGGGGAAGAGGCCTCTTTAGCAATGACCTGGGCAATACGTACCTCTGTAAATTGAGGGAGGGGAAGGGATCTCTAGAGGATGAGCCCATGGGCCAGGGTGGCTCACTTTCTCTTTACTGCCTGTCGAATCAGGCCCCAGGAGTGTCTTCCATAAACCTGGCACTAATGCCTCTTCACTGAGCCCACACTGCAAGTATTGATAATTAGTAATAGATTGATCCTTTAATCCTCCTTTATCCCTCCTGGTAGTGGCCCTTTGACAAAATAATAGATTACAGATGTGTGAGAGAGAAACTTGCCCAACTGCCCACCATTCTCAAATATTTATTTATTCTTTTCCAGCTCTGGTCAAACTTCTAAACTAAAGGGATGACAGATGGCTTCTTAAAAATAAAAATAGACTTCATCCCCTGAAGTTGTGCAGCCTTGTTTGAGGGGCTGAACCTGGTGTTTGAAAGATTCTGAAGACACATGTGTGGTTTTATGTCACACGCTACAGTGAGACGGACAACCAGACATCTGTGAAAATGAGTGTGGGAAGGCTCAGGATACTCCGGAGAACAGACTCCCAGGGGGCTTCCTGCCATGCCCATGATCAAAGTCTGCAGGAGGAACGAGGTTGTGGGAAAGGACAAGAGCATGAGACCCAGACCATTTTTGGGCTGAATCTTGGTCTAGCTGTTGTGTGACCTTGAGCTTCAGTGTCCTCACCTGTAAAATGAGTTGCATGAAGACTCAGTGAAATAATGTGTATTAGTGATCTATTGCTATGTAACAAATAACCCCAAAACTCAGTAACTCAATATGACAACATGGGTTATCTCATAGTTTCTGTGGTTCAGCAACCTTGCTGCAGCTTAATGGGTCCTCTAACTCAGGGGCTCCTGAGACAACAGTCAGGTGTCTTCTGGGTTACAGTCATCTCAAAGTTCAGTGGGGGAAAGAGCTGTTTGCAAGCTCACTCATGTGATTGTTAGCAGGTCTCAGTTTCTCTTGGACCTCGTCCCTCTGACTCATTCTTAGGACTGAGAACTTCCTCTGGGAAGTTCCTCAGCAAAGCACTGATATGTTAGATTAGACCAACTCCACCTAGTAGGTTTTCACTGTGGTTGAATAAACATGGTCAAACAATATCTGTGGCCTCAGGTCCTTATGGTGGTTGGCTGGGGATGGTCCTCACTTCTTGCCCCATCGGGGTCTCCAGAGGGCAGCTCACAACAGGGAAGCTTGTTTCCTTAGAGCAAGTTCCAGAGAAGAGCCAGGGGGAAAAGGAATTCCAGCAAGAAGGAAGTCACAGCCTTTTATAACCTGACCTCAGAAATACAACCCATTTCATCTGCCCTATTTATTGTGGAGCAAGACACAGTCTGCTCACAAAAGCAGAGGATTGTACAAGGGTGTGAATGCCAGGAGGCAGAGATCATTAGGAGCCATTTACAAGCAACCTACTGCATAATGCGTGCATACAGTGCCTACCCTTACATGGTGGGTACTCAGATGATGTGAGCAGCCTCCCCCTCTCATTTACATAGACTTTCAGAGTTTTTGTGTTATAGCGGCAACTCTGCTTGGGTGAGGTATAACCTGTGGTCCTCGGGAATCTTCTGCAGATCACAGAGTTTCACAGTTTTCAGTCTTCCCCTCCTGGCAGCGTGACCTATGTGGAGAGTATGAGTCCAAACAGTGGCCAGTGCTAAGACCAGAGGCAGCCTGCCCCTTCTTAGGTAGCTCCTGCTGGAGTCCAATGTGCCAGAGACGGATTTCTCTTTCATCAGGAGATACTGAGCTCCTGTGATGTTCTGGGAAGCATCAGGAAGCAAAACAGATCGAAGGTCCTGCTCATATGGATAGTGCATGTTAGTGAGGGCAGATAGACATCAGGCAAAACAAATAACAACAGCAGGCATTTTATTTCTGTTAGATGTGGTTAGGTTCCTCTTGAAACAGCTTGGCCAGTTTCCCCATTCTTTATTCTTTAATTCCAAGTACCCACACCCCCACCTTTGCTGCACCTTAACCTGTCTAAATATGCCTAGAGATGCCACAGCCCCAGTTCACATTCCTTTCCTTATTTGGGAATAGGCTAGCTTTCTAGTTCCATGTAGGCAACTTCTTCCTCCTCTCCCTTCTCCTCCATCATGCACCTACCTTATCTAAGAAAGTTTAAATGTTTAGCCAGTTGGGACTAGTTTAGATTGTGTGGTCCAACCCCAGCCTACAGGGGAAAGACACAGAGGCAGAAATTGCATTAGGAGTAAAAACCCTCCTCTACTTTGTTCTGTGTGTTCTCGTGGCATCCAGACCTGTAAGCAGCACCCTTCTGCACAAGTAAATTTGCCTTGCTGAGAAATCCTTTGCATGAGTGCTTGTTTTCCTTGTGATGCTGAGCTTTTATTTCCAACAATTTTAGCAGCCCACGCAGAATCCCATTCTCCTCCAGGGAAGGGTCTCTGATCATCTCTCATGAGGAGACATGTCCCACTGCCTTGTTGCAGTGGCCTCAGGGGTGTGAGCTAGAGACTCACCTGGCATGACGAATAAACCTGGACTGTAGCAATGTGGGAAGAAAAGGCCACAAATAGATACCCTAGTGACCAGGCAACTCTGTGCACACACCAAGGCAACAAAGCCATGGGGGCAGTGAAGTGTTTCTTGGTCTGGACCAAGGCAAGAGAAGCCACAGGAGTGGTGAAGTAGTCCTTGGTCAGGACACCAAGAGACCTCCAGTGGGGCGGGGGGAGAGGGGGGAGGGGGAGGGGGACGTTAAGCCTCCTGAGAAGGGAAGGCAAGAAATCCCTAATATGAGGGACTGAGCCTCAGCAGCCTTCAAAAGAAGAAATACCCCAGGTAAAGTAGGAGATAGAAAGGGCCAAGGGGATAGTAAAACCCCCTGACATTCCCCTAGACCTCATGCTAAAATATTGGAGGAATAATGAAAGGACTAAACTCAAGAAAAAAAAACAGCAAATGATAAAATATTGTTATTTCATTTAGACCAAAGAACCCATCCTCAAGCCCTCAGTTTTATGGTCAAAATTTGGGCCAAATGAAGATTAGATTTATCAGCTTTTAATAGAGTATGCCAATGAGGAGAGTCCCTTCTCCCGGCTGGAAATAGATTATGCCTTGTGTTGGCAGCAGGGGCCTGTCCTCCTTTACCTTCTAAAGGCTGCAGAAAGAAAGCAAACTCCTTTAAGAAGAATAAGGTCCCTACCCCAGAACAGTCCATCAACATATAGGACCCCTTAGACCACCTTCCCTGCCTAACACCCCGACCCCTAACCTCCCTCCCCATCAAGCCAAGGCAGCCCACCTGAGCTGCGGGGCCTGCCAGAACTGTGCAAAGAGTATGGAAGGAACTGCCTCTCTACTAGGAAACGCCCAGCCCGGAGGAAAGCATCCGCAGTTTCCAGTGTTACTCGGGTAGAGGTTGATGGGAACGCTTACAAATGCAGCTCTGGCGTGCAGATGGCAGAAGACAGCAAGAGCATAAAGACACACCAGATGCAGCCCAGCATCCACAGAGTGAAGGACAAAGCCTGCTCTGGTAGCAAAGAGAAAGAGACTTTGGTGTAGAGAAAGCTGTGTGTGTTAACTGGTGAAGCGACTGTTTATAAATGTGGACAGTCCTATTTTCCTGCAATGGGAGCGTCGTAGGGTCACTTTATACCACTTGTAACTTCTCATTGTTTTCAGTTGTTCTTTTTGTTTTTTTTTACTAGCAGCTAAAGATATACACATTACTGTTAAATTGCAGTCCTTTTTTTTTTTTTTTTTTTGAGACAGAGTTTCGCTCTTGTTACCCAGGCTGGAGTGCAATGGCACGATCTAGGCTCACCGCAACCTCCACCTCCTGGGTTCAGGCAATTCTCCTCCCTCAGCCTCCCGAGTAGCTGGGATTACAGACACACACCACCATGCACAGCTAATTTTTTGTATCTTTAGTAGAGACGGGGTTTCACCATGTTGACCAGGATGGTCTCGATCTCTTGACCTCGTGATCCACCCACCTAAGATATTTTCTTGAATTATTCAGAACATGCAAGCCTAGTATTTTTAACAAAACAAAATGTTATGAAATGGGTTTTCTCTTAATTCTGGATTCATCATAGCTTTCTAATTCCAACTGTAATATTTACAATACTCACCAAAACTTAAAATTTTGTAAATCCTTGAATTCTACCAGTGTTTCTTTAATAAACGTTGCTTGAAAATTTTAAAATTTTAACATTAGCACTCAAAAATCTACATAGAATGTGTGTTTGGAGTATTTCCAAATTTACACTGAAACATAACTTCCTTAGAAAACAAGCCACAAGCCTGAGTAGGTTTTTAATCTTAACAACTGGAATGCTTTATATTAGTTTGTTTTTCACTGTACATTTCTCATTTTATGTTCATTTAACCTGCCAATCAATTTTTTTATTGTAGAGTTTTTATTTTTTTCTTTCTATGATGCCTTTTCAAATTGGCAGGTCCTTAAAGTATTTTTCTTCCTAATTAAAAATGTGTGTGTGTGTGTGTGTGTGTGTGTGTGTGTGTATGCACTTTACCAAGTAAAGCCAAGCCATACTGTTTTGGGGCCAATTATTAGTAATGAGTTCAAAAAAAAAGAGAGAGAGAGAAAGTAGTTTTCACTTCAAGTAAAATGCTTGGTTGTGCCAGATACCTCACAAGGGTGAAAAGAGGTAAGAAGAGCTGGCGAGGACGTGGGCCTATTAGCCTTGGTTTCCAATACCTGCAAATAAGGAGTTTGAAAAGAAACAATGAAATGCGTTGAAAATTTGACCATATTAGATCAATTTAGTGAATTTATTCATAAGACAGAACAAGATTGGCAAATCTTTGATTACAGAACTCTCTTTTGAAAGCCAAGGGAATGATTTCGCCGATCATGGAGCCAAGCAAGCTGCCGCTTCCTCTGGAATGCCTGTTTTTCACCTAGCCCTTGTCTCTTCCCCCAACTGCAATTCCCATCTTCTCTCCCACCGAAAAGGAGAGATGAATAAAGGTGGAAACTAGAGAAAACCCAGAAGGGAGGTGGGTGTTACCAGACCAAAGAGAGACCCTGTCCAAACCCCTCATGGGGGAGGTCTTGTCTCAGCTGCATCAAGGAACTCACTGGGGACCCCAAGCTATGTGTGATGCAGTTCTCGGAGTCTATGGATGTATACAAACAAGTTAGAGATAGGTGCTTACTACATTAAAAAAAAACTAATCAGCAAACTGTAAGAAAATCACCCCTTTAGGGAAAAGATCCAGGGTTAAGGACCATTCCAAACTGTTCAAATTAACTACACTGAAATGCCCCCAATTTGTCACCTGAAGTATTTGTTGGTAATAATAGACCACTTTACTCACTGGGTAGAAGCTACCCGCTTCTCAAGCACAACCGCTGGTAATGTAGTTAAGGCAATAATTGAAAACATCATACCCAGGTTTGGACTAATAGAAAACATTGATTCAGGTCGGGCGCGGTGGCTCAAGCCTGTAATCCCAGCACTCAGGGAGGCCAAAGCAGGTGAATCACGAGGTCAAGAGATCGAGACCATCCTGGTCAACATGGTGGAACCCCATCTCTACTAAAAATTCAAAAAATTCAAAAAATTAGCTGGGCATGGTGGCGCGTGCTACTCAGGAGGCTGAGGCAGGAGAATTGCCTGAACCCAGGAGGCGGAGGTTGTGGTGAGCCGAGATCGCGCCATTGCACTCCAGCCTGGGTAACGAGCGAAACTCCGTCTCAAAAAAGAAAACATGATTCAGACAGTGGAACCCATTTCACTGCACATGTCATTATAAAGTTAGCCCAGGTGCTAGGCATAAAATGGGAATATCATATCCCTCGGCATCCACCTCCCTCAGGAAGAGTAGAGAGAATGAAGCAAACTGTAAAGTCACCTAACCAAATTAGTCTTGGAGACCCGGTTACCCTGGACTAAATGTCTCCTGATTGCCTTGTTAAGAATCAGAACTGCTCCTCAGAAAGATGTTGGCTTATCCCCTTATGAAATGCTATATGGGCTGCCTTTATTTTTATTTTTATTTGTTATTGCATTTTAGGTTTTGGCGTACATGTGAAGAACATGCAAGATTGTTGCATAGGTACACACATGGCAGTGTGATGTGCTGCCTTCCTCCCCATCACCTATATCTGGCATTTCTTCCCATGCTATCTCTCCCCAACTCCCCACACTGCACTGTCCCTCCCCTATTTCCCCCCGCAACAGACCCCAGTGTGTGATGCTCCCCTCCCTGTGTCCATGTGTTCTCATTGTTCAACACCTGCCTATAAGTGAGAACATGCAGTGTTTGATTTTCTGTTCTTGTGTCAGTTTGCTGAGAATGATGGTTTCCAGGTTCATCCATGTCCCTACAAAGGACATGAACTCATCGTTTTTGATGGCTGCATAGTATTCCATGGTTTATATGTGATGGGCTGCCTTATTTACATTCCACTACTGACATTCCTACATTTGAAACAAAAGATCAGTTCCTCAGAAATTATATACTTGGCCTATCTTCCATTTTTTCTTACCTTAAAACCAAAAGTCTCCTAGCACAGGCGCTGCCCCTGAAGTTCCCAGCACTTCAGCATCAGCCTGGAGATCACATCCTCATCAAAAGGTAGAAGGAAGGGAAACTTGAACCGACTTGAGAAAGACCTTACCTGTTGCTCCTAACTACTGAGACTGCAGTTCAAACAGCAAAAAGAAGATGGACTCATCATACCTGAGTCAGGAAAAGCACCGCCACCTCTGGAGTCATGGGCCACTGTTCTGGGAGAAAGTCCTACCCAACTCATGCTAAGAAAGACCTAACCCTCCTATATCTACTATATTATTCTGTCACCTTTCCTCATTTTGTAGCTAGCCACTTTATTATTAATGTAACTAGATCAAGCCTGCCTCAAGTTATAACTTTTGATGCTTGTCTCATTATGCCTCGTGAGGATCTCCAAAACCAAAGGAAGCTAGCCTCTATCACCAAGTATCTCTGCCCCTCTAGAATAAATAAGACTGCCTATGATAGTGACACTTGCACCAGAAGTGTGCGAAGCGCTGGGTGGAGGTTCTGTTCTAGCTGGGGAGATGTAATTTGGACCACTGAGTATCAAAGCCGGACTTCCCCAGGAGGAAGCTGCATTGATCTAAAACCCTGCATCCACTTTACCAAAGGAATTACTCCAATTGCCAACTTCAACAGTGTATCCCTATGCAAATCTCCATCACTATCTCCACCTCCACTGACACTAACCCCACTCTAAGCCACTTCGATGTCGTAGGAGCTCAAATTCGTTCTGGGACAGACCCACTATGATCTTTTGAAATGCACTTCATTGATCCTCCACCCCCTCCCTTTCTCCCTCTCCGGAACCAAACTGTTATTCTTTCCAATAACAAAGCCATAGTCGACATTGTAGAAATCAGAGATTTAGAACAAACTTTAGCAGTTGAGACAGGATAACAAGATGCAAAGGCCTGGCTGGAATGGATTAAATATTCTGTTTGCACATTAAATAAAAGCAACTGTTAGCTTATACAGCAGGCAGGCCAGAGGCTCAGTCTCTTTCCCACTCAAATGGTCTTCTGACCAGCTGGGCATGAGCTGCATGGTAAGTCTCTTTCAAAACCCCACAGCCTGGGGCAGTAAGGCATACAAGACTCTCTCACTGCTATTCTCTGAAGTCAAAGGCTCTGTGGGGCAGCCCCCAAGAGCCATCCAGCCTCCGGCCTCAGATGTTAATTTTACCTCATGTCTCTAACAACAGGGGAAGAAATTGATGCCTCTTGGAGATCTAAAAGGGTGCGGTGAAACGCAGCCTTTCCAAGAACTTTCCAGTCAAGCTGCCCTTGTTCACTCTCGGGAAGACGTATGGTGGTATTACAGAAGGCTGCTATTGAGTTCTCTGCCAAGTAATTGGAGCAGCACTTATGCTCTTGTCCAACTGGCCATGCCTTTCACTCTGGCATTCCACTAACACAGCAAGCAAAAAACATCAGAATCGAGTAAAAAGAAGTGCCCCCACCTGGATCTTTTGACCTTCACATTTACATAGATGCTAGTAGAGTCCCACAAGGGGTGTAGCTGCAGGGTTTGAGTCCATGTTGTTCTGGTGGTCAACAATAAATAAAAATATAGATTAGATAAATCACATCAATTACAACCAGCAATGATCTGTTAATTATACCAGGGATGCTATTAAGGGAATAGCTGAACAATTAGGACCCACCAGTCAAATGGCTTGGGAAAATAGAACAGTCTTAGACATGATACTAGCAGAAAAGGGTGGTTTTTGTGTTATGATTGGAACCCAATGTTGTACATTTATCCCCGACAATACATACTCTGATGGGACAATTACCAAAGCTTTACAAGGTCTCACCTCATTATCAATTAAACTAGCCAAAAATTCTAGAATAAATGACCCCTTCACAAGTTTTATGGAAAGGTGGTTCAGTAAATGAAAGGGCTCATGTCTTCAATATTAACTTTTCTTACAGTTGTCATAGGTATACTTATTCTCATAGGATGCTTCCTCATACCGTGTGCTTGAGGGTTAGGACAAAGAATTACTGAGACAACTCTTAACAAAACCTTCCTCAATTCTTCCCTGCCTTATTCAGATAAGCTCTTTCTTTTAGAAAATCAAGCAGAACAACAGAGCCAAGATATGCTTAAAAGGTCTGAAGAGGAAGAATTATAAAAATCAAAAGGGAGAAATTGTTAAATATGGTGATGTTCCCCTTCAAACAGCTTGCCCAGTTTCCCCATTCTTTATTCTTTAATTCCAAGTACTCCCCCCACCTTTGCTGCACCTTAACCTGTCTAAATATGCCTAGGGATGCCACAGCCCTGGTTCACATTCCTTTCCTTATTTGGGATAGGCTAGCTTTCTAGTCCCCCATAGGCAACCCCTTCCTCCTCTCCCTTCTCCTCCATCACACACTTATCTTATCTAAGAAAGTTTAAATGTTTAGCCAATTAGGACTAGAATTTAGATTGTGTGGTCCAACCCCAGCTTATGGGGGGAAGACACAGAGGCAGAAATTGCATTAGGAATAAAAACCCCTACTCTTCTTTGCTCTGTTTGCTCCCGTGGCATCCAGGCCTTCGAGCAGCACCCTTCTGCAGAAGTCAATTTGCCTTGCTGAGAAATTCTTTTCTTGAGTGCTCATTTTTTTTGTGACTCTGAGCTTTTATTTCTAACACTCCTCAGGCTGTAACTGCCTGACAGGCTTTTCCTCCCTGCTGCACAAAGACCATGGCATTGTGATAAAGAAAAAGTTTAATAGATGCAAGTGTGGCCATGCCATGTAGGAGATGGAGTTAGTACTCAAATCAATCTCTCCAAAGACCTTTCGTTCCTAACTAAAGGTTTTTCAAAGGAAGTTTGGGAAAAGGGGTGGAAGTGACTATGCAGTGGGTGCTTGCTGCCAGTGGTTGGGGTGGAGATGAAATCATAGGAGGTTGGAACCTTTGCACTATTCTCAATCTAAGGGTAATTGAAGATCTTCAAGTGTAGGGCTGCTGCCTCCATCTCCAACCAATTAAATTGTTGCTGCCACATTTTCCCTGCTGAACCAAGATGTGCAGCAGGCGGGAAGGCATGGACTGAGCACAGGAGATGTAAAGAATCCGAGCAGCATCGGGCTTTGCCCTGAACTCCCTCAGAAAACAGGTGCAGAACATCTAGGATGAGCATAGTGGGGAGTTTGCTCTCCATAGTTTTCTTGCAGGGAGGGGTGCATGCCAGGGCTTATTGTCCAAGAGGCGCCAGAGGCAGTCAACCTATGGGGATTTTACAGGTGCTGGGAGGAGACCTCCCTCTTTATTTCCCCAAATATGGCCCACTCGATTGCCCTCCAACACAGTTTTGAAGCCATCATCCCTCCTGCTTTTGTATGTAGCATTAACTGTGGCACCCACATGCAGGTTGCATTTGGGGGTAAGTGGGGAGGGTAGGAGTTGCTCAGAAGGGTCTGCCATGCTCAGTGCTTTATATACATGAGCTCACTTAGCTCAGCAACCTGCAGAGGTGGTTATTATTATTATTATTATTATTATTATTATTATTTGAGTCAGAATCTCACTCTGTCCCCTAGGCTGGAGTGCAATTGCATGATCTCAGCTCACTGTGATCTCCGCTTCCTGGGTTCAAGCAATTCTCCTGCCTCAGCCTCCTAAGTAACTGGGATTACAGGTGTCCACTACCACGTCTGGCTAATTTTTGTATTTTTAGTAGAGACGGGGTTTCACCATATTGGCCAGGCTCATCTCTTGGCCAGGCTAGTCTCAAACTCCTGACCTTGTGATCCACCTGCCCTAACCTCCCAAAGTGCTGGGATTACAGGCGTGAGCCACTGCACCCGGTCAAAGTCATTATTTTTATTCCCATTTTACAGGTGAGGAAACTGAAGCTCAAGAGGTAAAGTAACTTATTCAGCATTAGGGAACTAGTAATTTTACTATGTGGGTTCCAAATCCTGGAGCTTCTGATGTCAGAACCAACCCTCTTTACACGGCTCTACAGAAACTGACACGTGGCCAGCAGTGACCTCAAGTATTATGGCTGATTGATCAGATTAGAAAAAGGCAGGGTAAGGGCTCCTGGTGGTTGGGTGTTTTCCACCTGACGGCAGGTCTGTGAGGAATACCCAGGGGCAGAGGATAAGCTTCCTTGTCAGGGAAGGGCATGGAGGGCTTGGAGTGGGTGGAGGGTGGGGGCTGCATATAAATGCAGGAATAAAGTGTCTTTTGTCTTTTTGGGAGAACAGGGCTGGTCACCCTTCTGACTTCCCCACTGGGTGGTCCACCTCCTGCCCCCCTGCATCCTGCATTCATTGTGTGTAGCTGGGCAATCTTTTAAATTAACGATGTAGAGATTCTCTAAATGATTCCTGCCACCAATGCTCAGATGTTTCAGGGAAAGATTCATTGCTTGGAGTTAGTGCTGAACAAAAGCTGTTCTATAAGAAATTTGGTTCCATTAACCATGTAAAAGAAAATGGAAAGAAAGGAGTGCTAGATATTCCTCCTTTCCTATTTTCCATGATGATAGAGTGATTCCAAATAAACACGGAGTATAAAATCACAGCTGGTTTTTCTTTTAATGCTGAAGTATGGGAAAATCTTTAATTTTTACCAGTCTTGGGGGCTGAAGGTATGAAACTTTGCTAAATAGGATGCACCCACCAAGCACATTTTATTAGCTCTCCTCTCCAATGGTGCTTCCAATTTTAAAACAGTTCCTTTAAAAATCCTCTGGGGGCAGGCACAGCAATCTCAGTTAATTCCATAATAATAAAAACCAGCCGCTAAAGTGCTGCTATAATAACAGTGACCAGCACACAGGCTTGAAGATGGATTGCTCGGAGGATTTCCTGCCAAGGAGTATTAGGGAGGCACTATGACTCCCCCTCCTTCCTTAGCAAGCAGTCCGAGGCTCAGCCTCCCTGTCGGGCTTTGCTGAGCTTGTCTGGAGGCAGGGATAGATGAGGTAATCCTCTAGCATCCTTTTGCATCCTGTGGCTCTGAAAATACCGCAGGTGACCTAACCCATCCCAGTGAAAACTGCCTTCTCTATTCGGGGTTGACTGGGTGAAAATTCAACAAAGTTATTTGACAAATATTTACTCCACAGTCACCATTGGCAAAGCCTGGGGTAGTTTTGGGGAGGCAAAGGATGAAGAATGGGACATTGATCCTACACTGGAAGAACTGAAGTCCAATGAGAGACAAAGGGATATTCCTAGGGACCTAAGCCAAATGGAATATGGAAGTAGGAGAAGCAGCACCCCCTTGTGCAGGGCATTAGGAGGAAAAATCATCTGTGGTGGGTTCAGGGATGAATGAAGGCTTCCAGAAGAGGGAGCAACTGCAGTGGCTTTTTGAAGAGCAAGGGGATCTTGGTGGCTGGAGGAGGGCAGAGGAGCTCCAGGTTAAGGAAATGGTGAGAACAGAGACAGAGGGCTGTGGGGTGTGGATTTGTGTAGGTTCCTCCTGGCAGTGTCAGTAGAGTCAGGAGGGGTGTGGAAGCTGGTGCTGGAGCATGAAAGAAGAAGGGCCCAACACAGCCTTGAAGCCACACTCAAGAGTCTGGACTTCACCTTATAGATGACAAGATTTGAAAGGAGGGAATGAGCTAAACCTTAGAAAGCAAATCTGATGATCGTGAAATTAAAAAGAAAAATACATTTTAGATGCATTTTACATTTTGTCTCTAAGGTCACAGGAACCTCGCGTTGTCAGTCCAACTCAGGAATAGAGTTCCACATGGAAACTGGTATAAAGGCAACCGAAACACCCCTTGCTCAGATCCTGAACACCGTAGGGCCATTTTTGTCCTTTAGTCATCTAAGAAGCCAGGCAGGCTCTGGAATTTCCTAGGGACGCTCCCTTCATAAGTGGCCATGGATGGTGTTGAAAGCAGAATTCTGACTTCTAGGCCCTGAGCTTGTGAAACGTCTCTGTGTGGTTTGGCTCCGCCCCTGGTGTCCAGTTTTACATCACTGACTTTATGAGGGCCTTAGGTGTCCTGAGAAAGGATCAGCCATGACCGCACGCACGCGCACGCGCGCACACACACACACACACACACACAGAGATAACGGGAATTGATGTGAAAATCCACTTTCCAGAGTTGTGTTCTGGGATAGGTATATATGGAGACCAGAAATAGGTAACCACACTGACGTCGAACATGAGCCATGACCAGCATGCATTTAAAAAAAAACTTCTTACCCTTTAAATATGGAGTTTTAGAAAGGTAGCAAGAGAACCAAAGAAAAAAAGCTGAGAAGAAAAGGAATTGCCAGAAAAATAGACTCTAGAAGTTCAAGGGGCGAAATATTCTCTTGTTGTTCTGGAGGTCTATGGCTGGTGGGCTGGAGGTGGATGCCTGGCATTTGCTGGGAGCCTAAGGTGGAAAGAAAACCTGGTCCAGATTATCAGGAAGGGAAGGGAGACCCCCAAGAGGGAGGCAGCGCCATTGAGTGTCTGGAGGACTAGAGTCAATGTGGGGACAGGAAGCGCCTCGCCAGACACCCAAAATCTCCCCAGGAGCTAGGATTCTCACAGGCAACAAAAATCACAACCAAAACAACACAGAGAACCAAAATTAAAAAGCCCAGCTAAATCTGAATTCAGACAAACAAGTACTTTTTTACTGTGAGTATACAATATTTGGGACCCACACTAAATGTTATTTGTTGTTTATCAGAAATTCAAAGTTAGCTTGTCTGATAACCCTACAGAAAGCCCCACAAGGCTTCACCAAGACCTAATCACGAAGCATCACTCAGAGCAGGAGCACCTGGGAGCCAGGCCTCAAGACCACCTTCAAGGGCCACAGTGTGGGATCAGGGGCCCTGGACTGATGCTGTGGGGTCAGCCCTGAGCACAGGGTTGGCTAAAGCTGCCTGTGGGAGAGCGAAAGAAGACTAAGCTTCTGGGGTGGTCTGAAGGAGTCTGTACATTACTGGCTAGCTGTGACTATGCCCCATCGTTTTCATGACAAATGTTTTTTTCTCATTGATATTCATGCAGGTTGAGTTTTGTTTGCAAGACCACTGGATTTCATTTGCTTTTTACTCTGCCTTGTACTCTCCTCCTTAGTCATATGCACAAGCAACATTGTACCGTCATTAGCTGGCTGAATATATTGTGTCCAGACTCATTCTAGGCACAAGCCTTGGTGTGGTTGGCATTGAAGAGAGGAATTCCTTCTCCCCATGCCAGGCAGCTGCTTTGGTGCAGGGCCGGGTATGCAAGAGCTTAGGTAGGTATGGAAACAAAGTCAAAGCGACCCTGCCATTTCATCTCCCATCGATTCACCTATTCAGAAATTCATTCAGCAAATACTGACCAAGGAGCTACCATGTTGGTTGCTGCATCCCCCAATCTCGAAGAGAGCAGGAGAGAAGCACGCATGGTCCTTACCCTCAAAGAAGCACCCTTCCTTCCTTCCTTCCTTCCTTCCTTCCTTCCTTCCTTCCTTCCTTCCTTCCTTCCTTCTTTCCTTCCCTCCCTCCTTCCTTCCTTCCCTTCCTTCCCATCCATCCCTCCTTCTCACCTCCCTCTTTCCTTCCTTCTTTCCCTTCCTTCCCCTCCTTCCCTCCTTTCCTCCTTCCCTTCTTCCTCCCTCCCTCCTTCCTTCCTTTCTTCCCTTCCTTCCCCTCCTTCCCTCCTTTCCTCCTTCCCTCCTCCCTCCCTCCCTTCTTTCTTTTCATTCCTTTTCTTTCGAGTTTTGCCCTAGTCACCCAGGCTGGAGTGCAGTGCTGTGATCTCAACTCTCTGTAACCTCTACCTGCTAGGTTCAAACAATTCTCCTGCCTCAGCCTTCTGAATAGCTGGGATTACAGGTGCCCACTACCACATTTGGCTGTTTTTTTTTTGTATTTTTAGTAGAGATGGGATTTCACCATGTTAGCCAGGCTGGTCTTGAACTCCTGACCTCAAGTCATCCACCTGCCTTGGCCTCCCAAAGTGCTGGGATTACAGGCTTGAGCCAGCATACCCAGCCAGAAGCTCTATTTCAACAAGTAATTTGTGTGAGGTGCAGGGGTGTCTGGGTGGGGAAATGTCGAGGGATGAGGTAGCTAGTTGCCACCCAAAATGAGGCAAGAGTGGGAGGTCGGTGCTGGGCAGATGGATCAGCAAATATTAGTACAAGAGTGTGCAGGTGATAGAAAGTGGGTGTGTCTGAGTACCTGAAAGGAATTTTGGTGGGCCAGAGCACGGCTGCAGAGAGCAACAGAGAGAGGAGGCTGGGGAGGAAGGGGGGACTGTGTTTCCATGGACCTTTTATTGATATTTGTAATCATACGACTGGACTCACCGGGTGTTCCTGCACCTTTCCAGCTTCCCTTTCCTCTCTATGGAATGAGATTAGGGTAATCAACCAAGGCAGTCAGCTTTAAGGGAACAATGTATTAGTGGAGAATGATCTGTAAACAATGTTACTAATACTAATAGACAATCATAAAGCCTAAGGAGTCTGGTAGTGCCAAGTTCTGTAAGACACACCTCTCACTGCGTATTACAGAAAACACCAGACCCACACCCTAAACCCACCACGCCTGGAGCCTGGCATCCAATAACTTTGGTTGAACCGAACTGAAAAGCCATGATCAATGTCAATTGCTACGGGCTACAGGAGACAGTGAGGAGAAAGGGAAGAGGATTTCTGAAGGAATCAGAGATCAGTTTGTCTCGAATCGCACCGTGTTCTTGCCTTAGAAGTAGTAATGGATCAAACAAGCGGTGTTCTGATCTCATGATGAGTCTGTAATTCAAATGAAGTAAAGTTCCGAAGTGGATTCGTTCTAACCCAATTTGTTTCACTTGGTACATTTTAAACTCGATTTGATAAATGCAACTCAATACACAGCAAAGAAACTGTTTACAAATCTTATTGCCTATTTAAGATTTTCATCCCCGTAGATACTACAAGAAAAACAGAAAACCTTGAGCACCGGATATCTATAAATACTGGAGACAGTTTATCATTACATTGACCAAAAGAAAACCCTCGTGAGTGTTACCTAAATCAACTCAGTAACAATTTGTATTTTTCTTCCTTTTTTAAAACTGCATGGAAATTATACATACGCTAAAGAAAAGTATTGGAAACTGGTTGAAAGCTATTTAAAAATACTTAAAGCGTAATTTAAAATGCTTAGGACATATAAACTTCACTTGGAGGAAAATCAAGCATTAAACAGGAACACTTTTTTATCCCTTATTATTGAAAGTCCTAAACTGCTTCTTTATTCCACTATCTTGGGTCAGTGATTAAAGAACTTTGAATATATGTTCATCTTTCTTTGACATCCATGGATTTTGTCTTGTCTTGGGCAACATGGACACACAGGACATGATCATGAAATCACAGAGTTAGGCGACATCAGAGTGAGTGGGGGCCAGGGAGATAATGTCGTAATCCCCTATTTTATAAAAGGGAAAGGAGAATTCTAGAGTCAAAGTGAGGGAATGTGTTCTCTTTCTGGGTCCACAAGGGGGCGTAGTTTTAAGGGCCGGTACTTCCCAGCACCATGCCCACCTCCCATCTCTCTCCATCCGGGACATTGAACGGTTTCTGTTTTAATTTTCGTGCACCGGGAAGAATAAAAAAGTCAATCACTCCAGCGGAAGTTCAAAGGAACTCCTTTCATTGGCCAGGGGGCTTGAAGAAGGTGGGAATTCCTCTCAGGTTAAAAGTCCCTGTCTCCCTCAACTGGGTAGATTTCCCCCTCCGGGGTCCCCTTCCACTTTCATGGAAGCTGCTTTTCCTCTCCTGGATTCCATACTTGGGTCCCCTTCCACACTCCCTTCATTGACACTTTCTCTCTTCTCCGTTTTCCCTTTCTCTACCTAAATAAATCACTCTTCTGCAAAAACTTTTGGGTCCCATATTTACTTTATGAGTGCACGGCGTCTGGCGTGGTCCCCTCTCCCATTCTTGGGTGAACAAGAGATCAAGAACCAGATAAAACATTCTCTCGGGGGAGCTGTGCCTCCCCTGCTCCCCAAAACCGGATCACAAAAGGGACATGCATCAGATCCAGCGAGAGCCAGACCCAGCTTTCCCTCTTCCCATGCTGGGTTCCTTCCACCACTCATATCACACATCTGCGCAGTCACACCCAATGGGGCTGGATCTATATCTATGGAATCTAAGTGCCACTGGCAATTCTTTTCCAGGCAATAATGCAGAAAGGATGATGGAAAAGGGATCCTTGCTTGAAAGTTTTTCTGCGGTAAGGCAGGAGATAGGGAGGACATTCATGGAGCGCTTCCTTTCCTGAATGTGGTTCATCCATCCTTAAAATCTGCCCTCTCTGCAAGTAGACATCCTTTCCTTCTCTGCCCTCAGAGCCAGCGGGACTCTCTCTTCCTTCCCCTTTCTTTCTCATTCGAGCTATAAAAGGGAAATGATATCCTCTCCAGTTGCCTTTTATGTCATGGTCTGCGTTTGGGAGAGACATGGTTTGGCTTCTCCACAGACGGACGCCGTGTACCAGGAAGCGTGAGTCTGTTTCTAGCAACTGTGCGGCCATTACCGAGGGCTGAATGAGGAGCTGCAGCAGCGGACAACTTCCCTGTTGTGCTACATGCCACAGCCATCCTAGTCAAGTGTCTCACTCTCCTTCCTCTTGAAGGCCCTTCTCTAGACAGGGAGGTAGGGAGGAGGTGGCTGGGTTTTGTTTTACTGGGCTATAAATATTGCTGACTCAGTCACCATTGTCCTTTCCAGACCATCCATTGATGCAGGTTATTCATTCTTCATCCAGCCAGTGTTTCCTTAACAAACGTCTGTTGATCACCTACTTATGCTAAGCACTGGGGATGCTTAGCAATGATTCAGACAGAGCCCTGTCCCCGAGGAGCTCACATTTTACGGCTTTATCAGACAGAGTGGTGAAGGGAGATCTCCCTCAAAGGATCTGTCTGAGGAAGGTTTAGTGAGCGGACTACTTGCTGAGAAGTGGTAGGGTTAAGGGACCGAGTGAGGGATGTTCAGGCCTCTAGGGCTAGTAACTGGAGCAGCCATTACTAGCCCAGCCCTAAGGGGCAGCAGGGAAATAGTGTTCTCAGCCAGTGGCCACTGAGCCCCAAAGAAGATCCACCCAACAGGAGCTGCAGCCAGAAAAAAATTTCAGCCTTTGCCAGGCTGCCTCTGGCAGGGAAGAAATGGGATGTGGTGGCACAAACCTTGATCTATCTCTCCTCTCTCTTCAACCTCCTGTGGCTGAACCCTACTGGTAGGGGTGCAAGCAAGCTGGCGTGTTGCAGACTTGGCATTAGCTTCCAGGGCACAGAGCACACACACACACACACACACACACACACACACACACACAAAAGGTGGAGAGTACATCAGGGAACCAGGGAGAATTGTCGGTAGGGTGTCCCTTTTGTCACCTGTGGGTGGAAGTGAGAGAATTTAATGTGTTCACATTGCAGCCCCAGCCATGGCCAGTGAGCTCTCAAATGTGTACCACACAGCACTGAATTGGGGAGGGCTCAGTGGACGCATTCGCTGGGCATCATTGCCAGAAACCCACTGTCACACCAATAGCTGGCTCTGGGGTCTGGACCTTTCCTGATGGCCTGCAGATATGAAGACTTACTCCAGGAGCCAAAATAAAGAGGTAGTGCTGTAACCACATGGGGGTCAGGGAGAGTCTGAACAACGATGACGGGAGGAGCTGTGTTGGAACAGCACCATAATCACACACGAAATATGACAAGGTCTTTGTCCTTGAGCAATTGATAATCCTACTTGGGAGAGCAATCCTATGTGGAAAAAAAAGAAATAGTAACAACAAAGCGAAAACGAAAAGCAGCGAAGGCAGAGGCCCAGCAGCAAGCAAGTTAATAGTGGTAAATGCAGCTCGTTCCTCTGCCCAGCTGGCAGGTGGGGTGGCAACCAGCAGACAGTAGCACCACAGTGTTCTATGCTACTTGCTGCTGCCTGCTGCATATACACACACATGCATGCACACAGACACAAGGGCACACACATGAGTGCACATGCATGCACAGAGAGGTGAACACGTCATGCATAGGACACACAGAGACCCACACAATGTATTCACACACACACACCCATGCACACACAAACACATGCATATATGCACATATGTGCATACACAGAGGTGCTCAAATATGCTTGCACACAGACACATAGACACACATGCTCACACATGCACACAGATGTGTGAGCACACAGTATGCATGCCCACACAAAACACAGCTACGTTTCCACTGCTACAGTTGCTCTTGGCAATTTTCTTTGCCTTTGCGAATGAACCCATGAAAACATGAGGGAGAGATGGAGCAGTGATAGAAGATTGGTAGACACACGCAGTGTTATGGTGTCCAGGCTCCGTTTTCAGTAGCCACAGTCCTTTTGAATCTTGGGTTATTTTAGAAAAAAAAAACAAAGGCTTGTCTGCCTTTGCTGGATCCTTGGTGATCTTATTGGTATTATAATATCCAACTGCACACTATGGGAATTAGGGAAATAGGATATCTTTAGTCCATTTTGTGCTGCTATACCAGATTACCACAGACTGGCTAATTCATAAAAATCCGAAAATAATTCCTTACAGTTCTAGAGGCTGGAAATTCCCAGATCAAGGTGCCAGCCCATTTGATGTCTGGTGAGGATTTGATCTCTGCTTCCAAGATGGCATCTTGAAACCTGCGTCCTCTGGAGGGGACAAACGCTATGTTCTCACATGGCAGAAAAGCAGAAGAGAGTGAACCCAGTCCTATGATGGAGGGCATGGAAGACCCATTAACAGGGAGAATGGAGAGGATGGTTTGCCAGTGCCACTGCCTTTATCTTTCCTTGGAAGGTGTTTGCCTCTGTACGTTCCTTCCACCCTCCTCCTGATACTCAGGTCAGCATCTTGATACCTGGGAGGTGTGAAACTTATACAGATACTGCATATCAGATGGTGCTGAGCCTCACAAAGGATATAGACTGGCAACTAACACCCAGTGGGACACATAATACCTGTTGGATAAAGAAGTGCCTAGGCACAGAGCAAAGAGACATCAGTGGTAGCTGTCACTTATGATCTGGCCAATCCATCTTTTATCCTCTATTTCAGGGTCATTCTTCAGAATAAAGGGGATGGCACCTACTGCTGAAACTTAGCCTATATTTGCTGTTTTCCCGAGACTCCTCCAGGACTCTGCCTTCTCCCCAGGAGTGCCACCTTAGGTCCCCAGGACCCTTAACTTGATGCTTTATCATATGATATGGTTTGGCTGTGTCCCCACCCAAATCTCATCTTGAACCATAGTTCCCATAATTCCCATGTGTCATGGAATCATGGGGGTGGTTATCGCCATGCTCTTCTCATGATAGCGAGTGAGTTCTCACGAGATCTGATGGTTTTACAAGAGGCTTTCTCCCCCACTTGGCTCTGTGATTCTTGTTTCCGCCATGTGAAGAAGGATGCAGTTGCTTTCCCTTCCGTCATGATTGTAGGTTTCCTGAGGCCTTGCCAGCCATGCTGAACTGTGAGTCAATTAAACTTATTTCCTTTATAAATTACCCAGTCTCAGGTATGTTTTTATTAGCATGAGAAGGAACTAGTACAGTATATAAACTGATATTTGATGTCACTAGAGGCTTCTCATGAAAGCTACCCCTCTACTTGACCTATCTTAGGTACTATGTTGATTAAAAAAAGATTCACGCTGCAATGCCCTTGGGAATAATCAGGGTCACACCTGGCTATGCTGGCGCCAAACCCCGCAATGATTGCTTATGGCAGTGAGGGAAACCACCCCACTCACCGCCCACTAGGACTTCATTTGCACACCAAACACACTTCTGTCTGAGGAGGGCAAAATCTGCTTAGGCAGGGCAGTTCTGTGTTCTCGGGGCAGTCTGACAGTCAGCACGGAGCTCTACCACTCTTTCTGCAAGACTCAGCTTTCCAAAAACCTCTCCTCACCCACTGGCCCGGAGCAAACAGCACCGATGGAGTAGTCAGGGAGCGTGATGCCAACATAGGAAATAAAAAGAATTGGAAACCATGCAGTCTTTTTTTTTTTTGGATGAGATGTCAAGAAAGCCTTTTTTAGTTATAGAAATTCCTTTAAAATAAACAAAAACCAGCGGGTTGCAAGCTTTGTGAATCCTTGCTGTTCTTTTTCTCCTTTTCATTTTCACCACAAGAATTAATAACCAGGCTAAAGAATATAAAAGCAGTCGAACTACCGGTGATATTAATAATACTTTATATTTACATAGTATTTTTTCATCTTTAAAGTCCTTTATAAAATTAACGAATTAGCCCCCTTAGCAACAAAGGACTTACCTTGTTTGCTTCTAGGCATAGACTCAGTAGTGGACTGAATTATGATTCTCCCTGTGGAGTGATTTGGTATCTTTTTAGAATAGACAACATTGGATGAGATGCTTTTATGTCCAATTCTGACATCAAATTTTATTTATTTATTTATTTACTTACTTATTTATTTATTGAGATGCAGTCTAGTTCTCTTGCACAGGCTGGAGTGCCGTGGTGCGATCCTGGCTCCCTGTAACCTCTACCTCCCTGGTTCAAGCAATTCTCCTGCCTCAGGCTTCCAGGTAGCTGGGATTACAGGTGCCTGCCACCACACCTGGCTAATTTTTTTTTTTTTTTTTTTTTTTTGAGACAGAGTATTGTTCTGTCACCCAGGTTGGAGTGCAGTACCACAATCTCGGCTCACTGCAACCTCCACCTCCTGGGTTCAAGAGATTATTCTGCCTCAGCCTCCTGAGTAGCTGGGATTACAGGCGCACACCACCACACTAGGCTAATTTTTATATTTTTAGTAGAGACAGTGTTTTACCTTGTTGGTCAGGCTGGTTTCGAACTCCTGACCTCATAATCTGCCTGCCTCAGCCTCCAAAAGTTCTGGGATTACAGGCGTGAACTCCATGCCCAGCCTAATTTTTGTATTTTTAGTAGAGATGGGGTTTCACCATGTAGGCCAGGCTAGTCTCGAACTCCTGACCTCAAGTGATCTGCCCACCTCAGCCTCCTAAAGTGCTGGGATTACAGGCATGAGCTGCAGTGCCCGGCCTGAAGTCAAATTTTTAAAATCACTGCTAGAAAATGGACAGGGGCAAGAATTCTAACCACAGCCAATCTGTCCCTGTTGTCAGCCTGCCTGTGCTAAAAAGGCAGGAAGTGTTTTCAGCACTGAATCTCAGCTACAGCTTTCTGAGTATCAACCATGCTCTAGATGCTATCACTTCTGATGGCATAAATAGAAAATTCCAGAAACAAACATTCTTGATTCTATTTTTGTGTATTTGAAAATAAAACTGGCATCAATGCTAATATTGCTATGGGCTATTACTGCCTCGGGTGTATTCTCCTCTTTCCGTTTTGAGGCCCAGATCAATAGGGAAGCAAAGAAACTGGGTAAGAGATGAACTACTTCCTCTTGCCCACTCTTGGGCTCCACTTTCTTCTCCTCCTCTTGAAATAAAGCTTATTTTCTGGTAGCCCTATTGTCTAGAAAATTTGCTGGCACCTAGTCATTGCTCAATAAATACTGAATGAACCAACATGCCTTGGAGAACTCAAGGAATTCAACATTGTCTAAAGCACAGGTGCGCCAGTTAGTCACTTGTACCCAGGAATGGCTCAGTGGTCTCTACAGTGCAGTTAATCAGGCTTCCCACATCCTAGAGGCCCATCCAACATTAACCAGTGCCTGGTTGGTAGCCTGGGAGCAGAAGCTGGCTCCATAAATGGTGCAAAGGAGAAAAAGTCCATGAAAGTTCCTACCCAACACAAGTGCAAACCAGCAGGCCCTGCTTCCCGGGACACTGCAGCCTGCTCTTCCTAAGGCCCCTCCCTTCTTCCTCTCTGTGTGATTCTCTTTGGTTTTTATCTTAAGCAGATTTTGTTTTCGAGCGGTTGGCTGGGCAGTGGATTACCCTGCATGTTTAGCTGGGGCTCCAAACTCCCCTGGAAGTCTTTGATTTTAGAACAGACCCAGGGAATTGCTAAGGATTCCCACCAGTCCAGGCTCCCAAGCCACACAGCACTGTCTTGAATGACCACCTTGGCCTTCCACTGGCTATCAGCAGTAACTCCATCTACTTGTTTTTCCTAACCATTGTCATCTCTTTCCCCACTAGAAGATACTCTTCATGAGAACAGAAACCCTGTCTGTCTTGTGCATTGCTCCATCAACAGGCCAAGAATAGTGCCTGGAACATAACACAGAACTAACAGAATGAGTGATTGAATGAATGAATAATTGCTGTGGCTTCAGGCTAAGCTACTACCATTTCTCAGACCACTGTAGCGCTCTCTTGACTCGTCTCCCAGCATCTACTCTTGATCCCTCCAATTATTTATTCACTCTGTCACCAGCTTGGTTCTTTAAAAACACACATAACTTACTCTCCCAGCTAATGGCTTTTTGGGGCTCACAGTTTAGACCATATTCCCTAATGGCCTGCACAGTCCCGCCTACCCCTTCAGCTTCCTCCTGCAGCCCTGTGCTCCCTGCTGTGGCCACGCCAGCCTTCTTTCACCGGGGACGTTCCTGCCACTCTCAGAGGCTGTGCTTGGGACATTCTCCTCTGCAGCTCGCCTAAAATGACTTCTACATATCTGCAATTTCATCTTAAGCACAGATTCTTTATGTACCTTCTCCTGACTCCTTGGTGTGAGTCGACTTTGTAACTCTTATCTCAGCTCATACTTTTACTTTATATTACCGATTCTGGTTTGCAATTGCATACTTACTCCCTCTTTTTTAAATAATAAATGACCAGCTGATTCACCAGTACCCATGAGCACCATATCTGTGAGCACTCAGCACTGTATCTGAGTCTGCAGACCTAACATGGAGCTTGAAACTGTAGTGGAAAAATAACTCCCATGGCTTCTGACTCGGAACAGATTCCTATAACAACAGATTAACAGGAGAAAAGCAAACAGAAGCTTGTGAAGATGTATATTTCACACGTGTACAGGAAACATCCAGCATCGAGTACTTCTCAAAGAGGAACTTTGAATTCCAACTTATGTAGCATCTTCAACAAAGTGCAGTGTATTTTTATAGAAGTGACAAGACGGAAAAAAAAGGACAAAGGACTTTGAGTCTCTAGGGGTGGTAACTTGGGGGAAGGCAAGTAACTGGCAGATGAAAGCGAATTAGTGGAGCTTGTAAAAGTAGATTCCTCTGGTATCGTTTCCGGGCCTAGATAAGTCTAACATGGTCTTCGCTGTTTCACTTTTGTTCTTCCTGGTAGAAGGTGGGGTGGGATACCTTTTGTTTTTGTAAATCTATGCCCTGCTTTTAGGCAAAGACAGGGAGGGCAGAGATCTTTCACATGTCAGCTTCTTAATTGCCTTTAGCTCCACAATATTTCATAATTTGGGGTGGTATATTCTGGCCTCCCACAGAACATGCTTGGCACTGAATATATTATTTGACAGTCTTGGTGAGTCTTCATTTGGTCCTGCAGATCCATTCTCCACTATCTTTACCCTGCTTCAGGCCCTGGAGGCTGGCCCTAATGAATGGCCTCACTCCGGGGCCTTAACCCTTAGGTGCTGGTGAGGTCAGGCACATGGAGGCTCTGGCAGGCCATGGGAGAGGGAGAGGAGACAGCAGGGTGTCTGTGTTCTGCCCACCTTGTGGGCTGCAGCTGGCAGTGGATGTGTTCCTCGACCTCCAGCCCAGCTCCTGCTGACAGCCCCTCTCCTACCACTGTGTTTCTCTCCAGGTTTCAGTCAAACACTCCTCTGTTGCTGCCCACTGTTGCTAGTCCCTGCACTGGGTGCATCACGTCCCCACCCACTCTTGCTAAAGAGTCTGCCTAAGTCCTCTTCAATTCCACGCGTGGGTTGTGCCATCCTTTTTCTGCCAAATCCCTGACTAAGATGACCATCGTGACCCCTTCTCACACTGGAGGAAACTGGTTCTGTTCGTGCAGCCAGCTGGCAATGGAGTCACAATTCAAACCTAAGTCTGTTGACTTGTAAAGTCCGCGTGTTCGTCCCCGTTCCACACTGCCCTGAAATTCCTACTCCCCTGGGATGAGTTTCGAACGGATGCCCCAATATGGAATGATCTAGAGATGTTTCCAAACACGTAGTGGGGCGCTTCACAGATTCCACACACCTGCAGCTCCTGGGTGGGTTCGCATTTAGCTCTCAGCCCCTCGCTGGTCTTGGAATCGTCCCAGGAACCTGAGAGCTGATTCTGTTCAGGCTCCTCCTGTCTTGGGTTATCCATTATGGTTCTGCCCTGACTTGTGTTGCCAACTTATTCAACCAACCAGACTCACCCACCCCATCAGGGGAAGGGCGTCAAAGTCAGCTCATAGCTGCTCTGCCTGGAAACGGCCATGTGAAATCACTAAAGTAGAATGAAAACATTGCATTTCTGCGGGACTTAAAACCTAGATTTAAAAGATATAGGAATTTTAAAACCTAGAGTTCAGGGGAGTAGGAATGTCAGGACGAGTTGATGGCTGCAGCAAACCACCATGGCACATGTATACCTATGTAGCAAACATGCACATTCTGCACATGTATCTTAGAACTTAAAGTATAATAATAATAATAATAAGAGAAAACATTGCATTTCTACCACTCTTGATCCCACCACCTCTAATTGCTTTGCAGTGAACCAGGATGCTCAGGCACTGAGGGTGGTGTTCTCTTGTGTGATTGCTGAAACTGCCCGCACTTCTCACAGATGCCTCTTGGGAAGCTGCCTGCTCAGTCTGGTGAGGTGGGTGCTAGAACTCGGGCCTGGGACACCCTTCCCATGTCCTCACCGTCCTCTATGGCTGTGTCCACTCTCTCATCTTTAAACCCTGACTACACCCAGGGTTGGGAGTCCCTGTCTGTAATAGAATTCTATTTTTACAAAGGCTTTGTTGCTGGCTACTCTCCTACCCCAAGGACTGCTCCATGTAGGTTGCGGTATCAGTAAGCCACAAGCCAAACTCAAAGATCTTCCAAGCCTTAATGAGAACTGGACTTGAAGCCAGCTTCCTTTGAAAACCCCTACACTGCTTAGAACTTTGAAGCCTGCAGGAGAGGCAGAGACAAAAGATGTCACACTCATTAAAACATCTTGGCTCATGACGTAGTGGGGTGTCGTCGACACTGGAGTTGAGTGGAGCCTGTTCTACAGTCACCGTACCACTGCCTGGGGGCCCTGGCTCACACAGTTGGAAATGTGGAGCCAGGACTCAAACCCTTGGACCAGCTGCTTGACTTCTCCCTGGGCCCTGGGTTTCTCACCTGTGAAATGGATCAAGCACATCTACCTCACAGGGTTGTAGGAAGCGTTGAATGATGCCCCAGAGGATGTGCGTGCTGAACTTAACTTGGCACTTAGTAAATACTTGATAACTTCTAGCTCCCCTTTCTTTCCCTTTCACGATGGTAAATGTACTTGGGGGCATCTATTCTGGGTTCTTTCTCTAAGAATTTAAGCCGAGCATCCATCTGGATATTCAGATCCCTGGCAGAGAGGATCTAGTGAAGGCTCCCTGGGGGCCTGACCCTCACCCAGCCACCCCTCCAGGTGCAGTGAGTTCTTGCCCACACCCTCACCATTCGAACTCTATTTACCAAATGGAGCATTGCAATGAAGCCTTGTTGCCATGGACAACAGCGACTGTCCCACTATTATTCAGAATGCTGCAATATTATGTCTCCACAATAGAGAGAAAAGAGAATATGTTCTAATAAAAAGTATGACATCAGGATACTCCAAATACCAAATCTGAAAGCTAATGGCACATTTACACCAGTGTGGCAAATGGCCCATGCTAGCCAGTTGGCCACATCTTCAGCTCCACATTTTCCTTCTTTTTTCTTTTTTGAGACAGAGTCTCATTCTTTTGCCCTGGCTGGAGTGCAGTGGCCTGATCTTGGCTCCCTGCAACTGCCACCTCCCTGGTTTAGGTGATTCTCTTGCATCAGGGTCCTGAGAAGCTGGGATTACAAGCTCCCATCACCACACCCGGCTAACTTTTGTAGTTTTTAGTAGAGGTGTGGTTTCGCCATGTTGGCCTGGCTGGTCTCAAACGCCTGTCCTCATGTGATCCCCCCGCCTTAGTCTCCCAAAGTGCTGGGATTACAGGCATGAACCACCGCACCCAGCCCAGCCCCCTGTTTTCTGGAAACATCTCAGTGTATTGCTATTGCAGAAATCTGAAGAAAGTTCGTAGCCCAGGAGCCTGACCCTTCAGGTGCAGGTGGCTGGGTTCTTATCACTCTGTTTCAGGCCACACTGATGTGCCCACACGTGCGCCTCTCAGAGATGGCTGGTGCACCAGCTCTGTTACTCCCCATCCCATAGGGCAGCCTGGGAGGAAGCGAAACCATGCCCCACCAGCAGGTCAAGTCAGCTTCAAAGGCTGATACAGGAAGCCAGACAGTCAGGGGAAAGACAGCATTCCCTGGGTAGATATGACAAACAACCTTACGAATTCCAGGGTAGAGAAAAGGGGCCCTCTCAAAGGGAAGAGCGCAGTGACCAAGTTGAGGTCAAGACCTAGATTTCAGACAGGCCGCTGCCACCCTGGGCCAATCTGCAAAGGGGCGGATAACGAGACAATGCTCTGCTCTCAGCTACCTGGAGGGTGAGCCTCAGGGACGCAGGAGGATTGAGCCACCAGCCGAGGCCAGCAATTCAAACCTGGAAGAGAAGTGCAAAGGCCAAGATAAGGGAGGAAGAGTTTGTGCATGGGGCAGTAGGTCATGTCTGTAACACCTGCTGAAAAAAACCAGTCATTCGGGAGTTGAAGTGGGGAAGACAAATTTTATTTGGCGCCATTGCAACATGGGGAGAGAGACCCCGGTGTAGAACTAGGCTTTGTTCTGAGTACCTGGATAAGTTGGGATGTATAGCCAAAGAGCCGGGGGTAAGAGATGAAAAATTGCTAAGATGAGACATCAAGTCTGGGGGGAATTCTGAACAGGATTCCTGCTGAAGGCGGGTGCAGGGTGATCAGACACCAAGGGTGAGGAGTGAAGCATTTTGATCAGATACAGAGGATGGGAGATTCTTGCTAAACTGCCTTGCCAGCATTATTTGCTGAAGCTGGATTTTACAAGGAAGCAAACAGAAGCCTAGGAGAAGGTTCAGAAGCCTGACTGAAGTTTGGCCAACCAAAGAATCTTTGTCACACCCCAGGAAGTCTCTCCTTAATTCTAGATAGTTCAGAAGTGGAAGAAAAAGGGAACTCTTTCCCCTGACCCAACTCAGGCAAGTCTAATTACGCTTCCTTAGAGCCACAAAGGAATCAGAGACCGAGGACCTGAGAAGGGGAGGGGCTTCCTCCTCTGGACTCCAGCCTGTGTCTAAGACTGACTGCAAGAAAGATGCTAGGGCCATGATGGAAGCCAGCCCATGGCCTGGCTGGGTGAGAAGGTGGAGAAGACAGAGGCAAAGAAAGCCCTCCTAGCAGCCTGCAGAGCAGGAGTTGGTATGGAGACTGTTCTAGCTGCTCTGTGATGACAATGAGTAATTTTATGTCAACAGCACGCCCTGGAATGGAAGGCAGGGCTGTGGCTCAGAGAACACGGCTCCCAGTGGAAAGATGGGGGTGGTGGGCCGTGGGGAACACTCTCTGCCTGCTTTGGGGAGGCCTCCCTGCGCGGATCCTCATGACCCAAAAAGCTAACACTAGTGGAACTTGGAGCATTGGGGTGAAAATCAGTAGTTCCCAACCAGATGTGATCAAAAAGAAAAGTTCCTACCTAAACATTTAGCCTCAGAAGTAGATTTTTAAAACAAAGCCACAGTTAGTAAATGTGCAGATGAACTGAAGGTTGAACTTCACATTCTGTCTTTGACTGTGAACAAATAACAAGTAAATGCTCCTGCTGCATGGGCTCTGAGTGTTCTTGGGAGTTTGCTTTAAATCTTACTGTTTTATCGTCTTCCGCAATCTTTCTAGATGTCTATTATAGTTTGGAAAGTTACTCGGACTTTAAAAAAGCTTGGACCTTACTTTGTTTATAATGAAAACATTAAAGAGTAGATTAACCCTTTACAAACTAGATATTTAAAAGGGAAGTTGTAATTTTCTTTTTAAGTGATTCATACCATGTCGATTTCAGCCCTAAGAGGCAGAGCATGGGTTCAGAATGAGGCACTTCCGGTTGGAGCTGGGAGGAGCCATGTTTCCTGCCTGGCACTCGATCCTTTAACTTCATCATCTCTTCCCTAAAGTAAACACTCCCTTTAAAAAATGTCAGCCTTTAAGCGACTCTTCTCAGAATGCTCTTTATCTTCAGGGCTATCTATTAATTGTCAGTTTATTTGGCCATCCTAGTTTGCCTGGGGTTGACAGATCGGTTTAATATCCTCTTTAAGGTGAGAGTGGCTTATCTTTACAGAAAGCGTTAGCGGGTGCCTGCTCCAAGCTCGTCACCTTGATTTACTATTTCCCCTACAGCAAATCTCCAGTCATGGTTTTCTTTAAGACGTATCTGGACTTCCTTCTTATTTTCCCTGCTAGTATTTTCAGTCCCTTTCCTGTTTCTGTTTCTTAAGTTCCATTGGATTCAGGGGTCAGGAAACCTCAGGGGCTCAGCTCAGTCCTGTCCATTTGCCCCAGAACCGCAGATGGGTGAGGTCATTTCCCAGACATTGGGGCTGGTGGTGGGAAGACTCCAGGTGGTGAAGGTGACCATGACCTTCAAGAGGGGATGATGGCTCCAGCTCTTCCCTTGACCCCTGGGTTCTCATGGCTTTTGAGAGGATGTCCCAGGACAGTCCGGAGCAGGTGAAAGGGAGCCCTCCACACAGAGTCCAGATGCCCTCCTAGTCATGCTTGCAGTCCCAGCCAGGTACCATCCAAGGTCCCCAAGGTGGGCAAGGGCTCAGGGGCAGGATTCAGGGAAGGTAGTGAGGCCTGAGAGATGCCCCAAACACAGGCTGAGAGCTTCTGCCAGGAGATACCCGTCCTTCAGCTTCTCCCAAAGTTTGGAGGCCTGAGAAAAGTGGCTCTAGCCCTGATTTGCTCTTTGTCTCTGGAGTTGAAGATGAATCATCCGCTCTCCTTTTGCCTTCCAGTTTAAAATAATTGCATGAGTAATACGCTTAATATTTTCCATCTTAAGAGAAACTCTGAAATTAAGAAAAACTGCAGAGCTGTTGGGTGGTTTTCACCAGTTCCTTTTTAAAAAATAAATGTATGTATAATAAAATCTCTCTCTCTCTCTCTCTCTCTCTCTCTCTCTCTCTCTCTCTCTCTCACACACACACACACACACGTAAGTACTTCCAAGGAAAACATCATATTGGTGTTTCCGAGAAAGAGCCTTAAAGACTTGTTATTTGGAGGAAAGGAAAGAAAAAAAAAGTGAAAGCAGTGAGTGGAAGTTTGAGCTTTTCCTGAATTACTGAATGACAAGAATACTAAATTAGCCTCCTCAGAAATGTTAAGGGACCTTGAAAATATGAACTACGAAAGAGCAGGACAGAATTTCCTTGTGGTGGAATAAATCAGGCTACCAGGCTATGCGTGTGTGTGTGTGTGTGTGTGTGTGTGTGTGTGTGTGTGTGTAGAGAGAGAGAGAAAGAGAGAGAGAGAGGCCACAAAGAAAAACAGAAAAAGAGAGAAAGCCCCCTCCATTCTTACAACTACAGTGCTAATTGTTAATGGCCAAAACTAACACTGAGAAGCATGACGGCTGTGAAGCCCTGTCACTCATCGTGCTGTACTATGTTTGAGGGTTTATTTCAGGCAGGGTGATAATACCAAGCCCGCAGCATTCACATTGGTTCCATTTGTGTGGGGGTGGGGAGGTGTGGGCATGCGGGGGCCAAGCTCCCTGGATCTGTACATCTGAGCTCTGCCTTCCCTCGGGGCTGCCAGTCTGAGGAGCATGTGGGTTGTGATCCTTTTGTTCTTTTGGAAGAAAAGGAATGTGCTCCTGGTAAAAATAGTATTTTAAAGGCTTTGAGAAATAATCATGCTACATCAGAGCGGAAGACAAGGGACCCCCTGGAAAGGAGGTCCCACTGGGGAGGCTGGAGTCCCTCTGTGTCCCCCACCCCCCAGGCAATTCCCCCTGGCCTGGCTTTCCCTGAAAAGTGAGCCCGAGATTCCCACCTCCTTCTCCTGTCACTTGCTGTGACGATGTAAAGAAAGTTCATTTGCCCAGAAAATCCTGCTGGGGGCAGGAGACAGTGCCTGGGCTGATGGTTCTAGGCTCAACCTGCCTGTGTCTGCTCCTGATTCTTAAAATGTCCCTGATTGCCTCTTTCTGTTGCTTCTGCTCCCTTGCTTCTACCCACCTTTTTCTTCCTTTGTATTCTCTTACACCACTTAAGAATTTCAAACCTGCTCATTGAATTCCCCGTTCCAAGTTCACAGATGTTTGTGCATTTTATCTTCAGCAGCATTTTCTTCCTCATTTGAGTGTAGTGAGTTTATAAGAATTTCAGCTTCCGCTGGGCAGGGTGGCTCAAACCTGAAATCCCAGCATTTTGGGAGGCCGAGGTTGGGGGATCACCTGAGGTCAGGAGTTTGAGACCAACCTGACCAACATGGTGAAACCCCATTTCTACTAAAAATACAAAAATTAGCTGGGCGAGGTGGTACACACCTGTGATCCCAGCTACTCGGGAGGCTGAGGCAGGAGGTTGACTTGAACCGGGGGCAGAGGTTGCAGTGAGCTGAGATCGCATCACTGTACTCCAAACCTGGGCAACAGAGTGGGACTCTGTCTCAAAAAAAAAAAAAAAAAGAAATCAGCCTCCCCTGGGAAAACAGACTCTGGGGGCTCCTCTAGGAAGGATGTACTTAGGTGCTGGGAGGGGACATACCTCCTGTCCTTTGGCCCCCTAACACTTTTAACTTCTTTTATAGCATTTTCTTTACTCTTTGAGGGAAAGAACCAGGTCTTCGGGTGAGCTAAATAAAATGAAATCAATGAAATAAAAATAAAAGCTCCTAGCAATGGGTAGGGATCGCCTCTCCTGCCATCAACCTTGGATCCTTGATCTGTTCCCTGTATGCTCGGCACTGGCCTTGCACAGCCCACCTGCTGTCGGGGGGTGGGGGTGCCCTCACTCCTGGCCTTGGGGGAGGAGTGGGGGAAGGATGAGGGAAAGAGACTCTGGACAACGAGTCCCATCATTTTGGAGGGTCCTTTTTCTGGACACCAATAGTAACTAACCTCAGAGCTCTCATCGTCCAAGCCTTTTTATTTCATAGGGAGAAAATGGGACTAAGAGATTTATGTTATTTGCCCAATAACTCAGAGTCACTGAATCTAAGAGATAGTGCTAGAATCCAGATATCTGGATTGTTTGCTTACAGCTCTTTCCGCTAGGCCACAATGCCTCCGTGAACATGCACCAAGACAAAACCATTTTTGTCACTTAAAATAATTTTTTGTACTTTTGTACTTTTCCCAAGAGTTGCCTATGGGGGACCAAGGCACTGTGAAATCAGTGGTGCGGTGCGGCGGGGCTGGACATTAGCTTAGAGATCCGGGGCTGCAGCTCCTTTGGGTTACTCAGGAGGGGACGGTGGGCGTGGTCAGGGCCCCAGAATGGAATGAGGACTGTCCAGTTTATTGTTCTCAATTTTGCTGCCTTCTGAAAATAGCCCTGGAAAATCAAAATAGATTCCTTCTTTTGTTGTATAAACCAGGGCATCTTTGATGAGATTGATATTAATTTTCTTTGAAGATAGCCTCACTTTTCATTCATCTGGAGTATTTGATTCTGTAGACATTCACTGTGTGCTCACCCTGTGCCAGGCACAGGCTTGATGCTGTGAGATTCCCTATCCCTGGTGGCCAGCCAGCACTCCTGTCTGTTCACAGCTGGGCACAGGTCTCTGCTCTCAAAGTGTGTGCAGCATGCAGGCTGCCCATTGTCCTACCCCTGGCCCAGAGCTCACCTCTAAGTGGCGGTCAGTCTGCTGGAGTTCACAGCTGTTGACCAGAATCCCACGGGGCAATGGCTTTAGCTTCTAAGCTTAGACATCATATCCGTGGTTTACAGGGCTGGGTGTTGAAGAAGCTTGTTTGAGATTAGTGTGAGGAACAAGTAAAACTGCAGCTGGCCTTCAGACCAGGCCATTGAAGTATATTGGGAAGTAGGGGGGCTGATCTTTGGGGAGCTGCATGATGGTGGGAGCTCCATAACTTCAAACTTGGAGGGGGTGGGACACAAGTGCTTGGAGTCACTACAGGGAGAGGGTTCTGAGTGTGCCACGAACACACAGTTTCTACTTAGTATTTGCGTTTTGGGGGTTGGTTGTTGGGGCACCTGATGGAAATGGTTGTGGTGGTGGCTTGTGCCATTGTCATGGGCTGAACTGTGTTCCCACAAGATTTGTATGTTGAAGTCTAACTCCTCGTACCTCGGGATGTGGCTACATTTGGAACAGGGTCTTTAAGGAGGCTGTGAAACTCAAATGAGGTCATGAGAGTGAGCCCTAATCCAGTATGCCTGGTGTCCTCGTAAGAAGAGGAGATTGGGACACAGGTACAGAGTGCACCCTCGGAGGAGGAGGCCATCTACAAACCAGGGGAGAGGTCTTGGGGTAAACCAACCCTGGAGATACCTTGAACTGTTGTTTAAGGCACACGTTTCTGTGGGATCTTGTTATGGCAGCCCTAGTAAAGTAATGCAGTCTTTACAGTCAGGATTCTGCCGAGAAACAGAACCAACATACTGATGACTCTTGAACAGCACAGGTCTTAGGGGTACTGATCTTCCCTGCAGTCAAAAATCCACACATAACTTTTGACTCACTCAGAACTTAACTACTAGTGGCCTCCTGTTGACGGTAAGCCTTACCAATAACATAAGCAGTCAATCGACACGTATTTCTTATGTCATATGTTTTATATACTGTATTCCTGCAATGAAGTAAGCCGGAGAAAAGGAAACGTTATAAAGAAAATCCTAAGCAAGAGAAAATATATCTACTATTTATTAAGTGGAAGTGGATCATCATAAAGGTCTTCATCCTCATCGCTTCATGTTGAGTAGGCTGAGGAGGAGGTGGGATTGGTCTCACTGTCTTAGGGGTGGGAGAGAGAGAGGAGGCAAAGGAGATGGCAGGGGAAGCCAGAGAGGAAGGCACACTTGGTGTAACTTTCACTTAAAAAAAAGAGAGTATAAATGGATCCACAAAACAATGTAAGTATAAGTTCACACCCATGTTGTCCAAGGGTCAAGTGTGTGTGTGCATAAAAGGACATGTATCAGGGAATTGGCTCATGCAATTATGAAGATCAAGTAGTCCTATGATGTACTGTCTGCCAGCTGGAGAGTTGGGACAGCTGGTGGCATAATTCAGTCTGAATCCAAAGCCTAAGAACCAGGAGCCAATGGTGTGACTCCCCCCGTCTGAGGCCAAAGGCCTGAGAACATGGAGCAGGAGGCTTGTGTAAGTCCTGGAGTGTAAAGACCCTAAAACTGGGTGCTCTGATGTCGAGGGTGGGAGAAGATGGTTGTCTCAGCTCAAGAAGTGGAGAGACGTCACCCTTCCCCTGTCTTTCGGCTCTATCCCAGCCCTCAGTGGATAGGCTGTTGCCTGCCCACATTAGTGAGGGCAGACGTTTATGCACCCCACCAAGTCCCATGCTCATCTGTTCCAGCAGCACCCCACAGATATTTCACCAGCTACCTCGGCATCCCTGAGCCTGGTCAAGTTGACACCTACAGTGAACCATCACTCGGCCCTTCTCAGCCATCCTGGGGTAGCCCATGTCTCACACGGTGGAAGCTGGCACCGTGAGTGTCTCTAAGTCACTTGGAGGGAAATATGTGAATATTGCTTACGTGCTCGAACTGCTTGCATATAAAAGAGGTGCCAAGAGTCTATGGAATTTCTAAGCCATGGCCAAAAGGAATGGGATCACGTAGGGAACCAGCAGGGAGCACCCCTGTGGTGGGCAGTGGTGGGAGCACTGGAGTGTGGGTGGCCGGGACATGGGGCAGGAGCAGGAGCAGGAGCAGACACAGAGGAGAGGCCACGAGGGACCAGGAGCAAAGACAACTGATAGGTACTGGGAACTAAAAACTCATGCGATTTTCCCCTAAGCCCTTCATCATCCTCAAGGAGGTGGGACGCGGAGAAACAGGAGGTGTCATAGCTGTGGTGCACACACTCTGAGCCACGCCATCAATGCTTTCCTCTGTCAACATTATCTGATTTAGATATCAGCCCAGTTTTCTGCCACCCCAGTGTTCACTGTGCATGTTCCTATCGTGACAACCGGACAGTGCAGGACACTTCCCAAAGGCCACAGAACATGCTGGCTTGTCCTCCCTCAGGAAAACTGAGACCAGTAAGATCAGCTGTCCTGAGACAATTGCCTTGGCCAAAAGGGTTGGGATGAATCTTCACCATGATTCCATATGTTCGTATGGACCCTGAGGGGACATGCCCCGTGTTAACACCACGATCTCATTTCCTCCTCTTCGCCCCTTGAGTAGCAGGTCTGGTAGTGCAGAAAGAGCACAGGGCTTTGGACTCAGGCACCTGGCTTTAAATACCAGCTCCGCTAGGTACTCTGTTTTACTTTGGGCTTCCCTTATCAGGACAAAAAGGCTTTCAAACACAGATGAAGCTTCGGGGTAAATTAGAACAAGAAGTCTTTCTCGTGACATTTTATTCTCATTTGTCAGAAAATTATTGCAACCCTATGATAACAGTGGTATGACACCTTCCCCTTTGATGTGGCCCCTGGACACTTCTGGGGGGCACTCTGGAAGGCTCCTGGCACGTACGGGCTCTCTGCTGTCAGCAGGCATCGCAGCCTCCATCCCATCTGTCTCGGAGGAAACAGACCTGAGATGATGGATAGATATGGGACTCAACCCCAAGTCTGCTGCTTCTCCTCCAGCTCCCCTTCCTTCATGCTGCAAATCTGTCTTCAGGAAATATTTCTGTCTCTCCATAGCATATCCAGCTATGTCTTTTTGCCAGAAACAAAGAAGTGCATTCACTGACCCTGCCCACAGGAATTGGTAGGCTTTCTCTCAGCCAAAATGCTGCCAGCAGAGAGCAAATATTAGGATTCCTAAAACTCAGAGCTCTCGGGAAGATGGGGAGCAGCACAAAAAGGGGGTCCCAAACTCTGCCAGATTCTATTCACTATATTTGTGGTCTTGATGAAATGACCCAGCCTCAGTAGATTCAGGTTCTTTATATATAATACAAGGGAACAATACTCACATTTCTTGCTGAGATATTATTAGGCAGAACTTATGAACTTCAAAGAATGTGAGAGAGAGCCAGAGGTACAGCACCATGGCAGAACAGCATGTTAGCCCTGCTGTTGTTAGCACAGAATCACCACTGTTAATGTAAAAACATTTTGACAGTCTCTGGAAAAATCTCATCTAGTAGGAATAATCAAGTCTACCCAAGGAGGGAGTATTAGAAAGAACATGAAATGCTTCACTCGTTTGACTATGGAACAATGTTTGATATTCTTTTTTTTTTTGAGACAGAGTCTTGCTCTGTCACCAGGCGCCAGACTGGAGTGCAGTGGCATAATCCTGGCTCACCGTAACCTCCGCCTCCCGAGTTCAAGCAATTCTCCTGCCTCAGCCTCCTGAGTAGCTGGGACTACAGGCACGTGCCACTATGCCCAGCTAATCTTTGTATTTTTTAGTAGAGATAAGGTTTCACCATGTTGGCCAGGATGGTCTTGATCTCTTGATCTTGTGATCTGCCCGCCTCAGCCTCCCAAAGTGCTGGGATTACAGGCGTAAGCCACCGCACCCGGCCCTCAATGTTTGATATTCTATATGCCCCACAATGGGATTGCAGTGATGAAAAAGAAACACATAAACCTTTCCTCTAGAAGCCTACAGACTAGTAAGTATGGGACAGGCGAACCAGAAAAAGCAGATGGAGAAATCTCAACATTACAGGGGGTATGCAAGACATAAGTACCATTTTCACTTGTATCAGTCTCCTTGCTGTCCACAGAGTAAGGTATAGTGGGCGTCTATCGTTTTGTCTCCCCAATATCCAGCTGTTCTCTGGTAAAGCTTCTGATTAGTTACTCACTCACTCCCATTCCCAGTTCAGGAGGCTGGGGTCGGGCTGGCCTCGCTCCTAGGATCTAGGGTGTAGACATGTTACCCAGGCTGTATCCATTACGCACCTCATCCGCCTGGCTTCAAAGAACTGGGCTAGGGATAGAGTTGCCACATAAAATACAGGCTGTCTATTTAATTTAATTCAAATTTAAATTTGAACTTTAGGTAAATAAATAATTTCTTATATACTTCTCCAATATTGCATGGGCAGACCTATACTATGAAATTATTCATTGTTTATTTGAAATTCAAATCTGACGGACAACCTGTATTTTTATTTGTGAAATCTGGCAACCTTATTCAAAACGGCAAATGATAGCCTTTCCCAGGACATTTTCGGTGTTGTTAGCAGACAGGCACTCTGTCCCCGCCAGAACTATGATAGCTGCGGTTACCCATCTTTGGGGGAGCCATCCTGAGAAAGGAGTTGACACACCAGGCAGAGCTGCGGGATGGGAAGAAGTACCCCCATCAGGTCTTCAGAGCCTCCCATCCAGCTGTTCTGATGGACCCCGGCCTTTCTAGCTAGGGGAGCAGGCAATCTCTTTTGCCACTTGCAACAGAAAGTGCCCTGTTCAGAACATTCTGCATTCCCGACTCTGCACAGCACCTCCAACTTCCCCCATTTTAAGGGATTTTCGTCCTATCAAAATCTTTCTTATTCTTCAAAGGGTCCACTCAACTCTAATCTTCTCCAGAAATTGTTCACAGACTATTCCAAAAAACCTGCACACAGTACCCAGGGTCACACACACAGGTCTCTTTTGTATCCTGGAATGTCATATGTCTGGCCCAAAGGCTTAGCTTATTTTAAAGACCTGGATACTCTCTAGGTTTCAGTTTTCTTTGAATCGCTTGAAGCCCAATAACATTCTGGATTAGATTTGTTTAACTGATTGTGAGCAAAAGCAAGGAGCGGTCATGTCAGTGCCATCTTTCTTGAAGTGGCAGGATACCTTGTAAAGTCCCTGATGTGTGGGGTCAGGAGTCCAGGGTTTGAGTCAAGCCACTCTCACTGACACCTCTCTGGCTGGGACACCCTTGTACTCATAGGAGGACTTTTGTGAGTGCTCACTGTGGGTACTCGGCCAGGACACACTAGTACTCACAGGAGGACTTGTGTGAGTGCTCACTGTGGGTACTCATGCAGGTACTCTCACCTTTGGTCTCCTCCTCTGTAAAGTACTGAGGTGTCCAGCATCTAGCATATGTTTCCAATTTCATAGTTCAGTGACCCAAACTCATGCTGATAGGTCCAAGGACTGGCATAAGACAAAGAACATCTGGATTTCAGAAAAGTATTTTTACAAAGTACTCATGAACTTTAGGAGAATTTCTCTTTAGAAGAAATAGAGAAAAAAAAATCAAAATTCAATCTAAATGAGAGGAGATTTGTATAACACATGTTTAAGAATCTACAGAGGCAGGCATTCTTAGAGGGGAGATGTGGTCAGCAGGAGGGCTTGTTCTGTATCCCGGGATTTATCAACAATTCAAGGTAATTGAAAGCACTCTTACCAACTTCCCGGTGGCACAGAACTGGGAGGAATGGCCAATACATTGAAAAAGAGAAACGAGATTCAAACCAATTTGATATTCCAAATCCTTAGTTTGTGGCAAATTATACAAATGTACATATATCCAACTGGTTTGAAAAACAGGCCAACCATGTAAATGCAAACTAGGCATGCAGTTCCTGTGAAAAAGACATGTTAGGTTTATGACAAGCTGAATAGGAATCATCAGTAGCTGTCTAAAAAACAAATGCAGTGTTAGCATGTGTTATCAGTTCTGCAGAGCTAGGTTCAAGGACATAAGAGCTGACTGTGCCCTGTGCCAAACATATCCTTTTATTAAAAATAGTATTAATGGGGCTCATCCCAAAGAGAAAAGGGTGTGATGGGAGAAGTATGGAAATCGCCCTTTCGTGGTTCATTCAGCTGTGTATGTTCTTATTCATTCTGCAAATAGACTCAGCCTTGATCAGTAGTGACTTGGAATCCTATTTGAATGAGGTCGAAGTATAAATAAATTAATATAGACAAATGAATAAAATATGCCAGAAACTGTGCTCCAATAAAGTGGGAATTTCAGGCCCTCCACAAAGAGCTGGAAGAAAGGAGCTTACTGGGAACAGGAGGCAAAGAAAGAGGGAATCTGGGAAGGTGGGCCACAGAGATGGTGGCTTCAGGTCAGACCTTTCAAGGGAGAGGCTGAGTTCATCACACTCCACAGTTCAGGGCACTCTGACATCTTTCCTTGTATTTCCTGATTCATTTATTCCATTTCATCTCCATTCTTCACCCAGGAGGCCATCCGTTTAATGGGTTTATGTGTGTCATTTGATTTGTATGGGTTCTTGAAAAGTATGTGTGATTGTTTTGAGTCTGTTTTTGCATAAATGGTGTACTATATATCTGATTCTCTTTCTCATTTCTTTTCATTCAAGTCTGTGTTTTCAGAACTAACCAGGCGACTGTGCAGTCCATCATCATTATTCATGATTCTGTATTTGTGAATTTGCCTACTCGGTGAAATGCATCTGTAACCCAAAAATCAACAGTCAAGGCACTTTCACAGTCACTCTTGGACATACTCAGAGCTCTGAAAGATTTGTGTTGCCAGATGTAGAAGCCCCTAGCAGAGGTGGAATAAGACAGCATTCTGCCTTCCTGTTTCTGCTCTCATAATGTAAACAACCATCCTTTTTGCAGTCTGTTTAGTGCTACACTTTTCACATTTTTCTGCTTTTGGGGGATAATTCTGCTGCTGGAAATGGCCCCAAGCATAGTACTTAGAGCTGTCTAGTGTTCCTAAGTGCAGTAGGCAGTGATACCCCTAATGAAGAAAACACATGTATTAAAGAAGCTTCATTCAAGCATGGGAGTTAGTTCTATTGACTGTGAGTTCAATGCTAATGAATCAACAATACAGATGAAATAAAGTGCCTTTAAACAGCAGCACACATAAAGCAAGGTTATATACACTGATAAGTTGATGAAAGTGTTGTGACCCGTGGCTCACAGGAACCTAACTCTGTATGTCCCCTAGAAGCAATGGTGCGGTGTTTACTCAGTGTTCACAGACTACAGAACAGAGCTATTGTAAATAACAAAAATTGACTGTACCTCTCTTTCATTTCTCACTGCTGTGTAGTACTCCATATCACACTTTGTGTTATTTATACATTTCTCCAGCAATGGACACACTCAGTCCCCATAATCAAGACTATAACAAGCATCCTCCTGTATCTTCCCTCAGAGGACAGTGTGAGAATTTCCCTGGAGGCATTCCCAGGAATGGGATCTCCCAGTCCTAAGGTAAGTACATTTTACCAAGTAGTGCTGGATTGTTCTAAAGAAGGGACACCCCATTTACCTCTCAGCAGCTTCATCTTCCGTAGAGCCCTGCCATGACCCACCTGCTTGCCATCTTCAACTTTCTAATTTTTGCAATGTGATGGGTATAAAGTCATAGTTCATTATAGTTTTTATTTCATGTCTCTAATCAAATGAGTCTGAGCATTTATTCATTTGCTTATTATCTTGTATTTCCTGTTTTGTGAATTGCCTATTTGTACTCTTTGTCCATTTATCTGTTGAGGTCCCTGTGATTAATTTGCAAAAGTTTCTTGTATATTTTAGATATTTGAACCATGTCAGATGTTGGCATTTTAAATGTATTCTCCTGAATTTTCATTTGCCTTTAATTGTGTCCATGATTTCTTCATTAAATGGAAATCCTTAATGTTAATATAATCAAGGACTATAACTTTGAACCTGAGTCCTGAAAGATGGGTGATATCTAGCAGGAGAAGGAGGGGTGGAAGTTTAGGCATAAGCTTCAATATAAGAGGTCCTATCACTGAAGAGCCAAAGGCAACTGAAATTTTTTCAAACAGAAAAGATAAAATACAGACAGCAGAAAAGCTATTTCATTCAAAGGGCTGTATGTCAAGGATGCTTTAGACATAGTCTATCACCGAGTAACAAAGAGTTCCCTGGGTGATGGGGAGCCCCCAGTTCCTCCAGATGGCCATGCATAGGCTGGAAGATCATCATGAGTGCCACATGGACCATAGCCTTTATAAGCCCTGAAGGTACTGACAGTTCTGAGTGCTTAGAGCCTGTAGATGGCATAGAAGAGGAAGAAATTCCACAGAGATTGCTCTGTTCCTTAACCAAGCAATTCCTCATTCCCATGCAATGCTCACCTGGCTGAGCTAGTCTTCCCAGCATCTCTCAGCAAGTAGGAGCATTTTCTTACTGCACCCCACTCCACCTCTTACTTACACAGGCACAACTCATTAATCTCATGGACGTGGCATTAGGCAAACCCTTTCTGTGACTTTTTGTTTTAATTCACAATTTAGACTTCTAATTGGCTCCCCCAATTCTAGGTTCTAAATCTGGAGAAAGGTACAGGAAAGGGTGAAGATAAAATATCAAATAGACCCCAGTACAGTCATGAAGCAGTCAGAAAAGAGAGTTTCTTTCATTCACCCATTCATTCATTCATTAATTCATTCACATTGTACACTAGTGAGTGTATCCTCCATGCCAAGCACTGGTCGTAGGACTGGAACAGGATGAACAGCAAGAGTGAGCAGAACAGATGTTGTTCAACCCTCAGGGAGCTTACAGTCTAGAGGGGCAAACATCTATGTAGCACCAAATCTACAAATGTATTCACACTGCCACCCACCTTCTCCCTCCTGCCTTCCTTTAAAATTAGTGAGATGAATAAGAGAAATGCAAATTAGAATCAGATAAAACTACCATTGTGTCTACTGCATTGGCAAATATCGAGGAGGAATTTGATGGCGTATTCCGTTGGTAGGCTGTAGGACAATAGGCAAGTTTGTACATCGCTGGTGGGAAAGCAAGTGGGTGCAGCTCCTATGGAGGAAAATCTGGCAATACAGAGCAAAGTTACATATGCATTTAACTCTTTCACCAGCAACCCACCCCTAGGAAATTTTCCCTAAGATAGGTGAAAATACGATATGCATGCAAAGCTATTTAGTATAGTACCTCTTTGTAACAGCCAAAGATTGGAAAAGCAAACCAAGTGTCCGTCACTAGTTGAAGAAGCCAAATCCATACAACGGAGAACCAAGCTTTATAAAAAGGGAATAAGGAATGCTGTACATTCGAGTATGAGAAATTGGAAAAGCTGAGAACAAAGTGCAGAGTATGCACCGTATATCTTAGAATAGGAGTGAATAGTATATATATACAGGTACTATTTTAAAATTTTAATGGAAGTGTGTACCAAAAACTAACAAACATGCTTATGTGTGTAGGAAGGAGGAAACAGGTGATGAGTAAGACAATAGATCTTATTTTATAAATTTGACTTTGCAGCCGATGAAATGTTTTATTAAACAAAATTTAATAAGCAAAGCATGTTTCCCCAAAATACTGAAATCAGAATGAAACAACTGAGCTTAAATGTGTATAAAGGTGGTGGCTTAACCACAAAAAGAGAAATTATTTCAGATGACTTTAAAACGTAGTAATATTTTTATTTATTTATTGAGATAGAGTCTTGGCATGACCTTGGCTCACTGCAACCTCTGCCTTCCAGGTTCAAGCAATTAACGTGCCTCAGCCTCCCAAGTAATTGGGATTACAGGTCTGCATCACCACGCTCTGATAATTTTTGTATTTTCAGTAGAGATGGGGTTTCACCATGTTGGCTAGGCTGATCTTGAACTTCTGACCTCAGGTGATCCTCCTGCCTCAGCCTCCTAAAGTTCTGGGATTACAAGCCTGAGCCACCATGCCCTGTCAAAACATAGTAATTAAACTATTTGTCTTTATTAGGATTCATATCCCAAGGATTAAAAGATTCACAAAGAAACCCAAAACTGTTTCCAACAATATTATGGTTAGCAATATTTAATTTAATTACTAACATTACTAGTAATGATATTATTATTATAGTTGATGTTGTTATTTTGGAGTTTTTAAATATATAAAATGATTCTATTTTAACTATATGTGAAATAAAATGATAACAGACACACGCAATAAGATAAACCAAACAATTCATTATAATAAAGTTAATGGCCAAGAACAAAAGTTTTTAGTGTAAAAGAAAAGAAATAATTCCAAAACTCATGATGTATTTTCTCTTAGAGTTTTTTTCTAGTTTTATCCACTGAAAAGGTCTAGAAACAGTAACTACCTGGTAACAATGAGTATCCTGATCAACCACATTATGATCTTGGAACATTGTTTTCCACTAAAAAGAGCTAGAAGCCCTTGTAGAAATGGCGGTTTATGTGCCTGGGACAAGATGAACCTGGAACATTTCATTAAACCAAAAAGCAAGAAAGTCATCAAACAACTGGAGATTGTTTCAAATGGCCCAGGAGTCATCCAGAAGGGACTGCTTCTGGCCGAAGATGGGGAAAGTTAATCATCAGAAGGATTAACAATCGCAATGGATAGAGACGTATTAAACACCTAAAAATCTACAGCTCTAATCATGCCAACTTTACAAAACCTCACTGGTCACCTTGGAAGACAATAGGGAGCCACTCCATATTCTAGAAACTAGTGAACACAGGGAAAGAACCAAGCACACATTTTGTATTTCCTCTATGAACTGCACCTCAGGATAACCAAGTACTTGGTAGGAAAGTCGCCCCCCACCCCAAGATTCCCATCAAAAGCAGCAGAGGAAATACCTATTGGTTTCATGCAGCCACCATAACAAAGAACCATAAACTAAGTGGTTCAAACAGCAGCAATGTACTGTCTCCTGGTTCTGGGGGCTGGAAGTCGAAGATCAAGGTGTTGGCAGGGCCGTGATCCCTCTGATGGTGCTAGAGAAGGGTCTGGGCTAGGCCTTCTCCTGGTTGTGGCAGCAGAACTCCAGTCTTCACTCACATTCTCCCTGTGTGCTTATGCATCTGCCTCTGCATTCAAAAGTCTTCTTTTTACACCACCAGCTCTATTGGATAAGCGGCTCCCCCTACTCCAATACGGCCTCATCTTAACTAATTCCATCTGCAACAACCCTATTTCCAAGTAAGTTTGCAGCTGAGGTTGGGATGGGAGGATAGGACTTCAACATACGAATTTTGGGGTAACACACTTCACTCCATGACAGAATGATGGAATTACAATAATGGCCATCCACAACTGCCAAGACCACAGGTAAAGAGCTAATGAGAGACTTGCAGGATGGAGCAGGTGGACCCCACCAAAGCCCCCTATCAGTCTTAACCCCACTGGACTCAGGAAAACCTACATAATGGCCCTGATGTGATGTGACAGGAAACGCAGAGAAACCTGGGAAGCACTCTTGCCTCTCCCTGCTCCTAACCCCCACCCCAAACCCCAAACCAAACCAAACCAAACTGACAATCACCACCACTCCACCTGAATCTTCAGATGTTAGATGGAAGCTGGCAACCTAGAGGAGTTTATCAGTGAGAGAAGAATGTGTTAAATGACGGCTCGGATATGTCATCAGCGAAATCCAGAAGGTGTGAAGTTCTCTAAGACAAAGACCTGGTTTTCTCAACAAATGTTAACAGGGAAAAAATGGAAGGAAGAAGCCCCTTTAAAAAAGCATATCAACCAAATTCAGTGTGTGTGATTGTTTTGCTTTTGATCTGAACAAGCCAGCTGTTAAAAATAAAGGCATGTAAGGGACTATCGAAATTTATACACTGAGTAAATACTTCAAGATGCTAATCAATTATTAAGTGCGATAATAGTTTTGTTGTAATTTTTTAACTCCTCATTTTAAGGGATACATACTGAAGTATTTGTGAATGAAAAGTTATAATGTCTTGGATTTATTTTCAAATAATCTGGAGACGGGTGATACATTGGGTGGGATTATAGATGAAATGAGATTGGCCCTGCGGTGAAGCTGGGGTGGTGGGAATACAGGATTTCAGTATACTATTTTCTCTACTTTTGTGGGTTTGCAATTTTCAATAATAAAGTGTTAAAACATTGATGAGGTGGCTCTCCTCCTATAAAAGTCTTATCTGTTCATCTCTGTACTGGATGCCATCCCATCTTATCTTCTCAAGGATTTAGCTCTCTGTTTATTGCCTCTGAGCATTGTAAATCTCTCTCTTTGAATCTCTCTCTCTTTTAATATCTCTCTCTCTCTTTCCTGAGTCATCTCCACAGATTATAAACATGCTCCACCATCTCCCATCCAAAAAAAAAAAAAAAAAAAGGAAAAAATGGAAAACCAACTCTCATTTCTCCCCTTGGTCCTTCTAATCTGCTTCATCCACCCAATTATTTTAATCCCCTGCACAACCCTAACTTCTCTTCTTAGAGGTAAACTTCCTGATTCCTCACCATCCATTCACTCTCCAATCCACTGCAATCTGGCTGTTGCTGGAACATGGGCACCGTGTTCCATGACCTCCACATGTTCCATGATCTCCGCATGTTCCATGACCTCTGCATGTTTTATGACTTCCACATGTTCCACGACCTCAGCATGTTCTATGAACTCATGTTACATGACCTCCACGTGTTCCATGACCTCCACGCGTCCCATGACCTCCACATGTTCTATGACCTCTACGTGTTCCATGACCTCCACATGGTCCATGACAGCCACATGTTCCATGACCTCCACGTGTTCCATGACCTCCACAGCGTCCACTACAGCAGTCGCTGCTCTGTCTCTCAGCTGCGCTGACCTGGTTCCATGTCACTCTCCTACTGTACACTCTGGCCCTGTCCATCTGTCCTCCCTCACTGAATGTCCCTCTTCCCTGACTCACAGCACTCCCTCCATGCAGCTACTTTCAGTTCCTCCAACTCTTCCTATGACATCCGGGGTGCAGCACCATCCCCAAGGCACTTCCCTAGGGAGGCTCCTCTCACACCTCAGGTCTTCAGGGTGAACTTCACCATCCTTTTGCCCAATGAGGTCCCTCATCGAGTCCTTGTCATTGCATCCACTTCCCTTCTCTTATAGCACTTGTTACAAATTGCAATCATCTTTTTTTATTTGTTTATTACTTGATGGACTCTCAACTCTACATGGAGAGAAACCAAATTGGTTCTGTTCCTCACTGTCATCCCAGCAAATAGTACGGTTTCTGGCACACAAGGGCATGTAAAAATATTTGCTGAATGGAAACATTAAATGATACATTGATCAAATGATTACCCAAATTAGTATAATTGCAAATTGTGAAAAGCAGTACCTAAAAAAGGCACATTTCAATTCTTGATCTGGTTTGAGAGGGAGGGTCCCCAAAGCTTCCTGGAATTGCATTGAGCTGAGATCTGCAGTGGAGGGAGGTGCAGGGGAGACGTGGGGCAAATATAAGAAGAAAAGGCCAGTAGAGCCCAGCAAAAAGCCTCAAGGACTTTTGAAACCAAAAAGCCACCGAAGGATCTGAGATTCATGGTTTCCTTTACAGGCAAGTCTGTGGGTGATTCTTAGGAGTGAGTGGGACATGAGGGGTAGTCAAGGTCAGTGTTGTCCAGGCTACATTTAACACTTGTTTGCCAGCAGACGAGGAAGCTCTAGCAAGTTTCCTGGTCCTCCGTGTGTGGGCTGAGGCGAGGTCTTGGCCCCAAACACCAGCTGAGCTGGAGAAGCTTTCTCCTTGCCCCAAGCTGGGAGCTGCCTTCTGTCTTCACGTTACGTCCTCCTGTGTGATTGTGATACAAGCCATGTTGACACAAACAGAACTTCAGATACTGTCTAATTCACTTTTGCTCAACAGACCTCCTGTGCTCAGATCTCTAGGTTTTGCCTTAGGGATGGTCAGAGTTCAAACATATCTTCGCCCAAAGCAGCTTTTAAGGACAGGAATCAGAGGTTTTATGCAGCCAACAACCACCAAAAGAGGTGGCAGATTGCAAGTGCTTCAAACAGACCCCGAAGGAACAAAGGATGGATGAAGGGCTTCTGAAAGTCACCCAAATATGCATGCACGTGCACACACACAAGCACACAGATGTGCACACATATGCACATACATACACAGGCACACACACACAGACATGCACACACACAAGCACACATGCACATACAGACAGATATACACACAGACACACACACACAGACATGCACACACACAAGCACACAGACGTGCACACATATGCACATACATACACAGGCACACACACAGACATGCACACACACAAGCACACATGCTCAAACAGACAGATATACACACAGGCACACACACACAGACATGCACACACACAAGCACACAGACGTGCACACATATGCACATACATACACAGGCACACACACACAGACATGCACACACACAAGCACACATGCACATACAGACAGATATACACACAGACACACACACACAGACACACGCACATGCATGCACACACACACAGAGAAAAAGTAAAAAGGTTCCTTGAATACATAATCTGTCCTCTGATTCGGTAACTCTGCTCCTCGGAGCCAGCTCTATGGAAGTAATCAGAGACAGGCAGTAATGAATGCACTAGTATGACTGCTTTAATGCTATTTACAAAGTAAAAAAATTAGGTAAACCTATGTCAGAAACAAGGAGAGGGCTAAATAAATTAGAGCTTGCCTAAACTAGTATGTAGCCATTACAATTACGTTTATAAATAAACTTTAATTGCTTAGAAATGCTTGTGATATTAAATGAAAATAATAAAATGAATAAATAACTATACAGTATGAACTAAAATATTTGAGTTTCTCTCTATATGTTAGATGGATGGATGCAAAGGAAAAAAGATTAGATAGAAATCATAATTATAGTTATTTCTGATTGGTGAAAATTGTGTTATTTTAATTTTTTATACTTTATTTTTACTAAACACATATTATGCAACTATAAATAAACAGTTAAGAAACTTCTTTATTTATTCATGTTTTTATTTACTGTAGTAAAAATATACATAACAGGCTGGGCACAGTGGTTTACGCCTGTAATCCCGGCACTTTGGGAGGCCAAGGCAGGCTGATCACCTGAGATCAGGAGTTGGAGACCAGCCTGGCCAACATGGAGAAACCCCATCTCTACTAAAAATACAAAAATTAGCCGGGCATGGTAGCAGTCACCTGTAATTCCAGTTACTTGGGAGGCTGAGGCAGGTGAATCTCTTGAACTTGGGAGGCAGAGGTTGCAATGAGCTGAGACTGTGCAACTGCACTCCAGCCTGGGCAACAGAGTGAGACTCCATTTCAAAAAACAAAAAAAAAAGACATAACATAAAATTGATCAGTTTAACCATTTTTAAGCACACATTTCATTGGCATAAAGTATACTCACCTTGTTGTGCAACCCCCACCACCATCCATGTTCAGAAGTCTTTCATCTTCCCAAACAGAAACGCTGTACCCCATTAAACGCTAACTTTCATTTCCTCCTCCCCCAGCCCCCGGCCACCACCATTGTGTACTCTCTGTCTCTGTGGATTTGACTGTTCGAGGTGCCTCCTATGGGTGGAATCACACAGTATTTGTTCTTCTGTGTCTGGCTTATTTCACTTAGCATAATGTCCTCAAGGCTCATTCATGGCTGACTCATGTTTTAAGGATTGAGTGTTACTCCTACAATCTGTCAGGTCACAGTGTTAATCTAATCACAGAGATCTACAAGGTCTTTTGTGTGAGACTCAATGGACTCGAATATTTTGTTTTAACGTAAGTGTCCCTCTCACAGAGCCTCTGGAAGGGATGTGAAGAGGCCGTATTAACATCATCCACCCATGAATGTCCACCTCTACTTTACCTCCAGGAGCACCAAGTAGCTGGAGATGTCACATTTCTGTATTTAGTCTTGAGAAGTGGTGAGTGGAAGATGAAGCTAGGATTCATTTTGGTTAGAAAAAATCTGGAAGGAGCTTTGAAAACGTCTAATAAAATCCTCGTGTTTCACAGAGGCTCAGGGGACCTTCATGAATTGCTTCCAATTGCAGAGGGTGGGCAATACAGAGTCATGAACACAAGTTCAAGCTTGGCTTCTATTCCAGCCCAGCCAGCATCTGGGAACCATGTGACCCTGGGGAGACTACTTCAGAAATCCAGATCCCAGCTCCTCATCTACAATAAAGATGCTGCTATGTTTTGAATGTGTCCCCCAAATTCCACATGTTGGAAACTTAATCCCCAATGTGGTAGTATTAAAATCACCTTTAAGAGATTATTAGATTGGCCAGGCACAGTGGCTCACGCCTGTAGTCCCAGCACTTTGGGAGGCCTCGGTGTGCAGATCCCAAGGTCAGGAGATCAAGACCATTTTTGACAACATGGTGATACCCCATCTTTACTAAAAATATAAAAATTAGCTGAACATGGTGGCATGTGCCTGAAGTCCCAGCTACTCGGGAGGCGGAGGTTGCACTGAGCTGAGATTGCATACTGCACTCCAACCTGGCAACAGAGAGACTTTGTCTAAAAAAAAAATACCCCAAAAACAAAAACAGGTGATTGGATCATGAGGGCTCTGCCAGCATGAATGGAATAATCTGTTTATAAATTAATGGGTTAATGGATTAATGAGTTATCATGGGAGCAGAGCTGATGTCTTTATAAGAAGAGAAAGAGAGACCTGAGCACATGAGCACACTCAGCCCCTCACCATGTGATGCCACCTCAGGATTCTGCAGAGAGTCCCCACCAGCAACAATACCTGCACCAGATGCACCCTGTCAACTTGGGACTTTTCAGTTTCCATAACTGTAAGCAACAAGTGCCTTTTATTTATAAATTATCCAGTTTCAGATATTCTGTTATAAGCAACAGAAAATAGACGAATGCAGGCACCATGACTGCACCCATTTCATACATTTCATACAATTGGGCAGGTACAATTTAAAGTGCCTGAATTAATGCCTGGCAATAATAAATAATTAATAAATGCTAAGTCTTATTATTATTATTAGAATCAGGATCTTGCTCTGCCACACAGGCTAGAGTGCAGTGGCAACATCATAGCTCACAGTATCCGTGACCTTCTGGGCCCAAACGGTCCTCCTGCCTCAGCCTCCCAAGTAGCTAGAACTACTGGCATGTGCCACCATTTTGGCCAGGCCAAAATGCTATTATTAAATCAAATGTATTATTATTGTTAGGACAGGAGATTCCATCTACATGAGTTTGTGTCTGTGCCAGAGGAATAATGAAGCAGGCACCCAAATCACTGTTTTGCAACTTACAAAGTTCCAAGCCCATTCTTAAATACTGGTCCTTAGATGTGAAAAAAGTCAATATTTTCTGTACTCATTTTGGAGTACAAGTGAATCCTCTTTCCAACAGAAATATTTTAGTCACAACAATAATAAACTATATATATGTATATATAGTATAAAAACACATAGAGTATAATATATATATATATTTATATAGACGTATATATTTGAGACAGGGTCTATCTCTCTCACCCAGGCAGAAGTGCAGTGGCACAAACTTGACTTACTGCAGCACCAACCTCCTATGTTTAAACAATCCTCCCACCTCAACTACCCAAGTAGCTGGGACTACAGATATACATCATCATATCTGGCTAATTTTCTTTTATTTTTTTAGAGACAAGGTCACATGGTGTCAGCCAAGCTGGTCTGAAACCCCTGAGCTCAAGCAATCAGCCTGCCTTGGCCTCCCAAAGTACTAGGTTTATAGGTGTGAGCCACTGCATCCAGCCCCAAATTACATTTAATATGAAGGGACAAAAAGTCTACATTTCTGGAACTTTCCATATGTTGTAACTTTCAAGATCAGTCACAATTCCCTTCAAAACCCAGATGCATAACCTTCTGCTGCTTGTCCTCCTCCTTCAAAGGTGTCTGTGTGTTCACAGAGTTTTCCCATCTGTTTCTCCCATGGCAGAAAGACCTCTGTGCTGCTACGCTCTGCTTGTCTGCCTTGCCTGGCCGAGGGGAGACACCCAGATGGCTTCTCCTCACACGGTTCTGCCGCCTACGCCCCAAAGCACAGGGAGTGGTCCAGTTAAAAACCCGGGCGCGTAAGGAAAGGATTAAAGGAAAGCATTAAAGGCCAACTCTGTTCTGTTTTTAAAAAAGAGAGAGAGAGAAGAAGAAGAAAGAAGAAATGAAAAAAAAAAATAGCAGCAGGTAGATATTGTATTTCAGTTTCTCTTGTGCTAACAAAGGAATATGGGCAGCTGTTTTGAATGGGCTTAGCAACTACTCATTTTGAGTGGAACCTCCTTGTCGGACCAGAATGAATGAGAAAGAATGCCTTGAGGAGAAGACTCATTCAGGCACAGCCCAGCCTTGCTCCTTTTAGCCGCCTGCTGCCTAGCCAGACATTGTGGGTGAGGCGAGCTGTGCCCGAAGAAGACGCCTCTTTCAGAGGGCATCTGTGTGAGTGTGGACATAGGCAGGCTCGGGCACCAAGTGTGCTCAAGAGTGTCGTTTTCATTCCGAAGCGCTGAAGTGTCCTATTCATTTCTGAAAACATGTGTGCCAACTTGGTGTCTTGCTCAGGGGGCACAAAATAAATCAGAATGGGGAGGAAAATGACCAGAGTCCACATTTCCTAATTATGTCTATTTTCTCTCTCCCATTCCTTCCCACTCCCACCCTTAGCCCCACCCTCCTGAAGCCCCGTTAACATGACAGGTTTGGAAAGGCTTTCCCCCGTGTGTCCTCTTGGCAGTCCCTCTGGGCTGAGAGTTTCTGCGCTGCTTGTGAATTCAGGATGCACGGGCCGTGCATCGGTGCTGTTCTCTGGCTCGGCTGAGACCACCTGCCTCTGCCAAGGACTTTGAAAGATGCAAGCCGGAAGAGGAAACAATATCTCTGTTGAGAACCACTGCCCTTGGCCTGAATCCGTCAAACAGGATTTATTGGGAAAGGAGGAGGGAAGGCAGGAGGAGGGAAGAAAAATATACAGAATGTATTAAGTAAACACAAGTCCAGGTATGGCTCAGCCTTGCAGGGGATGGCAGTGAAAATAGGAACCTTGGGCCTCTTTTCAACAGACAGCCTAATGGAAACTTCTACTTGAAGACAGATTACAGAGGTTCATCCTCAACAAGCATGCTGGGCACCGTCCCGGGCCTTCTGTAGATGTGGTCTCATTTAATTCTCCCAAAGAACACTGGCAGGACTGTCCCATTATTTCTGATAAAACTGAGACTCGCAGCTCCAGTGACTCAGATCTTCTGGCTGCAAGCCCAATGGTTACCCCCACTCCACCAGAAAAGAAAAAGTAATCACTCTTAAAAATTACGGCTGGGCGCCGCGGTGGTTCACACCTGTAATCCCAGCATTTTGGGAGGCCAAGGTGGGCAGATAACTTGAGGTCAGGAGTTCGAGACCAGCCTGGCCAACATGACGAAACCCTGTCTCTACTAAAAATACAAAAATTATCCAGGCGTGGTGGCAAGTGCCTGTAATCCCAGCTACTCAGGAGGCTGAGGCAAGAGAATTGCTTGAGCCTGGGAGGCGGAGGTTGCAGTGAGCCGAGATCACACCACTGCACTCCAGCCTGGGGGACAAAGTGAGACTCTTGTCTCAAAAAAAAAAAAAAAAAAAAAATTACCTGACATTGTAATTAGCCATGGTAATGTAAATGTTAATGTTGGAGAAACAGTCTTTGCAACTTCTCCATAAACCTTAAAACTATTCCAAAATAAAAAGTTTATTTTAAACAAATAGGCCACAATCTGGCAGTATAAATACTTCCAAAAGGGATGCAATACAGATAACGCCTGTCAGCCTGCTGTTTTGTCCATCCCTAAATTGGCGTTGAGTAGCATGAGGCCTGCACAGTCAGCATTGTTAAATGCCACCAGGGCTGTGCAGCTCACAGGAAGAAAACCAGAGAGGAACGTGCAGTGCAGTAATCGGGGGCCTGATGCAGACTGGGGGGGTTATGAACAGCTTTTCTGAGAAAATAGTATGTACACATTTTAACTTACTGATTTATGAATGTGCCGATAAAGTTTATTATGTTGTTATGTATTGTATTGGTCTGTTCTCACACTGCTATAAAGAAATACTTGATACTGTGTACTTTATAAAGAAAAGAGGTTTGATTGGCTCAGAGTTCTATAGGCTGTGCAGGCAGCATAGCGGCTTCTGCTTCTGGGGAGGCCTCAGGAAACTGACAGTCATGGTGGAGGGCAAAGGGGAAGCAGGCTCACCTTACACGGCTGGAGCAGGAGCAAGAGAGGAGTGGGAGGTGCTACAGACTTTTAAACAACCAGATCTTGTGATAACTCACTCACCACCACGGGAACAGCACCAAGGTGATAACTCACTCACCACCACGGGAACAGCACCAAGGAGATGATTCTAAACCATGCATGAAGCATCTACCCACATGATCCAATGACCGCCCACCAGGCCCCGCCTCCAGCACTGGAATTACAGTTCAACAAGAGATTTCGGTAGGGACACAGATCCAAACCATTTCACATGTTGAAACTACTTTCAGTGTGTGCTGTGTCTTTTAGGCGTATTGTATCTTTGTCATAAAAAATACACTTTAAAAAAATTACAATTAGCAGCCTCCCCCAGTCTCTAAAATGACAGAGAGACTGTCACATTAGAGATTAGTGTGATTTGGGGGAAGAAGACATCTTGGAACCAGAAAGACGTGAGTTCAAACCTCAGTGAACTGACTAAGGTATCTGGCTGCACGATCTTGGGTGATTGTTCTGGGTTTCTCAACTTCAGGTTCTTCCTGTGTAGAGATAATCGCACCTACTTGACAGTCTCGTGAACATTGAAATATATAAATAGATGGTATTTACTGGTATCTTGTATGTGCTCAGGAAAGGAATGAATTAATGAATGATTACATATTATTAAGATTTAAAATTTAAAGTTGCCTGGGCGCAGTGCTCACACCTGCACTTCTAGTGACTCTGGAAGCTGAGGTAAGAGGATGGCTTGAGCCCGGGAGTCTGAGGTTATAGTGAGCTAGGTTCATGCCACTGCAGTCCAGCCTGGGCAACATAGCAACACTCCATCTCTACAAAAAAATTAAAATAATAAAAAATTAGTTGGGCATGGCGGTGCATGCCTGTAAGTCCTAGCTAATTGGGAGGCTAAGGTGGGAGGATGGCTGAAGTCCAGGGGTTCAAGGCTGCAGTGAGCTGTAAGTAAGCCACTGCACTCCAGTCTGCATGGCAGAGTGAGACCCTGACTTTGAAAAATAAAAATAAAAATAAATTCACACCTAATTTAACAAAAATATCAAGAATTGATAAAGGGAAAAGTCTACTGGTTAATCTATTGGTTAAAGAAATTATATGAAGAATCATGGCAAATTCTACCGGTTCTTATCAGGCAGTGTCCTGAGCTGATCTTGAGCACACTGGGGCCTCCAGGCACAGGTATGAGTGTTGGGTATCAAACAGATATGAAAGCAGCTCATCTCACCCACAGAGGCTCACTGCGAGCAGAGCCAGATTGACACAGGCACTTAGAGCTGCAGGCATCCTGTAGGCTCCTGGTGGCAGGGCTGTGGGAAGTCCCAGTGGGGCAGGCAGAAGTATTTCTATCCTCACATTGGGGTGGTGGCTGTGATTTGTCATCAGGCTCTAAAATTCTTCACCCTTGGTTTTCTGTTTTGTTTTTAGAGATGGGGTCTTGCTATGTTGTCCAGGCCAGTCTCAAATTCCTGGCCTCAAGGGATCCTCCTGCCTCAGCCTCCCAAAGTGCTGAGATTATAGGCAAGAACCACCAGTGTCTGACCCACCCTTGGTCTTTGAAGGGACATAGAATGCCAGAGAGTTGTCTAAGGATGCCCCACCATGACCAGCTGCAGCACTCAGGTGTGCCAGAGGGGCAGACAGCCAGCCTGCCCATGGGGTGGCACATCCCTTGGAGGAGCACGTCCCCTTCCACGTGGGAGTATGGCATCCTGGAGAAGCATAAGATCTCATCTTCTTGCAGGGCCAGACTGCCTTTTTTATTAGCTATCTCTATACCCGGATATTGTCTTCACTGTCTCATAAAATTAGCCTGACAGCCAAGGAAAGCGAAGGCAGACGGATGGCCTGAATTTATTAGCCTGAATCTGATTTCCCAAACGGTGACCTGGAAGAAGTTCTGCCTATCACTCACTCAGGTTGCTTTTTTCTCACTCACTCCGTCCTCAGCAGAAAATGCCGTGTTGTTGCAGAAGGGAAGCTCACGCCTGGGCCAGCCTCCTCTTCTATAAAATGTGTATAAGTGAGGGGCAGGAGGTGGGCGGGGGTGGACTAGATCAGTGCTTCCTAAAATCTGTCGGAACCTCAATCAACTGTTTACAAATACAGATTCCTGGGTCCCATCTCTAATGTGCTAAGTGAGAGGCTATTCAGGTAGAACCCAGAAATCTGAATTTTTGAAAGCTCCCCTTGATGGTTTTGCTAATCAGTCAAGATTGGGCATCATGGAGCTACCAGGTTACTTTGGTCTGGAACATTCTAGATTCTGGAAGCCCAGCTCCTCCCCTAAACCATAGTTGTCAGTCCCATCTCTGCATAAAGACTAGAAATCATTTCCTAACAACCCAGAGAAGTTCTACAATCAAAGGAGTCTGTTTGCTTTCCCATGACCATTTTTGCCTAAGATGGCTTCAAAATTTTCTCTTCCGCACAGATCAGTTGGCATCAGGGACAACAAACACACTTTGGCCGTGTCTACCCGAGGTGCGGCCTGAAGCTCAGCAGCACTGGCATCACCTGGAAACTCGTTAGGAATGCCAATTCTGGGGCCCCGCCCCAGACCTCCTGAATCACAATCTTCACTTAACCAGGGTCCCGGGGCGACTCCTGTGCAGTGAGGTCTGAGACAGTGCCGGTGACGATTACTGGTTCTCAAGTGGGCTGCATTTAGAAGCATCTGGAGAGTTTTTAAAACTACTGATGCTTGCGTCCCAAGCCCCGGGATCAGGGAGGAGTTTAAATTCCCCAGGTGACTCTAATGAGCAGCCAAGCAACAACTGGCTAAATGGTTTAAAATTAAAAGGCAAATGAGCTTTGGGGAAGGAAAATGGAGGGGGCTGTGGTGGGGGGTTCTGTATTTCATCACTGGTTTGGCTTTCTTCCTTCATTAAACTGATAAAATCATAAAACAGAGAAAGAAACAAACATTTCTTCCACAAACAGAACTGGCCCTGAAACCCTCCTGAAACTGGCAGACAGGAGGAAAGCAAGGCCGAGGATGCTAGGATATGCACTGTCTCACTGCCATCAGACCATTTCCAGTTTCCCTTGGAGCCTGGGCAGATGAAGCAGCATTTTCGGGGACAGGCTGGTCTCTCCACAGCTATGGAGCAGGGCATTCCCAAGTCACAGACACTGTGAGAGTACACCCCATGACATGGAAACCTCTCTCTCTAATAGGAAAGTGCTTCATCAGCTCTGGCTGAAGCAGATTATTTCTGTTGGAAGCCAAGTACGTATTGTATAGCTATTGAGATATAATAACCATCTGTTCTGGAAAAATAAAAGAAGGCTTTTATGAAACTCCGATTCTGTGAACTTTGACTAAACTCGATTCCCAATGTATCAAGACTCTCACAAACCTGTGGCATCGAACTCTTAGAGTTCTTGCCTGCCCCCACAGGCCATCTCCACTGCATCCAGCCAGATGGAAGAGATTGTTCTAGATCCTTCCACATGGGCTCACAGAGGGAAGTGGGGGCCAGGGGAGGGTGTTGGGGGCTCAGATTTGACTTGGTTTAGACATGACCCCACCTATTGCTGGTTTTCTCACTTGGATTCTATCTACCCAGTCTCTTCCGCACAGATCAGTTGGCATCAGGGGCAACAAACCCAGAGCAATGCATCTGGGTGAGGGTTAGTGAGACCGAGTGCATGAGGCAGCACTGTGGGCTTTCCCCAAGTCTGAAAAAGCCCAAGGCCTGGTGTTGCAGTCCCCAAGTTCTTAGCCCACCCCAGGCCCCACAGCACTGTGGGAGACCCTCCTCCCCTGGTTTTGCTTAGGGACGGATCTGAGGTCACCCAGGGACCCACAGCTGCATCCTCCGCAGCGTTCTGACTAACCCTGAGTCAAGTGTTAGGGCTCAGAAAAGCTTCAACAATAAAAATAGCTCCAGGAAAGTGGCAGCTTCACGTCTTCGTGCCTTCGTGTGGGTGAGTGCCTCTTTCCACATCACTCGCTGGGAGGCTCTTAGAAAACACATCTGAAACTCCAAATGAAAAGAAAGAATCCAGTTAACCCTCCCAGACTTATGGGTAAAAACTGAAGCTCAGGAGCATTGTAATTGAAAATGATGGCAGCTTGTTCTGGTGGCCTGGCCGCCCCTCCTCTGGAGCAGCTGGCTGTATGTTGAGTTGTGACATCATCCACAGAGAACTTTTTAGACAAACTGGAGATGATCAATCGAAGGACAAAGAGTCACGACAGCTGGGACCTGGTGGTAGAGCCCAGAGACCCCACAACAGGGTGACCTGATGTAAACGTGAGTCCTAGTGGAGGGAGCTGGGCTCACTGCCCAGGCCTCTGCTGTCTGGAGCCGCCCTCCGGGTGCCCTCGGGGTGACCCTGAGTAAGGTGCTCTGCTTCTGGCTCCATCAAGAGAAAACGAAAGGCAAGGCCTCCATGCTATCGAGGAGGAACCCTCTGACACTGCGACTCTTTTAGGATTTTCAGCCCAGGAAAAGAAAGAAGAAAAGAATGCTTGTGAGAGTGTAAGGTGCTATTTCAGACAAGAAACAATCTTTTGGGTGAATCTAAGGAAGTCATTCTGTGAAGTTTCAGACAGAAGCAACAACAAAAATTCAAATAGAGCCCAAGAGAGTTGGCACAGCCTCATCCAGAAGAGGTGTGCCTCGGAATTTTCCACAAAAAGCCTGAAAAGCAGCACCAAGTGCGGACCAGCGGGAGCACACACCGGGGCTATCAGAGCGTCCCCTGCTGGCCGCCTTCCCCACCCAGAAAACACGTTTGGCTTCAGACACCAAGGACACCAAAGCAGGGGAGAGAGAAAAAGACACAGAGAGAAGCTCGGAAAATAACTCTACATCATTTCATTTTTACTGAGTGCTTACCATGGAGCAAGACACTCTGCTAGATCCTGGGACAAAAAGACATTCTAGTTTTTACTGCTAAGGGGCAACTTTTTTTTTTAAGACGGAGTCTTACTCTGTCATCCAGGCTGGAATGCAGTGCTGTGATCTCGGCTCACTGCAACTTCCGCCTCCTGGATTCAAGCAATTATCCTGCCTCAACTTTTGAGAAGCTGGGATTACAGGCGCATGCACCACCATGGCCAGCTAATTTTTGTATTTTTTTTAGTAGAGACAGGGTTTGCCGTGTTGGCCAGGCTGGTCTCGAACTCCCAAACTCAGGTGATCCACCTGCCTCGGCCTCCCAGAGTGCTGGGATTACAGGTGTGAGCCACCATGCCCAGCCTAATTTTTGTATTTTTAGTTGAGATAGGGTTTCACCATGTTGGCTAGGCTGGTCTCAAACTCCTGACCTTGAGTGATCCACCCGCCTTGACCTCCCAAAGTATTGGGATTAGGTGTGAGCTACCACACCTGCAATTTTTGATTTAAATCCCAAGAGGCCACTATTATGAACAGCTACTATGGGTCAGCTACTGTTAGGAAACCTGTTGCCTCATTTCATCCCCATGACAAAGCTGTGAACTAGCCTGCACTGAACAGTGGATAGGAGCAGAGACATTGCGTTAGTTCATTCTCACACTGCTATGAAGAACTGCCTGAGGTGGGCAATGCATAAGAAAAGAGGTTAATTGGCTTATGGTTCTGCAGCCTGCACAGGAAGCGTAGCAGTCTCTTCTTCTGGAGAGACCTCAGGAAGCTTCCAATCATGGTGAAGGCAAAGGAGACTCAGGTACATCTCATGGCTAAAGCAGGAGCTAGAGAGTGAGAGAGGAGGAGCCACACACTTTTAAATGACCAGATCTCTCAAGAACTGGCTCATTATTGTGAGAGCAGTACCAAGGAGATGGTACAAACCCATTCAATTCATGAGAACTCCACCCGTGATGCAATCACCTCTCGCCAGGCCTCACCTCCAACACTGGGGATTACAACTGAACATGAGATTTGTGTGGGGACATGGGTCCAAGCCATATCAACATTAGAGCCAGATCAGCCTTCAAAGCCAGCCTTGGCCATTTATTTGCTGTGTGGCCTTGGATGATTTGCTTGACCTCTCTGTGGCTCAGTTTCTTCATCTATAAAATAAAAGTAGTACTCATGTCTATCTTGTGAGGTTGTTGTGATGATTACATTAGTATATATAAAATATATATTTATATTATATACTAATGTGTGTGTATGTATGTATATATATTTATAGCACCTAGGAAAGTGACTGGCATACAGTAAGTGCCATATAAATGCTGGCTATTGTTGTCATCCCCATTTTCCCATGACAAAATAAGCCTAGAGAGGGGAATCATGTGCCTGGGGAGCTAGGTTCTGAGCTCAGGACTCTCTGCCTTAAACGTCTAGCAGGCTTACCCCAAAGAGCTTTGTGACTTGTGGGATTACTGTCACTGTTGCCTCTTGCAGGAGTGTGTGCAGGGCCTGCTGCTCACCTTAGGCCCCAGCAGGTAATTTATCTGAACAGGGTTCCAGGCCATGGCTATGGAAAGATGCCCCATTCACTGTGACCCGGACAGAGATGACTGGCCGGCCGTGCAGTGGAAACCACAGCATTCCTGCATCCCTAAACAACTGATATCAGCTTGGCCCTCTGGAACCCAGTGGTCTGTGCCAGCTTTCCAGAACCTTCCTTATGCTCTCCTAGGGAAGATGTTTCTCTATTGCCTCCAGGTCTTGAAAATGTTATTTGTAGACACGATTTTAAAAGTGCGCACACCTGGTCCCACTCCTGGTGATTCTGATTCAGCTGGCGTGGAGTATGTCCTGGGCATTCATTTTTTCAAAGTTCTCAAGATTACTTTAATGTACAGAAAAGTTTGAGAACCACTGACTGAAGCAGTCCTCTGAGAGAAGATGTGACCATGTCCCTAGCATCCTCTCTCTCCTTCTTAACCCCCACAGGGTTAGGTGGCATCTGGAAACTTAAGAGACTGGGTTTCCTTCCTTGCAGCAAGGTATGGCTGTATGATTTATTTCTGTGAGAGAGGATGAGATGTGCCTCTTTTGGTACCCCCTCTCTCCTCATTCTTCCCGCAGGCTGGAAAGTAGACACGGGATGGGGAGTCTAACTTCAGTCAGGCAGAGAAGAGCCTCTCTCTGGTGACGGGGCCGTGATGCAGATAGAGCTGCATCCCAAGTCACCCTGAGGACCAGAGTTACCTGCCGGCCCGGGTGCCTGCCTAATGAGAGAACATTTCATCTGTTCGAGCCTCTGTGATTTTAGTTCTCTTTGTTAATGGAGCTATGGTTATGTTCTAGAAAATGACAACTGGATTGTTTTTAAGCAGGATTGGGTGCTGTAGTCACCCAAGAAATTTTTAAAATACAGCTAGAGAAAAATGGCTCATTAGAGATGCCTGGCATCCATCCCCCGGATAAAAAAGGACCAAGACAGCAAATGAACAGCTAAGGCTTGACTGGAGTCATATGGGAGAGCACTGAAGTGCAACAGGGGAGTGAAGATGCATGTGTGGTGGGTGGAAGTCCAGGAGGACAGCATGCAGGCACCTGGCTCTGCAGCCCTGGCTTTCCTGTCCAGCTCAGCCTGAACTCAGGGGGACTTCCTGCTACAAGTAAAAAGGTAAGCAGAAGATCCTCACCAGCCCTCATTGCCACTGCAAACACCTAGAGTCTTTGTTACAAGAGAATCCCAGAGTCCTTGCAAGCCCTGAGTCCAGTTTGAAGGGCTGCTGGGAATCCATGCAGCTGCCTCGACCCAGGTGAACAGCACAAAGGGTGCACTACACGCCCCCCACCCACCCTGTGAACCAAGCTGCTTCAGCACAGCACCATCTTAAGACCAGAGCCACACTTGGAAAGCACCTGCCCTGGGGCCAGTAGCCATTGAACCTGTCCAGCCCTGGGGCTCCATCTTTATGCCAAACCCATGTGGATGACTGAACACAGCAATCCCAGCTGTGCATAGCTTGGGCCCAGGATCAGCTGTGACTCTGGTCCTGCACAGCAGGAAAAACAACCCCTGCCATCACACTTCCAGTTGTAGGAGTAGTCTGCCAGTGCCACCCAGGGTGAACTCACCCTTCAGACAGCAAAACTGCTGCATGCCCTCCTCCAAGCAGAAGAGGTCCTTGAGCCTCCAACCAGCTGATACGTCCTCAGGTCAGCAGAGTGGCTACATGCCCAAGGCCTGTGAAACAGCCCCACAGAGTCCCCCTTTACCCCCCAACACAGATACACCCATGGCCTGCCCAACAGCCCTGTGCCCACAATAAAGGCCTGAGAAACAGAGGCTGCTTCTGGCAGGCACCCTCCCAGACCAGCCAACCTGCCAACAGCCCATGTTCTGGACCGAAGAAATAGCCCCACAATCCAGCATTAGTGAGCACAGCCCTGAGCCAGCCTTGCACCTATGTCCCAGACCTGAGGGACAACCCTGTGGGCTGCCCGGGCAGACAGGCTTGCAGACTAGCAGAGCAGCTGTAAAGTCACTCCTGAGCCCAAAGAACAGCCCCACAGACCACCTCTGGTGGGCATGCCCCAGCAAAGCTATCCTTCAGAAGTGAAGGAGAAATAAAATCTTTCACAGACAAACAAAAACTAAGGAAATTCATCACCACTAGACTAGCCTTTCAAGAAATACTCAAGGGAGTCTTACATTTTGAGGTGAAGAGATGATAAGACCCATTATGAAAACAGATGAAACTATAAACCTCACTGGTAGAGCTGATACACGAAGGAGAAAGGGAAACAAAACATCTTATCCTATTACTGCAGTAAACCACCCAACTGCACAAATAAACAGTAAGAGAGGAAGTGAGGATCAAAGGATACAAAAAACCCGAAAGCAATCAATAAAAGGAGAAGAGGAAGAACCCATCTATTAACAATAACCTTGAGGGCCGGGCGCGGTGGCTCACGCCTGTAATCCCAGCACTTTGGGAGGCAGAGGCGGGTGGATCATGAGGTCAAGAGATTGAGACCATCCTGGTCAACATGGTGAAACCCCGTCTCTACTAAAAATACAAAAAACTAGCTGGGCATGGTGGTGCACGCCTGTAATCCCAGCTACTCAGGAGGCTGAGGCAGGAGAATTGCCTGAACCCAGGAGGCAGAGGTTGCGGTGAGCCGAGATCACGCCATTGCACTCCAGCCTGGGTAACAAGAGTGAAACTCCGTCCCCCCAAAAACAAAACAAAACAAAACAAAAAACAATAACCTTGAATGAAAATGAGTTAAATTCATCATTTAAAAGATATAGACTGGCCAGATGCAGTGGCTTGCACCCGTAGTCCCAACACTTTGGAAGGCCAAGGCAGGTGGATCACCTGAGATTAGGAGTTTGAGACCAGCCTGACCAACATGGTGAAACCCTGTCTCTACTAAAAACACAAAATTAGCCATGCCTGGTGGAGCTTGTCTGTAATCTCAGCTACTTGGGAGGCTGAGAAAGGAGGCTCCCAGGAAGGGGAGGTTGTAGGAACTGAGATCACACCATTGCACTCCAGCCTGGGCAGCAACAAGAGTGAAACTGTGTCGAGAGAGAGAGAGAGAGAGAGAGAGAGAGAGAGAGAGAGAGAGAGAGAAGAGAGAGAGAGAGACTAGCTGAATGGATTTAAGAAAAACAACTCTATGCTACCCTCAAGAAACTCACCTCAGCTGCACATATAGACTAAAAGTGAAGGTATTCCATGTAAACAGAAATGAAAAGTGAGCAGGAGTAGCTATACATATCAGACAAAACAGACAAGTCAGGAAAAAAGGTAAACACTGTAGAAGGAGACAATATAGGACATTATATAATAATGAAGGGATCAATTCAGCAAGAGAATATATTAACTGTAAATACCTATGCACCCCGACACCAGGACACCATTTTTCTTTTTTTGAGACGGAGTTTCGCTCTTGTTACCCAGGCTGGAGTGCAATGGCGCAATCTCGGCTCGCCACAACCTCCGCCTCCTGGGTTCAGGCAATTCTCCTGCCTCAGCCTCCTGAGTAGCTGGGATTACAGGCACGCGCCACCATGCCCAGCTAATTTTTTGTATTTTTAGTGGAGACGAGGTTTCACCATGTTGACCAGCATGGTCTCGATCTCTTGACCTCGTGATCCACCCGCCTCGGCCTCCCAAAGTGCTGGGATTACAGGCTTGAGCCACCACGCCCGGCCCAGGACACCAATATTGAAAGCAAATATTATTAGCTCTAAAGGGAGAGAGATACCCCAACACAATAATAGCTGGGGAATTTAACAGCCCACACTCAGCCTCTCAGCATTGGACCAATTACCTAGGCAGAAAATCAACAAAAAAAATCAGATTTAAATGGCACCATAGACCAAATGGACCTAACAGACATTTGCAGAACATTTCACCCAACAGCTTTTCGTTAGCACATGGAACATTCTCCAGGATTGACTATACGTTAGGCCACAAATAAGTCTCAAAACAGTTTTAAAACTCAAAATCATTTCAAGTGTCTCATTTGACTATAATAAAATAGAATTAGTTATCAATAACAGGAGGAAAATTCAAAACTATACAAATACACAATGCTTCTAAACAATGAATGGGTGAAGAAAAAAATTAAGAACAAAATTTAAAGAGGAGAAAGGACTCCTTCCTAACTCATTCTGTAAAGCCAGCATCACTGGATATCAAAACCTGTCAAAGACAAAATGAAAAAGAAAACTACAGGCCAAGATCCTTGATGAATATAGATACAAAAATCTTCAAAATACTAGCAAACCAAATTCAACAGCACACCAAAAAGTTAACTCACAAAGATCAAGCAGGCTTCATTCCTGGGGTGCAAGGCTGGTTCAACAAATGCAGATCAATAAATGTGATTCGCCACGTAAACAGAGTTAAAAACAGAATCACCCATGATCATCTCAATAGACACAAAAAACATTTTTGATCAAATCCAACATCCCTTCATGACAAAAATCCCTCAAGAAACTAAGAATCAAAGGAACATACCTCAAAACAACAGGAGCCATTTATGACAAACCCACAGCCAACATCATACTGAATGGGCAAAAACTGGAAGCATTTCCCTTGAGAACTGGAGCAAGACAAGGAGACCCATTCTCACCACACACATTCAACGTAGTGCTGGAAGTCCCAGCCAGAGCAATCAGGCAAAAGAAGGAAATAAAAGTCACCCAGAAAGGAAAAGAAAAAGTCAAACTATTTCTCTTCAAGGATGGCAGGAGTCTATTCTTAGAAAACCCTAAAGACTCCACTAAAAGGCTCCTGGAACTGATAAATGACTTCAGTAAAGTTTCAAGATACAAAAGTCAATATACAAAAATCAGTAGCATTTCTATACACCAATAGTGCTCAAGCTGAGCGTCAAATCAAAAATGCAATCTCATTTACAATAGTCAGAAAAAAAAAATACACCTAATCAAGGAGGGCAGATCTCTACAAGGAAAACTACAAAACACTACTCAAAGAAATCAGAGATGACACAAACAAATGGAAAAACACTCCATACTCATAAATTGGAAGAATCACTATCCTTAAAATGACCATACTGCCCAAAGCAACCTATAGATTCAATGCCATTCCTATCAAACTACCAACATCATGCTTCACAGAACTCGAAAAAACTATTCTAAAATTCATATGGAACCAGTAAAGAGCCAAACTAGCCAAAGCAATCCTAAGGAAAAAAGCAAAGCTGGACATCACATTACCTGACTTCAAACTACACTCTAAGCGAAAGTAACCAAAACAGCATGGTACAGGTACAAAAACAGACACATAGACCAATAAAACAGAATAGAGAATCCAGAAATAGAGTCACACACCTACAGCCATCTGGTCTTCAACAAAGTTGACAAAAATAAGCAATAGGAAAGTACTTCCTGTTCAAAAACCGGTGCTGTGATAGCTGGCTAGCCGTATGCAAAAACAATGAAACTGAACCCCTATCTTTCACCATACACAAAAATCATCTCAAGATGTATTAAAGATTTAAATGTAAGACCTTAAGCTATAAGAATCCTAGATGAAGACCTAGGAAACACCATTCTGGACATCGACCTTGGGAAAAATTTATAACTAAGACCTTAAAAGCAACTGTAACAAAAACAAAAATTGACAAGAGAGACCTAATTAAACTAAAGAGCTTCTGTACAGCAAAAGAAACTATCAACAGAGTAAACACACAACCTAGAGAATGGAAGAAAATATTCACAAACTATGCGTCTGACAAAGGCCTAATATCCAGAATCTATAACTTAATTGAACAAGCAAAAACCAGATAATTATATTAAAAAATGAGCAAAAGACATGAACAGATACTTCTCAAAAGGAGACACAGAAGTGGCCAACAATCATATGAAAAAATGCTTCATATCACTAATAATCAGAGAAGTGCAAATCAAAACTGCAATAAGATATGATCTCACACCAGTCAAAAAGCTATTATTAAAGAGTTGAAAACAAACAACAGATGCTGGCAAAGTTATGGAGAACAAGGAACACTTATAGACTGTTGGTGGGAATGTAAATTAGCTCAGCCACTGTGGAAAGCAGTTTTAACATTTCCCAAAGAACTTAAAACAACCATCATTTGTTCCAGCAATACCATTACTGGGTATATATCCAAAAGAAAACAGATTGTTCTACCAAAAAGACACATGCATTTGCATGTTCATCACAGTACTACTCACAAAAGCAAGGAATCAACCTAGGTACCCATCAGTGGTGGAATGGATAAATAAAATATGGTACATATACGCCATGGAATAACATAGCCATGAAAGCAAAGAAATCATGTCATTTGGTTGCATGGATGCAACTTGAGGTCATTCATTATCTTAAGTGAATTGACCCAGGAACAGAACATGGAGTATTGTATGTTCTCACTTACAAGTGAGAACAAAACATTATGTATTCATGGACATAGAAACTGGGGATTACCAGAAAGGGGAGGGAGGGAGGAGGCGAGAGATGAGAAATCACTGGGTGCTAGGCTCAGCAGTACCTGGGTGATGCGGTCATTTGTACCCCAGACCTCAGCATCACCCAATATACAAACATGCACATGTACCTCCCGAATCTAAAATAAAAGCTGAAAAAATATAAAACAAAAAAAAAATTTTAAGGTTTTCGTATCTGAGAGTTAATACTCTTAGTTTTGTTTGGAAATATAACATTTATATTCCAATGTAAGGTGGAAAATGTATACACAAAAGTCCATGCTTAAATAATTCAAAATATAATGCCATTGTAACATATAATTTTTCTTTTCTGTGAAATTTGCAAATATAGTTTGAAGAAAACAATGGTCAAAATTATTTTATAAGTCATTGAATTGTACAATTCAATCATGGTAAATTTTACTGTATATAAATTATACTTTAGTAACGCTGATTAAACATTGAAAAACAATTTAAAAATTAAAACAAATTTTAAATAATAAAATCATTTAAATCCTTGCAATGAATGAAAATAGAAACACAACGTACCAAAACCTATGGTCACAATAAAAACAGTACTAAGAGACAAATTTATAGCAACAAATATCTACATCAAAAAAACTAGAAAGATTTCAGATAAACAAGCTCCAGGAGCTAAAAAGCAAGAACAAATGAAACCAAAAATTAGTAGAAGAAAGTAAATAATAAAGATCAGAGAAGAAATAAAGAAAATTGAGACTAAAAATAATCCAAAAGGTAATAAATCAAAAAGTTGATTTTCTAAAAAAATAAGATTGACAAACAATTAGCTAGACTACACAGGGGAAACACTTCAGGACATTGATCTGGAAGAAGAATTTATGAATAAGACCTCAAAAGCACAGGCAACTAAGGCAAAAATAAACAAGTGGGATTATATCAAACAGAAAAGCTTCTACACAGCAAAGGAAATAATCAACAGAAGGAAAAGAGGACCTACAAAATGGAAAATATTTGAAAACTATTCATGCGATAGGGGATTAATATCAGAATATACAAGGAACTCATATATCTCAACTACCAAAAAAATAGCAGCAATCTGATGGGCACATGATCTGAACAGACATATCTCAAAAGAAAACATACGAATGACCAACGGACCTATGAACAAAAACTCAGCATCAGTAATCATCAAGGAAATGCAAATCAAAACTGCAATGAGGTATCATCTTATCCTAGATAGGATGGCTATTATCCAAAGGACAAAAAATAACAGACGCTGGTGAAGATGTGGGGAAAAGGGAAGGGTGAGAAATGTAAACAAGTATAGCCACTATAGAGAACAGTATGGGGTTTCCTCAAAAACCTACAAATAGAACTACCAGGTGATCCAGCAATCTCACTACCAGGAATTTATCAAAAAGGAAGTAAATCAGTGTATCAAAGAGACATCTCCACCCCAATGTTTATTGCAGAAGTATTTACTGTAGCCAAAATATGGAATCAATCTAGTTGTTCAACAACAGATGAATGGATAAAGAAAATGTGGCATATATGCGCCATAGAATACTATTTGGCTGTAAAGAAAGGGTGAAATCCTGTCATTCATTGCAATGTGGATGAAACTGGAGGATATTTTGTTAAGTGAAATAAGCCAGGAACAGAAGTTAAACACTTCATGTTCTCACGCATATGTAGAAGCTAAAAATAATTGATCTCATAGAGGTAAAAAGTAGAATAGTGGATAGGAGAGGCTGGAAAGGGTGGGGGGAGGGAGGGATTGGAAGTGACTTGTTAAAGGACACAAAGTTGTGGCTAGACAGGAAGAGTAAGTTCTAGTGTTCTATACCACAGTAGGATGACTGTGATTAACAATGATACATAGTTGCAGATAGCTAGGAGGAGGATATTAAATGTTCCCAACCCGAAGAAATAGTAAATGTTTAGATGATGGATATGCTAATTACCCTGATCCGATCACTTTATCTTATATGTATTGAAACATCATGCTGTATCCCTGTGAATATATATATTTCTTACTTGTCAATTAAAGCAGTAAAAATTTTTACAAATACAGGTACCCAAGACTCACCAGAGCAAACCAAAATCTCTGGGAATGGGCAAGGGTATTTTAAAGCTCCATGGGTGATGTAAGGCCCTCCCTGATGAAGATCCACTAAGAGAAAGAGTCAAGACAGTTTGCTCCGCTGGTCAGGCACCACAGAGCTCAGGTCCTGGGAGGGTCTTCGAGTAAGTAGGCAGCCCAGCCAGGTGCACCCTCCCTTTGTAGGGCTCCTGGAGCACAGCTGTCCCCTCTGATTGTCCAGCATTCAGCCCCTCCTGGATGGTATTGATGGCACTTTGTTGTCTTGTATTGTTCTCTCTGACTGAGCCACAATTTGCATGTGCCAACTGTGTCTTGTCCCTTCTGTGTCCCCAGCAGCACCTCGCCTGACTCTGAGCCCACCAGAGGAGCTCAGTGTGCATTTGCCGATTGATTCCAGTAAGCCAAGAAATGAAGGACCACAAGGAAGGAGAGCGGGACCCATGAGAAGTCCCCATTTCCTCAGCCTTTCAGCAGGAGGACGGAGCTGACAAAGTGAGCTCTTCTCAAAAGGCTGATATTTTGAATTAGAAAAGAAGGCTTGCAAAATGCATATTTACAAATGTCCTTCTTTTAGCATGAAAGGTTGCCATGGAGACCTGTGACAGTGATGCCAATTTCTGGCTTAAGAGCATGTTGGGCTCCTTATAAGCCAGGTAGGCTGCTGGGTTTGTGCTGCTGCTGCTGCTGCTGCAGAGGCTCGGTGGCACCTGCAAGTGCCTGGGGACTTGAGGGAGAGAAATCCCTCAATGTGGAAAGTCTTCCAGCACTAAGGATGCTATGTTCTCTTCCAAAATGGATTATTAGTCAAGGCAAGCAGCATCCGTCTCCCCAAGATCAAATCCTCTTCATTTCAAAGCCTTCACATATGTGAGCCACCCCAATCCCAATCTGCTTTGGCTGGAGGACTTGGCCTTCAGAGTACACAAACTCAGTTCATCCTTCAGATTCCAGACAAGTGGGAGGCGCTCCCAGGGCCTTTATCCAACCTCTATGTCTGCTCATAAAAACAATCCAATTATTAAGACCATTGGCATTGCTGCTGCTTTGCAAGAGGCATCAGGATGCTAATAATCACACCATCTAACTCCCTGGAGCCCTTTCCTAAACTGTAAAGTCCTACACCAAGCTCCACTTGAATGGCATTTTCACAACTCACATGCCAAAGACAAAACAATAGTAATCATGCAGAGATCATGTCAAGGAAGAAAATATTGCTTTGAACTCCATGGGAATGCTTCTTCAGCCCTGAAGCCCAGAGTGTCTGCTTCTGGGGCTGACGGCAGAGTCCTTGAATGAGCCCTGAGTGTGGGTGTGGAAGTGAGCCTCGCCTAGTGCTGTGCCATTTGACTCTGTAATACAAGCTTCTCCAGAACAAGGCCTGGGTCTTTTACTTTACTTTTGTCTCATATAGGAAACTGGTTGGTATACTTGGTGACATATTGCTTGGACATTGGGACACCGTCTTCCCTTCTGAGACTGAACTGGTGTCTCAGTGTGTGTGAGGACTTGGCATCTCTCTGCCTGTCCCTGTAGTATCCTTCTGCCATCAAAGAGTGCACACTGCTTTCAGGACACAGTGGGATACAGCAAAGCAGTCATTCCAGAGACTGTGCCCTCAGGGCCTATTAATGCCTGTTTCTTGAAGTGTTGTATGAGAGCTCTTCTGCTTTTCTTGAAAAACAGAAATTAAAGTAGATTGAGAGGTGTATGGCTTGGGAACTAGCATGAAACACTGAATTGATCAAAGAGACTAAGTGGAAATGCCTGGAGTAGATGACTTAACTCAAACCACTCCTGCTACCCCATCTCCCACTTACTCTAATTGACATTTGAGTGTTTTGTAATGACACAGCCCCAAACTGTTGCTGAGGAGAACTGCTAACACTCACTCCCGCTTCTTCCAAGGTGCTTGTCCCTTGTGGTTGAGAACCGTGAATTACTGAGCACCTTCTCAGTTGAGGAAGACAAGAAAGAAGAGAATGCCCAAGGTGAGCTTTAATGCAGATGGCAGCTCAGCAACCACCACTTAATTCTTCACTGAACCCAGAGCAGAATAAGGCAAGTTCTAACAGAATTAGGCAAGGTTAGGCTGGGCACCATGGTTGACGCCTGTAATGCCAGCACTTTGGGAGGCCAAGGCAGGTGGATCACCTGGAGTCAGGAGTTCCACACCAGCCTGGCCAGCATCTCTACCAAAAAATACAAAAAATTAGTCAAGCGTGGTGGTACACACCTGTAGTCCCAGCTACTCTGGAGGCAGAGGTAGGAAAATTGCTTGAAACCGGGAGGCAGAGGTTGCAGCGAACCAAGAGCCAAGATGGTGCCCCCCTGCACTTCAGCTTGGGTGACAGCATGATAGTCTGTCTTTAAAAACAGCAAAAGCAAAAAACAATTAGGCAAGGCTAAAGGCTCATGCCTTCCAGGAATGTGATTTTGGACTGGGCCACTTGGAAGCATCTTTGAATGATGTTTCAATCTGTTGATACTTGGCTCCATGCATACGTGCTGACTGGGTGCAGAGGCTTTAACATTACTACACCTAATTTCCTGTTTTCCAGAAGGTTGCTCTGTCCCAGCAGCAGTTTCTAATAGTGTCCCCGAATTAGCCAATGTTTCATTTTCCAAAATGGCAGACATTTTTGTTGACTCCAGGCAATACTCTACCAGGAAATTTCTGAGCACTGCCTGCCCGCTGCTAACCCAGATCCCACTGGTAGAATCCTGCTCCTGGGCTTGATGGGCCCAATCACAGGCCTGGCTTCTGTCTTGGGAGTTGGGGTAGTGAGATTGGGAGCATAACTGAAAAAGCTCTCAGGTCTCACAGGCGCGGAATCAGATCTGAGCTCCACCACTTGCTACCTGTGTGGCTCCTAAGTCTCAGTTTCTTATGTATGAAGTGGGAATAGCAATAGTTCCTATCTCACTGGGTTCTTGTGAAGATTAAATAAAACACCACATAGATGGTGATTAGCCCAGTTCCTTGCCCATAGTAATAGTTATTGTTAATAATAATTTTGGTATTCTGGGGCACAGAGTTTGACTGATCAAAATTTGTCATTCATGACACACTGTCACCACTGCTCCTTCCTTGTTGACCTCCCTGGCACCTTCACCCCAGAGCGACCATTTTATCCACCATACTTATTCATTCCTTTGTTTTGTTTCCTATGGTTGTTCAAAAAAAAAAAAAAAAATTACGGCCAAGCACAGTGGTTCACACCTGTAATCCCAACACTTTGGGAGGTAAGGAGTTTGAGACCAGCCTGGCCAACATGGTGAAACCCCATCTCTACTAAAAATACAAAAATATTAACTGGGTGTGGTGGCAGTCACCTATAGTCCCAGCTACTTGGGAGGCTGAGGCAAGAGAATCTCTTGAACTTGGAAGTTGGAGGTTGCAGTGAGCAGAGTGGTGCCATTGCACTCCAGCCTGGATGATAAAGCAGGGCTCTGTCTCAAAAAAAAAAAATTACATGTATATTCACCTATGCAATAAGTTACTTAGTTTTGCTTTGCTTTTGAACTTCATAACCAGAGTATCAGGCTCTATGTAGTTATCTGGGACTTGCTTTTTTCACTCAATGTTACCAACTAATGATACAGTAATGTTACCAACATTCATCCGTGTTGATGAATGTAATTGTGATTCATTCATTGTCCATTGTTGCATAATATTCTCACATGTAACTGTAACCCTATAAATATATTCATTCTCCTACTCTTGGGCATTTGGGGTTTTTTTGTAAATAGCTTTATTGAGATGAAATTCACGTACCCTACATGTCACCTATTTGAAGTATACACATTCAATGGCTTTTAGTATATTCACAGAGTGGAGTAACCATAGTGACAAACCATTTTAGAACATTTACATCACCCCAATAAGAAATCTCAGGTATCCATTAGCAATAACTCCTCACCTTTTCCCAATTCCTTCAGCCCCTGACAACCTACTTTCTCTCTAATGTACTTTCTGCTCTATAGATTTGTCTATTCGGGACATTTCATATCAATGGAATTCTATAACATGTGGCCTTTGTGTCTGGCTCCCTTTACTCTGCAGAATATTTTCAAGGCTCCTCCATGTTGTAGGATGTGTCAACACTTAACTGTATTGCCAAGTAATTTCCCACATTTTATTTATCTGTTCCTTTCTTTACGGACATTTGAGTTATTTGTTTATGGTTTTTTTGCACTTACTAACAGTGTTATTATGAACATCACACCACATTATTCCCTGGGCACATATGTAAGAGTTTCTCTAGGGTATATTCTTGGAGCTGTTGAAATATAAGGAAGGCAAATATTTAACTCTACAAGATCATGCCAAATTGCTTCCCAAAACGTTTTGACAATTTACACTCTCACCAGCAATATAAATTATACCACTGACTCACATCCTTACTAATATTTGGCAATATTAGTGGCCAGAATGTCTAATTTTTATAAAGCTTGTTTACTTTTCTAAAAAATTTATTTTAAACACTCATGCCACTGCTCTACATTTGACCCATTGCCTAATAATGAGATTCTAATGGAGATCTGGACAGAAACGGCTGCTTGCCCAATGGCTTCCTCCATAATTAGCAGCTCATCTCTGTAATAGTTCTAGCTTTTACTTCATGACCCAGAATTTGGGTCTGTTTATAGCATTGAGCTTCATTCCCAGATGGGCTCTGTGTTCCATCTACTGGCTGGTCCCAGAGTCTCATTCTACCTCTTCCCAGGCAGAGAGGAGACAGGGCTGTTCCGTATTCTTGATCTTGTTGATCTTGGTAATACACACCCCCACATACACGTACACACACACACACACACACACACACACACACACCATACACATAAACACATTCGTACACTGAGCTCCCAGCCACATCCAAACAGGAGGATGAGAGCAAGCAGGAAGCCATTTTGATGACTTCCAACCCAGAGAGAAACTCCACTCTTCATTTGAATGGCTCATCCTGTGAATGCCAGACAAGGAGGGCCCTCTCAGGGTTTGCTTCTCTACTGTCCATCAAATTCAAGTTACAGTGAATGTGCTTGTAATTCCCATGCACTGAATTCTCTCCAGAACCTCAATTTATTTACTTACTGTCTTTCCCATTAATTAAATTTCAATAGCATTTTGCCTCCAGAGAGCCCTACAAATGACTTCTCGAATAAACACTTCATGAAAAGACTAACTCTGAAAGTCAGTAGAGACAATAGAAGCAGAAGAGAGAGCACAAGAAACAAAAGGATTGAGGAGGGGGCTTTTAGGATGGCAGTGGACAAGTAGATACTTGCCTTGCAGTTGCCCCTGGAGAAGGGACGAGTTGCTCAGTCGGGTGTGGTCAGCAGACGCCTCCGGCTCTCAGCTCCTTCAGGGCCAAGGGTACCCCGCCTCTGATCTTGCTCACGTCTAGTGACTGAGGGAGGAGCAGGTCTCAAAGCCTGGCCCCTTCAGCCTACCCCCTTGGGTTGGCCAAGGCTCAGTCAGGCCTGTACTGCTATTTTCTTAAGCAGTCCTAGTCCTCCCACTTCCTCTTGCAGAGGTTGACCCCTGCTCAACATCTTGCACCCCAACTGCTTCCATGTTGGTTTCTGGAGAATCTGTGTTTGTGTGACTACGTTATGAACTATTTAAGGAATCTCAAATTGTTCGACTTAGCTTTTGCAATATTTTTTGCAAATATAAATAGTACTGAAATGCATATTCTTATGAACGTCTTTCTCACATCCTAAGATAGAAGGTATCCTCAATTCCTAATTCCTAAAATGGACTGTGTCAAAATGTTAGGCACATTTTAAGGCTTTTAATGCTTATTTGCAAATTGCCTTCAGAAATGTCAGCCAATTACCACTCCCTGCAAAAGCGTATGCCAGTGTAGGAGAGTCTATGTCTCTGAGTCTACGATGACATTTCTCTTGTGCTTTTTTTTTTATGAGACAGAGTCTCACTCTGTTGCCCAGGCTGGAGTGCAGTGGCATGATCTCGGCTCACTGCACCCTCTGCCTCCCGGAGTCGAGCGATTCTTCTGTCTCAGCCTGCCAAGTAGCTGGGATTACAGGCACCCACCACCATGCCTGGCCAATTTTTGTATTTTTAGTAGAGACAGGGTTTTGCAGTGTTGCCTAGGCTGGCCTTGAACTCCTGACCTCAAGTGATCCTCTTGCTTCGGCCTCCCAAAATGCTGGAATTATAGGCATGAGCCACTGTGCCCAGCCAATGATGGCATTTCATGTTTATAAAATTGTTCCATGTGCATGGAGATGGTTATATTATTTTTGTTTTAGTTTGTATTTGTTTGATTACTTGTAAAACTGAATATTTTTTGTAAGTGGAAAGCAGCAAAGGGCTATGTAAGATAAGAAGGAAGGTAGAGGTATAAGAAGATAGAAATAAGAAAATAATGTTTCAAGAAGAAGAACAAATTTTTTTAACAGTTCTATTAAGGTAAACTTGACCTATCATAAAGCACATATATTTAAGGTTCGTGATTTGGTAAGTTGTGAAATATGGACATACCGGTGAAGCCATAAAAAAATTGAGATACTGAATGTATCTATGGACTGCTAAAGCTTCCCCCATCTGTTTATAATCTAACCCTGTCATTTCCCTCCTCCACCCCACCCACCCCTCCCAAGCAAACACTGGTCTGCTTTTTGAAACTATAGATTAGATTTTATTTTCAAGCATTTTATTTAAAAGGACTCTGTACTACTGATTATATTTTTGTCTGGCTTCTTTCACTCCACATAAATATTTTGTAATTCATCCATGTTGTTACATGGATCAACAGTTCATTACTTTCTATTGCTGAGAAGTATTCTTTTACATGGATATACCACAACATTTTTATTCATTCACGTTCTAATGGACATTTGCGTTATTTCCATTCTTGGCTATTAGTAAAAAGTGACTGTATACACTCATGTTCCAGAATGTGCATGGACGTATACTTTGATTTCTCTTGCACAAGTAGAGTGGCATGTCTGTGTCATGTTGTTTCAGGTAGGAAGGTAAATCTGGTCCCCATTCTTCCCTCTAGACAAGAAACCCATTTGACCATTAAAAAAAATATATTATACTTTAAGTTCTGAGGTACATGTGCAGAACGTGCAAGTTTGTTACATAGGTATACATATACCATGGTGGTTGGCTGCACCCATCAACTCGTCACCTACATTAGGTATTTCTCCAAATGCTATTCCTTCCCTAGCCTCTCAGCCCCCAACAGGCCCCACTGTGTGATGTTCCCCTCCCTGTGTCCATGTGTTCTCATTGTTCAACTCTCACTTATGAGTGAGAATGTGTAGCATTTGGTTTTCTGTTCTTGTGTTGGTTTGTTGACAATGATGGTTACCAGCTTCATTCATGTCCCTGCAAAGGACATGAACTCATCCTTTTTTATGGCTGCATAGTAATCCATGGAGTATATGTGCCACATTTTCTTTATTCAGTCTATGTTGGTTACAAGTCTTTGCTATTGTGAACAGTGCCACAATAAACATACATGTGTATGTGTCTTTATAGTAGAATGATTTATAATTCTTTTGGTATATAACCAGTAATGGGATTGCTGGGTCAAATGGTGTTTCTGGTTCTAGATCCTTGAGGAATCAACACACTGTCTTCCACAATGGTTGAACTAATTTACACTCCCACCAACAGCGTAAAACTGTTTCTATTTCTCCACATCCTCTCCAGAATCTGTTGTTTCCTGACTTTTTAATGATTGCCATTCTAACTGGCATGAGATGGTATCTCATTGTGGTTTTGATTTGCATTTCTCTAATGACTAGTGATGATGAGATTTTTTTCATGTGTTTGTTGGTGGCATAAATGTCTTCTTTTGAGAAGTGTCTGTTCATACCCTTGGCCCACTTTTTGATGGGGTTGTTTTTTTCTTGCAAATTTGCTTAAATTCTTTGGATTCTGGATATTAACCTTTGTCGATGGATAGATTGCAAAAATTTTCTCCCATTCTGTAGGTTGCCTGTTCACTCTGATGATAGTTTCTTTTGCTGTGCAGATGTGTTTTAGTTTAATTAGATCCTATTTGTCAATTTTGGCTTTTGTTCCCATTGCTTTTGGTATTTTAGTCATGAATCTTTGCCCATGCCTATGTCCTGAGTGGTATTGCCTAGGTTTTCTTCCAGGGTTTTTATGGTTTTGGGTCTTACATTTAATTCTTTAATCCATCTTGAGTTAATTTTTGTATAGGGTGTTAGGAGGGGGTCCAGTTTTTAGAGCTCATGTTGTAAGACAGATAAATTGAAGATAGGGTCCCTTGGCTCTTATGCTGAACATTTTAAACTCGTTTACATTTTCATCCCTTCTTTTTCTTTGCCACTGCAATGAATTTAACCCCTTTCCATTCCATGTATGGATATTCAGCTATTGTCCTCGCAAAGCAATAGAGTTGTTCCCCTTGCGGTAGCAAGCTTCAGTCTCAGAGATTTTACAGTCTTAGGGTAGAAGCAGAAGTGGGCCAGGCTAGAAGCTTCAGGAAGGACCACCCAAATCTCCAGGCTAGACCACATTAGAACTTTGTTGGCTATGGAGATGCAGTCCTCCCCGAAGCCAGCTCTGCGCCTGGGCCTGAATAGCCTGACTTTGACCCTCATACAACTTTTATGCTGTGAGACTATTCTGGATACTCAAGTATGTGATTGAAGCTGAAGGAGGAGTCTGAGGTTTGCCAGTGGGCCTGTCAACCGACTGGGGGCAGGTGCAAGATGCTTGGATTCCAGGAGGTACTATCAATTCTGAGGCTCACTTTGGCCTTGGCTGCTGCGCTCTCCTCCCCTTCAGTAAATTCCTCATCAGTCTAGGTTTCAACTATGAATGAAACTCAGTAGTTTCAACATAGCAGATAGGGATTTGAAAGTATCTTTGTCTTGTGAGCCTCATGTCCAAGGTCCAACATCACACGTGGAGTGACAGACTTTCCTCCATTGCATGGCACTCACTAACCACCAGGCCCCACTGCCATGCTGTAGCAGGCCCTCCACAAAGCATGGCTTCCTTTCAGCCTCCTTGCATCCTGTAAGACATAGCTATCATATCTATTACATAGTTAAGGAAACTAAGCCTTAAAAAGGTTAAATCACTTGCCCAAGGTAATTTAGAGGTGGCAGAGGCAGGGTTTAAAACCCAGCCTGAAGCGTAGGGGAGGAAAAACATTTCCCCCTATTCTCCTAGATTCTCCAGCTGGGATCTGCAAATTAGACTGAAAAAGACAAATCAACAAGAAAACACAAACAAGAGTGTGTTAACACATGAAATGCACATACATACGAGAGAGACCCGGTGATGATGGTTAGAACTTGGACTTCTTTGTAACCACCAAGCGGGTTCCCCTTGTCCACTGCCTGGACAGAGGCAATTTATCAAGACATAGGAAGCACAATAGTCAAAGGGTTATTCACTCAGAGCAGGCAGTGCAGGAGACTGGAGTTTTATTATTACTCAGATCAGTCTCCCCAAGGGTTTGAGGATCAAAGTTCTTAAGAATAATTTGGTGGGTCGCGGGGAGGGCTACGGAGAAAAGTGGGGCAGTGAGTCAGGAGTGCTGATTGGTTGGGTAGGAGATGAAATCATAGAGAGTTAACGAAGCCATTCTCTTGCTCTGAGTCAGTTTCTGGGTGGGTGTCTTAAATTCTTTGGATTCTGGATATTAACCTTTGTCGATGGATAGATTGCAAAAATTTTCTCCCATTCTGTAGGTTGCCTGTTCACTCTGATGATAGTTTCTTTTGCTGTGCAGATGTGTTTTAGTTTAATTTAGTTTTAGTTTAGTCTTCTTTCAGAAGACACAGATTATTGATCTGGGTGGTGCCAGCTGATCCATCAAGTGCAGGGTCTGCAAAATATCTCAAGCACTGACCTTACGTTTTACAATAGTGATGTTCTCTCCAGGAACAATTTGGGGAGGGTCAGAATTTTGTATCCTCTGGCTGCATGACTCCTAAACCACAATTGACGAGCTTTAGGCCAATTTGTTTGTCATTAGAAGACAGGCTAGTTGTCAGGCAAGCAAGGGATTTGTTTTGAAAAAAGGCTATTATTATCTTTGTTTTAAACAATAAACTATAAACTAAGTTCCTCTTGAAGTTAGTCCAGGCTACACCCAGGATTGAACAAGGACAACTTGAAGATGAGCCGCAAGATGGAGTGGGTTAGGTCAGATCTCTCTCACTATCTCAGTTATAATTTTGCAGTGGTGGTTTCATATATAACAGCTTAATAAAAAATCCATTAAATTGGTAGAAAAGTGACAAGACAAAGAAAAAATGCTTTATTAGGCTTTAGGGGTAGCAAACAATAAGAAAGCAACTAGATATGGGAAACTAATGAAAATGGGGGTTGTTTTAGCCAGTTTGTTTTGTAGATTCCTCTGCTGCTGTCTCTGGGTATTGCCTCCAGTGATTAAGATTATCAATTAAAAAATTGTCCTGCCCTTCCTGGTGGAAAAGGGGAGGGCAGAGAGTTTGACTTTCGTCTCCTTCTTTTTAGCTTCCTTTAGCTCAAAATAATCATTATGTCAAAGCGGCATATTTTGGGGTGGCATACTCTGAATCCTGCATAAGTAATAATGACTGAAAAACTTCCAAAATTAACAACAAGCAGCAAACCAGAGATCCAGGAAGTTCAAAGAACACCAACCGGGATTGACACCAAAAACTATGCCTAGGTATATTACATTCCAACTGCAGAAAACCAAAGACAAAGAAAAAATCTTGAAAAAAGCCAGAGGGAGAAAAAGAAACAAAAACCTTATCTACAGCGGAGCAAAGATAAGAATTACATTGGATTTCTCATCAGAAACTATGAAAGCAAGAAGAAAGTGTCGTGAAATATTTCATGAATTAATCTGTATCCAATGAAATTATCCTTCAAAAGTAAGAGAAACAAAGACTTTCTCAGGCAAACAAAAATTGAGAGAATTGGTTGCCAGTAGATCTGCCTTGCAGGAAATACTAAAAGAAGTTTTTTTTCAGAGAGAAGGAAAGCAATACAGGTCAAAAACTCAGATCTACGTAAAGAAAGGAAGAGTGTCGGAGAAGGAATAAACGAAGCCACAGATGATCATAGCATATAATTAAGTCAGTTGAATGACAGAAATGTTTCAAGAGCTGGGAAGGAGGAATTGGGATATTCTGTTTTAGGGTACGTGAACTGCCCATGAAACAATGTAGTATTACCGAGAGTGACCTTAGATTCATTGTAAACGTATATTGTGAACTCTAGGGCAACCACTTACAAAAAAATTCAAAGAAATGTAATTGAGTTGCTAAGATAGAAAAGAGAATAGAACCATATAAAATGCTGCATTAAAAACAGAAGCATATTGAGTTTTAGGTTTTATTAACACAAAAGTCACAACCTATGAAAGAAAAGATTGTAAGTTAGACTTTATTAAAACTAAACACTTCTGTAACCCCAGCACTTTGGGAGGCCGAGGCGGGTGGATCACGAGGTCAAGAGATCGAGACCATCCTGGTCAACATGGTGAAACCCCATCTCTACTAAAGATACAAAAAATTAGCTGGGCATGGTGGTGCGTGCCTGTAATCCCAGCTACTCGGGAGGCTGAGGCAGGAGAATTGCCTGAACCCAGGAGGCGGAGGTTGCGGTGAGCCGAGATCGTGCCATTGCACTCCAGCCTGGGTAACAAGAGCGAAACTCTGTCTCAGAAAAAAACAAAACAACAACAACAACAAAAAAAAACTAAACACTTCTGCTCTACAAAAGATACTGTTAAGAGAATGAAAAGACAAGCCCCAGATTAGGAGGAAACATTTGCAAGACACATATCTGATAAATACATGTATCCAGAATATACAATTAACTCTTTAAACTTTACAGTAAGACAAAAGCAATCTAATTTTTAAATGAACAAAAGATCTACATAGACACCTCACCAGAGAAGCTATACAGATGGCAAGTGAGCATATAAAGAGATGCTCAACTGGGGAAATGCAGATTAATCAATGAGATACATCACACACATTAGAATGACTACAACTGAAAACACTTCTCAGTCAGACAGGAGAGCTAAGTTCTGTTGGTCTCTTGCACAGTATGGTGACTATAGTCAATATTAATGTATTATATATTTCAAAATTGCTAAAAGAGTGGATTTTAAGTTTCCACCATAAAGAAATAACTATGTGAGGTGATGGATGTATCAATTAGCCTGATTTGATCATTCCATGATGTATACATGTACTGAACTATCACACTGAATCTCATAAATATATACAATTATTATTTATTGATAAAAATAAAACAATTTTTTAAAAACCACTGACAACACCAAATGCTGGTGAGAATATGTAGCAAGAAGAACTCTCATTCAATGCTGGTGGGAATGCAAAATGGTACCCCCATTATGGAGGACAACTTGTCAGGTTCTTACAAAGCTAAACACAGTCTTACTGTACAATCCAGGACTCACTTTCCTCAATAGTAATCCAACTGAGTTGAAAACTTGTCTGTATAAAAATCCACATAAATGTTTATAGCAGCTTTATTCATAATCACCAAAAATTGAAAGCCAACAAGATGACTTTCAATAGGTGGATGGATAAACAAACTAGTACATTCACGCAATGAAATATTATTTAGTAATAAAAAATAAGGTATCAAGCCAAAAATTGACATGGAAGAAACTCAGCTGCATACTGCTAAGTGGAAGAAGCCAGTCTGAAAGTTGCATGCTATATAATTCCAACCATATGACATTTTGGAAAAGTCAACAGTACAGAGACAATAACAAGGTCAGAGGTTGCAAGGGATATGGGGGGAAAGGCAAAGGAATAAGTAGGTGAAGCACAGGGAATTTTGAGGACAGTGAAACTTTCCTGCCTGATATTGTAATGGTGAATATGTGACATTATGCATTTGTCAAAATCTATGGAACTATAGAACACAGAGTGAACCTTAATGTAACTGTGAACGTGTTAATAATCGCATTTCAATGTTGGTTTATTAATTGTAACTACAGTACCACACTAATGCAAGATGTTAATAATAGTGGAAAACTGTGTGTAGGGAAAGAGGATGTAAGTGAACTCTGTGCTATCTGCTCAATTGGCCTGTAAATCTTAAATTATTCTAAAAATAACATCTATTAATTTTTTAAAATATAAAAAAAATGTCAAGGAGAACAAAAGCATTCAAGAAAATCAACTACAAAATACCTTAAACAACAACAACAGTTCACCAGCCTTCAAATTCTTAATCATCCCCTCTGCAAACCACCTCAAATCCCACATTCTTGGCTGGGGTCTGGTTATCCAATCTAGCTCATGCCCACATCCTGTCTTGAAGGAGGGGGGTCAGCCTCAATTCTATGACTCAGAAGTTCTCCAAATGTAGTTGACATAATGCTTGTTAAGAATGTAGCGTCCTGGACCCCAGGTCCAGGGATTCTGACTCAAAAGAACTCTATAATCTGCATTTTCCTTAAGATCCCTGGTGAATCCGAGGCATCCTTTGAGGACCGCTACAGCTGCTGGAGTTCTGCAGCAGTATGATGTTTTCTCACTAGAGTGAGGCTACCCTCTCCTTGGTCTCAAGAAGAGTTTTTTGAAAGCCCACTGCCATGACTCTCCTGAAAGATCAGATCTCCACGCTTTCCTGAACCAAATCAATACATTTTTGCCTTTTGGGAGCTAAACTTTGGGCTTCCCCTGCTACTGGCCTTGCTGTGGTCCCATCATGCATCATGTCCAGATCTATGCAAATGATATTTATTTTGGTGATGGGATTGGTCATACAGAGGAGGGCCAGGAAAGACCTGAACACTAGATATTCATGCTGAAAATATTTACCAGGTACCTGCTATGAATTTGGAACTATCTGCTAAACACTGGGCACAAAGAGGACAGGATCTAACTCCAGCCCCCATAGGATTTATTCTAGTGCATAAAGCAGACAATTAAACATGACGGCGTGACGAGCGTCTGGCAGTGAGCATGCAGAGGGCTGTGGAAATGCGTGCAGGCATTCACTAATTCCATGAGGCAGATGTTCCAGAGGGAAGTTCAGTGGCAGGTGGTGGGCAGTACGGGTGTGGGGCAGGCAAAGAGGAAAGCTGGTGGCAGGTGGTATGAGAAGGCCTAAACAGAAAGGTGGCATGCAGAGGGCCAGAAGGGGACAGCAAGAGGGTGCCCTGGGAGCCAGACAGAGAGCAGCAATGGAGAGTCAGGCAGCTGGGTGGAGGAGTCAGCAAGATGGAAAACAATGGACACCCAAGGGCCATGGCAGCTGGTGACACAGCTCCTCAGGCTCCAGGGAGAGGAGAAGTGGGGGCTCAGTCCCCAGCAGAAGCAGAAAATGGAGGCTTAGGGAGCAAAGGCAAGGCTCCAGGCACTGGGATACATAGCAGGGGTCAACCTTAGGCCAAGGCAGAGCCTGGTTTCAAAGAACAAGGGCACGGTGAGGCCAATGGAGGTGAGACTGACTTCATAGGTTACATGAAAGGGAAAACTTGCCATGCTCACTAGAGGGAGAAGCAGAAGGGGAGGGAAACAAGAGTCATTGGCATTTTCCAAAAGTTCTCCAGATAGTCCTAATGAGCAGCCAGGGTGGACAGGTGCTGTAGGAAGGGCCAGGTGAGGTATCAGACTTTGTCAGCACACCTCACTTGCACATAAGATGTTACTGAAGTTTCCCACCATTCTCTGAAGTAAGGAAACAAAGGCCTAAGATTGCCCTAAGTAGAATACTTTAGAGAGTTCCCAAAGCAGAGTCAGTTCTTGGGATAAGAATATCTAGATTTAAGTATATAATATTTTCTATTATGCTGTAACTACACTTTCTTTAAATTGGGTATGTTAAACCTTTGAGACCTGAGAGAAGAGCTATGAAAAAAAATAAAAGATTCTTTTTTAAGTGAAAGCCTCAGATTTCTAAAAATCATAGCAAAGAGAAAGTCTTCTATTCTGTGTTGTATGAAGACCAAGTTCAGTCCAGACACTGGGTAATCATATAACAAGTCAGTGTCCAGGCAGCGCAGCTACGGGCAGAAAGAGACCAGCCCACTTCAATACAAGAATTCACAGGTTAAAAGAGAAAACTTTCCATCCTTGCCACGGTTGAATACTAGGGCTTTAAACACACAGTAGTGTCAAATAGTGAGCAGAGTTAGGACACTCCATAGGAATCAAGTCACCATGTATTTCTCACAGAAGTGATCTTGTTGATTAATATCCTCCAGTCTGTGGCCTCTCCTTCTGCCAAACAAGTAGACTTCTCTTGATTTTATGGATCACTCACCTCTTGACCATTCCAGGCCAATGCCCCTTGGGGTTAGGAGATAAAGGAGCCGGAGGGTGAATCATTGTAGAAAGCAGCTGTTGGAAATATTGTGTGAACTTTGCTTACGTGGGTCAGAGGCAAACAGTCTTGATTCTTGTGCTTCTTCTAGTTTCAGGGATTCCATGGAGACCCTTAGCAAAATTGATATTCTACACAGTATCATCCAGAAATATAAAGAGAGGGACGACTTCCCAAGTCATTTTATAATGCTAGTATTATCCTTGTACCAAAACCGGACAAAAACGGTACAGAAAAGAAAACTACGTATCAATATTGCTAATGATTACAAATGCAAAAATCATTACCAAAATATTGGCCATACAATTCAGTAATATATAAAAAGAGTTATACTCCATGACAAGAGAGGTTTTATTCCAAGCTGATTTAGTATTTAAAAATCAATCCATGTAATCCACCATAATATCAGGCAAAGAAAGAAATATCACATGATCCTATAAATCAGTACAGAAAAAGCATTTGATAAAATTCAATAACCATCATTCATGACAAAAACCTCAGACGAATAGAATAGAGAACTTCCTCAATTTGATAAAGAGCATCTGCAAAGTGTTAGAGCCAATATCATACTTTATGAAAGACTTTGTACTAGTCCGTTTTCACCCTGCTGATAAAAACATACCTGAGACTGGGTAATTTAAAAAAAAGAAGTTTGATGAACTCACAATTTCACATGGCTGGGAACACCTCACAATCATGGTGATAGGCAAATGGCACATCTTGTATGGTAGCAGGTAAAAGAGAATGAGAGCCAAGTGAAAAGGGAAACACCTTATAGAAGGATCAGATCTTGTGAGACTTACTCACTACTATGAGAGCAGTATGGGGGAAATTGCCCCATGATTCAATTATCTCCCACCGGGTAGCTCCCACAACACTGGGGAATTTTGGGAGCTACAATTCAAGATGAGATTTAGGTGGGGACACAGCCAGACGATATCAGACTTAATGGGGAAAGGTTGAATGCTTTCCCCTTGAGATTGGTAACAAGGCAACAATGTCTAATCTTCCCACTCTTATTCAATGTAGTGCTGGAAGTTCTAGTCATGCAATAAGGCAAGAAAAGGATATAAATCAGGAAGAAAAAAAGCAAAGCTGTTTTTGTTTGCATAATTGTCTACATAGAAAAATCTGAAGAAATCTACTGTGTAGAATTGGTCCTAAATCTTTAAATGTCTACTAAAATTCTCCAGTGAAACCATCTGGTCCTATAAATTTCTTTTTTGGGAATATTTTACTTATGAATTTAATTTTCTTAATAGTTATATGGCTATTTAAATTATTTACTTTATATTAACTTATGGGAGTGTGTGTTTTTCAAAGTATTAGTTCATTTCATGTAAGCGGTCAAATTTATGTATGTTTGCAGTTGTTTATAGTATTCTCTTATATCATTCCATTAATATCTTTTTGATATCTGCAGGGTCTTGTTTCATTCCTGATACAGATAAGTTGTGTATTTCCCTTTTTCTGTCTGTCACTTTTTCTAGAAGTTTGCCAATTTTATTGATTTTTTTTAAAGAAACAGCTGTTTGTTTCATTGATTTTTAAGAATTGTTTTTATGTTTTGATTTCTACTCTTGTCTTTATTATTTCCTTCTGCTTGCTTTAAATTCAGTTTGCTCTTCTTTTCTAGGTTCTTGAGACAGAAGTTTAGATTACTGGTTTCAAACTTTTCTCCTTTTCTAATGTATATATATATTCAGTGCTATAAATTTTCCTCTCAACACTGTTTTAGTTGCATTTCACAAATTTTTACACATTGTATTTTCATTTTCATTTAATTCAATATATTTCTAAATTTCCCCTGAGACTCCCTCTTTGATTCATAGATTTAGAAGTGTACTATTTAGTTTCCAAATGTTTAGGTAATTTTTCTGTTGTCTTACTGTTACGTTTAGTTTGATTCCATTGTAGCTGGAGAACTCGTGCTGCATGATTTCAATTCTTTCAAATTTGTTAAAGGTTTCTATTATGGTCTAGGATGCTGTCTATCATGGTATATGTTTTATGAGCACTTGCAACAAATGTGTATTCTGTTGATGTTTGGTAGACTCTGCTATAAATGTCATTAACCTATTGGTCAATGATGTCATTGAGTTTTTAGCCATCTTGCTGGTTTTCTGCTGAGCTGTTCTGTGAATTGTTTCAAGACAGACGTTGAAGTCTCTAATCATAACTGCGGATTTGTCTATTGCTGTCAGTGATTGCTTCATATAGTTTGAAGCCCTGTTGTTTACTGCATAAACATTTAGGATTGATGTGATTTCTTGGTGGATTGACCCTTTTTATTATTATGTAATGTCTCTCTGTTTCTGGTAATTTCTTTTGCTCTGAAGTCTACTTTACATGATATAATGTAGCCACTCCTGCTTTCTTTTAATTGTTTGCATAATATATCTTTTTCTATCCTTTTACTTTCAACCTGCCTATATTGTCATATTTGAAGTAAATTTATTGTGGACAGCAGATAGTTGGAACCTGTTTTTTGATCCACTTCACCAATTTCTGTCTTTTAATTGGAATATTTAGACCATTTACATTTAATATAGTCATTGATATATGAGACCTTAAATCTGCCATTTGTACAATCCTTTCCTGTACAATCTAGGTTAATATTTTTGTTAAAAATATTTTCAGATATTTTTGTAATTCTTAGAAGGAGAGTTAGAGAGAGAGAATTCTACTTTGTGTTAGTTAGGGTCCGTGTGTGTGTGTGTGTGTGTGTGTGTAACTTACATTATAAAATTGGTTCACAGGATTGTGGGTGCTGGCAACTCTGAATCTGTAGGGCAGGCCAGAAGGCTGGAAACATTAATAGGAGTTAATGTTGAATTATTTTCTTCTACAGGACACCTTGGTTTTTGCTATTAAAGTCTTCTACTTTTTGAATGAGGAACCACACACTTATTGAGATTAATCTCCTTTTACCTAAAGACAGTTGACTGTAAATATTAACCATATGTACAAAATGTCTTCACAACAACACCTAGATTAGTGTTTGATTTAATAACTGGGTACCATAGCCCAGCAAAGTTGACACATAAAGCTAACTATTACATACTTCACACCATTTATTTTCCTATTTAGGTAAGGTGGAAGTTTCTGTTGGACTAAAACATAGAAGCCTACTGAATAACTGGAGGATTTGACAGTCTCAAGTGTCAACCTAACATTTCATAACCTGAGGCAGGGCAGTTTTTAAAACCTATAACATAAAGCATAAATGAATGGCAATTTGGAATCTGAATCCTGCATTTGACATTGTCTCAAGCATTTGAAATTACTTCTCTTCTATATCCAAGCTGACTGTTAGTACAATGGTTTTTTTGAAGAAAACTGCCCCCTGCTTTTAGCTCTCCCAGTCAGAATGGGGTGCTAAGTACGACAGCTTTTGCAGAGGTAGCACAATTTTCTATCCTAAGAACTTTCTTAGTTTTCAGTAAAATATTGAAGACATCAATATATTATGAATTAATAGGACTTTAGAGCAAACACATCAATATTTGAGAACACTGGTGATGAATAGCCTCTTCGAAAGGAAATACGCCTCCAAATTTAAGCTGGAAAGGCACTAGGATAACTGGAAAAGGGTTACAATTGTTTGCCTTTTGGGTTTTAGTACTTGCATTGTGAATTACATGTATCTTGTTTATGATGTCTTTTTACCAAAAAAGTTTTAAAACCAGAGAAATCTCACTGAACACAGCAGCCAGAAAAAATAATTTTAAAAAATAATAAGTTAATAATTTCATTAGGGGAGTTAAGACCATTCTTTTAAAAGAAAGACTTCAAGAAAATAAGTGACTATGTACAAAACGTGTGCTATGAAAGTGAGTGAGGATACAGGATGCTGAGGAAGTGAAGAAGTCATGGGTCGGTGAGGGAGAGAGAGACACACTGTGGGTAGAGGTCCCACTCAGGGACTCAGAGAGGAGCTGGAACTTGAGTGAGGAATTGAGAAAAGGCTTTGAGTGGGCAGAAATGAAAAGAAGGCCTCCCAGGGAGGGTTCACAGCATAGGCAAAGGTATGGTTAGAAGAGCGACATCAGGTGGGCAAGGTGGGCAAGTAAGGAGCTGGGGCAGCAGGTGCCTGTACAGCAATAGAGTCCCAGGTTGTGGGGCAGCCCCAGGGGGAGGGAGACTGCGCTGAGCTCTGAGGTGGGCTCCGCTCTAATCCAAATCAGTTCCTCCACCGGAGCCTCACCAGGCTTCAATGGGCCTCAATAGCAATGCATTCCTAATGGGAGAAGACGTTCTATTCTTCCCAGGATCCTCAATAAAACTGCAAACTGTCCTTGGAGGAGGAGTCATCCACTAATGCCTCACCAGGGATATTTTCTGAGAAGACACCTCAAGGAGTTCTTGGGGTGGAGGTGGAGACAGGACGAGAGAAAGTGGAAAATTGCAATTTACCCAGAACTGGCTGTTTCTTTGAGGTTTGTGGTGAGGCTTTAAGAGGGAGAGAGTAATGAGGGGAGCCGTGATGAAAACACATAGGCTGACACCCAGTTAGAGGAGCAGAAACTAGTGATAAGAAGCACTTCATGGGGTAATACCCCACTCGGAGCTGCAGGGCCTGACGGATGGGAGGACTTGTGTGAACACATTGTGAATGAACGACTGAGTTCATGAATGAAGCAGGTGGACTGGAAAGCAGGCAATTTTCCCTAAAGGACTTTTTCACACTAGCACAGCAATGTGGTATTTTCTAGGTCAGACCTCCTTTAAGGACCTGATCAAGTGTATAAATTGCCCTTCCCAGAAAAATGCAAATATGCAAATGAAAATAATTTTGCAATCATTTTCAGATGATTTAGAGACCTTTCCCCACCCCAGAATTTCAGTAAAGGAAGTGTTTAATAGACACGAGGCTGGCCATGCTATGTGGGAAATGGAGTTAGTACTCAAATCATCTCGTCTCAAAGCTAGCAGGTTAGGGATTTTTCAAAGGCAATTTCTGGAAGGAGTGGGGGAGGCTAGACTTGCTGGGTGTCCTTGATAGTGTGTGCTAAATTACTTCTGCACAGGGCCACGGGAGTGAGATTGGGGGTACAGGTGAGGCCATGGGTGTCAGCCATGCATTAAAAAAAAAAAAAAAAACCCTGAAAAGGTATCTGAAAAGGCCGATCTACAATAGTGGTGTTTTCTGCAGGCATAATTGGAGAAGGTGCATATCTTATAACCTCTGGAATGATGGCTGACCATCGTTTCTGTCTGCGCCTTAGCAGGACCCCGGCTCCACTCCTCCCTACACCTGATGGCCTCCCACATTGACTTTACAAAAGCAGGTGAGTTTTGGGGGCGGCCTATCATCATTTAAACTACAGCCTAAATGGCTCTCAAAGTCAGCTTGGCCCAAAAGCCCAGGGACAATTAAAGGAAAGACAAGATGGGTGGTGGGTTATCTCAGCTCACTGTTCTAATTTTTCTCATTGATACCATGTTTGCAAAGGTGGTTTCACTGTTGTGGCTGAAACCACTAGTTTCATCACTAGTTGCCTGGCCCCCTTTTCTTTCCAGGGGGCATATAAGATTCTAGGGTGAAAGGGTAATGCAGCCTGCCACGTGTGTCCTGGTCACCTAGAGGATGCTTGGAGCAAGTCCTCACCTGCCTGGGGCTGTGGGTCTATCACCTGCAGGGGCCTTCAGAGGCACCTACCAGTCTGGAGCCACACTTACCCTATCGAGCCATCACCCGACCCTGCTGACCCTGGGCTTCAGTGGTCAGCGCTTCATGGCTGTCCCCACCTGAGGATGGGTCATCTCAGAGAGGCCTCTCTTGGAGGGGCCAGTTCCCTGAGGAACCTGCAGCCCCCCGCCGCCACCGTCCCCTCCTCACCTCTGAGTCCCAGCTACCCACTTCCAGGTTGGCCAACTCCCTCCTCTCCTTTCTCTCCCTCATTCTTTCCCTTCTGAAAGACCCAGCTTCAAACACGAACACCTACGTGTGTTTGTACCCGGCACCCACCATTTCTAATTTTACCATCAACTCCTGCCCCTAAAGGCATTATTGCTATCAGGATAAGAAGATTCTAGACCAACATTGAATAGTACAAATATGATGCTGGACACACATTTAATTTTAATTTTCTAGTGGCCACATTAAATATTAGAAACAGTTAAATTAATTTTAATAACAGATTTTATTTAACCCAATATATCCAAAATATCATTTCCAACATGGGATCGATATAAAAAGTTACTATTGAGATAGTTGGCATTCTTTTTTTTACATACAAAGTCTTCAGAATCTGGGTTTGCACTGAAAGCACACCTCAATTCGAAGCGGACACACTCCAGGTGCTCGAAGGCTGCATGTGGCTGTCCCGCTAGACACAGGGGTGGATCCTGGAGTGTGGCTGGATGGGTTACTGGAAAGATGAAAGATTCATTTTAGTTGTCAAAGGCCAAAACAGTATAAACACAGCCCTGGGTAATTTCTCAATGGGTTGTTATATTAAATTATTAATAAACCACCTGGTACTTAAAGAATAATCCTGGACCACAAGAAAGGCCATTCTAGGAAAATGGAAAAATGAGATGGTGAGAAAAAATGGATATGGGCAAGTATCACAAACAGGGCTTCAAAGAGCCAATCCTGGGACCCCAGGTTTCCTCCGTCTCAACTGAGCATGGACCAGTCTCCTGTGAATGAATCCAGGCAAGCCTGGAAGACCGAACGTGGACCACCAACCTCTTCTCTGCCTGCTGTACCAGGATTCCAGATCCTGGGGTGAGTTTTAGTGGCCTCCCCATTGCTCTCATGCTTGGCTGCACATCAGACTCACCTAAGAGTTCAAGGACCCCTGATTCCCAAAGTGTTGTATCAATGTTAAATTTGCTGGAGTGGGTAACTCTGCTATGCTTACGTAGGAGAACATCTCGTAGGAGTTACACCCTGAAGTATTTTGAGATCAAGGACCATGATGTAACTGACCCTCAAATGGGTCAGAAAACATATTTTAAACTATTATGTGTGAATGTGTATGTGTGTGTCAATTAAAAGATAGAGAAAAATAAGTAAGCAAAATAGGTGAAAATGTTTGCAATCTGTGTAGACGACATATGGGTTTTCTTTTCAGTAGTTTTACTTTTACAACATTTCAGAGTTAAAAATGGTTTCCAAAAACAGTTTTAAAAACATGCTTTTAAACTTGATTCCCAAGTCCTACTCCTAGAGGTTCTGGTTTAATTGGTCTGGGGATTTTTAAGGCCCCCAGGTGGCTCTGAAGTGCCCTAAGGTTGAGAACCTGGTGGCTCTAAGTCAGAGAAGCACCTGCCTCTCCCCCTCCCTCTTCATTCAGGCTTCCGGGCCCAGCCCGACACTGAACTGTCTTTAGCAGAGATCAGCATCTCAGCTTGTGGTATTTTTTGCCTACAGGAACAGAGTCGAGTAGAAGAACGTATCCTCTTCAGCGGTCCTTGGGGTACTGGGGGTGTGCCGCGCAGCTGTTGAATATTCGTTGCTGGAGAATTTTCCACAGGGCTGGACACAATGTCTGTCCACTGCTTGTCCAGTCTGTCTGCTGCCACTTTGTAACTGCTCAGCTGTCTGGGTCACTTTCATCACAGGTGGCCTGTTTGCTGGAAAGCTGTACCCGAGGTCATGGGCTGAGTGGTTGCTTAACACCTGTGCCTCATTTTGGGGGCTGGCTCCGGGAGGGGCAAGGAATGGGGATGAAAGGCCCTGCCTTTCTCCTCCAGGAAAGCACTTAAGGATCTGGGGGTTGGGGAACTGAGCTCAGCGGGTTACTGGAGAAAATCCCCCCAGGGGACCCTTGCTCCAATTGCACACTTCCACTGAGAGCTGAGTTGTTCCTCTTCTGCTGTCAATGATCAGAAATGCAGCCTGGTCCTGTCTATCCAGCACGTCCCTTCACTCGTCCCTTGAGACCAGTGGCATACATTTATGAGGTGAGAAGGGCAGTCTGGGGCTGCACAATGGAGCCTTCCTCTGGGACCATTAGATGCCCTGAGGGGTGGCTCACCTGAGCTCATTAACACCTTTGAAAGCCATGGCAGCTCTGGCTGACTCATGTTCTGTGTGTGGTCCACTAGGAGCCACCAGATCTTTTTTGACCTTGTGTCTGCCTCATCTTCTCAGTGCTATGTTTGCATAATGGGATTTTTGTTTCTAAGCAGACTCAGAAGCACTGTCTTTACAGGACTGAACCTCTCTGCTCTGTGACCTGGAGCAGGTTCCAGGACCTGGCTCGTTTCGGGTCAGGCTCCTGGAGAGCGGCGGATTCCCTGTCTCTATTTCATCTTTGCATAAAGATGCCTCCCCTGCACAGAGTAGGCACCCTGGGGTTAATTACACAGGGACCAGGACAAGTGGAGTGGAGTGGAGCGGAGCAACGACAGCACAACGCCACTAGAGATGAGGAGAGAATGGGGGACAGGGAAGACAAGGGGGTGGGGCAGAAGGTCACATGCAGGGCAGCAAAGAGGCAGGAGGAACAGAAGGGTGGGCACCATATGGAACAGGGTGTGGGATCATTGCTGAGAAACCACGGTAGTGCTGTGGGCATTGTTGAAACCACCTTTGCAAAATTATGACTGAGACAGTGAAAGAGTTCTACCTTAACTGACACCATCTTGCTTCTAAACTCTAAGCTGTCCTTGTTCATTCCTGGGCATAGGCTGAACTAACTTTGGGAGAAACATAGCTTATAGTTTAAACAAAGACGGTAATAGCCCTTTCCCAAAGCAGACCTTCTTCTTGCCTGGGGACTAGATTGCTTTTGTAGAACTAACATCAGCCACCAGATTAGAAATTATGGTTTAGGAGTCAGGCAGCTGGAGGCTACAAGATTCCGACCCTCACTAAACTCCTCTTAAGATTAGTGCTAGAGATATTTTGCAGAATCTGCACTTGATGGATCAGCTGGTCCCACCCAGATCAATAAACTGGCTGATCTTATCTTGTGGCCCCCACCCAGAAACTGACTGAGTGAAAGAAGATAGCTCCTACTCCCTGTGATTTCATCCCTGACTAATCAGCTTTCCCAGCTCACTGGATCCCCCTCACCCTCCAAGTTATCCTTAAAAACCCTGCTCCCTGAATGCTCGGGGAAACTGACTTGAGTAATAATAAAACTCCAGTTTCCCAGACAGCCACCTCTGCATGAGTTACTCTTACTCTATTGCAATTCCCCTGTGTTGATGAATTGGCTCTCTCTAGGCAGGGGGCAAGGTAAACCCCTTGGGCAGTTACACTGTGAGCATAACAAAGATAAATTCCCCATAAAAGCACTCACACAGGACCAGCTGAAACGGTGGCTAGAACCATGGAGCCGTTAGCTAGGCTAGGGCAGGGCAGGGAATGGGCTGGAATGAGTTGATGATGCATGGGGTGGCAGGCAGTGTGGTGGATGATATTTGATGGTTCTTAGGCCTTTGATGGTTCTTAGAGGTGGTGGCATTTGGGTTGGGCTGCAAACCCGAAAGAGGTGAGCAGGCTTTTGACTGTCATAGAAGACAAGCTTAGGCTTGATAAAGGAGACCAGGGCCAATCCCCACAGCCTCACTGGGAGAACTTGCACAAGCATTTAAGGGTTCTTCTCTTTTTGCCGATAAGATGACTTTCAAGGGTGTTAGAGTTGGAACAAATTTAGGGCCCTTGCTACCAGATCACCTTCTTTCTACTCTTTTCCAGGACCCACTCAAATGCCAACACTCGGGACTGGGAGGCAAGTGGGCCGAGGAGGTAGAGGAGCTGACCCAGGGCTCTAATGCATTGCAAAGTCACACTCTAGGCCCAGGGATGAGGTGGATTTTAGGAGGAAGCTTAGAAGCCCAGCTCATTGGAGAATGTTTCAGATCTGGCTCTTATAGGCAAGGCAGCTGCTCTGTTGGCTTGGCTCTGGGTGGCCTGAGGATGAAGAGAGTCTCCCCTAAAGCCCAAGGAGCCTGGGGTTCTCCCAAAGCAAATCTTTGAAGGCCTCACTTTGCCCCTCCTTTTTCTTTGACCTTGTCTTTGCATTAGAAATACATTCTAAAGCCTTCCCAACTCAAGAGACATTGGCCCCTTTGTTCCTATTTTGGGTGCATAGCTCATACTTTTTGTTGTTTATACTTTTTAGAGGGTTGCAATCTGACCTTATGTCTCATGCTCATTCTGTCCCTATAGCAATCTTGTTATAAAAAGCTGTCAGTTTTGTGGGAAGGAAGCCATGAGCTCAGCTCTGGGAGCTGAGTGGCTGGGACCAGGGAAGCTGTGAGAGGTCAGCCCTCTGAAGCCCCTCTACCTGCAGAAGACAGGGATGGGGCAGGGTTGGGGCTGCCTACAGGGAGGATGTGGCAAAGCTCTGCAGGCTATGTACGCACTTCCTACCTCAAGCCCAGGTTATAAGAACTCAGGTGTAACCACCCCTGCAAATGGCTGGGCACTGGGCCCAATGGGTTTGCTGCGACAATGATGGGAGCTGGGGCAGGCATCCAGGGAGCCTTGTCAGTCTTGGGCTGTCTTTCAAGACTAGAGAAGCAACATCGATTCTCTGTATTAGAGCACTTGATTCCCATTTCCCTGTGACCCAGTCTCCAATAACTTCATACATGGTGGCCAATCTGTAAACTTTTTTAGGAAACGAGCAAATAGTATAATTTTCCTGCCTCAGCCTCCTGAGTAGCTGGGACTACAGGCATGTGCCACCATGCCCAGCTAATTTTTGTATTTTTAGTAGAGACGGGGTTTCACCATGTTGGCCAGGATGGTCTCAATCTCTTAACCTCATGATCTGCCCACCTCGGCCTCCCAAAGTGCTGGGATTACAGGCATGAGCCACCACGCCAGGCTGCAAATAGTATTTTTCTTTACTGCGCCCCCCAGTGTTTAAGAAAGTACTGAGCCCGTAGCAACATTCAATAAAATAAGCACTGGCTGAGTAAGTAGAACAAAATGCATGTCTGACAATGTTTAGAGTTTTATAGTAAAGCATCAGAGCAGGGCGTGGGGCACATCTGTCCAGGGATTGTTAGGGCAGGAGAGGAGAGAAAACCAGAATAAAGCTTTTTTTTTCTTGCTCTGGGATTAGTATCAAGTAGCTGCAGTGTCTGTGTGTGGTGTGTGTGTGGTGTGTGTGTGTGTGTGTGTGTGTGTGTGTGTGTGATTTATTTGAGGAGAATATAAAGATAAAAATCCCCGCTTGTACCATTTCTCCAAGTCATTTGTGCCCCTTCTTCCTTTCTTCTGATAATGTCCTTTTTCTCTTCTGGGCAACATTGGTTTGTTCCTAGTCCTTAAAGTAGTGCTATGAGTCTTGGACCTGGCCTTGGGGTGGGAGTTGGAGGGGCTACCCTCTCACACATTTCCCTGGGAAAATCTATCTCTGGTACCCACATCTTAGAGCTAACCAAATGTCTATTTAGTGCAAAATCAATCTGCCCTGTGATTGCCTTTGTTCTCCAAAATGGACTGGAATATTTAAAGAAGAAAGGCCCAAAAGGAATGGGTAGGGCTGACAGAACAGTCTTAATAAAGTTTCCCTCTTCCCGTTATTTCCCCAAGGTGCTGAAACCTGGATGTGGTTTGATTCTGTTTCTCTTGCTATTGATTTTTTTGCTCAGCATTGTCCTGCTGAGCGAGGATCCCGATTCAATGGAGTCGAGGCTCATTGTCTAATCTCCCCCTTCCTGGCTGAACTCTTCCATTTGGACAAATCTCACCAGGGCAATAGAGCTGCTCTTAACAAACTCCCTCTACTCCATCATTCCCGTCCGACTTACTGGAGTAGGTGGTGATGAAGAAACTTATTTTTCTCACATAGAAACCTAAGCTGCTGGTCCCCGACACAGAAGGAGCAGAGTGAAATTACAACCCGCAGGCAGTTTGCATCTGAGCTCTCCAACAGAAAGCACACAGCGTGTTATGAATAATAAAACCATATCCTTGTAACTCTCTTTCTCTCAGGAGTGCAGAGCAGTTTGCCAACACGATCATATCAATCCTTACAATATTTATGTAAGGCAGGCATGAGGCTCCCAAGTTCTCCGCGGACTCCTCCAAGCCCAGTATGAAAAGGTGGGTTGCATTTCCCTTCAGTCCCCCTGTCTCAGCAGCGTCTGGCTCAAGAAACCCTGGCCCTTCTGAGTGCTGCCTTTGTAAAAAGTGCACTATGTGGGTGGGGATCATTAGGAATATTAAAATGCCTGCTTCACCAATTGCAGAAGAGGAAACCAAATGTTTCCCAGGCATGCATCTCAGAGGGATTGAAAGTGTTACAGACACTAATGCATCTCAGCCATCTGCTCCTGTGTTGAGATCTCCTCTGCACTCGGGCTACCCTAGCATCTGTGTGCTGGGCAGGATCCAGCTGGTGACATTCAATCTATCCCCGCCTCCAGCATCAGAGGACACATCCCTGGGAACTCAGGCAGCCCAGGCAGCAGGGCCCCCTAGCAGGTCAACAACAAGGAAACACTCCTTTTTGTCACCTTTGAGCTGGAGCTCAGCAACTCTGCAAAATTCTAGTTCCTCTTTTCTACATTTCTCACTTCCTCCCCTCCTTTCTTACTCTGCCTGCCTTTCCTTCAGCCTCTTCATAATTGGCCTCCAAGCTCTGAGTCTGCCCTTCTTCACACTTTCTGCTCAACTCTTTCCTTTCCATTTCTCTATTCATCTTTTTTACCTTCCTTGTCTGAGGATATGAGTTGAAACGAATCCTTTAGTAAGAAGGTGACTTGATTTACATGCAGATTTTCAACGCTTTCAGACCTCTCTTGTTTGCCAACCTGTTAAACAGCGCTGATGACCACGCAGGCAGCAGGTGTAGAAAGTGATCATCTGAACATTTGGTAGTTAGGAGCAATTCATATCTATCACAGCAGTTTTGGTCAAGTCAAGCGTGAATGGTGTTTGGTTGTAATCATTTTACTTTTCTAACATATAAAAAGTGGTTAAAGCTTGGATCAACTCCTTTTTCGATTGATCAGTATTTCTGGGCATGGTTCTTGTCTGTTTGTGTTTATATTTGCTATTTGGATATGTTTTGGGGTCAAAGAAATTCCAAATCATGGAGGTTCTTGAATAGAGTTCTTTTAAAAATTATTTTCACTTGATATATCAATACATCTCCATTGGAAATTTTAAAAAGAAAGTTTTCCTTCTGTGTAATTGATACCAAGTACTCAATGCCACTGCTCCCACCAATGCAGAGTCAGGAAGGAGAGTTTCAGAAAGCAGGGACCCTACTGGCCTTTCAGTCACTTTAACCTATCCCTGGCATGAAGCCTTGCACATGATCGGGGCTTAAGGGACATTTGCTGAATGCATGAGTGAGTAAGTCTGCTGAGGGTGCCATGGAGGAGGCTAGAGGACCCTGTGCTGCCACCAAGAGCTCAGGGCATCCTGCTGTCCTTTGAGCAGAGAGAAGCTTTGCTGGGATGACAGAATACCAGAGAAAGTGGAAATCACTTTGTTCTTGCCCAGATAGCTCAACCCCTCTGCCATCCAAAAATCACATTTCTGTTTAGTATACTAAATGTGTATTGAAACTTTTGCTCTATGTAGACTCTATGCTAAACTCTAGGGATACCAAAATGAACAAGACGTTGTCTCTGTTGGCAAAGATCTCTCAGTACGGTAAGCAAAAGAATAATTTTTGAACTAAAAGGTTATACCTTCATATATGACATTTTGGACTAAGCTGAATCAATATTTTGTTTTTTAAAATCAGGTAGATGAATCAGTTTGAATTGCCATTCCGTGTGTCTCTGCGTTTCCTAAATCTTGTGCACTGAAATAGCACAAAAAGAGCAGCCCATTCTCCCAGGCGGTGCCTAGCGGGAGTGTGTTAGGACCAAGTCCGTATTTTCTCCTTCTCTTGCATCATTTGTTCTTTGCCCTTTGCATATCTCAGCACCATTTCCTCCAGAGCAGCTCCTGGAACTTTTGATGGGAGCTGTCACCTGAAACCAGCGATCTTTCTCTTTCATACCTGTCACAGAAGGAGCTCACTTCTCATGAAGACCCGCCCAATTTACCCCCTGACCCTGCTTGGACATTAGGGAAAGATGCCTTCTCTAGAAGTGTCTAGAAACATGCTGGGCTTTAACGAATGCCTCTAGAGTGTCCCATCTGTTTACAAGCACTTTGCTCAGTGAGCCCATGTACTTGAGTTCCATTTCCTGCCTTGGCTACCAGCAGGTCTCAGCAGGATAAGCCTGGCCCATCGCAGAAGCCCCGTGTCCTGGGGATGAATGGGAACTTAGACAGCTAACATCCTATCTGATGCTGGAACTCAAGATCCTTGACAAATGACCATGTAGTTTATGTTCAGAGAAGTGACAATGGCCTCTCCAATTCTGAGCACTTTAGTTTGTTGGAAAGCTTTTTTTAACAAGTTGTTTTCGTCTGTTGAACTCAATTCAACCTTCCTGCCACTTCCTTCCTTATTTACTTCCTCGTCTTTCCCTCAACATCTACTCTCACTCTGCTTCTCCTCTGCCTTGTCCTAAAATAAAACCCATTCATTTCTTCGTTCTCACAACACCTCCTCCAGCATTAGAAGACAGGAAGATAGTTCCTTGTTTTCTCTCCTGCAAGGTAAACACACCCAGAGCCTCCTGTCAGTCTAGGTCCGGCACGGTTTCTAAAACCCTCAGCATTTCCACCCTGACTCTCTAAATGAGACATTTTGATTTCAATGTCTCCTAGTGAACACTGCTTTCCAATTATCATCTGTTACTGTTACTTATCATCTGGACACAATGTTTTTATTTAACGGAGCTTACAATGACATTCGCTTTTTAAAGCCCAGCATCACTCTGTTGGATCACTGTAAGCTTTTAACCCAAGAAAAAGTCCAGATATTTTGAAAACAGATGTGATGGCAATTAAACCAGATCTCCCCCACTGTGCTATGGTGCAATAATTTCTGGATCTAAATGTGTTGGTACAGTACCAGCTATATTGACAGGAGGATATTCTTCAGTCATCCCAAGCTAGTTTCCGGCTTGTCACTCGAACCCAAGCTCTACCTCTGTACCCGTGCCTGCCCTCTGGAATGTGAGGTCCTCAGTTTCAGCAGCCTCACTTGGGTTGAAACGTCTCTGCTTTTTTTTTTTTTTTTTTTTTTTTTTTTTTAAGAGACAGTTTCACTCTTTTGCCCAGGCTGGAGTGAAATGGCACTATCTCGACTCACTGCAACCTCTGCCCCTAGGGTTCAAGCTATTTTCATGCCTCAGCCTCCCGAGTAGCTGGGGTTATAGGTGCCCATCACTACACCTGGTTAATTTTTGTATTTTTTTAAGTAGAGACAGGGTTTTTTCATGTTGGCCCGGCAGTCTTGAACTCCTGACCTCAGGTGATTACCTCAGCTTCCCAAAGTGCTAGGATTACAGGCTTTGCTTCTTTCTAAATTTTACCTAGTACCAAGCACAAACTGTGGAAGAAGTCAATTCCTAATGAACATTTACTGAATGGCAGGATGAATGCATCAGGTGAGGCTTTACTAACAACAGTTGTTTCCCAGAAGGACCTAAGGTTGCCATTTAATGCATAGATTCCTGGCATGTTTTATGTTGTGTTTCTTTAGATTTTTGTCTTAAGAAAACCGTGAGTTCATTCTAGTCATGGAAAATCCCCATACCTCCCAGAAAACTTTCAGCAATTTTCTCTTTAAAGAGAAAGGTGACCTGTTTACCATACTCATCATTATAGTTTAGTTGCTAGAGTTCCTTTCTTTTTTAGATGGATTCTGGCACTGTTGACTGGGTGGGAGTGCAATGGTGTGATCTCAGCTCACTGCAACCTCCGCCTACCAGGTTCACGTGATTCTCCGCCTCAGCCTCCTGAGTAGCTGGGATTACAGGCACCCACCACCACGCCTGGCTAATTTTTTGTATTTTTAGTAGAGACAGGGTTTCACTATGTTGACCAGACTGGTCTCGAACTCCTGACCTCGTGATCTGCCCGCCTCAGCATCCCAAAATGTTGGGATTACAGGTGTGAGCCATGGCACCTGGCTGCTAGAGTTACTTTCTAGGATAAGAATCTTCCAGATTTTTATGTTGTCATAAAAAAGGATGTTGAGAAAAGCACACAGAGCACAATCACATGCCTGGGCACCAGCAATTTCTGAGCAGTATGGCCAGAGCTATCGCTTGAGTGGGTTTGTCCCGGCTGAGACCAACCAGGGCTGGGGAAAATACTTGCAAGTTATCTAAAGCAGCAAAGACTTGCAAGAGGGGAACAGGAGGGCAGATTTCATTGTTCATTGCTACATCTATCATTGCCAAAGCACTTCTTTTTAAAGATCGTGTGGCTTCTAATATAACCACTCTAGCCCCATGCCACTGAGGAAGTTGGTATTACAGATGTTTTCCTGACACCTTTAGTCTCTGTTCCAGCCTTTGGAGACTCTGAATGAAAAAATTTTTTTAAAGAAGGGCTGGTAATTACTGGGTGGAGCAATGTGTGTGCTAATACAATCCCTTGCCCAGGTTGTCTCCTCGGAAGCCTGAAACAAACATGACATCCTGCACAACGAGGCTGTTTGTCCTCAGGGGTGTGCAAGGACTGTGTCTTATCTGGTCATAAGAAGGCATTGGGGTGTTCTCTGAAATAACAGAGAAAAAACTCAGAGAGCAAGAAAATAGATATGTTTAACTCTCTGAAGAAATAAAAATGGTAAACAGGAAATGGGTTTTCTTTCTACTTTATTTTAGCTGTGCAGGCTGTTTCAAACCCTGGAATGAGAGTTCTCAACATCTTTGCCACTTGGGATGGACAGAGTGAGCCTAATTTCCTCTTCCATGAAGTTTTCCTAAACCTTAGAGTCAAGAAGGCCTTTGTACCATCAAGAGGTGCTATATTGAATCACTAAATTGGAGTGAGGCTTATACTGGATGTGGTTTAATACCCCTTATTAAAAAGAAAGTAATGAGTTTAATAAAAATTTACCCAAGCCTCCTGCCTTTCGGTGTTCCTTAGAGATGGAAATGGCTGGGGTGTGCTGAGCTAAGTTGCTAAGATGGGAAGCTGAGGAAGTGTGTTTAGCCCCTGTGTGTTTTGAAATAGTTGATCACCCTGGTCACTGCATCTCACAGACTCTCAAGATTCTGTGCTTGGCAAGACAATGTTCACAGTGATTGAAAGTACACACTTTGGAGTCAGTTAGACATGGACTCCAATCCCAGACTGATAGGGTTTGTCTCTGTGTCCCCACCCAAATCTCATGTTGAATCGTAATTCCCAGTGTTGGAGGTGGGGCCTGGTGAGGGTGATTGGATCGTGGAGTGGTTTCTCATGGTTTAGCACCATCACCCTAGTGCTGTCTCGTAATTGAGTTCTCAAGACATTTGGCTGTATGGAAGTGCGCAGCACCCACCTTCGCTCTCTTCCTCCTGCTCCAAACATGTGGGATGTGTCCGCTTCCCCTTTGCCTTTTGCCATGATAGTAAGTGTTCTGAGGCCTCCCCAGCCATGCTTCCTCTGTAGCCTGCAGAACTGTGAGCCAATTAAACGTCTTAGTAAATTACCAGGTCTCAGGTAGTTCTTTTTTTTTTTTTTTTTTTTTTGAGATGGGGGTCTCACTCTGTCTTCCAGCCTGGAGTGCAATGGCACAACTCGGCTCACTGCAACCTCTGCCTCCCAGGTTCAAGAAATTCTCCTGCCTCAGCCTCCTGAGTAGCTGCGATTACAGGCATGCACCACCATGCCTGGCTAATTTTTGTATTTTTAGTAGAGATGGGGTTTCACCATGTTGACCAGGCTGGTCTCCAACTCCTGACCTCATGTTTTGCCCACCTCAGCCTCCCAAAGTGCTGGGATTACAGGTGTGAGCCACTGCGCCCAGCCATCAGGCATTTCTTTGTAGCAATGTGAGCATGGACTAATACACAGACCCACCATTTACGGACTATGAAATCATGAGCAAGGCACTTGAACTCTCTGGGCCTTGGTTTTTCTTACCATAAAATGGAGATGCTATCTCCTAAGTCTGTTTCGAGAAATAAGTTAATTAATGCCTGTTAATTAATTATCACAGAGGCTGGCATGCAGTAAAATATTAAACTCTTTTTTAGCTAGGTACAGTGACTCACGCCTATAATTCCAGCACTTTGGGAGACCAAGGAAAGAGGATTGCTTGGGCCCAGGAGTTTAAGACCAGCCTGGGCAACATGGTAAATTTATGTCTCTACAAAAAAAAAATTTAGCCGGGCGTGGTGGCCCATGCATGTGGTCCCAACTACTCAGGAGGCTGAGGTGGGAGGATTGTTTGAGCCCAGGAGGCAGAGGCCATGAGCTGATATTACTCCACGCCATTGCACTCTAGCCTGGGTGACAGAGCGAGATCATGTCTCAAACCAACCAACCGACCAACAGAAAACCCACCTACTCTTTTTGAAAAAGTTAACTGTTATCACAGTAGAAGCTGAGATAAGATATATTTTTGACAATGTGAAGCCATTCCCAAGAGACCAAAATATTTAGTGAGATGTTACTCTTTGCATAACCCCACACGATGCATCATAGAATATGCAAAGTAAAGAAACTTTTCAGCATCAACAGCTTTCCTCCGGGTTTTCTTTGTTTGTGGCATTCCAATCATTAGAAAATGGAAGCTGTAAACAGATGTTCATTTTCCAGACTACAGGGAAACACTCTTTGAATTGGTAATTGAAATCTACACATAAGCCCACAGCATCATATTTGTATTATTACCATAAAAATCCTCAGCACCAAAAAACATGCATAAGAGCTGCATCAAGAAGGACTTGCCTTTGAGGACCCTTCTCCCCAGCTCTTGCCTACATTCTGGAGGGATACTGAGCTGCCCAGTTATGTCATGTACCTTGGAACAGCAGGGAGAAAAAGACAAGGAAAGACCTACATATCCCACAGGCTGAATGGGTGCCTCGCAGGATGCAGAGCATGAGACTGTAAGACCCAACAGGACTGCAGGGCGTGGGTACCCCAAGGCTCTGGTCTCTGCTTGGGAGCTAAAGAAGCCTGGAAGCTTGGAGTAAATTGTGGGTATTATTTTCAGTTGCTGAGTAAGTTATTAAGAGGAATCGAAGAGAGAGATATGTGTGAGACTGGATTGCAGGGGGAGGAAAGCGGGGTACCTCCATACAGGGTGTACAGAGATAGGAGACAGAGAGGGACAGAGAAAGAGAAAAACAGAAAGATAGAGAAAGAGCGAAATGGAGAAAGAGGGCAACAGAGACAGAGAAAAAACAGAGGGAGACAGAGACAGAAGCAGACACAAACACACAGAGGGAGAGAGACAGAAAGAGACACACAGAGAGAAGTAGAGAGTCCTCCCAGGAACACAGATCTGGCCCATTTAGGACAGAAGGACAAATGGTTAAGGAAAAGAGGGAATTCAGGGTCTCATTTCCTTTAAAGTTGGAGCCCTTCTGTAGGGTCAGGATGCACTGAAATAAGTTCATCTCGAGTTGCAAGCACCCCTGTTTTCTATGTCATAAACTACGATCACATGGATTGCAGAGCAAGGTGAGGCAGACGCATGCCAGGTGCCAGTGCTCACTGCCTCAGCGCTGTGAGAACCCAGCTGCTCATGGCTTCAAAGGAACCTGTGGGCTCTCCAGAGTCCTGGGCCCTCCGGAACGCCACACTCCCTTCCCCTGGACCTGGTTGGCTGGGCAGAGACACAGATCTTGGTGAGACCAAGGCTATAACTTCAGTGCCTGGGATAACAACCAACCTGAGAACACTAATAATTTAACCCAGCAACTGAAAATAACACCCATAATTTAATCCTAGCTTCAGACGTCCCTTAGCTCTGAAAATAGTCTTTAGAGCCTCCGGGAATCTCTGTATGGCACAGTCGGCTATTTATCCCTTCCTGCCTGTTCGTTTTCCCTCCAAGCCCTCCTTCTGCAGGGCTCGGGGAGGTAAGACTATGAAGGCCACTGTCCCTAAGCAGCTGCCGCCAGGGCACTCGCTCCTCTGCTGGGGGGGCTTGGAGGACCCTGGCCAATACATAGAAATGTCCAGGAAGGTGCCTCTTGGATGGTAATATCACTTTTCACTCACGGCAAGTTTCATTTGGACTAAAAACAAGCGAGTATGTCTTCCTTTTCCCTCCTCAAAATCTAGATGTAGGGGTGTCAGGTCTCCCCCTTCATGTCCGTGGTGGTGGAAGGATGTGGGAGGAGGTAGGAGAAGCCAGCCCCACATGGGAGAATGTGGCTTGCTGTCCTCTCCCTCCCGGAGCTGCCTGTGGCTGTGGCTGGGCGGGGAGTGGAGAGGCTCTCCAGACACTTCCTTTCACTTCCTGCGCTGACAGATCAATTTGGAGTAATTTATTTACAAGCTGGATTAGTAAGTCTCCATAGAGTAAACACAGTGCTCCTGAATATAGAAATGTAGAGGAATCCCTTGCCAGCTGTTCCCAGGCTGGAGTGAAACACTTCGAGGATGAGGATGTGGGAGGGATGGGGAAGGTGTGTAATGCAGGTACACTCAGGCTTCCTGGGCCACAGCAATTGGAAAGCAAGAGCTGAGCCATCCTGCCCAGAACAGACACCCATGAACAGTCTCCATGAAATCCCTCCTCCCTCCAGAGTCCTGTGGGCTCCGGGGCGTGCTCACAGTGGCCGCTCTCTACCATAGCAAACACAGAGTGCTCTTTACGAATGTCCTCGGTCCACTCTCGAGAATGACTTATCCAGAGCACACCTTTGAGTTTCTGCCGTTTGGAAATAAGATGGGTGGTTTAATATAAAAAGAAACCCATGCCTGGCCTCTGAAATGCACTAGCCGGCACTGGCAGTGGGAGATGTAAGACTCATCGCTAAGCACAACCCTCCACTCTGGGAGCGATTCTAAAATGAGACCAGCCAACACCTGCTCTGGGACCTCGGGCGCTCCTCACATTGAGAAGAGATGGCTTTCGACAAGGCTGTGTTTCACATGATTCTCTCTCACAATTAGCAAAAGGTCTGTCTGTGGAACAGGCATTCACCCGTGCTTCTAGGAAGTGTCCCTGCTCTGCTGGCCACTAAAGATGAATAGGGCATGGCCCCAGGCTTGAGTTGGGACCAGCCACGAGGCAGCTGCAGAAGTGCACTAACCTGGACACAGCTGGGAGGTGCAGAGGGACAGCCACTTCTGAGAATTTCACTCCACATGTGACAGCCAGAGGAAAGGGAGAATGGATGTGGCATATCATGAGCAGGGAGATGAGAAGCCACCGCCAGGTCACTCCTCCACGACCCTCCTTGTGCCAGTGCCTTGTGGAGCTGATGTGATTCTGGATATATGAGCAGTTTTCAAACAGCACACTCCCTAAAGCATTGTAACGCATGGGACGGAGAAAGGCTTTTCAAAGGCTACTCTGCCTTTGTGCCAACTCTGCCTTACTCTCTCACCGATGCTAAGAGCTAGTGTTGGGGAGAAAAGGTAACATCTTTTCTCACCCATTTCTAGGCTCATGGCTGATGCCCCTGTAACAAAAGATAGTGCAACAAGAAAAAAAAGCATACATATTGATTTAGTGTAAGTTTTATGCAACACAAAAGCCTTCAGCAATGAAGACTCCCAAAAGAAGGTTTTTTATGTGAGGTTTGATGAAGAGTGGACAGCAATGGATGAGGGTGACTTGTCCAAGGGGCATGACCTAAGGGTCATAATTTTTTTTTTTTTTTTGATGGAGTCTTGCTCAGCCACCAAGCAGTGGTGTGCTCTTGGCTCACTGAAATCTCCTACTCCTAGGTTCAAGCGATTCTCCTGCCTCAGTGTCCCAAGGAGCTGGGATTACAGGCACGTGCCATAGCACCCAGCTAATTTTTGCACTTTTAGTAAAAATGGGGTTTTACAATGTTATCCAGGCTGGTCTAAAGTTCCTGACCTCAGGTGATCCACCCCCCTCGGTCTCCCCAAGTGCTGGGATTATAGGCATGAGCCACCCTCCTAATGGTTATAAATTGAGAACTAGCCAGGCCTATTTGTTCAGATTCTTCTTTGTGTCCCTGTGTTTTCAGATAGAGACATCGCTTTCCTCCGGGTGTGGAGGGAGGGCGTCATCACAAGAGTGTCTTCTCACCTCCTTTAGTCTTTGATGGCCTGCTTCAGGGCAGAAGGGTAGGAGAAGGTCAAAGAGAACGTTCTGCATCTGCTGCTTTCAAATGCCAAGGTGCTGCATTTTACATAGCATGTCCTGAATCCCATCACTAGCCATGCAGTGATGCCTCCACTGAAATTGAGGTGGTGTCATTCTAGGAGCCCCTTTAGAATTAGATTGTTCAGATTCTTTATAGAGGGACCCTGACGCATACATATGTCTGCCCAAACACAGACGTGTGGAAAAGAACAGGGCTGGAAACGCCTCTGAGAGGAGATGGTGTTTGAGCTGGACCTTGCAGCAAAAGTCGAACTGTTCCAGTCAGACAAGAGAGGAGCTCAGAACCCAAGCTCTGAAGCCGATAGCACCAAGGAGTGTTATTGGGTGGGCATGGAGCAGACATTTGCTCCTCAGCTGAGGTCCTGCTGTGTGTGCACGCTTCAGCTTGGGAGCTTAGAGCAGGGAGGAACTTGGGAACATTCAGTCCAGACCTCTTTACGTGGATAAGCAAGCTGGGGCTCAGAGAAGGTCAAACGGATTTTCTAAGCACAGTTACTTTGCTGCTGAAGGAGAGAAGCATGAAATTACACAAAGCCCTGATGTGAATTGGATGAACACAACCCAACACACATCTTGCTTGACACCTGTAGTGTTTGGCCCACCTACAGCACCTCACTTGGTGTTACATCTGTATGAAAATAAGAGGCCTGTTAGAGTGAACCGATCTGTCGAGGACCTTCAGAGCTAATAATACAGAAGCAGGGAAAAGATGCCTCTGGGGGCTAAGGAAGTCTGACTCCTGCATTTTTATACTGGACACCTTTGATTAGATAAGTAAATATATGTTAGAAAAAAGTGGAAAAAAAAAACCCATCTGTGTCTATAACTAATTAAAAAGATGTGTGATCAACAAACACCCTCTTCTCCCACAACCAGGGAACAAACAGCTCATTACTTTCCTTAAAAAGCATCCTGGAAACCTTTTCCCAGGGAAATGCGCTGAGCATTGACTAGCTGCACCCATCCTAGCCACACAGCACGTCATTCGCATTTGTTGGGAGAACTTACTTTATTGGTTGTAGACCAAGTTTTCAGGGTAGAAGGTATGGTCTTAGTCTCACCCCAATTAATGGTTCTTCAGACACTTCCGCTGCCTCTTCTGCACGTTGGTGCAAATAGATGGCATCAATCTGAATCTTTGTTGCCTCAGACCGAATGGGGCCAGGAGCTTAGAAGCAAGAAGCTGAGGCATCAACAGAGTGCTCTCGGGATAGGGCTTCCTTTGGCTGTGATCATCACGTGATTCCCTGATGCGCCGCTGTTTTCAGTGACGGTGTCCGTAACTCACTGATTGAAATCTTTGACCTCTATAGTGCAGATGGGATTCATCTGCTGCCAATATGATACGCGACCTCCTGGTGAAGGTAAGGGAAGAAAAGAGGCTAAATAGGTCCTTAATATTTTTGAGAATTCATTGTAGGGTTTCAAGAGTGTCAGAAAGAGACCATTGGTGATGAGGAAAGGAAAACTACCCACTATTCTTTTTTTTTTTTTTTTTTTTTTGAGACGTCTTGCTCTGTTATCTAGGCTGGAGTGCAACGGCACAATCTCACTGCAACCTCCGCCTTCTGGGTTCAAGCAATTCTCCTGCCTCAGCCTCCCAAATCACTGGGACTACAGGCATGTGCCACCACATCCAGCTAATTTTGTACTTTTAGTAGAGACCAGGTTTCTCCATGTTGATCAGGCTGGTCTTGAACTCCTGACCTCAGGTGACCCACCCACCTTGGCCTCCCAGAGTGCTGGGATTATAGGTATGAGCCACCACACCTGGTCACAACTACTTGCTTTTAACAGAAGTTCAGAACTTCCTAAGGGTGAACTCACGTGAGGAAAGGATTTGATGAAGGTTCACGATGGAACACGCCCTGGGGCAGCTGACAGTCAGAGAGCCATAATTCAAGGCCCTTTCCAGCTCACCATTTTATTTCTTTTCTTAAGATTTCCCAAGTGAGGCCTAGCACAGTGGCTCATGTCTGTAATTCCAGCACTTTGGGAGGCTGAGGTGGGCAGATTGCTTGAGCCCAGAGTTCCAGACCAGCCTGGACAACACAGTGAAACTCCATCTCTGGAAAATACACAAAAATCAGCTGGGAGTGCTGGCACGAGCCTGTGGTCCCAGCTACCTGAAAGGCTGAGGTGGGAGGATCATTTGAACCTGGGAAGTTAAAGCTGCAGTGGGCTCTAAGCATGTCACTGTACTCCAGCCTGGGTAACAGAGTGAGACCCTGTCTCAAAGAAAAAGAAAAGAAAAGAAAAGATTTCCCAAGTGAGGGCCCAGCTCTTCTCCAGCACTTCTCAAGGCACCACCAGCCAAGGCCATCCTCTCCCTCCTTCATTGCTGAGTGCTCCCGGTCAGCCAGGAGGAGGGGTGTGAAGACCTCAGCAGGTTGATGTCTGCACAACCTCCTTCACAGGCTCACAGAGAAAGCCCCTGCTCTTCACACAGGGAAGCTGTTTATTCATCTTCCTAGTTCCCACAGAGACTAGCAGAGTATACTGTACAGAGAGGGTAACAGATATTTGTAGAATATTCCTTGAAGAAATGAATGGGGAAACATCAACCAGATATGGTTTTCACAGCTTCTGAATCAAAGCTTGCATCGACCTCTTCCACCAAGTTTGAAGATAGAATTTCCCTTTCCTCTCAGTCCCTGTGGTCCTGAGGCCCAGGTTGGAGCCACTGTTCGCTCACCCACCTGAAAGCTGACTCATCAGCTTCCTTGGATCCCAGTCATGGATTTTGCCTGAGCCCAAGTCTTCCTGTCTTGGGAAGCCAGCCGGGGCCAGCACCTGACCCTTTCCTGGGAGAGGCTCTGGTAAGGCCATTCTCAGTCTTTCCTCCTTCTGCGTCTGCTCTGAAAGTTCCTCATTCTTTTTTCTGTTTAGACATTACATTATTTTTCCTGCTAAGTGTTACAGTAGCACATAGTAATCACAGAAAATTTACAAAATAAAAGAAAGTATAAAGAAGCAAACCAATAAAACCCCTTCATTATTTCTAAAGGGCCTGTGTTTCTAGTCCTTGCTCCAATTTGGTTCCCCTCCTTTCTTCTCCTCCTGCAAACTTCCTGCTGGTAATCCTCTTTGTGGGAGGATTCTCATATTAGCATTTCCAGGTCTCTTTATCTTTGGAGCCAAATATTAACATAAGAATTAGCATATTATAACCCAATTACTTTTCAGTCACAAACAACCCCAACCAGATGGGGGTTCTGCTTAACTTGCATAATTTTGGCAAGGGGGTGAGAGATGCAATGGGGACCTGTGGTGTTCTAAAGTAAACCTAACAAAGGTTGGCTTTGGAGATAAACGTGGCTTGGAAACAAATAAAAAGATAAGACATAATGGAAGGATGTGGAGTTGGAATAGAAGAGGGGAAGCATCTGGCTCCCGCGATGGGTGTGTGCTGTTTTACCCAGAGACACATGACATAAATGATTTCTCACTGTCCCTTCCAGCCTCTTATAATGTAACATGGTTTCAGGAAAATAACAGCAGAAGGGGCCAGCTGCCAGTTCCCTGTAGATCCTCATGGAGTTCACTCAGAATCCCTGTCAAGGTCAACTGGAGATGCTGAAGAACTTCAGTAGACTCTCCATCCCCATCCTCCCAGGAAGCTGAGTGGCTCCCAGGACGACAGGTCTAAATACAAATCTACAAGGATGGGCATGAGTTACCTAACACGTGCGAGGTCAGTGGAACAGAATAACTAAATTGCCACAATTCCAGAATCGTATTGCTGTCTAATTACCATAAGATCGCAAGAATCTATTGCAGACCTACCATATGGACAGAGCTGTACTAGGTGGGTACAGCCTAGTTAGCAAATGCTTCTGAGGATCATTATGAAAATGAGGCCAAGAGAACTCTTATTGAGGGATCTGAATTTAGACATAAACAGCAGAATCACTAGATTTTCTCAGAGAGGGCAAAATGGACTTTCTAGTGTTACACAAATGTTGGATATCTACAAGCTTTCACCCACAGACTCCACACAGTACAAGTGAGCACTGTAGATTTCACTTAACACTGTGTTAGGGAGATGCAGAGGAACTTACAGAGCACAACACATGGCATTTCAATGCGAAATTTCTTACAAGACTTCTCTTTTTTGTCTCTTTGTCCTCGGAATTAAATATGTCCTCTTTAAATTGTTCGTTTATTTAACAACCTTTCATTGGTTTCAACCTCCAGTCCTGCATTGTACTGAGAGCTTCTGAGGTTGTGGGAGCCAGGCACGTGCATGGGTGAGTGCAACCCCAATGACCAAGGATCTGGCCAGGCTGGTCAAGGTGAGGAGAGAAAGAAGGCAAGACACGGGCAAAGGCAGAGATGATGCCCTGGCTGTGGGTGTGCAGCGTCATGCCAGAAGTGACCAAAGATGAGACGTTGCCTGCAACTGTGAGGGAGCTTTGCCTCGGAAGGCCATCAAAGGACTTCTTTACTGGTCTAGTTTCCATCTTTACTTTTGTCTGCCAGGGGCTGCCATGTGTTCGGGAAACGTATGAGTGACATCTTCTAGCCAAAAACCTGTCACATTTTTGAAAACAATAATGTTTCATCACTTGAGTTTTTCTCTTTAGCTTCAGTAGTCCTGATTCTTCAGCCTTTCTTTACGGGGCGTCTTTGCCATCATGCATTCTGCTCTTTTGTTTGTGTCATTCTTCTTTGGATGGTCTCAAGTCTTTCCATGTACTTTGAAAAGTACAATAATCCAAATGGTATGTGGCTTCCTATGAGGGGGAAGCGTAAGAAAATGTCTTCTAGCTTCCCATGCAATTTTCCCTTTCATGTGTTCTAGAATCATAATTTGTTCTTCAGAATAACACAACACAGTTGGCATATTTTCCTGCTAATTTCTAACCCTTCCCTGGTATTTTTTACCAGCTGGTCTGTAGACAGCTTACATGAATCCACGTCCACTGATCTCAGTGTGCAAGTCAGCATTGCTGTCCAGGGGCCATTCTGTTTTAATCACCTTAGGTCATATTTTACTGTAACTCTCCCATAAATCCTGAATTCCTTCCCTTCTACCCACAAAAAATCTGCTTCTAGAAAGATGCTGGGTATCTTCTGAACATGGCTTAAACAATCTGTTGTCTACCAGTCTTAGAAGTGGCCAGAAGGCAAGCTCTGGGTATATACACAGGTGAGTCACCAGTGTCAAATCTAATTTCTGATTATGTCACAATTCCCTCTTTTTAGGCTGTCATTATTTCTCATTTCTTAAGGACTATTTTGGCTCTCGGGCCTTCACTAAATTGTTACTTTCAGGATTTGGGGAGGTATTTTGGAAACTATCAGGGATGTGTGACCTCTTGGCATCCTGATTCAGAATTTTTCACAATCCCCACTACTACAATTGTTAAACTGTTACCTGTATAAAGCCTTCTCCTATTTATAATTGAATGAAATTAATTTCCTTTCTTCCTGGTATAAATTGAGTTGATCTCATTTACCCTTTTTTAGGAAATGGGAATGTGTTGATTAAATTAAAGGTTTCACACAGATTTAGAATAGTTTTATGTCGAGAGGAGTTTCCAGGAGATTTTTTCAGACTGATAAATAAGCTCCAGAGAAATAAAGAGTTAACAATGACATGAAGTCAGAAATACAAAGCTTTTTAGAATATGTAAGCAGCCATTACCTTAAGGACATTGGCTTACATATGAATTTTAGCTTTGGATTGAGAGTTTTCTAGTGTAAAGTAAAGATGCTGAGGACCTCTGGGAATGATGACACCATTTTTCTTCCGTTGAATTCTAACTAGAAAAAGGTAAAGGAGGAAATAGTGCACAGGGTATTTTTCTCTCATTAAAAAAGATGGTGTAAAAAGGAGTGAAGAGTTATAGAGAACGTTCAAATCATTATACCCAGGAAGATTTCATTCACTAGAGAGAGTACATTTAATAGAATGCTAACTTTTCTTTTTTTCTTTCTTTCTTTCTTTTTTTTTTTTTTGAAACGAAGTTTCATTCTTGTCACCCAGGCTGGAGTGCAATGGTGCAATCTCAGCTCACTGCAATCTCTACCTCCTGGGTTCATGTGATTCTCCAGCCTCAGCCTCCCAAGTAGCTGGAATTACAGGCCCCTGCCACCACGCCCAGCTAATTTTTGTATTCTCAGTAGAGATGGGGTTTTGCCATATTAGCCAGGCTGGTCTGGAACTCCTGACCTCAGGTGGTCCACCTGCCTCTGCCTCCCAAAGTGCTGGGATTACAGGCGTGAGCCACTATGCCCATTCAGAACAGCAACTTTTCAATGAGCTTTCCCAACTGTCTCTCTAGTGAGAACTGTGTCAGGGATCCAGGGTAAGACCTGCCACCCCCATCATATAGTAGGGGATGAGCTAGAGGTTCCAGAGGAAGGTAGAGGCTGAGCTAGAGGTGAGCCTGTGCACATCTTATTGTCAGGACCATGTTCACCCAGCGCCATCACCAAAGATCACATCAGTAGGATCCAGGATGGAGACTGAAAGAGCCAAGAGAAGGCAGTGAAGACATTGCATAATGCTTATTAGTGAGGGTAACCACCCTTTTAAGGCGATCTCTCTCCTAGTCAAGGCACTAATGACATACCAAATAATGCAGTGGACGCAGCCTGACATATCCCACGGTGAGTGACACCATGAAGGCTGCGCTGCGAGATCTGAGAGGTGCAGTAAAGGAAGAGGGAGAAACTGACAAGACAAAGGGGAATTCAATGGAGACGTGGAAGTGGCTCTTCGAATCTCATACACCTGATGGACTTCGTGGTAAAAACTCAGTTGCCATGCTTATTCATTTATTCATTGATTTGTTTTTAAACAAAAGTATATTGAGCACCAGCTGCATGCCAGGTACTGTAGCTAGAGGCAAGAGATCCAGGAGGCATGGACATAGGCTGGAGCATCTTGGAAGGACAGTGGAGGCAGTGACCATGTGGGTTGTGGCTAGGTCTTGCCTGGTGACATCTGAGCTCTCCAGCCTCCAAGTCCTCTCTCAAAGCCACAGCTCCATCTTCTGCCTTTACCCCTTGCTGATTTGCCTGGTACTCTCTCGAAACTCCCCTTGCTCTATGACCTGTGTCACATGCTCCTCTGCAATTTGGTTTTTAGTGAATTTCTCTGTGCTTGAGCATCTTTCAACATATCCAAAGGGCAGAGACAATGTCTTTTCCTGCATATGACCCCTTCTCCATGGTGGGGAGTTTGTGGATATTTTCATTTTTTTGCCAATCATCATCACAGGTCAATCCTCCTCTTATTCACGTGTCCCTTACAATTTTAGTGGATCCTCACGTCCCTAAGGACGGATTCTTTCCTTTCAGAGGCTTTGCATACCACATTTCCATAACAACTCTGAAACATGGGGTGCTTCTAGGAGTTTTAGTCTTTCCTTTATGAGGCTGGGCAAGATCATAAACCAGACCTAGGCTACCCACCTCTGTCAGGTGAAGAAGACACAGCCAAGCCTCCTAAAATTGTCTCTGCCACTGGTTTTTCACATTATCTGAAGCTCCACTATCATATTTACTCTTGACAAAGTCACTGTGTGAGAACTATAATTTTTTTTGAAATGTGTAAATAAGAAAATGAAAAGGGAAAAGGAAAGCATCAGAATGTCACCCTTTGAGCCAAGAACTTTTTTCTCTTTTTTCCATGTCAGACGAAATATTATACTGTTTCAGGTTTTCTTTTAAAAGCCTTTGGGCTCTTGAGTCAGGCTTAAATCCTAGTAGGAATCCCACCTCTGGTTATTATTAGCTGGGTGATCTGGGGCAAGTGGCTGAACCTGTCTGTGCCTCAGTTTTCTCATCTGTAAAATAAGATTAACAGCAGCACCTACCTCACGGGGGCGGGGGGTCGTAGGATTAAATGAGTTAATACAGCAAAGTGCCTGGCACATAGTGAGCACTCAAAAAAATGCTGGCTGTGATGAGGAAAGCAGGATATCTGGGCAGGATTGAAAGAAGAGTATGGCCGCTCAGCCACACAGATTTCTCTCAATTGTCTATATAGCAACTGTTGCTTCCAAGCAGCTCTCTGGCCAAGCCTTTCCCTGGGGCCTCAGGCACTAAGGATATCAGGAAACCCAGTGGAAAAGCCAGGCCAAGGGAGCACTGAGGTCTGGGCCTGGCTGAGTGTCTCCACGAGGGGCCTTCAGACAGCAGGTGGGAGGGCGAGAGCAGGGCGAAGCGGGCTGTGAGGAAGAGAGGATCATTGCAGGGAGGACCAAAGGCTCCCAGGGTCGGCTCAGCCCACTTAGCAGCTTTGCACCCTCTGGCCTGATGACCAACCATGATTTGTTCACATTTAGGGGCTTTTGGGGGGATGGGAGGTCCTGGGCACAACCCGGATGAGACGGAGGAGTGTGTTGCAGCTGATCTTGGCTGTGTAATTAAAGCCCTGGTGTTTAGTGCCGAGAAGAAAAGAGAGACAAGGACAGGAATCCAACTGGCAGATGTGCTTGTTGTGCTGAGAGAAATTCTCAGAACCTCGGGGTGCCATCTGGCTGAGAGCTGACTGTTTGGATGATGCAGTTCTCACTTAAGGAGGTGCAGCATCAAACTCCCTGGCCCAACCCACCTGCCTCTGCGTCTGGGTAGCTGTGGGTAAGGGCACTCAGCAGCCCCCAATGTAATGTCACATCCCAGTGTGCTCAGGAGGAAGCCACCAATCTTTGTTCTCTGCCTAAGGAAAAAAAAAAACAGCTGAAACAAAGCATTAGGACTCACCTTTGGTGTGATGTTGGAAATAATGAAAGAAATCTTGACGCAACATTTAACATTTCTGACAAAAGAAATAATTATCAATTTCATATGTATACAGTAAGCCCAGTAGGCAGGCCTACTAGGTCAGTGGTCTCCAAAGTTTTTGGCATTAGGGACTGGTTTCATGGAAGACAGTTTTTCCACAGATTGGGGCAGCAGCGTTGATTTCGGAATGAAACTGTTTTGCCTCATCCTCAGGCATTAGATTCTCATAAGGAGCACCCAACCTACAGCCCTCACAGGTGCACTCACAATAGGATTCATGCTTCCATGAGACTCTAATGCCACCTCTGACCTGACAGGAGGCAGAGCTCACGTGGTAATGCTCACTTCCCCACCACTCACGTCCTGCTGTGTAGCCAGGTTCCTAACAGCCCACAGGCTGGGACTGGTACCAGTCAGAGCTGGTGGATTGAGACCTCTGTGCTAGAGGCTCTCAGAAGCATTCTCCATCTCCGGGTAATATTCTGTCCCTCTGGATGTGAAGGAGACACAGAGCTTTCCTGATGGAGCCTGACAGATCTGTCTTCATACACGACCGTCATATAGAGAAGTATTCTGGACCCAGGGTATGTCATGATCATTGTCAATTTTCAGAACATCCCCAGGGCTGGTGCAGTGGGGTTAGATAATAAAGAGTTGCTGGTGAAATACCTCACGGTGTGGTTAGAAAGAAAAACAAGTGGCAATAGAGGGTGCAGGGGGAGGTATGGGGAAAGCTGGTAACTATTTCAACTCGAGAAGACAAAACGGAGAGGAGAAAAAATAAAGACTGTAGGGCTCATCTAGAGTGAGCCAAACTGGATTCCGAATACCAACACTTTATGTGCTAAAAATCATATAATTCCAACATCTCTCAACACGGAAGCCAGGTACCACATGTGTAGCAGAACAATTGAGCTGAGGTGAATCCCTGACCTTAAAAGAGGTTTATAGGCTAATAGTGGTGATGTGGCTGAGGAAGGCTCTTAGTTCCAGTCACAAAGGTAGAGAATCTGAATATTCCAGAAAAGGAAAAAGATCAGAGGAGAGATGAAACAAGATTGGCAAAATGGGCCGGGCGCGGTGTCTCAGGCCTATAATTCCAGCACTTTGAGAGGCCGAGGCGGGTGGATCACGAGGTCAAGAGATCGAGACCATCCTGGTCAACAAGGTGAAACCCCATCTCTACTAAAAATACAGAAAAATTAGCTGGGCATGGTGGTGCGCGCCTGTAGTCCCAGCTACTCAGGAGGCTAAGGCAGGAGAATTGCTTGAACCCAGGAGGTGGAGGTTGCGGTGAGCCGAGATTGTGCCATTGCACTCCAGTCTGGGTAACAACAGTGAAACTCTGTCTCAAAAAAAAGATTGGCAAAATGTTGATGATTGTTGAAACTGAGCAATGAGTATTGGGAGGCGGGGATCATTACCTGACTCTTTCATCCAGGAGGCCATTAGTGGACCAAGGAGTCAGAACAAGATCCAAGATGAAGAGCTGGTGAGGAGTGAGACAGCTGCCAAGGTCCTCCTCCCTTCCCCCATGAGCTGAGCTTTCTCTTCCTTCCTTTTAGACAGGTTCATTAAAGCTGGCCCACTCCACATGACCTAGAAATTGGCTCAACCCTGAAAGGGTTGCTCCATCCCAGAATGACAACCTGTGACATCACAAGTGCAGGGTTGGAGAAGGTGTAGTTGGCATGCAAGGCATATTGATTTTTATTACAAATCAGAAATTCACGCTTGCTGGCAAGAACATTTCACCAGGCCAGGAAGCTGCTGAAGGAATTTTCCAAGCCCTCTCCTCCACACCTTGACCTAACATACCAAGTGCTCTCGGCTGCTCCTCCCACCACCCTGCACCCGTCTAGGTGGGTCCCACTGCTCTCCACACCCACACCCACCTGGGTGTGGCTCTCCGCCAGGGAGGCTCTCCCTGCTTTGCTGTGTTTTTGTCAACCTTCCTGCAGCTTCCCTGTTCTGTGAGGCTGTGATAGAATGGAAACTGACTGGCTTCTCCAAACGGGCAGCTCGGATACGGCATCTGCTCCGGGTCTGCTCCCGCTGAGCCAAGGTCCAGCCCAAACGCTCAAATTAGAGCTTGTTAGCCAATTGCTGAAAAACTGCAGGGGGACTCATTTGTAAGCACACTACTGAGACATCCCAGGATGGAAAGCTTGGTTTTATTTTTAGCATTTCAGAGCTGACATCCCAGACACCTCTATAACCAGCTGCCAGTCCGAAGAGGGAACAAGCAGAGCTCCGGGCGTGGTGCCGTGCGCAGGCGACAAGTGGAAGGAAGCAGTGCATGGGGAGGGTGTCTTGGGGACCAGCGGAGTGCTGCAAGGGGAGGATGCCCAGCTCTCACGCCTGCTCAGTCTTAGACATAATGAAGAACAGCTCCGACACAAGGAGCGTGTCAGGACACCACAGCGCCCTCTGGGACTGTGTTAGAAAACAAAAACAAAAACAAACAAAACAACAACAACAACAAAAACAAGGGAGACTCCTACCCTCTTACTTTGAATGGTACCTCTTAACGCCAGGCCCTTGAGCTTCCTGCTCTGCCACGGCATGGGGCAGATGCAATGTGCTCCATGCTCTGATCTCCTTGCTCCATTTCTCGCAGGGGCTCAGCTATCGTGGGCTTTCACAGAAGGACTCTAGTGTTGCTGCACTCAGGACTCACTGTCCCCCAGTGGGCTTGGGCTGCCCACCAGGAGGGCATGCACGGTCTTTCTCTTCCTCTCCCCATGCCCCCGTCTCAGGCACACTGATGCTGCATGCCAGCTCTTTTCTGCTGCATCCTCTGCAGCCCCTGGGCCACTTGTTCCTCCCAGGCAAATGTTGAAGAGACACTCTGCTCTTTAGCAGATTGGCGCACGCCTATATTTAGCCATATTGTGGAATACAGTGACAATGATATTTTGTACTCAGGATACACCTTTTATCAGAGGAGCGTGATGCACTCTGCAAACATCACCAGCGCAGTACCCTTGGGGAGGAAAGACTGTGCCAAGTCTTCCAATCCTCAGGCTTACAGCTAGAGAGATTGAAGCCAGGGAGGTGGATGCCACCAGAATCTCCTAATGAGTCAGGAGGCCTGAACGGAATGGTGAGCTGCTCCCAGGAGGTTTTCATCACACCTGCTTCTTTCTGAGCCTGCAGAGCCTATAGTCCCCCCTAGAGCTGGTCCTCTCTCCCTCCCTGGCACAAAGTTGTTCCTTTGCTCATACAACTGTCCCTGTGCCCAGGCACACTTGCAACTTGGCTTTAAAATCCACCTGCCAGCTCGATAGAAACACAGACACGCTGTCTGTGCTGGGACTTGCATTTGCATGACCGTAGTACCTCGATACTCAGGACAGATGTTTCCCCCCAAATCCATTCCTTGGCTGATGGAGCTCTGAGGGGGGACCCAGCGGAAGTGCTCTGAAACTCTGCATAAAGAGGTTAGTTCAGATGCTATCTCTTTTATGACACAGGGTAACCAATCAGATGCTCTACTTCCCAGCAGTGGCTGGACACATCCTATGTGGGATGAGGGCATCCCACATAGGGATCCTCAGGGATTCCTTGGGCACAAGCAGTATCTCTCTTCTCAGAAAGAGCCAACCACACCATATGTCAGAGGCTCAAAACCAACTGTTTTCTTTTCATTCTGTTATCGCTAATAATAACTAGCATGCCTTTGTAGCAGATGCAATGGATGTGGCAACATTTCTCATGCCTTAGCAAAGGCTGAAATGGCAGAAAGCAATGCTAGCCAGAGGGGCTTTGGATATAGTGTTCTGTGTGGGGGTAGGACAGTACTATGGTTCTGGACACAGGCTCTATGTTCCCCAGACTCCGACATAAACTCCAATATGTACCCTATCCCACCAATGATCATCAACACAACTGCATAGGGAGGCAGGATCTATGTCCTCTCCCCTCAAACACAAGCAGATATTTGCAAATTCCTGTACGACTAGAATATGGTAGACATGATGAGGCATGACTTCCAATACTAGAGTATAAATGGCAATACCAGGTCCATCTTGGCATCTTGCATTGCTCCCACAGGGGAAGCCATGCCCTACACTCAGCAGCTCTGTTAGATAAGCTTGTGTGGACAGGACAGAGCCCTCCAATCTCCAGCCAGTCCCAGGTTCCCAGGCAGGCGTGCAGTTGGGCCATCTTAGGAGCAGGCTATCTAGCTCCATCACGACTTCAAATGATGGCATCCCTAGCCAACTCACAACTGGAATCGCGGTAGGGACCTCCCAGGGAGAACTACCAGACCAAGTCCTTCCTGAATTCCTCATCAACAGAGGCAGAAGTTATTTTTGTTTTTTAAGTCACTATGTTTGGGGGTAACAGTGTTACGTAACTAAAACGCCATGGAGCAATTCTAAGCAGAAGTGGGGGGTGAGATGATGTATGGGGGAGAAGCAATCTGGCCACTGTGTAGAGAATGGACTGCAGAGGAGCAAGGCTGGGGGCAGGATGACCAGCTATGAAAAGCGGCCATAGAGGTGGTAATTATGTCTACTTCACAGAAGCATCTAAAGTATGCCACTGTACTATAGGTACAGTGCCTAATGATGCCTGCCTCAGAGTAGCAGCAATGATGGGCGTGTCTCTCGTTTTATTGTGCTTTGTTCTGTTGCACTCTGCAGATATTGTGTTTTTTACACAAGGTTTGTGGCAATCCTGTGTCAAGCAAGTGTATCAGGGCCATTTTCCCAACAACAGCTACTCACTTCGTGACTCTGTGTCACATATTGGTAATTCTTGCCCTAGTTTACATTATTATTATTACTATATCTGTTATGATGATCTGCGATCGGTGGTCTTTGATGTTACTATTGCAATTGTTTTGGGGTACCACCAATTGCACCCCAGAAGAAGACTGTTCTGAATATATTGAAAGTCTGTTGTTCAAAGTAGCCACCTCCAGCAATGATCTTAGCTAAAACATCTACACAACTTGCTGCAGCTTCTATATCAGCACTTAATAAGACAACAAACCTAATCAATAAATGTATGCATTCAGACTGCCCTGCCAATTGGCCATTAGCGCATATCTCTCCCTTTCCTTGGGCCCCCGTATTCCCTGTGACACGATAATATTGAAATTAAAACAATTAAAGCCCTACAATGGCTTCTAAATGTTTAAGTGAAAGGAAGAGTTGCATGTCTCCCACCTGAATTCAAAATCTAGAAAACATTCCTCTTGGCCGGGAGCGGTGGCTCACACCCGTAATCCCATCACTTTTGGAGGCTAACGTGGGCAGATTACCTGATGTCAGGAGTTCGAGACCATCCTGGCCAAAATGGCGAAACCCCGTCTCTACTAAAAATACAAAAATTAGTTGGTGCATGCCTCTAGTCCCAGCTACTCGGGAGGCCGAGGCAGGAGAATCACTGGAATCTGGGAGGCAAGGGCTGCAGTGAGCCGAGATCGTGCCACTGCACTCCAGCCTGGGCAACAGTGATACTCGGTCTCAAAAAGAAAGAAAAGATTCCACCTAGTAAGGAAGGCATGCCGAAAACCAAGTTCTGCTGAAAGTGAGGTCTCTTGCTCCAAACAGTTAGCCAAGTTGTAAATGCAAAGAAAAAGTTCTTGAAAGAAATGAAAAATGTTTGAGAAATGTTGAGAAAATCTGAGTTGTCTGGGTGGAAGATCAAACCAGCCACATTTCCTTTAGCCAAAGCCTAATCCAGAGGAAGGCCCTGACTCTCTTAATTCTGTGGAGGCTGAGAGCAGTAAGTAAGTGGCAGAAGAAACGTTTGTGTTAGGAGAGGTTGGTTCATGAAGTTTAAGGAAGGTGAAACTGCAAGTGCTGATACGGAAGCTTCAGCGGGTTATGTAAATGCTCTAGCTAAAATCATTGATGGAGGTGGCTACTCTGAACAACAGATTTTCAGTGTATTCAAAACAGCCTTCTATTGGGAGAAGAAGCCATCTCGGACTTTCATAGCTGGAGAGAAGTCAATGCCTGGCTTCAAAGCTTCAAGGAACAGGCAGACTCTCTTCTCAGGGGCTAATGTAGCTCATGATTTCAAGGTGAAGCCAGTGCTCAAAGAACATCCTAAAAATCCTTGGTCCCTTAGGAATGATGCTAAGTCTACTCCTCCTGTGTTCTGTAAATTGAACACAAAGCCTGGATGATAGCATGTCTGTTTATAGCATGGTTGACTGAATATTTTAAGCCAAAGGTTAAGACATAATATTCAGGAAAAAAAATTTCTTTCAAAATATGACGCAGTACTTAGGTGCTCCTTGACAGTTCACCTGTTCACACAGGAGCTCTGATGGAGATGCACAAGGAAATGAACGCTGTTTTCCTGACGGTTTACACAACAGCCGTTCTACAGCCCATGGATCAAGGAGTCATTTTGACTTTCAAGTCTTGTTATTAAAGGAGTACACTTTGAAAAGTTATAACTGCTTACATAGTGATTCCTCTGACAGATCTGGACAAAGTAAATTGAAAACCTTCTGGAAAGGATTCACCATTCTAAATGCCATTAAGAACATTCGTGATTCCTGGGAGGAAGTCAAAATATCAGCACTAACAGGAGTTGGAAGAAGTTGATTCCAGTCCTCCTAGATGACATTGAGGGGTTCAAGACTTCAGTGGAGGAAGTCACTGGAAATAACAAGAGAATTAGCATTAGAAGAGGAGCCTGTAGGGGAGACTGAATTGCTGCAATCTCGTGATCAAACATGAAGGGATGAGGAGTTGCTTCTTATGCATGAGCAAGGAAAGTGGTTTCTTGAGATGCTGTGAACATTGTTGAAATGACAACAAAGGATTTATTCCAAAAACGTAGTTGACAAAGGGTAAAATACTATCAAACAGTTACAGATAAACCTTTCATAAAAGAAAGACTCCACCCATGCAGCAAACTTCACTATTTTCTTATTTTAAGAAATTGCCACAGTCACCCCAACCTTCAGCCACCACCACCCGGATCAGTCAGCAGCCATCAACATTGAGAGAGTGTCCTCTACAGCAAAAAGATGACTGCTTGCTAAAGGTTCAGGTGATCATTAACATTTTTTTTAGGAACAAAGTATTTAATTAAGGTACGTACCTTGTTTTTATAGACATCATGCTATTGCACAGATTATAGTATATTTTAAACATAGCTTTTATATGCACTGGGAAGCCAAAAAATGTGCGGCTCACTTTATTGTGATTTTGCTTTATTGCAGTGGTCTGGCACAGGACTCACAAGATGTGTGAGGTATGCCTGTGTTCACTTCATCATCAGGGCCAAAGGTGCTATGAGCAGGCAGGGGTAGTGGGACACAAAGGAGAGTCATTTTAAAAAGTGGATCCTTATGCTCCTCTCCTGTTTACATCCTCCCTGCTTTGAATGCTATATCATTCAGAATTACTTTCAGCCAAAGGGGCTGGGCGTGGTGGCTCATGCCTGTGATCCCAGCACTTTGGGAGGCTGAGGTGAGCAGATTGCTTGAGCCAAAAAGTTTAAGACCAGCCTGGGCAGCATGGCTAAACCCTATCTCTACAATAAATGCAAAAAAAAAAAAAAAGAAAGAAAGAAAAAGAAAGAAATCAGCAAGATGTGGTGGTGCATGCCTATAGTCCCAGCTACCTGGGAGGCTGAGGTGGGAGAATCACCTGAGGCTAGGAGGTCGAGGCTGCAGTGAGTCGTGACCGCACCCACTGCCCTCCAGCCTTGGTGATAGCGACTCTGTCTCAACAACAACAACGAAAGTTCAGCCAAAGGAATAGGAAACCCAAAATAGCAGTGGCTTAAGTAAAGCAAAAATTTAGGTCTCTCCACTGTAAAAAGTCTGCAGGTAAGCAGTTTAGGGACGGTTTGGTGACTGGGACTCAGGCTCCTTATGACTTTTGTTTACCACCTGCAGCTTTCATTCCCAAGGTCACCTCGTGGTCCACAATGGCCACTGGAGTGTGCCAACCATTACATCTGAATTCCAGCTACCTGAAAGAAGAGAGGAACAAGGAAGAGCATGTCCCTTTCATTGAAGGACACAAACCAGAAGTTGCACACGTCAGTTCCACTTGCATCTCACTGGTCAGAACTAGGTCACATGGTCACACCAATGAGCAAAGGAGGCTGGAAAGCATATAGTCAGTCTTCATCCTGTGAAGCCAAGTGCACAGTTACAAACTGGAGGCTCTGTTCCTAAGAAGAGGGAAGTGAATACTGGAGCAACAGCAAGCAGTCTGCCACTTTTGGACATCAGCAGATGCCAATCCCATCACACTCAAAGACAGAAAACGTCTTGTTTCCAACAGAAATCTAGGTAGAGGTTTGTGCCACCCCTCAGATTCTCTGGGTCTCTCCTCTAAGGTCTTTGGCCCCTTTTTCTGTTCCAGCTGGTGCTGTGCTGAGCAGCTCCCCACCGGCTGTCATCAACTTCTCAGGAGCTTGAAACTGCCTCCTATCCTAGACTTGCATGAGCAACTGCTTAGTGCCTCACCTCCAGCCTGGGGCTTCTCTGCGGAGCTCTGTCGTGAGACCTCCAGGGATCACATAGTGCGTGCACGTGTGCAACCAGAAGCAAGGGGAGTCACCACCTGCAGTGCTAACCTTTGACTCATAGAAGAAGGCAGCAAATGGCTAAACTCTCTCCCCCTCCTCCCACAGAAGGCCTGTCCGGAGATGCAGCTGTTCACATGGTCTGCCAGAAGATAGACCTGCAGTTATCACGTCATTGATTGAGTTGAACAGTCAGCCCATTATTCGCTCTCCCTCTTTCTCTTCCTTGTTGCCCACTTCCCGAACTCTTCTGTCCTTAGGAAGGCACTCTTCACTCTAGAAGTAGCTCACATACTTTGCCTCAGGCTCTGCTTTCTAGGGAAGTCAGGCTAAGGCAGGCAGATCTCTCCCCTCCATCCAGGCTCCCCTCTTCTCTCCTCCCCATTTTCCATTGGTCTTGTGTTTCTGGTTGAGGAATGCACAGTTCCGGTGAACAGAACTGAAATGTGTCTTCTGGTGAGTTCAAATGAAGCCCTTCCTGGTTTTATCCCAGGCAAAATCAGCCTCAGATTTAAAAAGGTTTCTGGTTATCTCACATTTAAAAAAAAAAAAGCTTTTAAATGGTCATTTCTTTTTTTTTTTTTTTTGAGATGTAATTTTTGCTCTGTTGCCCAGGCTGGAGTTCAATGGTGCAATCTCAGCCCACTACAACTTTCACCTCCCATGTTAAAGTGATTCTCCTGCTTCAGCCTCCCAAGTAGCTGGGATTACAGGCACCTCCCACCACACCTGGCTAAATTTTATATTTTTACTGGAGACGAGGTTTCACCATGTTGGCCAGGCTGGCTTCGAACTCTTGATCTCAAGTAATCCATCTGTCTTAGCCTCCCAGAGTGCTAGGATTACAGGTGTGAGCCACTGTGCCTGGCCTAAAATGGCCTTTTCTAATCAGCCTTAGCTGACAGATGGCAGCCAAAACCCAGTCAAAGCTTTGTTTCAGGCACAAACTCATTTAAAATATTGTATAGAATTACCTTCAGGCCATTTGCAGATGTATATGAAACATAAATGAATTTCGTGTTCAGATTTGGGTCCCACCCCCAAGATACCTCATTATGTATGTGCAAATATTCCAAAATACAAAAAAAAAAAAAAAATCCCAAATCTGATAAGATATCACACCCTGTAGAGCAAATCCAGGTCTGTTCTCAGTTGGAAGTTCAGAATCCAATTCAGTAACGACTACAATTCTGGTGCTTGCAACATGCTGTCATTGGTTGGATGTCATAATAACCCCTTCTCTCTTTTTTACAAGGGCACCATGACACCTTACAAAAAAACTTTAAAGGATTTAATGTTATTTTAAGAATTTTTGGATAAAGTTCTTTAAGCCCTTTGACAAAACTAAAACAACCCTGAAGGCTTGTGAAATCTTGGTAGGAGACTATAGAACTTTGTTTTTTGAAAGTATCATCCGGCCGGGCACGGTGGCTCAAGCCCGTAATCCCAGCACTTTGGGAGGCCGAAGAGGGTGGATCACGAGGTCAAGAGATCGAGACCATCCTGGCCAACATGGTGAAACCCCGTCTCTACTAAAAATACAAAAATTAGCTGGGCGTGGTGGCGTGCACCTGTAGTCCCAGCTACTCAGGAGGCTGAGGCAGGAGAATTGCTTGAACCCAGGAGGCGGAGGTTGCAGCGAGCCAAGATTGTGCCTGGCGCCTGGTGACAAAGTGAGACTCTGTCTCAAAAAAAAAAAAAAAAAAAGTATCATCTTTCCCTGAATCTTTCATTACCTACCTGATTTCTTCAACTCTAATTTTGCAACAAAACAGAATTCTTTTTCTCTCAAATTTGTTTCCTTAAATCCGAATAGCCATGCTAATTCCCATTTGTAGTTCTGTAGCTTGTGGAGTCATTTCACATCATTCTTTTTAAATTGGCCAACATAGCATTAATTTAACAAACCACTTCCCGTAGTCAGTATATCCTTAGTTATGTCTTTGGATTTAAGGTGCACTAAAATCTAAGGAAATATTGAAGGCTTTGAAGGAAGCACTAACTTCACTTCCTTCTTCCAGATCAGAGGTCCCTGCTTAGTCCTGAATTACTCTGTCTTCTGTTTATACATCATTAGAGGGAAGCACAATTATTCTAAGAAGTTATGAACCACTCCTAAGTTATGACTTTTCTAAACATTCCAAGTATCATGATGACTTTCAAACTGGAGATGTGTGCTATCTACCCGGTCAAACTTGGTCAGCCACGGTGCATCCAGAACATGTGTTGTCACCAAAAACTGACATCACAGCAGTGGCTAAGGGTGTACCTCGAAGGCCTGGCATCAGCCTCATCAGAGGCACTGTGTGTTCAGAAACAGCGGGATAAAGTGACATCACCAAGGTGAATATGCAAAATCCAGCTCCAACTTCAAAAGTTATTCTTAGAGAATGAAATCACGTCTTCTCTCCTCCTCGCTAGGCTCCCGTTGGCCAGTGCTGTCCTGAACCTGAGGAATGCCTTTGCTGTTTGCAATTCCCACATTCAAAACAGAGTCTCACAACTCAGCCACATTTTCTGCTGAGCCAGCCACTGGGAACAAACACCAAGGTTTGTGGCAACCAAAGGGGTGCATGTGTGTGAGTGTGTATGTGTGTGTGAGTGTGTGTGTGAGAGGGAATGTCAGTGCATATTTGTATATTTGTGTTTGTGTATAGTGTATGTGTTTGTATGTGTGTGAAAGTGTCTATGTGTGTGTTTACCTGTGCATTTATGTGTGTGAGTATATAGTGTCTGTGTGTGGTGTGAGTGTGTGCATATGTGTTTGTGTGGGGTGTGCTTTTGTGTGTGTGTGCATTAATGTGTGTGGGGGTGGTGTGTGTGTGTTTCTGTGTGTGTGTATTAATGTGTGTGGGGGTGGTGTGTGTGTTTCTGTATGTGTGCATTTGTGTGTGTGGTGTGTGTGTATGTTTCTGTGTGTGTGTATTAATGTGTGGGGGTGGTGTGTGTTTGTGTGTGTGCATTAATGTGTGTGGGGGTGGTGTGTGTGTGTTTCTGTGTGTGTGTATTAATGTGTGTGGGGGTGGTGTGTGTGTTTCTGTATGTGTGCATTTGTGTGTGTGGTGTGTGTGTATGTTTCTGTGTGTGTGTATTAATGTGTGGGGGTGGTGTGTGTTTGTGTGTGTGCATTAATGTGTGTGGGGGTGGTGTGTGTGTGTTTCTGTGTGTGTGTATTAATGTGTGTGGGGTGGCGTGTATGTGTTTCTGTATGTGTGCATTTGTGTGTGTGGTGTGTGTGTATGTTTCTGTGTGTGTGTATTAATGTGTGTGTGGTGTGTGTGTATGTTTTTTTGTGTGTGTATTGGTGTGTGTGTATGTTTCTGTGTGTGTGTATTAATGTGTGTGTGGTGTGTGTGTATGTTTTTGTGTGTGTGTATTAATGTGTGTGTGGTGTGTGTGTATGTTTTTGTGTGTGTGTATTAATGTGTGTGTGGTGTGTGTGTGTTTTTTTGTGTGTGTATTAATGTGTGTGGGGTGGCGTGTGTGTGTTTCTGTGTGTATGTATTGCTTTTCTTCTAACCTCCTCCACACCATCTGCCCACGAAATCCATACCTCCTAAAACAAAACCCACATCCCCATCCTACGACAAAGAACCAGAGCAAAAGAAAAAACACAAAAAACAACCAGCAACGAACCCTCTTGCCACAGTTGGAGCCCAAGGAGAGGAACTGGGTGTAGATTGAAATCCACCCTCCCAGGTCTGCAGGTGTGAGAGAAGGTAACCTTTCTTGAATATCATGATAGTTTTCAGTGCGTGTGACTCATCTATATTATTCCAGTTCTCCTTCATTAGGGGGAGAAAATGCTTTTCTATTTTAATGAATGCCAGTGATTCAGGAGTTCCAGAGAGGTGGGCCCTAATTAGTCAAGCAGGGTTTCCATTACACAGAAAGCCTGAAAGGAAGGATTTCAACTATTTCTGTACCTGCAGCCAGAAGCCGAAGCCAGACCAGAATAGGGAGGTGTCGTTTTGTTGCCAGTCACCAAGAGAACCACAGAAAGAGCTGTGAAACCGGGCTAAGGCCCTGGCACTGCCTTCCTTGTCTGTAAAATGTGAGTGCTGGACTGGAGTTCTGGATCTCTGCCGGCTCACAGATGACATGAGTCTCTGAAGTACTTGGTCAATATGAGGCAGTCCCCACTGGAAAGCTGGGTTAATAGACAACTTGCAGGCTTAGTCCTGAGAAAGCCTCACGTCATCACTAAGGAAGATAATAGAGAATCCAAAGAGGAGAGGGCGCGCTCTACCTACTCTGGGGGAGTCAATCGGGTTTTTTGAGAGAAGAGTAAGCCCTAGCCCAGTTTGTGTAGTGGCCATGGATTACATCCACCTCCTGCATAATCCTTCAACCTTATCAATCTCAGTAAGGGATTTAAAATCAGTGACTTCCTGTTTCAATGGGTGTGAAGGTCACTGCTTTTCCATCAAAGGGGTATGCGCATTTAAGTCTTATTTTCGGTTGTAGGGTGGAAGGCCCCTCTCTGTGGCAGGAATTGCAGACACGAGCTGCTGCTGGGAGAATGGGTGTGCATGGCTGCAGCTTCGAAGTCTCAAGCCTGATGTCCTTACTTCTGGTGCCCGGACTTTGTAGGCTGGGAGGCCCATTCTCTCTCTCTCGTTCTGTCTTTCTCTCTCGCTGTCTCTACCTCTCTGCTGATGGTTCCTTCAAGAAGCACTCAGAACTTTCTGTGGCCACTCCTTGCTGAGTACAGCTGGAAATCCAGATGCCCCCGAGTCCCCCAGCGGGAGTCCTTCCCAGAGGAGTCCTTCCTCTGTGGAAAGACGCACCAGGGAGCCTTGCTTGGCAGAGGGCTGCCCTCTTTTTCTCTGAGCACCCTGGAGCAGGGCTGGAGTAGCTGAGGGCGTGATGAGTAAGCAGGGCTCTCCTCTCTGTTTGTTTGCATTCCGTTTGATGAGGCATCTGGCGAAACCTCTCCCCCTTCTCAGCTGCGAGGTGAGCAGACTGCGGCTGCTGCCTCGGATGTGCTCACCGGAGCATCAACTGCCTCCAGCCAGGAATTCCACCTGTTCCAGTGACACCAAAGATGTGAAGGAAGGATGTCCTCATCCACCCCAAACCACTCCCAAATGAATTTCCTTCTTTTGAGAGGGGTTGGTGACAGGAAAAATATGGCATCCCCAGACACTGAGCATTTTAAGCAGACAGAACCTCCTGTAAAACAGAAAGTGGAGCGCCTTTAAGTCACACATGGCTTTAGCTGCCATGTCTTGAATTTGGGCAGCCAGTCCAGGCTGGCAAACCCAGCTGGAGAGGAGCAAAAGAGGGTGCCCAGCAGGGGGCGCTGGACTGCACTCGCCCCTGGAGACAAAGGCTGGCAATGGAAGGGTGGGTCCCAGCCCCACCAGGACGCCAGGAGTCTGACTCAGGTGCTGTTGATGATTAGAGGAGTGGCTAAAGCAGGAGAAATCCTGAATCATGCTGTGGCCACGTGGCACCGGGATCACACACTTGGTGAGATTGTGTCCATGCCCCGAGCCATTTCCTGATCCAAAACAAATATTTGACTTTAAAGAGCTGAGTAAAGCCGCAGAACATTTTGTAGATGTTTCACATTTTCTCTGTTGCAACTCGAGGCCTTGGAGAACCTTACTTGTGGCAGTCCACACAAGAACCTTGTTTCTGTAAGTAGTTTGCACTGAAAGCCAGTGACTTCATACATAAAGAATGTCCTCTCTGGCTGGCTCATTCAGTCTCCACTTCTTCTGTTTTGTTTGTGTAATTGGTGCCTAGACGAATTTTCAAAAGCATTCACCCAAAACTGGAGGGCCATGGGGTATATGGCTTGGAAACAGTCTCCTTCTCCAGCCCCACAGGCCATTCTGGGACTAGCCTCGTGTTCCCCAGCTCAGAGAAGGAACCTGGCAAGTGCGTGGCTGTTAGAAGGCAGGTGCTTATCCTGTCTCTGTTGCAGGCATGATATGTGATCTGGGTGACTTACTTACCCTGTCTAGGCTTTAGGTTCCTAATCTGTAAAAATTATGTCCAAGACTCTGTCCAACTAATCTTTTATGCCTGTCTGGAGTAGGCTGAAGGCATTTCAGGACTTTTGGGAGCAGCTCAAAGTTGGATCCATGGTTTGAGTCTCCTTGGGGTATCCTCTACCTAAGCCAGAACTTGGGGTCTGGAGCAAATGGAGCCATCCTCAGAATCACCTTGATATTTCATGGGCCTTTCATGTGGGTCTTTAAGTCACATTCCTCTGGCTGTTAGAGGAATGTCAGAGACCATCCAGAACTAGAAGAGTCTAAGGGAACAGAAAAAGAGGACATCTAAGAGGACACAGATAAAGGGGGATTCCTCAGAGCAGCTGCTTCATAGTAGTCATCTTATGTCGTGACTTCATTTTTCCAATACCCGTATCTCCAGAACGCACATTCTGTCTCTCTCTCTTTGGAGATCACATCACCTCTGCCTTTCAGCATTATCTGCCATGTCTCAAATTTAATCAGCCTTTTTTATTTTTCCTTTGTCTTGGCAATAGAACCACTGGTCTCAATGCTTAGACTCTGAGTCCTGCAGTTCAAAGAGAGACTTGAGTCGGCAGAACAGGACTGATTCAGCATTCCCAGGTTGGCTGCAGTGAGGCCAATTCTCTGGTCCCTATTTTGGCCTAATTCAAGTTGAAATCCAATGCCCAGTAAGAAGTACAAGTTCTCTATCCGTAATTATGAACAAAGGTTTTTACGTGGCTACAGGGCAAAAAAATAGGGTTCTACATCTCTGTATCAGCAATTACCCTAGACTTATTGTTGTAATAATCCAACTGTCTGTGCAGCTGCTCACATGGGCACAGGGACCAGGCCATTCCTACGTATGCCTCCCCACTCATGGCAGATGGGATCAGGCCTATTTCTCATCATGAGTTAGGGAGGAGAAACGAGAAATGGAGAGTTGGAAAGATTTTATGTGTTCTTCTTCCCCTTCTACTCACCACTACTTTATATTTTTATTGCTTAGCAGTAAGTTATCCTGAACAAGTACTTTACTGTTACGGAAATAGAAGGAAAACCAAGAGGCATTAAGAATGCTGATCATCATGAGAGCTTAGAGGGAATGACCAGGGGTGAAGTTGAAGAAGGTGAAATGTGCATCTCCGGGTATTAATAGTAGGATATTCTGGAGGTTGAATTCCCCTAAATTACAGCTTGTTTCTCTAGCAATAAGGGCTGAAGGGACCTCTGGTAGAAATGGTAAGCTATCTAGTGATTTGCAGGGGCTGTCCACCCTGGATCTGCAAGAGAAATGCTCCACAAACAAAAATTGGTCACGGTGAGGCCCCACCCACTGAAGGAGAATTTTTGGAGGGTGGGGCTCAGGCATGAATATCTTTAAAGTCCCTCAAAGTGATCTCGATGCACAGCGAGGAATAAGAACACCAAAACCTAGTAAGTACCTTTTTCTTCACTAAGGAAGGAAGTTAAGAGATGTCCCAAATGCTGGAAAGGGACTGTGTCAGCATTAAATAAATAAAAATTTATTTTTATAGAATATTGTTACCAGTAGCAAGTAACACTTCTTATATCAAGTTGTGTGCTAAATGCCTAACTTGCATCCATTGATTTAATTCTAATAATCATCCTTATGAAGGACTTATTATTATTATTATTATTATTAGCCCCATTTTACAGATAAGGGGGCTTATTAGTATTATTATTAGCCCCATTTTACAAGTCTTACATGTAGTGACTTGTCCAAGGCAAACAAATTGAGTTGTAGCAGGAGAAAGGAACATAGGCGTAAGGAATGTGGAAAATACCAACATAAGTAAAACATAGACTGATTCTCAGGTTGCTGCCTTTGAATCTCACAGCAAATGACTAAAAGTCCAAAGCAACGTGACATAGAGCTACCAAGTGTGACGGAACCACAGGAGAGGGAGGATTAGTCAGGGCTTTGTAGTAGAGTTTGACTGAGCCTTAAAGAATGAGCTCCAGATTCTGCTAGGCAGGAAGAGATTCCTGGGGAAAAGCATGGTGCACAAAAATCCAGGAAAGCAGCTGAGGACTGGCAAATAGCCTGGTCAGATTAAGGTTAAAAAAAGAAGAGTAATATCAGGCTAGGAAGGGCAGCTGCCCTAAATTGTGGGATTTTAAATGGGATCCAGGAGGGAACAGGGCACCTGGTAGGTATCTGCACAGGGTGTGTGATGATGCAGTGTTTCCAGAGGTGTTGGCAGCCTGGGAGCCCCCGGGATGTCCTCTAAAGGGCCGTGAGGCAGGGTTGGACCACTGGCCTCTCAGTCAGTGGACCACAGAAGAAGGAAGAAAAGCTGAAGACATCTGGGAAGATATTAAGCCTACAGCTCTCATGTTTGATCTGGCTGGGGTGGAGCTACTCTACACCCTCCCACGAAGCCTGCCTTATTGTCAGGAACCATGCCCCGGTGCTGTCGGATCACTGGATTACCCCGTGCGTCCTTTTGCTTTGTTAGCTGAGGTTGCCATTAATTGTTTTTTAATGTGAAAGAGGGTGTGCAGCTATGTTCTCTATGTATTTTCGATTCCTGTTTCTCATGTATTTATTTAGACGTTGCGCTTTTTCTCTGTCTGTGATGACACATGATATTTTTTCATCAAGCGGGGAAGTGAAGAAAGTGAGAATATGGGATGCCGAGCTAGGTGGGACTTCCTTATATGTCCATAAGCAGAGTATTTCAAATTTTCCACAGGAGAACCTCGTGGAATTCTGGGGGTGTGGCCTACTGCAGCCCCTAAAAGGGTACATTTCTTTACAGTTTTGTGTTTTATCTTTAAATGCCATGTAAATTCTCAAACTCCATAATATAGCCAGCCCTTCCTGTCATGCTGTACCAGGTTTATGCTGTGACTTGGTGACCTCTGGCTCACCACCATGGGCCTGTCTCTGATGAGAGGCCATCCTGATTGTTTCTGTCCAGGGCTAGGCTATCCATTTGGACATGAACCACTTGAAAGACAGCTCTAAGCTGTCTATTTCACTGTGTTCAGAGAAACACATATTTGCATAAGAAACCTTACGCCTTATTGTATAGCTTATCAGTTACAAGATGTTGGCGTATATGTCACACTGACGGCTGGGTGGGAAAATGCTCTCCAATTAAAGATCCCTTTGTTTACAAGAACCGTGGAGACAGATTGTTAGTAAAGTCCAATCACCTTCTCCATTGTACAAAACCTACTAAGGGGGAGTCTGAGAAGGGAAAAGGAGTTTAGAGGGATGAGGGGGGTTTGGTCATTTGCCAATGTAGGCTGGCAGCAGGACACTATCCCTGACTGATTATGTTTGGGCAAAATAGGTACTTCTTTAGAGCTGTGTCTTCACACACAGTAACACCTCTGGCTCCAAAGGCGTGTGGCCTCCCAGGTACACCTTCGGTGGCTTCCTCTCAAGTCATCAGCTTTTGTCCTCTAATACACACTTGTCAGCTCAGCTTTTTTATAATTTTCCTCCTTTATCCACCCCCTCTTTTTTTTGAAATAAGGTTTAACTCTTGCCCGAGTTGGAATGCCATGGTATGATCGAGGCTCACTGCAGCCTTGAACTCCTGGGCTCAAAGGATGCTCTTGCCACAGCCTTCCATGTAGCTGGGATCACAGGTGTGTGGCATCACATCTGGCTAATTTTTAAATTATTTGTAGAGACAGGGTCTTACTCTGTTGCCCAGGCTGGTCTCGAACTCCTGGACTCAAGTTATCTCCCGCCTCGGCCCCCCAAAATGCTGGGATTACAGGCATGAGCCACCTCACCTGGCCCTTTATCCCATCTTGATGAAGGGGTTAGGAGAGTCCATCTGGCGGGGCATGGTGGCTCACGACCATAATCCCAGCACTTTGGGAAGCTGAGATGGGCAGATCACCTGAGGTCAGGAGTTGGGAGACCAGCCTGGCTAACATGGCGAAACCCGGTTTCTACTGAAAACATAAGAAAAAATTAGCTGGGCGTGGTGGTGGGCACCTGTAATCCCAGCTGCTTGTGAGGCTGAGGCAGAAGAATCGCTTGAACCCAGGAGGCGGAGGTTGCAGTGAGCCAAAACCGCGACATTGCACTCCAGCTTGGGCAACAAGAGCAAAACTCCATTTCAAAAAAAAAAAAAAAGAGTCCACTTTTTTCCACTCCATCATCTCTCTCTTCTTGGTCTTCTCTTTTTTTTTATTATTATTTTTTTTAGATGGAGTTTCGCTCTTGTCACCCAGGCTGGAGTGCAATGGAGCGATCTCGGCTCACCTCAACCTCCGCCTCCGCCTCCTGAGTTCAGGCAATTCTCCTGCCTCAGCCTCCTGAGTAGCTGGGATTAACAGGCACGCGCCACCATGCCCAGCTAATTTTTTGTATTTTTAGTAGAGACGGGGTTTCACCATGTTGACCAGAATGGTCTCGATCTCTTGACCTTGTGATCCACCCGCCTCAGCCTCCCAAAGTGCTGGGATTACAGGCTTGAGCCACCGCGCCCGGCCCCTTGGTCTTCTCCAGAGATGTTGCCTCTTAAACAGAGTATTCATGTCAGGGTTCCCCTGGATCCTGCCTCTCTTCTTACTCGGACTGAACCAGGGCCGTCTCACCAGTCCTTGTCCCTGGCCCGCCTCTACAAGGCAAGGTCATGTTTGATGGGTGCCCTCCTCTGAAGGGTGCTGAGTTGCTCACCACTGAGCCCTCCTGCCCAGAGGGGACCTCCCCAGGCTCCTCCTGTCCCGAGCCTGCTCTGGCACTCCTGGTGTGACATCAGCTCAGCTCTTCCGATGACCACCTATCACAGTTGGTAATGGCTTAGGATTTATCCCAAATGTTTCATTGCTAGCCCATCTATTTTCTTTCCTGGTCAAGCTAAGTGACAGCGGTTAATCTATATTAGTGACTCATTAAATACTTCTTGATTTCGGTATGCCTCCGTCAGAGACCTGGAGCCACAGAAGCACTCATACATGAGCCAAGAAGAAAAAAATTGTGTGGCAGCTTCCCAGCTCTGCTCTACAACCATGCACTTCCTGTTTACTGCCTAAGACCTGATGAACCTGTACTGAGACTGCCCAGGGCACATTAGAGTCACCACAACCCCTGCTAGATGACTATTTTGATATGGAGGCGAAAGAATTGGTCCCCTCAGCCCTTGGGGATAAATGTAGGACCATCACTGGCCAGCGTTATGCCCTTGCTCAAGGATTTGGAACTGGGAACCAAAAGGGAAAGTGCACCTGACTTGGCAATGTCCGCACAAACAGCCTCTCAACACCGGGACGTTTACAGTGAAGGATGCATCACCGAAGAGAGCTGTCATTCATTGGGATGGCCTGGCCATAATAAACTGTCCTGAATGGAACACTTTCATGGGGCTGCTTTGGGGATAGTTGGAGCGAAGTCAAATCTGTTACCTGAAGTCAGGAGTGGAGATGGGCAAATGATTGCAGAGAGGACCTGGAATCAGGAGGGAAAACACCGGTCTCCAATGAGAGGCACTCAGGGTATGGGGAGAAAATAAGGAGGAGTCAACTCTCCCCACAGGTGAACTGGAAGGAGAACAGCTACAAAGGCCCAAGTGTTGGGTGGTTTGAGGTTGACCGTGTACCTGGTCAAGTTCTTCAAGTCCTTGTGGGAGGAATGGAAGCCACTCCAGAGGCAGGATCTCAGCTGCAGCCTGAGGCTGCTGGTCCTGTCACACAGCAGGAAGGTCCTGTCACACAGCAGGAAGGTTGCACAGCACCCTTACAGAGCAGCTTGATTATGGAGACAGCAACCATGGAGCAGATCCTGGCCAGTAGGGCTTTCTCTAGACTCCATTTCCCCAGCTCCCTGAGTTTCTGCTCATGACATTTGAAAATAATTACTGAAGATACAATGGGGAAGAAACTGCGTTCTTTCTTTTTTAACTCTCCACTGTCAGCTTTTCTAGAAAGTAACTTTCATGCTTTCTACCCACCAGTGAAAAATTGTGAATGAAGTGATCATTTCTTTGCAAAAAACAGACATAATTTCATGAGAAGTGCATCCAAAGCAATGAGGCTTGTTTCTGGGTTCCATGCCTTTGCTGGATGGACGAGTTAAATGAATCACATAGGGAGAGCAATTTAGAACAGGCCCTGCTGTTGAACACACTTCATGAAAAAGAGCTCAGAGTCACATTGCACAAAGGTTTTCTTAGGAAGCCGGGCCTTCACTGATGCTTGTCCAAACAACTAACCGTTCTCTACATGTGAATGGGATTTGTTGTTGCCATGGTTACAGTAAACAGAAATTCAATTCAACATAATGACATACATATACATCAATGGTGACATCAGATTTGACCCCTTTATGTCTGAAAAGAAACACTAGTGCCTCTCTTTGGAGGTTCTATTGGGGCTTTATGAAGCCCTGAGCAGCTTTGGGCTTCCATACATTCATTTAATGTATAGATACTGAAATCTACTATGTGGCAGGCACTATGCTGGCACTAGAGATACTGGAATAAATGATCCAGTCTCTGCCCCTAAGGAGCTTAGAATCTGGGAGGAAAAATAAGACCAATGAGTCTCCCACATGGGGGAAGGGTATTGTGAACAGGACGGTAATACGAAGGCAATCCTGAAAGAATGCATTCTTCAGATAAGAAGGCCTAGCTTGTTTGAATTATGGCAAATCGAGTGCATGAGTATTCTACTGGTCTTGTAACAAATTACATTCGTGACTTAGAGGAACACAAATGTATTATCTTACAACTCTATAGTTAGAATTCTGACATGGGTGTCAGTGGGTTACAATCAAGGTATCAGCAGAGCTGTGATCCTTTTTGGGGGCACCAGGGGGAATCTATTCACTTATCTATTCCAGCTTCTAGGGGCTGCTCCCACCCCTTGGCTCATGGCCCCTTCCTCCGTCTTCAAAGCCAGCCATGGTGTGTCTCTCTGGCCATTCTTCCGCAGTCATGGCTCCCTCTGACTATAGCTGGGAAAGGCCTTCTCCTTTTTAAGAACCTATGTGACTAGATTGAGCCCTCCTGGATAATCCAGATTCATCTGAGGGCCTGGAATTTAGTCACCTCTGGAAGGTAAAGTAATATATTTACCAGTGTTAGGGATTAGGACATGGACATCTTTGGGAACTATTACTCGGCCTGTCACACTGAGGAAAGATTTGTCACCATAGGAATCTCATTTCTATACTTTTTTCCTGTTTTGTTTTTTCAGTCATTACCTAGCAGAGACGATGTTGTTTGCTATCAAAAGACCATTGCCTGTGGTGGTGGGTGCAGGGGTGTATTGGCAGAGCCTCTGGGGTGGGGAGGGGAGTAGTTATTTCAAAACCTCCTGGTAGAATGTGGAGTTTGGAAAAGACGTCTCGATTTAGTATTTATATTTGAAAGGAATAATAAAGTCATGTCACATAATGCTAATTACAGGAGGCAAAGCTCAACAAAATATTCTTGGCTAGTTGAGCTACGCAGAGGAGACGAGGCAGCTTCATTACCTACGATTGGGAACAGGGCCAAGGAGTTGGGGTGGACATTGAGGAGGATACTTCCCTGAGGAGTTTGTATCAGACTCTTCCCAAACAAGATGGAAAAGTATTGAGTTAGGCCAGGATAGAAGGTTACTAACGAGTGACCCCCACCCCATGCTCTCTTTAGTGTAATCCATTTTCAATTATTTTTTCTTACCCAGTGATGGGTTCCTTTAAAAAGCCCTGTGCTGAGGTATCTTATTCATAGCTGCAGCTCTGGAGCTGGTATTAGCAATGCCTGGCACAGGGCAGACTCTCAGTAAACATTTGCTGAATGAATGAAATACATTGAATGACTGCTATTCATGTTACTCCTGCCCCAGAGCCTGCAATGCCCCCCCCCATTATTTTCTAAATAAAATCCAGTTGTTCCAAACATGCTCCCCCATTCCCTTCCATCAGCTCATATCTCCCCGGGTCTAAACCCTCTCTTTTCCAAGGCTGTATTATCAGCCCACGTCTGCTTTGGCTGCCATGACAAAGTACTACAGACTGGTGGCTTCAACAACAGAAATTTATTTTCCGGAAAGGAGATGTTTGAAATCAAGGTGTCAGCACGGTTCGTTCCGTCTGAGGTCTCTCTCCTCGGCTGGTAGATGGCTATCTTCTCCCTGCGTCTTCCTGCCGTCCTCCTTCTGCCTGTCTGTGTCCAATATCCTCTTATGATAAGGCCAACATGGTGAAACCCCATCTCAGCAAAAAAATAAGTGAGGACATGGGTCATATTGGATTAGGGCACACCCTAATTACCTCATTTTAACTTCATTACCTCTTTAAAGGCCTTATCTTCAAATATAGCCACATTTTCGGTACCAGATATTCGTACTCCAACCTACAAATTTTGTAAAAACATAACTGAGCCCGTAGCAAAAGCTTATCTCATTTCTTTCTTTATGGTCTTCTCTGATGCCCTTTTCCTAATCTCTTTCCTTCCTATCCTCTCTCCACCAAATTTTCCCACCTTGCACAGTGCACACACACACACACACACACACACACACATTCATACTCATCCTATAAGTCATTTCTCTCTTCTGAATAACTATAGCCCTAAATATTTTTCTTGTGGTACTTGCCACTTTTACCTCGTATTAGATTATCTTGTGTTATACTACCTTGTCTTATATTATTTTGTATATATTACATGTGTTATTTCCTCAATTAGAGCATAAGCTCCTCCTGCAAAGACTCTAACTAATCATTTTCTCTCTTATAAAGCTTGATACAACGTCTTGAACATAGCAAATGTTCAAGAAATATTTGATGAGTGAATGAAGATGGTAGGAGATAACTAAGAAGCAGTCACTTGAATATGGGCTGAGTTAAAGATGTTACAGATACATTTATTTCTCACTTGAATGACGATTCCTAGAGGGCAAGAAATCAGAATCATGTGCAATTTTGGAATCAATGGATTCTTTCTGACAAGATTAATAATGTACACCGGGAAAGCTGACTGGTCCCACAGCAGCATAACCCAGTGGTAAGGCTGAGAGGCACTGAGCACCATTGCTGAGAGCACCAGTGCTGGAGCTGGACTGCCTGGGTTTGATCTTGCCTATGTGCTATAATTTGAATGTGGTTTGTCTCCACCAAAACTCATGTTAAAATTGAATTGGCAACATAGCTGTGTCGGGAGGCGGTGCCTTTAAGAGGTGATTAAGTCATTAAGATAGATTAATGCCTTTCTTGAAAGACTGGGTTAGTCTTGCAGGAATGGATTCGTTCTTCCAAGAGCAGGTTGTTGTAAAGTGAAGTAACCCTTTTTTTGCTCTTTCCACACATCTGGTTCCCCTTTCATTTCTCTGTGATGTTTTGACTCAGCGTGAGGATCTCACCAGAAGCCATCAGAGGCAGCCACCCGACCTTGAATTTCCCAGCCTGCAGAACCATGGGCTCAATAGACCTTTTTCTTTATAGAGACCTCCTGTTATAGCAACACAAAATGAACTAAGACACTCTATGACTCTGACAAACTTGCATAACCTCTCTGTGTCTCAGTTTCCTCATCTATTAATTGAGATTTTATATATATACATATATCTCCCTCATAGGCTCTGTGCCACTTAGCATAGAGCCTGGCACATAGAAAGCACATGGTACGTATTGACTATTATTATCACCAGTGATTTCAGACGGCTTTAAATCACCACTAGCTTCTGCTCCTTAAGTGGAGTCATTGTATTTCATTGCAAATATAGAAAAATGTCTTCGAAAACTTGACACTTACCCCAAGGCTCTGCAGTTAGCACTGGGTATAACGCTCTTTTGTGTGTGTTTCTGGACATCGTGCAGGAAAAGCAGGTAGAACTTGTTCACGTAGTAGTTGGGTCTTTGTGAAATGTGACAGCCAAGTCCCTAATTATTCTCAGAAACGTCAGAACTCACTGAATGCAACTGGGCTTGACAGTTCAAGGGCTAATTAACTCTAAACCCTGCTTCTTGGGTTGCCTCATTTGCAATTCTTGGTCACTTATTTTCTTAAGTCTTTTTAAAAATTCATTTAGCAGTTTTATAGAAGGTAGGAATGTGGCATGCAATAGATCAGTGGCGAGGGAGTGCCTCAGCCAGAACCCTGTACCCTGCGGAGGTGCACGTGAGGTGTAGGTATCCAGGGCTGTTCCTGTCCAAAGCCTGCTCTTGAAATCTGGAGGGAGCTTCAGCATGTGCAGGACTAGTAAGTAAGAGAAAGTCACACCAGCCAATACCGAGTTCCTATTTTTCTGCTTCACAGAAGCCTTTCTTTTCTCTTTTCCCTTGACCATCTCCAGTGAGAGAATTTTCACAGGACTTGCCTTTTTTACCCAAAAGCCTCATTAAAAACAAATCAAAAATATGCTAAATGAAATAAGCTAGTCACAAAAGAACATAGATTGTATGATTCCATTTATATGAACTATCTGGATAAGCAAATTCATAGAGAGCAAGTAGATTAGAGGTTACCAGGGGCCGGAGGGAGAGAGGAATGCAGAGTTATTGCTTAATGGGTACAGCTTCAGTGTAGGGTGACGTGAGGAAAGGAATCATCCTTTTAGAAATGCATAGCGGTTAGCCCAGCATGGTTGTTCATGCCTGTAATCCCAGCACTTTGGGAAGCAAAGGCAGGTGGATCATTTGAGGTCAGGAGTTCGAGACCAGCCTGACCAACATAATGAAAAACTGTCTATACTAAAAATAAAAAAAAAAATTAGCTGGGCATGGTGACAGATGGCTGCAATCCCAGCTTCTCTGGAGGCTGAGGCAGCAGAATCCCTTGAACCCAGGAGGCAGTGTTTGCAGAGAGCTGAGATTGCACCATTGCACACCAGCCTGGGAGAGAGAGTGAGACCCTGTCTCAAAAAAAAAAAAAAAAGTGGGGCACAGTGGCTCACACCTGTAATCCCAGCACTTGGCAAGGCCAAGGCAGGTGGATTATGGGGTCCGGAGATCAAGACCATCTTGGCCAAGATGGTGAAACCCCATCTCTACTAAAAATACAAAAATTAGCTGGGTGTGGTGGTTTATGCCCTTAATTCCAGCTACTTGGGAGTCTGAGGCAGGAGAATCCCTTGAACCAGAGAGTCGGAGGTTGCAGTGAGCCGAGATTACACCACTGCACTGCTTGGCAACAGGGCGAGACTCTGTCTCAAAAAAAAAAAAAAAAAGGAAAAGAAAGAAAGAAAAGAAAAAAATAAATGCATAGTGCTGGTGGAAGCACAACATTGTGAGTGTAATCAATGCCACTGAACTACAGGCTTAAAATGCTTAAATGGCAAATTTCATGTTACATATATTTTAGCACAATTTTTTAAATGTTGAAAGGTAAATTTTTAAAAAAAGCATTGTTTCCACCCTTTAGCATCACATATAGGACTGTCCATGCTCAGACTCCTGCAGATGGGCCAAAGGTACCACATGAGGTGTAGCTCACAGAACACATGGGGCTTGCCTGCCTGGCCTCCGTACCTGTGCACCTGCTGCTGCCACTACACAACATGCTCTGCCTCTCCTGTCTCCCTGGTCAGCTCCTGTCATCTTTAGAAGCACAAGCTAATTGCTCTCTCTGTAAAGTCTCCCTGATTCCCTTTCCCATACCCTTTCAGGAAGAGATGCTTACCTCCTCCTCTGTGTCTTTTTGTGCGTTATGCCATTATAGAGCTTACCAGATTCGACTGCAATTTATTTTCCTTTTGTAAATATCAACTTACAATACATACAGTAAAATTTACTCCTTTTAGTGTACATTTCTGTGAGTTTTGATAAAAACAGTTAGTAGTGTAATCAACACCAACAACATAGTTTCATTCCTGCCCCTACCCAAATAATTCCTCACATCTCTCTGTAGTCAATTCTTCCCTCCAGCTCCTGACAACTACGGATGTGTCTTTGGCCTCTAGTCTGGCCTCTCATATGACATTTTCAGGAATGTCATATGATGGAAATCATGCAGGATGTATCACAGTCTGTGGCCACTGGTTCTTGTTTGTATAGCTGTTTCCTTCTAGACTTGAGCTCCTAATATCAGACCTTGTCTTACTTAGTTTTTCCCTGCACCAAGCATGGTGTGTTCTCCAAGGTGGTATTCTGTGCCTGTCAGTAAAATGATTGAATGAAAGCATGACGTTAGAACCTGTTTCTAAGGAAAACAATCCCAGCACAGTGTCCTTGGCATGGGGGTCAGTGGGAGGCTCCAGGCGGGAGCAGAAGCAGCTGGTTACAAGGCAGTCATGACCAGACACGGCAGAGAGAAGTGAGGTCCTCCAGCCCTTTTTTTTTCCAGAGGAATGACAAGGAGCCGAATGCAGGGAGGCAATTGGCACCAGGCTGCCCGGGGCTGGAGCCCTCCTTCCTGCCAGCAATGGTCACTCATGAGGCTGACACAGCCCCACGAGGCCACACCCGTTGACAGTACTTCTAGACTGGGCAGTCCTGTCTGGTCCTGACCCAGGGCCTCCCTGCTGCAGGGCACCTCTGGGACTACCAGTCAGCCAGCACAGGAGCAGCCCAAAGGAATGCAAGCATGGGCAGTAATGAACCAGGATGTTGGGAGGAGCAGGTTCAGAACCTCAGAATCACCTCGCTTTTGCCCCTTCCCACACTCTCCTCTATTCCTGCCCCTCCCCACTCATTCCTACCTTCACCCTCACACTCAAAGCCACACATATCCAAAGGATCTTTTGCTTGGTCTACACCACCTTCATTTCAGGGAAATAAGGCATGCCATGTAGCCATCTGCGTTACTATTTTCCATGATGGTTTTCTATTTTAGCCTTCATGGGGGACCCTGGGGAATCTCTCATCCCCAACATCTCCATCTTGTAGTTATTGTCTCAGTATGATTCCTCTTTCCTTCCATGCTTTATTGAATCTTTTATTAGCCCCTCAATGAGAGCTCCTTGAAGGCCAGTAGCACAGCCAGGTCTCAGACCTTTGTGCGAGCACCATCTGTTATTAAAGAGAAATCCTAACACAGTAAGGGCCATGTGGTAAACACTAAATAAATGTCTGTTAAATAAACAGGTTCAATAATTCATGATCAAACAAATACAGATTATGGAAGCTGCCTGCATCTTTACTGGCCCTCGGTTTGGAATGACCATGACCTCTGGATCACATCCTGGGGCTGAGCAAGAAGAAACCATTCACTCCTGAAGGCATGAGGAACTTCAGTTCAATAATTCATAGGCAAAAGGATAGAAACCTGTGGTTAAAATGACATGTGGAGAATATGGCATGTTTGTTACCTCTATTTCTTATTATTGCAACAATTGAGAATTGTCTTTTAAAATAACTTTATTAATTTGGTTTTCAGTGGAAGTGAAAATTTTAAAAAATTTCTATTCTGGGTCAGAGGACCAAGAATATGTTCCAGGATTTTCACATTCAAAGTGGCGTTTCTTTTTAAGTATGTAGCCTTTGCATCATCAACCCAACAGATGTGTTTTTACTGTCTCTTTTAACTCTGAATGCTGTTTAGTATACAGAAATAAAGGAAGGGAATGGCCTGGAAAGTTCTGCGGGTGTTCCAGTCCTGTTGTTCAGAGAAACCCTGCTCACATATGCACTTTGGTGGCTGATGGCACCTCCTCTTCAAGTGACAAATGACTGATTCAGGTCTCAGCCTCAGAACTGCACTGCTTATATGTGCATTTTATAGCAATGTGTTGTGTATACTCATTAGACTGAATTTCCTGATTTCACAAGCATGTGCCGGGGACCCAGGGACATAAATGCATGGTGACAATACCTGAGGTTCCATACAGAAAGACATGTACCTCCAGCAGTAACTCGAACTGAAGGAACCAAGTGGAAGCTGCCATCAGAGGTTCCCAGACACAGTGCTGGGGCTTGACTGCCTCTCCAGAGGCCTGGGATCACCACACCAATCGATAGGCACCCTGGGGTGTGACACAGCTTGCTGCAAAGGATCCTCTAGGCCAACCGTGACCCATTGGCCTGAGGCTCCCACAGCCTGTATCCATGAGGCTGGGGAAAGAACATGGGCTTTGGAGCAAACAGAGATGGAATCCTGGTTTCGTTCTGGACTAGTGTGAGATTTCCAACAAATAACTTGACCTCTATTAGCTTTTGCTTGTCTGGAACATGGTGTTAATGCCCTCTGCCCCCTAAGATGGCAGAAAGTATTCCATGTGATATTATATAGAAAGATCTCACAAAGCATATGGAAGGTGTAATGACTTTTCCTCCCCCTGCCTACCTCCAAAGAATGAGCGGCCCTGCCAAAACACGCCCGCAGAGCAATATGGTACGTCATTGCCAGGCAGCAGAGCAAGCACAACTTAATAGGGGCAGACCAGGAAGGTCTGGAGTGTGGAACACTGCAAGGATTTTTGCTGCAAGGTGCAGATAACCAGTGGGTGGCCCCAGGGTGATGGGTGTACTTATGGGGCTCACTAGGAGAGAGGACAGAGGCTAAAAGTGGAGGGAGGCAATACAAACAAAGCTGGTCTCACATCACACTGGACCTACAGCTAGCCCTCCACGCACATAACATTGGCTCCCGATGCTGGAGCCAAGGTAATGTCCTTGTTTATAACATAGAACTCTTGCCTGCCCCCTCCCTAGTCCTGCACCAGCTGGACACAGGGCTTTGACTTCTCCCCTTGCTCCTCTTTGAGATCATTAGCCCTGAAATGCTCCTGGCTGGATGTCCCAGGGGTTCACCAAGAGCAAACGTGCGGCAGGCAGAAAGACCGGGCTGGAGCAACACACAAATGGCAGTCTGTGGAGCTGGTCATTCATTGGATCTCAGAATCAAATCTAAAAATCCATCTGCCTTTGTCTTCCGTGAGTATTCTGCACTGGAGAAGGGAATGGCCCTCCTCAAAGCCTCCTCCACAGGGGTTGAGAGAAGCCAGCCAGCTGGTGACATTGTGGGAGGTGGTGAGGGGGGTCTACTCTGAAGGACACCTAGGCGAGGGGATGACTTTGTGTTCACAATCAGGACAGCCCGGCTCTGCTCGTGGGGCCTCACTTCTCAATGCTGGGCCAAGTGAACGTTCTCATTGTGCTCTTGCTCATTCTTTGCTTTGTGCCTCTGGCTGCTTAACTTTTGAATGCCAGGCCAACCTTTTAAATGCATGCATATTCCTGGCAACACTCCATGGGAGCATTTATTGCACTGAATGCAAAATAGGAGATTCTACTTTGTGCTGGGACTCAGAAAAACCCCAAGGAAGGAGGTGACTCTTTCTCAATCAAGCACCCCTGGGAGGCACGATATCACTTCGACTTACCCCAAACTCAAGACTTAATCATGATAAGCCAAATAAATATGATTGATAGTCTCTCTGTATAATTTGATCACACATGTCCCAGTAGCAGGGAAGTATTTAGACCAGGCTGCCAGTTTTTTCTTATTTAACTACCCTGATGGCTCAGGGGTAGTACCAATAAGATATTAATTTCCCTGGAGAAATTTTCTTCTAATCATGCATATTGAGCTTGAAGCCTTTAGGCACAGGCAGATTCTGAAAAAAATTTTTTTTTTTCACCTGAGGCTACTTTTGTTTTTGTTTTGCTCACAGTTCGTAATGTTTATTACATTCGCTTGAGAAAATTTCTCTCCACTTTCCACACTTTATGTTCTCAGTCATTTTGGCATAAGACAGGATGTGGCTTTCCAGCTGCATCCAACCACGCCTCTGGAAATGAGAGATGGCAGCTCCCAGGCTCCTTGTGCCTGCAGTCCAGATGTAAGAGTGTGAGAAGCTGTCTTCCTGGGCGAGAATGAAATTTGGGTGATTCGGTCTCATTTAGCACTGCCCACAGAAAGTTATTCTTTCAGGGCCATTTTTAAAATATAATAACTATTATTCTACAGGTAAATCACAGTCAGAAGCTAATTTCTACACATCCATCATCATTTACCATTTTTGGTTTGGGTTAAAAAAAAAGTGGCCAGGCACAGCGGCTCACACCTATAATCTCAGCGCTTTGAGAGGCTGAGGCAGGTGGATCACCTGAAGTCAGAACTTAGAGACCAGCCTGACCAACATGGAGAAACCCCTGTCACTACTAAAAATACAAAAAATTAGCTGGGTGTGGTGGCTCATGCCTGTAATCCCAGCTACTCAGGAGGCTGAGGCAGGAGAATCACTTGAACCCAGGAGGTAGAGGTTGTGGTGAGCCGAGATCGCACCATTGCACTCCAGCCTAGGTGACAAGAGTGAAATTCTGTCTCAAAAAAAAAATTAAATTAAGTAAATATCCACCATCATCTCCAAGGCCTACTTGTGTTAGAGGAAGTGTAGCTAGTTAGAGAGACAAGAGTCAGATGGAGAGCATCTTCATTCCACATATCGAGAGTAAATCACTGAAGTATCTCTGAAATATTCAAAAAAAAAAGTAAGAAATCCGGATATAAAAGACTAGGTCAACATAAGCCTCTAGGGTCCTGTATCTATTGGGCTAGCTCAGAGCCTAGGATAAATGTGAATCTGTCTCACCTGGACTGCCATGGGAATTTCCCTGCACAGTTGTACACAATTTGATTTGGGTTGTCCCACTGCCCAGGGAAGCTGGGCTATGTGTGAATTTTGTTTGGGAACAGTAACAAGTCCAACGGTGGGTGAAGGTCTAAGTTTGAAGAGCAAGCAGTTCTAACCACAAAAAATATTCAAATAAGGACGGAGGGGCAAGAACAGTCAAAGGTGGGTTACTCATAGTTTTCTATAGGTATGCTCTCAGGTTATTCTTCATCCTCAAGGGGCTAGCAGTGTTCATATAAGTGTTCATATAAAGAAAGGAAGACACGGCCAGGTGAGGTTGTTCACACCTGTAATCCCAGCACTTTGTGAGGCCGAGGTGGGCGGATCATGAGGTCAAGAGATTGAGACCATCCTGGCCAACATGGTGAAACTCCGTCTCTACTAAAAATACAAAAATTAGCTGGGCATGGTGACTCCCACCTGTAGCCCCAGCTACTTGGGAGGCTGAGGCAGGAGAATCTCTTGAATCTGGGACACAGAGGTTGCAGTGAGCTGAGATTGCACCAGTGCACTCCAGCCTGGTGACAGAACATCTCAAAAAAAAAAAAAAAAAAAAAAGACGGGGGGGAAGGGAGATGCAACAGGGAGCCATGGGGAAAGCTCTGGCTGAGGAGTCAGGAGGGTGAAGGCTTGTCCTGATCTGCTGTCCTGAGCTGGGCAGCCATAGAGAAGTCACAGACACCTGTGGCCTCACTGCAAAAGTCTGTTGGTTTATGTTTTTAAGTGATCATCATGTGTTTAGAAATTAACTTTGCAGATGAGCTCTCTCCAGATGTTCGTTGGAAGATTTTATTAAGTACAGATGCTCCTTCATGTACAATGGGGTCACCTCTTAATATACCCATTATAAGTTGAAAATACCCTCAGTCAAAAATGCATTTAATACACCTAGCCTACCAAACATCAGAGCTGAACATAGTCTTTCGTAAACGTGCTCAGAACACTTATGTTAGCTTGCGACTGGGCAAAATAATCTAACACAAAGCCTATTGTATAATAAAGTGTTGGATATCTCACATAATCTATTGAATACTGCACTTAAAGTGAAAAACAATGGTCGTATGGGTATTGAATGCATGTCACTTTCACTTCATCATAAACTTGAAAAATCATTCGTCAGGGAATGTCTGTAGTTCTTTTAGGTTGAATTGTGTCCCCCAGAAAGATATGTTCAAGTTCTAATGCTGGGTACCTATAAATGTGACCTTACGTTGAAACAGAATCTTCACAGATGTCATCAAGTTAAGATAAGGTTATACTGGATTAGAGTGGACTGTAATCCAATGACAGCTGTCCTTATAATGAGGGGAATTTGGACACAGACATAGAAAGAATACTATGTAACAGGAGAGACAGAGGAGGTAGGGACTGGAGGGATGTGCCTGCAAGCCAAGGATTGCTGGGCAAATACCAGAATCTAAGAGAGAGACTTGGAATGGATTTTCCTTCAAGCCTCCAGAAAGAACCAATCCTGCCATCCTGTTGAAATGAACACCACAGTCTCAGAAGTAACCACACCTTGATCGTGAACTTCTGGCCTCCAGAACTAAAAAAGAATAAATTTCTGTTGTTTTAAGCCACCTAGTTTGCGGTACATTGTCCTGAGAGTCCCAGGAATCTAACACAGCAGTCATCTCACACACAAGCCAATATAACTCGTTTAGAACAAGATTCATTAGATCTGTTAGATGCCAAGGGAATATTTTTTGGTCTCAATGATGGCAAATTTATTTTGATAATACTACTGACTTTGCAATTTTTACTGGTAGTTTTTGGAATGCACATTCATTTTGTACTTCTAAAAAGATTAAGCCTGCATGTGTGCATGGGCATATCTATCCATCCACTCAGTTGTATTTCATTTAAAAAAAAAAAAAGTGGGCCAGGCGCAGCGGCTCACGCCTGTAATCCCAGCACTTTAGGATGCTCAGGCGGGCAGATCAGGAGGTGAATAGATCGAGACCATCCTGGCCAACACGGTGAAACCCCGTCTCTACTAAAAATACAAAAAAATTAGCCGTTCGTGGTGGCACATGCCTGTGGTCCCAGCTACTTGGGAGACTGAGACAGAAGAATCGCTTGAACCCAGGAGGCAGAGGTTGCAGTGAGCCAAGATTGCACCACTGCACTCCAGCCTGGTGACAGAGCAAGATTCCATCTCAAAAAAAAAAAAAAAAAAAAAAGTGAAACCAGGCTGGGTGCAGTGGCTCACACCTGTAATCCTAGTACTATGGGAGGCTGAGGTAGGTGGATCACCTGAGGTCAGGAGTTCGAGACCAGCCTCACCAACATGGTGAAACTCCATCTCTATTTAAAATACAAAAATTAGCCAGGTGTGGTGGTTGGCATCCCAGCTACTCAGGAGGCTGAGGCAGAATCGCTTCAACCCAGGTAGCAGAGGTTGCAGTGAGCCGAGATTGCACCATTGTACTCCAGCCTGGGCAACAAGAGTGAAACTCCATCTCAAAAAAAAGAAATCCTGGTTTTTAAAAAATTCCTGTTTTTTAATTTAAATTTTGCATTAAATATTTTATCTATTTTCTACAAAAAGGTGACCCAGGTTTACGTTCTTAACCTCATATTTAACAGTGATTGTGCAATGTTATTGCATCCTCCAGTTTAGCCACTCCCAAGCAGTGGAAATGTCTGCTTGCCAGCTCTCAGTGGAGAAGTAAATTGCCCTCTGACAGTGCTGATGAGGCACCACTCTATTTAAAGGCAATCTGAGGAAGAGTGATCATCTCCTGTGTGGGGAAGGCTAAGTTAAGACTTCTGTTCGGATCCACTGGAATTTACATATCTCTACCCCAACTAGAGGACACACTCACCTTGGTTCATGCTACATGAAACGAAGCAGGCCCCTGGCAACCATGTGGTGATTGGCATAAATGAAGTCTCGCTGAACTTCAATGTGGGCCTCCAAACTGATTTTGTTTTGACTTATTATCTGGTTTAAGACTTTTCTTTTTTACTGATTGGCCTGATGTTCATAGTCATGTTGTCATTTTTTTTAATCAGCTCACTGAAACAGCCTTGGAGTCATGCACAATTCAATGCACACATACACAATTCAATGCTACCCTTCAAAACTTTCCTTCCTACCATCGTTCTGTTTTTGTTTTTGTTTTCCAGACTACAACTCATCTGAGTAAGAAGAACTGAAGGGAGCTTTTAAAAAGTGATTCTGAAAGAGTTTACTGGAAAATATATATATGTACTATCTCTTTAAATAAAATAAATAATATTTTTTAAAATAAAGTGGAATATGAAAATCAGCCTGTGGTTTTTGAGTAATCACATTTTAAAAAATCAGCTTTTTAATACCTCAAGGATCTGGAAATAAAAATTCCATTTGACCCAGCTATCCCATTCCTGGGTATATATCCAAAGGATTATAAATTGTTCTACTATAAGGACACATGCACACGAATGTTCATTGCAGCACAGTTTACAATAGCAAAGACCTGGAACCAACCCAAATGCCCATCGATGATAGACTGGACAGGGAAAATGTGGCACATATACACCATGGAATATTATGCAGCCATCAGAAACAATGAGTTCGTGCCCTTTGTAGGGACATGGATGAACCTGGAGACCATCATTCTCAGCAAACTGAAAACAGAAAATCAAACACCACATGTTCTCACTCATAGGTGGATGTTGAACAATGAGAACATATGGACACAGGGAGGGGAGCACTACACACTGGGATCTGTTGGGGGGAAATAGGGGAGGGACAGCAGGGGATGGGGAGTTGGGGAGAGATAGCATGGGGAGAAATGCCAGATATAGATGAAGGGGAGGAAGGCAGCAAATCACACTGCCACGTGTGTACCTATGCAACAATCTTGCATGTTCTTCACATGTAACCCAAAACCTAAAATGCAATAAAAAATAAAAATAAAAAATAAAATAGAATAGAATGGAACATTTTCAAATCTAATGTATAAAATTAGTTTTTGAATTAGAAAAAGAGAATTTCTGACACCTTTGCAGTTGAGAACTTTACGTGCCCTGGAATTAACAAGAGACACTAAACTATGTATCACTGTTTGGTTGACTGGGCAGAATGCAAAAAAAAGGTCTTTACACTGAAAAGCAATTTTCCATCCTCTTCTGTAGAAAGTGTGTTTTTCAGAAGATACAGATGTATATATTCATCACATACATATTACAGACAATCTTGAGTGTAGGATCTTAGCTGAAAATATACGAACTGTCTATATCCACAGGGTTATATCTAAGATGGTAGGATTATGAATGGTTTCTCCCTTTTTTTCTACTCTTCTGTATTTTCTATAGCAATTATGTAGTTCTATTATCGTGGTAAAATATAATTAATTGTTAAAACGATCTGAGAACAAACCTGATTCTATGAAACATGTCTACAGACAGCTGGGAAACAGCCATGGGTGACAGAACCTGCTGTTACACCGTTATCAAGGATGAGAAGTGGCCCCATTTGGGTGAAAAATGCTCACACCACGGCCGAGAGACAGGGCAGCAGCAGGCTCTCCAGGTGAAGTCCCCGCTGGCCAATGGCCCCAGACCAACCTTCTCAAAGCTAACGTGTCATGGAGTCCAAGCTGGCACCATTTTTAATGTGTCAAGCTCATTTTGTCTTTAATCTGAGCTTGCTTTGATGTGTTCAAATGAAATGCTGAGAATTTTTAGAGCAGAGAAAGCAATGAAGAGCCTGGCTCCCCAGTCCGTCCATCTGGATCCATCTGGATAGACACTTTGAATCCAGAAAGCTTCTGGCACTTTCACAGTTGAGAACTTTGTGTGCCCTGGAATCAGTAAGAGAAACTAAACTAGTTATCATGGGATATCTGGCCTGGCAGGATGAAAAAGACGGTCTTCAAATTGAAGTAATAGGCTTACTTTTACTGTAGGAAGTGTGTTTTGCAGAAGATATAAGACAAAAATATTAGGCCAGACACGGTGGCTCATGCCTGTAATCCCAGCACTTTGGGAGGCCAAGATGGGTGAATCACAAGGTCAGGAGATCCAGACCATCCTGGCTAACACTGTGAAAACCCATCTCTACTAAAAATACAAAAAATTGGCTGGGCATAGTGGTGTGCGCCTTTAGTCTCAGCTACTCGGGAGACTGAGGCAGAAGAATTTCTTGGACCCAGGAGGCAGAGGTTGCAGTAAGCTGAGATCATGCCACTGCACTCCAGCCTAGGCGATAGAGCAAAACTCTGTCTCAAAAATAAATAAATAAATAAATAAAAAATAATCCTGAGAATATCAAGGAGACTGCTAAGGAGGACTTTCACACTTTCATTTATTCATTCATCACCCACTCATTCATCCGTTCAGTTAATTAACCCCAGCTGGGTGCCCATGTGTGGCCAGTTCTTAAAGCAGTGGTTCTGAACGTGTGGGTCCAGAACCATAAGCACAGGTGTCACCTGAGCACTTCTTAGAGATGCAAATTCTCAGACTCAATCCCCAGACTGCAGAATTGAAGTCTCCAGGGGTGTGGCTCAGCCATCTGTGTTTTAACAAGCCCTCCAGATGATTCCTGTAGCCAGGAAAGTTGGAGGACCACAGGTGTTATGCATGGGTGTGGCGCAGTGGAGCTGGAAAGGAATTGTTGTTAAGTATTTCATCTGACCACAGCGGCTCACAACTGTGATCCTAGCACTTTGGGAGGCCGAGGTGGGAGGATTGTTTGAATCCAGATGTTCAAGGCCAGCCTGGGCCACATGGCAAGACCCTCGTCTCTAAAAAAAATTATTTTTTTTAAAGGCCAATAGTTGTGTGGTCTGGGCCTGGTAGCTCATGCCTGTAATTGTAGCACTTTGGGGAGGCCAAAGCAGGAGGACTGCTTGATCTCAGGAGTTCAAGATCAACCTGGGTAACATAGTGAAACCTTGTCTCCACAAAAAATAAACAAAATTCGCCAGCATGGTGGCACACACCTCTGGTCCCCTACTCAAGAGGCTGAGGTGGGAGGATTGCTTGAGCCCCACAAGTCAAGGTTACAGTGAGCCATAAGCCATGATTGTTGACACTGCACTCCTGGATGTCAGAGAAAGAGCTTGTCCCCCCCCCCCCAAAAAAAAAAAAAAAGGCCAGGCATGGTGGCTCACACCTGTAATCCCAACACTTTGGGAGGTCAAGGCTGATGGAGCACAAGGTCAGGAGTTTGAGACCAGCCTGACTAACATAGTGAAACCCCATCTCTACTAAAAATACAAAAATTAGACGGTGTGGTGGCACGCACCTGTAATCCCTGATACTAGGGAGGCTGAGGCAGGAGAATGGCTTGAACCAGGAGGTGGAGGTTGCAGTGAGCCGAGATCACACCATTGCACTCCAGCCTGGGCAGCAGAGTGAGACTCAATCTCAAAAAAAAAAATTGAAAAAAATTGAAAAAAAGGACAATTGTGTGTGGAAGGAGCTCATTGTTCTAGGGGAGCACAGAGTGCAAGGCAACCCTGTTACCCCAGGGAGAGGACTTTCCACAGCGTATTTCTTTGCACTGAACGCCTGACTCCACTTTTAGGATGAAATGTGCAGTCTTCTCAATCCAACATCGTATTGATTTGAAGTATCCATTCCATGTGGCTTCCAGAATGAAGTCAAAGGACTCAAATTAAAAATATCTCCATTCTTTCTTGCTTAGGTTCTCTGATCAAGATGTCTTTATTTGTGCTCTTATGAAATGGCTACGGCCCAGTCCTCATGGCCCAGCCTAAGTTTGCCAAAGGATACTCTGGGAATCCTAAATGGTTATCAAAGATGTCACCTGATAGGCAACATTAGATGTGCATATGATGCATTTAGAGCAAACACTTCCTACTTACAAGGGCACTTTTTCTTTTCTTTCTTCTCTTCTGTTTTCCTCACTGCATCATCTTTAGCTGAGAAGGTAGTAATGCTGCCGACGAGCACTCCTATCCAATGTAACAGGCCTGTACACGGCCGTGTGGGAAGCAAGGCTGCCTGCGATGTGAGCCGCCTCCAGGACCTCCTGGGCCAAAAAGGACTTGTTTTGCAGTCGAATCTGTTGTGTCTCACGTTTTTCTGCTCCTCTGGAGAGGAACGTCCAAAGAGGCGTGGCCGAGAGGTTAACCACAGTTATGCAGACAACAGCTGGCTGCTTTCTTCATTGCTTCCTAAGGGCTTAATTTTGGATCCTGTCCAAATAGCCATGTTTTGGTTAGAAAGTGTGAAAACACCCCAACTGAGATTGCTTTAGTTGCCTATATGGTGGACATCGTCCTCGTGGGTTTCAACTGGAGGCTTGAGGTTACATTTTCAATGACTAATGTATGTCTTTATTTAAATTCCATCGCAGGAAAGCCTAATACCTGCTAGTCACAGCTGTTGAAAATAGTACAACTACATTCTACCATTAATTGAATGCTTACAATGTGCTAGGCATTATGTTGACATTTCTTGCTATAACCACATATCAACTTTCTAAAGGGTTTTTTTTTTTAACCCCATTTTGCAGCTATGGAATCTGAAGCTGAGAGAGGTTAAGTCATTTGTTCAGGGTTATATAGCAAGTAAGTTGCAAGACTGGAATTAGATTCAGGTGTGTCTGACTCCACCATGTTATGGTATCTCTCTGATATCCCTATAGGAAGGGATAAAATGATGGCAATACCGACTCTGTCTTCTAGAAGCGTGCTCTGGCTAGGTTCAGACACAGCATTCCAGACCAATGCTACATCACAGATTTCTTATCAGCCTAAAGCTGATCAACTTGGAGGGGAATTTACTGATAAACCATAGATTCCAGAGTGGGCAAATAGGTTTTTTATACCAGTTCTATTTGTTTATGCATGCCTGGAGTGCTGTGTTGAGAAAGTGTCTGAGGCCACGTGTTAGCCTAGGTGTACTCTGACAGAGATGACATCTGTCCTGGCCTCAAGAGAGGCAACTACAGGGAATATAACAAATATTTTGTAATATTTGATGTATTGAATCAGGTGCCAAGTGTCTTAAAATGTAGGCTCAGACCTCGAATGTAGAGCTTATAATCATTGCCATTGAAAATTTAGTATCATAAAAATGGGCTCAGTAAAATGTGGTGTTATCTCGTCAGCTCTCTGTGATGTGGGGAATGATGAAACACTACAATAGATTGGATTAGGATGGATGCAGGTATGCTTCATTCTAAGGAAACTTACACTCATAAAAATACAAATTACGAGATTCTCTACCATACAAAAGGATTACTGGGCTGTCAGTGCTACCCCAAACACATCCATTGCATGCAGAGTCTTTCATGATCCCATTCAAGAAGGAAGAAGGAGTCAGAAAAAGAAACTCAACTTCTTATTGTTGGCATATTGTTAAAATGTTAATACTAACTGATGTGATCATCAGATTCACTGAAATCCTTATGAAAATTCCAATGACATTTTTCACAGAAATAGAAAAACAATTCCAAAAGACCCCAAATGGCCAAAGCAATCATGAGTAAAAAGAACAAAGCTGCAGACATCACACTACCTGATTTCAAACTATACTACAAAGCTAAGTAATCAAAACAGTATTGTACTTGAATCCTAAATCCAGCTGATTTTTAAGAAGAGAGAGAAAAAAAGAGAGTATGGTACTGGCATAAAAACAGACACACAGACCAGTGTAACAGAACAGAGAGCCCAGAAATAAATCTTTGTATTTGTGGTCAATTGATTTTCAACAAAAGTGCCAAGAACACACAACAAAGGAAGGACAGTCTTTTCAGTAAATAGTACTCAGACAACTGGATATCCACTTGCAGAAGAATGAAATCAGACTCTTATCTCACACCATCTGCAAAAATATAACTCAAAATGGATTAAAGACTTAAATGTAAGACCTGGAATTGTGAAACTACTAGAAGAAAACACAGAGGAAAAGCTCCATGACATTGGTCTGGGCAATTTTTTAAGATATGACACCAAAAGCACAAGCAACAAAAGGAAAATTAGACAAATGGAATTGATCAAACTAAAAAGGTTCTGCACAGCAAAGAAAACAACAGAGTAAGGAGACAATCTGTGAAATGGAAGAAAATATTTGCAAACCATACATCCAATAGGGGTTAATACTCAACACATATAAGGAAAGCAAAGAACTCAACAGTAAGAAAACAAATAACCAGATTAAAAATGGGCAATGGATATGAATAGATATTCCTCAAAAGAAAATATACAGATGGCCAATAGGTATACGAAAAATGCTCACATCATTAATCATTAGAGAAATGCAAATTAAAACCATAATCAGCTATCACCTCACACCTGTCGAAATGGCTATTCTCAAAAAGATGAAAGACAGCAAGCATTGGCAGGGATGTGGAGAAAGGAAACCCTTGTACACTGTTGATAGGAATGCTGTTAATGGGGATGCAAATTAGTACAGTCATTATAGCAAACAATATGGAGGGTCCTCAAAAAATTAAAAATAGCGCTACATATGACCCAGAAATCCCACTACTGGGTCCAGAGGAAATGAAATCAGTATGGTAAAGGGATAGCTGCATGCCCCTGTTTATTGCAGCACTAATCACGATAGCCAAGATATGGAATCAATCTAAGTGTCTATTGTTGGATGAATGGATAAAGAAAATGTGGTGTTTATACACAATGGAATACTATTCACCATCAAAAGAAGGAAATCGTGTCATTTGTGACAGCATAGAGGAAACTGGAGGATGTTGAGTGAAAGAAGTCAAGCACAGAAACAAATATCACACGATCTCACTTACATGTGAAATATGAAAAAGTTGGACTCTGAAGTAGAGAGGAGAATGGTGGTTACCCAGTGCTGGGGAGTGAGGTTGCTGGGAAGATGTTGGTCAAAGAATACAAAATTTCAGTTAGGCAGGAGGAGTAAGTTCAAGATATCTATTGTACAACACACTGACTATAGTTAATAACAGTATGTTGTATTCTTGAAAATTGCTAAGAAAATGGACTGTAAGTGTTCTCACCACACAAAAAAAATGTAAAGTATATGAGGTAATGCATATGCTAATTCACTCAATTTAGCTGTTCCACAAATGTATGCAAATTTCAAAACAACATGTTGTACATGATAAAAACACACAATTTTTATTTGTCAATTTAAAAATAAATAAAAGAAGCTAAGATGTTGGGAGACTGCTTATTGAAGAGCAATCAGGAATGAGCATCTATAAAACTAATGCTGGACTATTAGGCAAGAGGAACTATGACTCGATGTATAGAGCCCACCTACTTGGGATGCTGAGGCTGAGTTGCTTCAGCCCAGGAGTTCGAGGCTATAGTGAGCTATGATTGTCACTGTTAGCAGCTACTGCACTCCAACCTGGGCAATACAGAGAGATCCTGTCTCTAAAAACCAAAAGCAACATTTATGTATGTAACTTTTTAAGAATACATCTACTAAGGAAAGGCTTTGCTATTGATATTCTTGAGGTGAAAGAAAAGGTCAGTAGATGAGAAAGATATTTTAACCAAAGGTCTTCGCAATCCATTCGGTTGAGCTGATTTTCACAACATGCCCTTGGACTTGGATGATGTTGCATCCTCTGTGTGGTCTGACATCTCCAGCAAGTTTTGGCACACTGTGGATAGAGCAAACCTGCCTCGGGAATTAAATCATTTTGCTAAGGTATCCAGACTGAGGGCAACCCAGGGTAAAATGTTTCCCAAGGTCACTGGGACCTTCCTGCCCAGATGAGGCCATCACCAGAGACTGGCTTTCTCCAGACAAGACTTGGAGGTTGATGCTATCTAAACATGTGTGCAGAAGTCAACAAGAGTTTTGTGTAACTTTGCTAAGGATACTTTGAAAAATTGTTTAATTTTCTATCAATTTCTTATTATTCATATTTTCAACTATTAAAACCACACAAGAATTGTGGAAGACAGTGTGACAATTCCTCAAAGACCTAGAAATAGAAATTCCATTTGACCCAGCAATCCCATTACTGGGTATATATCCAAAGGACTATAAATCGTTCTACTATAAGGACACATGCACACGAATGTTCATTGCAGCACTGTTTACAATAGCAAAGACCTGGAACCAACCCAAATGCCCATCGATGATAGACTGGACTGGAAAAATGTGGCACATATACACCATGGAATATTATGCAGCAATCAAAAATGATGAGTTCATGTCCTTTGTAGGGACATGGATGAATCTGGAGAACATCATTCCCAGCAAACTGACACAAGAACAGAAAATGAAATACCGCATGTGTTGAACAATAAGAACACATGGACACAGGGAGGGGAGCACTACACACTGGGGTCTGTTGGGGGAATAGGGGAGGGGCAGCGGGGGTGGGGGAGCTGGGGAGGGATAGCATGGGGAGAAATGCCAGATGTGGGTGAAGGGGAGGAAGACAGCAAATCACACTGCCACGTGTGTACCTATGCAACTATCTTGCATGTTCTGCACATGTACCCCAAAACCTAAAATGCAATAAAAAAAGGGAAAAAAAATTAAAGCGATGATTCAGAATAGAAAAAAGAAAACCGTGCAAGAATCACTGTTCGCTAATTAAAGCAATAATTTCATATTGAGAACATCTTGTAAATTCAAAGTAATTGGGGAGGTACTCTTTATATTTGATGTGCTTTCAAAGTACATCTGCACTGTACTTTACCACCAGAAGAAGAGGTGACCACATGGCACACAATCCGCGTATTAAAGCATGCAAGGTTAATTTGACATTTCACTCATCATTGACAGTGACTTTACAGAGGTAGTTTTCTTTTGGGGAGCATGGATGTACCCAGTGGTCACTGAAGCAATCCTTTGAACCGGCCCCATGCATGGCCAGTAAACTCTCACAGAGGAAGTGGATGGGCCAGGTTGGGTATAGAAAGCTGAGAACAACATCTATAGCTGTACAGCACAGTGTCCCCTACTCATTTGGCAGAATAACCTTACAGGAGGCAATATGTACTTATAGAAATTAACTTTCTTACTACTTCATACTGGTAGAGGAAGAAAAGAAGAAATTAATTTATACTTTATACAGTCTTGCACAAAATATTAGGTTTTAAAAAGCATTAGGTTTAGACTAGGCACAGCGGCTCATGCCTGTAATCCCAGCACTTTGGGAGGCCGAGGCGGGCGGATCACCTTAGGTCAGGAGTTCAAGACCATCCTGGCTAACAAGGTGAAAGCCTGTCTCTACTAAAAATACAAAAAAATTAGCTGGGTATGGAAGTAGGCACCTGTAATCACAGCTACTTGGGAGGCTGAGGCAGGAGAATCGCTTTTGGGTAACATGACACTTCACATGTTACCCAATGTTACCCACAGGGTACTTCACATGAACCCAGGAGGCGGAGGTTGCAGTGAACCAAGGTTGCATCATTGCACTGCAGCCTGGGCAACAAGAGCAAAAATCCGTCTAAAAAAAAATTAGGTTTAAAAACATTAGGCTAAAACAAATCTTATTTGATCTATAAAGTCTTCCACTTCCCTCATGGTCCCCCATTCCCTGTTCTGCTGCTCTTCACATCTCCAGCCAAAGATAACAAGAGCCCGTCCCTGTAATCGCCGTTTCCTATGCCACATGGTGAGAAACACAGGTTGACTACAACCAGGTACATGCTTCCACACGTATGTTACTGAAACAAAGGACTCGTAAAACAATAGTTATCTTTATTCCTTATAATGCACTCTGATATGTTCTATTTGATTTCCTTTTTGAAGCATGCTGCAAGTCAGTTTGGCACATCGCTGTTTAAGAGAACATTCTGTGATGATGGAAACGTTCTACAGCTATGCTGTCCATTACAGATCCACCAGCCACGTGTGTCTACTGAGCACGTGAAATGTAACTGAAGAAATGAATTTTCATTTTACTTTAAATAAAGTTACATTCAAAGTTAAATAGCCATATTTAAATTTAAATAGTCATGAGGATGGGCCAGTGGCTACTGTACTGAACAAGTCAGCTTTGAAAAGCTCTCTGGTAGTATTTAATAAAGCTGAATACGCCCCTACCCTAGAACCCAGCCATTCTACTCCTGCGGGAAAAAGCACTCGGGTCATATAACACTGTTCTAGAAATGGACTTCTCTGCAAGTCTGGCTACTGAAACTGTCTGTTGTAACCTGAGACGGGTTTTATCTGTAACTGCTGAAATAACGTATTCAACTCTAGGACCAATTTTGCCTGCTGCTGTTGCCCACAGATAAGAGTTTCCCAGCTCCCCAGAATCATCCTAGTGTCAACGTACTTTCTCAGAGAGCAATATGTAACATTTCTCTTTCTTATAAAACCTCCAACCTTCATTTGTTCTTCAGACCTAGACCACCCAGTCTGCGTGTATTCCCTGAATTGCAATTCTTTCTTCCCAAAGAAAGCATTTCAGAGAGATTCATCTCTACCTTTTGATTCTGACTGACAATCCCCAAGGAAAATAAGTGAATATGTCCATGAAAGAATATGCAGTATAATAGCACAAAACTGGAAATAACTCATTGTTAGTCAGCAGTAGAATTAATTTTTTTAAAAGTATAGTGTTTGCCATACAATAAAATACTATACAGCTATTTTAAACAAGAATAAATTTGTACCATAAGAAAATAATGTTTGGGTAAAAGAAGCCAGACAAAAGTTTATACTTGGTGACTTCATTTATACGTTAAAAATAGGCAAGATAATCTATGGCGATAGAAGTTGCCTCTAGGGGTGGGTGAATATTGACTGGACAGTCACTTTCAGGAACCTTCTGGGGTTCTATATGGTGATTTGGGTGTTGCTTACATGGATATATACACATGTTTAAAAAATCAGAGTATACATTTGAGATTTATGCGCACTATTGTAAACTGTATAACAGGAAAAACACAAACTAACTTCTTTTTCCTATTATATTCTTAACAGAACACTTCTGACACCAGATGTGTGGGGTTTTTTTTTTTCCTCTGAACACAAAGCAATTCTTCAGTGTCTTATAATTTAATTCAGTTTGGACACTACCTGGAGATAGTGTTAGATCTCCACTGATTAAGAGCTCAGTTGCACAAAACTGTCCCCACTTCAGACACCAATCACAGGCTTCACGTTGTGACCTGTGCTTCTGACCAACCAGCTATAAATCAGGGTTCCCACGCCCTCCTCATTGAGTTCAATAATTTGCCAGAGGCCAGGTGCCACTAGTGGCTCATGCCTGTAATCTCAGCACTTTGGGAGGCTGAGTTGGGTGAATCACCTGAGGTCAGGAGTTTGAGACCATCCTGGCTAACATGGTGAAACCTCACCCCTACTAAAAACACAAAAAATTAGCCAGGCATGGTGGCACGTGCCTGTAGTTCCAGCTGTTCAGGAGGCTAAGGCAGAAGAATTGCTTGAACCCAGGAGGTGGAGATTGCAGCGAGCTGAGATTGCGCCATTGCACTCCAGCCTGGGTGAAGAGTGAGACCCCATCTCAAAATTATAACAATAATAATAATAATGATACTTTGCCAGGAGCTCTCATAGAACTCAGGGAAATACTTGTGTTGACCCATTTATTATAAACAATATTACGAAGGCTACAGATGACATCCAGATGGACCAGACGCATAGGGCAAGGTATGTGGGAAGGAGCTAGGAGCCATGATCTCTTGAGGTGCACCACCCTCCAGACACCTGCACAGGTTCAGCAACCCTGAATCCTGTCCCTCTGTGTTTTAATGAAGGTTTCATTATATAGGCATGATTGATACATCATTGGTCATTGGTGATCAATTTAACCTTCAGTTCTCCTCCCCAGAGGTCAGCGAATGGGGCTGAAAGTTCTAACCCTCAAATCACAAGGTTGGTTCCCCCAGCAGCCAGCTCTCATCCTGAGGCTATCCAGGAGCCCCCAGCCATCAGTCATCTATCAACATTCCAAAAGGCACTTATTACTCAGAGATTCCATGGATTTTAGGAGCTCTGGGTCAGGAAACGGGACAAAAACCAGATCTCTATTTTGTATGATACACCATGATATCACGATTATACTTCAGTAAAAAATATTTTAAGGAGGGCATAGTGGCATGTGCCTATAGTCCCATCTAGGGAAGCCAAGGCAGGAAGATTGGTCAGGCCCAGGAGTTGGAAGTCACTCTGGGCAATAAAGCAAGACCCCATCTCTAAAAACTGTATGTCTTGTCTTGTCTTGTCTTTTTGAGAGAGGGTCTTGCTCTTTCACCCAGGCTGGAGTGTAGTGGCATGATCAGGGCTCACTGCAGCCTTGACCTCCCAGGCTCGAGTGATTTTCCCACCTCAGCACCACCACCCCTTGTGCCCCCCAACCCATGCTGAGTAGCTGGGACTACAGGCATGCACCCCACTCACCACTAATTTTTTTTATTTTTTAGTAGAGACAGAGTCTCTTCATGTTGCCCAGGCTGGTCTCAAACTCCTGGATTCAAGCGATCTGCCCACCTCGGCTTCCCAAAGTGCTGAGATTACAGGCGTGAGCCACCGCACTCAGCCTTGTATATATATGTATTTTAAAGTAGTTGGTTCTTAGCCCCTAAATTGATTGCAAAATCTCTAATGGGTAGGGACCCAGTTGGAAGAACAGTGCTGAAACAGGATATACACAGCATTATACCCAAGGGCATGACTCCCTCATGAAAAGAAAGGTCAGATTAGTAAAGGTATTTTCTTATTCCAGCCTGGATTTCTCTGCATTTGCTCCCTGCCTCACATTGCTCCTGCATTCTGATGTTTTTCTGCCTTTGCCTAGAAAAGCTGCTGTGACTATATATGAAATAAAATCAGTTGACCCATTGCCCCCAGGCCTTTTCCTCTTTATTGCATACGGTCCTCTCTGTTATGCTTCTCCTGCCTCTACCCAGTTTGCATGGTCCCAGTATGGTCTCGCATGGTGAGAATTGAGGAGGTAAATGCAGGAATAAGCAAGGCACTCTGCAGTGATGAGCTGGAACTTTATTTCATCTTCTTCCCCTCTGCTGCCTCCTTATATGCAGAAAGTAGCTAGGCTGGTATGCTCCCTGCAGGCAGAGACCAAGCTAGTGGCAGGAAGTGCTGTCTTCCTCACCCAGCCAGGAGGGCAATGGGTCTGTACCACACTTGCCTAATAGCTGACGTTCTGCCTGGTGCTACCCGATCGCCCACTGAAGACCAACAAGGCGAGGTGTCCCAGCACTACAAGCAGCACACAGGCAGCCTGAAGGAAGCCAGGGCCAACAGTTGCCCATGATAACGCTGGGATAGGGAGTGCCAGGCAAGAGAAAGCAACCAGCAGAGGAGCACCTTCGGGGCCAAGGGAGAAAGGAGCAGGAATGTGGACACTAAATGGGAAAGGCAAGACGCAGAGGCGTGGGGTCCAGGGAGAATGCAAGTGACCAGTGAATGGTGGGGTGTGGCCATGCGCTCACAGGCAAAGAACACCTGGTTAGGGGGACAGCGAGGAGAACTGAGTAGTATTCTAGTCGTTTAAATTGAAAGAAGTTGTGTTTTAATAAATTTTCCAACAGGGAATCAGGTAACATGTATATATATGTATATTTACACACACACACAAACACACATATATATACTTGATCCCTGAGAAAGCTTTGAAAAATAATGAAACCCAAATTATTAAAGTATCAGCTGAACTTCAGTGTTTTCATCTCAAGTTTTTCTAGAGCATCTGGCAACCAAATGACAAAATTTTCCAGTTTTGTTCAAGTATGTATGGGGTAGATGATTAACCAGTTAACAAAATTAATCTGCCTCAGCAACACTGTTATCTAGGTCACGTGGGGAAGCTTGACCATTCCTGAAGCATGTTGAGAGATGGTGAATGCCTCTTTTGTAAACTCTCACTGACTCTAACAGGCCTCGAGTTATCACATCCAGCTTATTGAGGATTGTGAGGCCAAACCGTTAACGAAGTTTGAAGTAAATGCAAACATGATTCCCTCCTAACCAACAAGGAATTGTTCCATAAGGCTCAATGATTTCATTTAATTTATAACTAAATATATTAATCTATAAACAGATGTATGTAATCTTGATTTAATATAAATATTTTAATATATAAATGCTTTTTATTACATATTACAAATATATCTGTTTTATATATAATCTATGTTTATATTATATCTAATTTTTTATATATTATAGATTTATGTTTTTATATCTATAATATATGTCATACATGTTTTTATATAACATATAATATACACATTATATATGATCTGTATAAAATGCCAGCCCCTTAATGTGCACAGTGCATTATCATGGAAATTTCCAATAAGTTCGTGAAGACAAAAACAGTGGTCTATATATGTTATATGGTAATGGCAGTTAATCTATGCAGAAGAAAGAAAACATATATTAATTTGAAATAAACCTAAAAGAGTGTTGTCTTTTTTTAAAAAAAATTCAATCAATAAAGACCTAACATAGAAAAGATTGGCAGTAGATTTCTGTGGCGTTTGCCGCCTAAATAACAAGAGTGATGTGGCTAAAATCTTTTTAAAAATGTAATCCAAAAAAGCTGTCACCTGATAGGGTAAAAGTTGTTGGTGTTCATCACTGGCACACTTCGGTTTTCAATTGCATTGTCGATGCTGCCAGTTCATAGCAATATTTGCGGCAGACCTGGGGAGTGAGAATGGGTGAAGACGACGGATAATGAGTTTAAACGAATTTGGCATCAGTGATAACTGCAGACCTTAGGAAAATGTTTTCCTTGCCAAGAGAAAGGAAGCTATTAAACTGTGAATAGAGCTCATATAGAGTGTTGAAAATCAACAGAGTGGGGCAGTACTGCTACAGTCACCTGGGAAACCATGGCAGCTGCTAGGGCCTCCCGTTGCTGCTAATGAGAATAGCGCAGTTCAGAGTCAGCGTGAGCAGCGTGCCATCACCCAGGGCCGAGGCCACGGTCACAGGCAGCATTTGGCTCTTTAGGCAAACAATGCACAATGGTGCCTATCTGGGCCTTGCATAACCCACATTCACCAGAGGGTCCACATTGATTTTGAGCAATTGCTTCCATACTCCCCCTCGGCTTAGCAAAATCTGGAGCATCCTGTTCTGATCCAAACTCCCTTTTCTTCTGAATGAAGGGAAACCTCTGCCTCATGATTTCCAATATTAATAAAGCAACGCTGGGAAGAGGCAAGCTGCGATTAATAGTGCATCCATTTTCACTGGTGTTCTGAAAGGTTCGGTGAAGCCTTTGTCTTTCAAGGATGGAAAACGAGCTTCTCAAAGATTAAAGATTTTTTTAAAAAATCATGTGAAAGTGAAGGGTGAACTGAAACAAGGAAGTTCTTATCATCCTGGCAAATGACACAGACTATGCCTATACTGCTTCAACCATGTGGGAGAAAAGAAGAAATTATCTTCCAGATGTTTTATCTGCATAACATGAAAAACTTCTTTGATTTAATTTTTTACTTTTCATTCAGATGTTTGATGTTATAGACAAAGTCACAGATATGAGACTATGAGAAGAAAATGAAAGGTGTGCAAAATACATCATCGAAAATGCTTTTTGATGATAATAAAGTTCCCCTTTAATATTTTAGAGTTTTCTCCCAAGCAAGATTTGATGGGTTTCATATTTATATAGGACATATATTAACATGTTTTTGACCTTTAGAAGCTGCTGATCTCGACGTTTAAAAATCAAACAGGAAAAAGCTGCAGACTGGAGTTTGGAATGTCCTCATCATGAAAAGCTTGTTCCTGGTGGCTGTTTTGGAAAATAAGTTGTTAAAAGTACAAGCTAATGCAAAAAAAAAAAAAAAAAAAAAAAAAAAAAAATACTAAGAACGGGGAAGGGGGGAAATAATGAAGTCAAAGGAAAGGCACATACAGAAGACAGCACCAGTAGGAAACAGAGAAACAAATACGAGAGCCTTGAAAGGCCTGTGGGTTTGAGACCTTCTTAGGGAGAAATCTGGGTACCAGGCTGGGGAAACATGTATTTATTTCACTAGGCACAGAGGAGCCATTCAGTGTTTATTCTTTTAATTTTTTGTTTATTAGCTACCAACAACAGAATCTACTCTGCCTAGTCCAAGCTGAAAGAGAAGTTATCAAACAATATTAGGTAGCTTATGGAATCTTCAGATGAGCTAAACAGTCAGGATCTGAAGCTAGGTAAAAAGAGCTGCTATAGTGAAAACACATCTCACTAACACTCCTGAGGCTCCAGAAAACCCCCACACTGCAGCTGACAGAAGAATGGATCCCTATACACAGCACCCACCTCATATTACTCACTGTTGGTCCCACATCTCTTGCAGGAACCCAAGGTAACTGTGATTCATATAACTGAAATGATGTATCTGAGCCTTAGCTGCAAGGGAGTCTGGGAATCAAGGCTTATACTCTAGGCAGGCATGACCCAGAATATTGAAGGATGTTCAAAGATCATCTGCAGATATGCAGAAATGAAAAATGTCCACTACAAGAATGATGCCACTGTAGCTGTGCTTTAGGAAAAGTAATTTTCAATGATTTGTATAGAAAGGATTGGAGTAGGCCAGGTACAGTGGTTTATGCCTGTAGTCCCAGCACTTTGGGAGTCTAAGTCAGAAGGATCACTTGAGCCCCAGAATTCAAGACCGGCTTGGGCAACATGGCAAAATTGTGTCTCTGCAAAAAAACAAAAAATTAACCTGGTGTGGTGGTGTGTGCCTTTAGTGCCAGCTACTCCAGAGGCTGAGGTGGAAGGATCAATTGCGCATGGGGAAGTCAAGGCTGCAGTGAGCTGTGTTCACATTACTGCACTTCAACGTAGGTGACAAAGTGAGACTCTGTCTCAAAAGAATAATAATAATAAAAATAAAGAACTACAGTAGAAAAAGGCTGGATGTGAAAAGATAAGTTAGAAGTCTGTTGGAATTGTCAAGGGAAACAGTAATAAGGTCTCACCTTGCGTAGCGGAAACACAAGGAAAAAGAGGATTCTGGAATCACTAAAGAGACAAAACTGGAAACATTTAGCAATGATTCCATTCACAGGAATAGGAAAGTCAGGAGGAGGTGCCATTCTGAAGCAGAGGGCTGAGCCCAGTCTGGGCCATGTTCAATTTGGGGAGCTGGACAAATGCAGCACACATTGGGATGGCAGAGCTGGAGCTCTGGAGAGAAGCATCCAGAGACACAGATATTAGAGTTGCCCACAGAGAAATGGAACTTGAAAGGACAGGACTGGGAGGGTGTAGTTCAAAGTTTGTGTTTTCATTTCTCTTGAAAATTGGTTTCTTTGCATGTCAGTTTTTGTCTGCTATGATGATTTGAGGACAGTTTAGCCCAGAACCTTCTTTCCCTGCACCCCCAGCAAAAATAAACCAATGGAAATTTCATTCTTATCCAAGTAACACATTATTTGCTGTCTCAAGGAACCTGTCACCTGTCTTCAGATGATTCCCCATTCTGGTTTATTATTATTATTATTATGATGATGATGATGATGAGACAGGATCTTACTCTGTTGCCCAGGCTGGATTGCAATGGCATAATCATAGCTCACTGAAGCCTCAACCTCCCAGGTTCAAGCAATCCTCTTGCCTCAGCCTCCTAAATAGCTGGGAGTATGGGCATGTGCCACCATGCCCAGCTGTTTTTTATTTTTATTTTTTGTAGAGACAGGGTCTCATTATGTTGCCCAGGCCAGTCTCAAACTCCTGGGCTCAAGTGATCCTCCCACCTTGGCCTCCCAAAGTGCTGAGATGGTAGGTGTGAGCTACTGCACCTGGCTTGACTCTCTAGTCTTTATGCAACTCTATCTTAGGGTTTCGAAGACTTAATTGCTTGTGTCCAGGTGTAAGGGAATACCGTAAAGAAAGGAAGCCAAGCCTTGTTTTTATTGCAGCTATTTTTCACCTGGTCTGAGAAAACACTAATGACACAGTCTACAGTCAAGAGTCTACATGACAAAAGAAAAAAAAAAAGCCTCTGAATCTCAAACCTGAGAAAGCCTGTATTGGGGGAGAGAGAGGAGCTTGTTTCCAACTATTCAAGTGCCATGAGCGCTTGCAGCGTGGGGCCTCGCTGTCCCACATTGCCATTTTCTAGTCTTCTAACAATGAGGCCTTCTCTGAGGTCCCAGAGAAAGAGACCCTCTGGACAGTGAATGGGAGGCTTGTTACCCACAAAGAGTAAACTAAGGAGTTGGGACCAGCATTTTCTTTTAAATCAAGGGACACTTTTGTTTTGAGGGACAAAACTGTCTCAGAGCAGCCCGAGCTGCTCCATGGGGCTGGAACCTGAGCCTCCCCTCCCCGCTGATCAGAACGGCAGAGCTGCCCACCAGACTGACCAGGGCCAGGGTCACCAGCAACACGGGAAGGATCCCAAAGCCAGCCCCACCCTGGAAAATGGGGGCCAGTCAGCTGCTCCATGTCATCAGTTTGGGCACGAAGTCAGAAGGGCCCTCCTTCCTTCTGATAACTCACCTCCTAAGATGGAATCGCCTTAGAAGATGCTAGAGAGACCAACCTACACATACAGATGGATGGCCTGCTACAGAACCAACTCTTCCAACATGCTGTGCAGTCCTTGCTTTCTGAAAAGGTAGAGGATCTGCAGCTGCCCCGCGGGGAGGAAGTTACTGGCACCTGGTCATTGAGACCAGAGGGGTGCTTCTTCTATACACCAAGCAATCTAGTCCTCTCCACATGAAATAGTAAATAGTTGAGTCAGTTTCAGAATTCTGTCTTCCCAGAGAGCATCAGGGCATTATTATTTAATATCTTGGAGCACCACAAATGTGCATTATCCCGAACAGCACGTAATACTGTTCCTGAGGCAGAGTCCTTTACCAAACTCTAAAAATAATAGAACAGGGCAGGGCAAGGGTTTAGGGTCTCCTTCATCAGACAGATGACTCTGGCCAGGGATCGGGGTGAGGGCTGGCATCTCTGCTCTAGCTAAAACTCAAATTTTACATGTATCTCTATGAGGTGGGCATTTTGCTGTCAAAGGTTTTATGGGTGGTTCTAGATGTGGCAACAAATTATTAAAGGGAAAGCAAAGGCTTGCTTGGCAGAGCTTACACTTCTCGAGTGTTGACCTGAGTCTTAAATTTTGCAACTGTAATTTTAGAGGATGTGGGACATGCATTCTGTTTTGGAGTGTGTTTTAGAGGAGCGGGAAGACAAAACAAGGGATGCTGTGGACTCAGTGGTGGCAGAGCACCAGGAAGAAATCAGTTAGTGGGGTGAGAATCCACACAGGTCACTTTCCTTCCAGACGGAGTCATGTTCTTAGGCAGATTTTCTGAGGGGCCTCTCGGGGCCTCCAGTAGTGGCTGCATTATGTGTTGGCCCTGCCAGGGCACTTAGGGCTGACTCACAGTGCTTCTGTCCAGCACAACTGTGATAGCCAAAAAGGTGATGTTTGCTGCTGAAACCTTCCAAGGCTCCCCCGCAGCAGCAGTAAATGTAGGGTCCGTTTTTCTGCCCCTCAGGCACTAAACAAGCTACAGGGAGTGAGTGTCGCCTGGTCCCGCAAATAATGAAATGTATCCCAGATATACTTGGCGGCACTTTCAGAGGAAAGTCAAGATTACAGAGGGACTGGATATGTCAGAAGAAGAGAGGAAAGAGACAAACGGGCAAAAGAGAAGTCTTGGGGGGCTCTGAGGCAAGCTGCGGGGTAGAAAACCTTTGCTGCCTCTTGCTTCACACTGGTGGAATCCTGTAAAGTTGTTGTTTACCCAGCAACCACTAAGCAAATGTCCCTTCCTGGGCGGTCTAGTCCAGTCGCTAGGTGGAAGTGGAGAGAATAAGACAAAGGACAGGGTGACATGAGCCCACTGACCTTTCACCTCACCATGTATTTGTGGGTGGTCTGATTTTCACTGAGCTTCAGAAAAACCTCAGTGGCCCAAGCACAGGTCAGGGCTTCCTCCTACCATTGGGAGATTTGCCTTCTTGCCAGGACTGGCTGCACGAGTCACCTTCACACCTGTCCTTCTTCCTTTGACAGGCTGCTGCTAACAGCATCATCATCTCTGTAGACGTTTTACAGACCACACAGCACACATCTGTTAACCCTCCCCACAGGCCAGGGACTAGTTATCATTGTTCTTATGTTCTCGATGCAGAACCTGAGGTCCAGAGAGGTTGAGAGTCTTATCCAACGTCATACCATCTAAAGAAAAAATCACTAGCATCTAGCATTTATTGAGCACTTGCTACTTTCCAGGTAAGTGCTTTATTTGGATTCATTATTTTATTCTCATAGCAATTCAGTGTTATAGGCATATTATTGTCTGCAGGGTATAGACGAGGAAGCTGAGAGCGTGCACATGTCTTGACCATAGGCTTGCATATGTGGGGCACCAGTAGCGTGTGAAGTGGGGAGCCTGACCTCACAGCCTTCCCTCTTCTGTGTCTCTGCCACAGCTAGAAACTAGAAACTGGCTGAGGCAGAACTTGAATAAAGGTCCTAGACCACCTTTCCCACCAGGCTGCTGCTTCTCAAACTTGAATGTGCACATTGTCATGAATCACCTGGGGACGCTGTTGAAACGTGGATTCTGACCCCACAGGTCTGAGACGTGGCCCGGGGTTCTGCATTTTTTAATGAGCTCCCAGGTAACACTGATACCAAGTGACCCCGCTGTGAATAGTGATGTTCTATACTATTGCCACAGGACAAACCCCCAAATTAGGGCTCAGACCGGGAGGCCACGTGGGTGTTTGGCTTCACATAGAAAAGAATTCAAGAGTGAGCCAACATCATAAAGTGAAAGTGAGTTTCTTAAAAAGTAAAGGAATAGGCCGGGCCTGGTGGCTCACGCCTGTAATCCCAGCAATTTGGGAGGACGAGGCAGATGGATCACGAGGTCAGGAGATCGAGACCATCCTAGCTAACACAGTGAAACCCCATCTCAACTAAAAATACAAAAAATTATCATGACATGATGGTATGCGTCTGTAGTCCCAGCTACTTGGGAGGCTGAGGCAGGAGAATCGCTTGAACCCGGGAGGCAGAGGTTGCAGTGAGCCAAGATCGTGCCACTGCATTCCAGGCTGGGCAACAGAGAGAGACTCTATCTCAAAATAATAATAATAAAGTAAAGGAATAAAAGGGTGGTTATCCCATAGGCAGAGTAGCATTGGGGGTTGCTTGACTGACTCTACTTATGGTTATTTTTTGATTAGATGCTAAACAGGGAGTGGATTATTCATGTTTTCTGGGGAAAAGGTGGGAAGGTCCTGGAACTGAGGATCTGGGGAGATCCTCTTGGATCGTGTAGGGTAACTTCCAGAAGTTGCCATGGCATTTGAAACTGTGCTGGTGCTGGTGGGAGGTTCCTTTAGTATACTAATGTATTATAATTAGTGTATAATGAGCAATGAGGATAACTCGAGGTTGCTTTCTTTCCTTGCCCTCTTGGTTTTGGTGGGTTTAGCTGGCTTTTTTACGGCATCCTGTTTTATCAGTGGGGCATTGTCACCTGTGTCTGGGGAAACTAGTCTTACTGAACTCCTATCTCACTATAGCTACTTTTGTTTTTGACAGAGTTTTGCTCTGTTGCCCAGGCTGGAGTGCAGTGGCAGGATCACCACTGGGCCTCCCCAGCTCAAATGATTCTCCCACCTCAGCCTCCCAAGTTGCTGGGACTATAGGGGCTCACCACTGTGCCCAGCTAATTATTTTTTCTTTTTTTTTTGTTTGTTTTGTTTTTTTGTTTTTTTAGAGATGGGGGTTTTAATACGTTGCCCAAGCTGCTGTTGAAATTCTGGCCTCAAGTGTTCCTCCCTTCTGGGCTTCCCAAAGTGTTGGGATTCCAGGCATGAGCCACTGCCCCTGCCACTACTTTTTGTGCTCTCTAACTGCCAAATCCCTTACCTCCCACCCCATACACACTGTTGTCCTGCCTTCTCTTACACATACTTTTGAAGGCCTATTTGAATAGACCTTCGAATCTGACTTACTCCATAGTTGCATCCAGTAGGGCAATGGCCGTTTCCCGGAAAGTAATATAATAATCATTTGGGGAGCTCTTTCAATGCAAAACAGCCTTGCCTCAATTGCAGAGATTCTGATTCAATATATAGTATCGGGAGCAGGGCTGGGGATTAGCACAGAGTGAGTCTCTGCCCTTTGCAGTATATATAAATCAATCCATTCTTTCTCACGTGCTTTCAATTCTTCCATTACCCAAGTGGTCTACATAGTAAGAACCAGAAAATAGGCCAGCAAAATCAGAGTTCTCCTCAATGGTGGATACTTACTCTGAATGGTTTTTCTCCACACCTGCTGGATAGGCCGACCTCTCTGCCAATCACACTGTGCTTGGACAGGATTGGCTCTCTTGCCTCCACTCCATCTCCAATGACATGATCGCTTATAATCAATCTTAGGCTTTCTTTTCTTGCCACGTGTGGACGTGGCCAATATGCATAAGTACCAGTCTTTTGGGAAGGATTCAAAACCACTTCCGATCTGACAAGTATAAGGTCGAAGTAGCATCAATGTTTTTTGTTGTTGTTTTTGCTTTTTTTTTTTTTTTTTTTTTGAGACCGAGTCTCGCTTTGTCGCCCAGGCTGGAGTGCAGTGATGTGATCTCAGCTCACTGCAACTTCCACCTCCCGGGTTCAAGTGATTTTCCTGCCTCAGCCTCCTGAGCAGCTGGGACTACAGGTGTGTGCCACCACGCCCGGCTAATGTTTTGTATTTTTAGTAGAGACGGGATTTCACCATGTTGGTCAGGATGGTCTCGATCTGCTGACCTCGTGATCTGCCCGTCTCGGCCCCGGCAAAGTGCTGGGATTAGAGGCGTGAGCCACCGCCCCCAGCCTCGATGTTTTTTCTCTTCCCCAAGTCCTGATCCCTAGTAATGTAGCCGCTCTGAGCCTTGGCTGAGAAATAAGAATTCTTATGGAGGACGCCTTTCACTTTAAGAATTTTCAAAGACCAGCTCCCTATGTGGTTACGTTTTCCCCTGATTTTTTTTCTTTTCTACAATTCTAAAGAAAGCCTCACATTGAGAAAAACTAGAAAGGCATGATTCAGTGATGTCAAATGCTCTCAGGATTCCTCCTTCCAAAGTCTTTGTTAATTGTACCCAGTATCTATAGTGATAAATTTAAAGACACAGGAAACAGCGGGATCCCAAAGACACTAGACTATTGTACTGTCCCATTAAGTTGAAACAATGGAGCAGAGTCTTGAGCCCGTCTCCATGGCAACAGAAAATGCCAGTCACAGTCAGGTGGACTTTCTGATGAATTTTTAAAAAATAGAGTTGCATATACTTTTTTATTTTCAAGATGGGAAAGTTAACTCATAAATATTTAGGTACAATTACACATACTTTGAACTGAAATATCTTTAATTCCAAGTTTTCTTTTTTGGTATTTTTTTTATTCGTATAGCCAAATAAAATTCTCATACCGGGGGGAAAAGACCCCATGGAAAGACCAAAAAATGGCATATTAGCAAAAAGCTGAATTTTATTAAAATATGTGTGTTGGTATTTAAATATCAGCAGATGAATTAGCAATGTAATATAATCTGCTGGGCATTCTGACATGTGGCCTTATTATCTCTTTCTATTCCAGTCGAATTCACTTTGCTCTGGATTTAGGGCTAGATCTTTTAAAAAGCCTGAGGCAATTAAATATAAGTCAGGAGCTATGAAAAATCCACAGTGGTCCTGTGTGTCCCACCAGGGACTCTGCCCTCAGCTTCTCAGTTTGGCCTTGTCTCTCTCTGGCCCTTGCCAGCCCTCTGCGCCAGGCAAATTCCTTGCCATCACCTCTTGTGCATGACCACTCATGTTGGCAGCATTTTTCCTTGCTGACCTCAGCATTCTCCTTTGGATATGATTTTAAGCACTCACTCTCCAGAAGTGTTAATGATAGCTAGGAATAAAAAAATTCTAGAGCTGTGCTATCCAATATGGTACTTATTAGAAATATGCAGCTCCTTATATTATCTAAAATTAAATAGGCCAGGCGCAGTGGCTCATGCCTGTAATCCCAGCACTTTGGGAGGCTGAGGCGGGCAGACCACCTGAGGTCAGAAGTTTGAGACCAGCCTGGCCAACGTGGTGAAACCCCATCTCTACTGAAAATATGAAAATTAGCTGGGCAAGGTGGCGGGCACCTGTGATCCCAGCTACTTAGGAGGCACTGGGGCAGGAGCATTGCTTGAGCCCGGGAGGCAGAGGTTGTAGTGAGCTGAGATAGCACCATTGCACTCCTGCCTGGGTGACACAAGTGAGACTCCATCTCAAAACAAATAAATAAATAAATAATTAAATTAAGTTAAATTTAAAAAATTCAGCCCCTCAATTGCACTAGCCACATTTCAAGTACTCAATAGCCATTTGCAATGGACAGCACAGTTATAGAACCTTCCCTTCGTTGCAGAAAGTTCTGTTAAACAGTACTGACTTAGAGACACTCTTAGTCCCATCCCAACCCGCATGGACTGACCAATTTGATGTTAGCATCTTTCCCCAGTTCCCTCAATCTAAGTCATATACAACTGAAATCCCTAAAGTCTGAAACAATCTCGCTAGCATTCTCTTGAGATAGAACCAGGAGTGGTTCAGAGTTCCTTTGGATGACTCCTGGATGCCTGTAACCACCACTTGGGCTATCTCCAGCTTAGATTTAGGAACTCACAGCAGCATAGAAAAGACATTCTAGAAACAGTACAATACCAACTTCATTACTATCCGTTTAGGCAGAGCCAGACTATATTAGTTTGCTGCTTATGTGCCTTTTATTGATCAACATGCCTAACATTTCACCATTAGAGATTTATTCCTTTGAGTCTTACAGATATCTTCTTTATTCTCCATAGTAGGAGAGAGTACATGGACTATACTGGTTAGGACAGCTTGAGAGAGAGAGATCTATAAAGTATAGAGATGCACGTTGTCGATGCTGGTGCTTAGCTTACTACTCCCCAAGCCCCCCACAACATGACTCCTTGGGTGTGGGAGCAGAAGTAATGCTCTGCAGCCTCTTGTCATATATCAGATATCGTAAAGGAGAAACTACTTTTAAATGTTACCTACTATATACTCAATACAGTGCTGTGCCCATAAGTGCTCATTACCATATATGATGGGTTCAATTATAGATAGTTTTAAGAATATTTTAATACATTAGAATTAGGATCTAATATATTTGAATCACTCTGCAGTATTTCATTCATCATGAATTCAAAATGAAATTTTAAGTGCCCAAAGTGAGTTTTCTCATGCATTTTTGGCTTAATGAGCAAAAATCATTCCTTCCACACCTGCCACCCCAAACAAAACTTCTTCATTTTATTTACTCATTGCTTATTTATTCACTCAACAGCAACTTTTGTGTACCTACTCAAGATTGTCCAGTCTCAACAAAGTTGAATTATACCCCTTGGTCTAGAAGCTTAGCAGATGACCGTTGTTAAAGGGAAAACTTTAGACAAATTAAATTTAACACAGTTTAATTGAGCAAGGGACAACTCAAGAATCAGGCAACTCTTACAACCAGGAGAGGTTTAGTGACACTCAAGAACTGCCGAGTGGCTGGATAACGTTTATAGACAGGAAGAAGGAAATGATGTACAGGAAATAGAAGTGAGGTATAGAGAGAGCTGGACGGGTTTCAGCGTGGCATTGGCCTTACTGGAACCCAGTTTGAACAGCTGCCACAAGGAATTGACTGAAGCTTGGCTTCTGTGATTGGCTGAGACTTAGCTCTTTGTTACCAGAATATACTCCTCAGTTAGGTTTCCAGTTTGTGTATAAACTAAGCTAGGTTGGAGTTCTTTACACAGGACTCCCACGGAGGCCTCTAAAGCCCAAATTTAGTTTGATTTAACACTTTCCCACATGGACCCGCAGGTTCTAGAATGAAGGATGTCTGGCCCCTTGCTGTGATGTGCTTCCTCCATCCTGAGTTCCTGAATCCCACTCAATCAGTTAGGATTCATCCTGGAGGCCTAATTGAGGGAAGCCTAGGTAATAGCCTCCACAAGATAGACAATTTCTCTCAGATGAAAAGCTGGAGTTGGCCTTCAGGACTCACACAGACAGCTCCTGGTCTTCTGGAATCCAGGCTACTTCCACTTTGCTGTTTCACCAACCTTAGTGCCTTACTTCCTGACCTAAGATCTGCATTCCAGGTGACAGGCAGAAAGAAAAGGAAAGAAGAACATTCCCTCCCTCATTGAGGAGGCTTCCTTTTAATCTCACCGGGCAGCATTTAGTCCTTGGCTATACCTAGCTACAAAAGAGGCTGAGAAATTTCATCCTTTCCCCATCAGGCTTCTGATACAAAAGTAAGAGTCTAGAATGGACAGTGGGGTAGATGCCTAGCAAACTCTGCAGCCTACCACATGCTGTGCCCAAGGCACTGTCCTACTAGAAATATACTACCTACAGCTGCAAAAGTAATAATCCATGTCCTCTGATAATGGAAACAAAAGCCATTAAATGCAAATGATATTATTCACACCACCAACATTCTTTCAATCATGTATATTCTAACGTGCTAATCTTATCTCTTGAATGCTTGCTTGTGACTGTAAGACAGGAGTAAAATTGATGTTGGTAGGCATGACTATTATAAACTCTCATATATATTAAGACAAAATCCTTGCAAAGGCAATAACAAAGCTATAAAGAACTGAAAGCTATAGAATTGGGATGTCTAAGTTTTTACATATTAAAAAAATCCATTAAATTGGTCCTATTGACCATGGTATTTTAAATTTCCAATTATCCTGCTAATTGCAAAATCTTAGAATAGGACATAGAAAATGGGGAAATAAATTATTGTTACCATAAGAACGCTAATTTTTTAGATCATAACTTTGAAATAACTCCATGCCTTTAGTTTTTACGCATGAAAAGAAGAAAGAGAGTGTAGTGGAAAAGCCAGCATGTGAAGCATAGTAACAAAGTCCAAGGAGGCTTTGATGTTAATACCTGGCAGAGTTAAAAGACGGCCAGTTCAAACCTCACCTGCTGCCTATATTCAATTGGGGATAATTAAACCACCATCAAGTTTCCCAAGCAGAGAACAGACAAGTTTTCTCATGAGATTCTTTTCTACATCCTGCCCAAATAATACCTAAATGCATGTAAAGAACTTCTCTTTAAATAGGGACTTGTTGAAGTTAGCTGTCTGGAACCAGCGTTTCACTTGCTTTTACCCTGAGGTCAGAGGTAGATCCTGATCTGTAGCGAAGTGGTCCCGAGTTTCTGGGTTCCCAGGGTATCCCCACGTAGGCAAACTCCAGGAGGTTCTGCAGTGTTGCTTCTTTTCTCAGTCTCCTAGAGATCCTGGCCCTCTCCCCACCACTGATTGCCACATCCCTGTGTGTCCTGGCGCTCCTTGGCACCCTGCCACCTCTACTAGTCACTCATAGGCTCCCTAGTTTTGCTCCCCAGTGACACAAATCATAGACTTCTGGCCAACACTGGCTAAAATCAGTAGAAATGATGAAGCATGGCAGTCCCCAGCAGTGGGACCAGCTTAGATGGGAGCTGTAATTCCATGGTAGAGACTCATGCCTCCCAGTAGCCTTTCTCCTGCTTTCCATAGTAATGGAACCCACAAATTTAGCTGTGCACATCGCCACCCAAAATAAAGACCACATTTTCCAGTTTCTCCTGCAGCTAAATTTAAGACCACATATGGAAGGTCTGGCCAGTAAGAACATAAGTGGAAATGGAAGCGAGAAGTTGTGTTTCTGCTTCTTCTCTTCTGTTGGTGAGAAGGTAAAGGCAATGCCCGGAGCTCCAGCAGCTATCTGGAGCCATGAAATGGCCTGGAGAATGAAAATTATGCATGAGTCAGAAAAATAGTTGACAAAGTTTGGCTTCTCCTGACACTACGGAGTACAAAACTAACTGCCTCTGAACTTACAGAACATGAGAGAGGAATAAAATTCTTTCCTGCTTATGTAAGAACAGTTACATGTTGCTTCAGCCAAATTTAATCCTAACCGTATGCTAAAAACATGGAGCTGGGCATAGTCAAAATAGTGACTGGATGAATTTGATTTTCATCTTCCGGGCCCCCTTCTTTGATCTTTCTCCCAAGTCCCCTGACCCTCTGATGCCCTCTGTCCCCTCAACACCGGTACCCTCCCTTGCAGCTCACTGCTTTGCAATTTTCTAATCACTCGTCTTCTCTCCAGATTTACACATCTTGTATCCTGTTCTTTCGGGATCTGGCAGTGACTGGCTAGGTAATGTGATAATAAAATTTATACTAAGTTATTAATGAGAAATAATGGGTGTTCTTATTCCAACATAGCATTCTAACAGGGGCAATCATGGTAGGTATTTTTAAATAGGCAGTCTTATTGACATTTGATACAAGAAATACAGTTTTGCAGACAGGCAGCTCCAAGTTTCCACACATAGCATGTCAGATTCAATTAGGATTTCCAGATACTTAGCCTTCTCCTTATATTGCTTGCTAGTGCAAAACCATTCCTGCGATGTGCAAAATAAAATACATGCAGAGTGGTGAGAGGAGGAAGTATGGAAATTGACAGTTTGAAACTTTCCAAATTTTCAGAAGTGATATATTTTTAAATTTTGCTTTCCATAGAAATTACTACTTTTGCACCAAACTATAGAAACGGGTGTTTTAAAATGACCCCCATGACAACGTGTGTTAAAATCGGCTTCCTCCTATAATCTGCATCAGCTCGCCCTCAGTCACTCCAAATAAGCATACAGGCTAAGTCAAAACGATGTGCTCCATATGAAAACACCACTTATGGACCTCCCCTGACTCGTGGTCCTTCCAAGAAAATAGTGACCCTCCAGCCCCCAATGCCCTTCCATATGGAAATTACGGGGCTACCATTGACTGACACGATATCATGTTTCTTACTAATCCAAATCTACTAATTAATGGTGAAAAGTAATGGTTTGTTGTTACTTCCACAGCATATTCTAGTGGGCTTTTCTTTAACGTCTTAAAACTTAGATCCAGCTAACAGGTGGGAAATATATAATTAGGAAGTTCAGGAGGCAGCCTGGGTCATCGAATACTGCCTGAATAAATATGTACTTTTGCTTAGCTTCCCATTGGCCTCACTTCCAGTAGAAATACAGTAATTTGAGCCTATGTCCTGGACCCCAAAGCAACAGCTTAAGAAAGACATGTAATTGTAAACCAACTTCCTTCAAGATAGCAGTGCCTTGAAATGCAGGACTGGCCTTGGAAATCAGGGAAGCAGTAACCTCATGCTAAACCCTTTATCTTTCCTTTCAGCGCCCCTTATCTTATCATCCTCTTCCTTCTCCCTCTGTCTCTCATGCCACTGCTATTCACAACAATAGACTCCTGGCAGAAAATGTGTTTACAAAAAAAATTAAAATAAGTTAGCTGAGCGGGGTGGCTCATGCTTGTAATCCCTGCACTTTGGGAGGCCGAGGTGGGTGGATCACCTGAGGTGGAGAGTTTGAAACCAGCCTGACCAATATGGAGAAACCTCATCTCTACTAAAAATACAAAATCAGCCGGGTATGGTGTTGCACGCCTGTTATCACAGCTACTCAGGAGACTGACGCAGGAGAATCTCTTGAACCCGGGAGGTGCAGGTTGTGGTGAGCTGAGATTGCACCATTGCACTCCAGCCTGGGTAACAAGAGCAAAACTCCATCTCAAAAAAAGTTAGGCCAGGCACGGTGGCTCATGCCTGTAATCCCAGCACTTTGTGAGGCCGAGGCGGGCAGCTCACGAGGTCAAGAGATCGAGACCATGGTGAAAACCTGTCTCTACTAAAAAAAAAAAAAAAAAAAAAAAAAATTAGCTGCATGGTGGTGCGTGCCTGTGATCCCAGCTACTTGAGAGGCTGAGGCAGGAGAATTGCTTGAACCCAGGAGGCGAAGGTTGCAGTAAGGCGAGATCGGGCCACTGCACTCCAGCCTGGCGCCTGGCGGCAGAGCAAGAGTCTGTCTCGGGAAAAAAAAAAAAAGTTAAGCTACCCACAATAAAAAACATATATATCTATTGCTGTATCCGAGCGAGTCAAGGAATGAGCCACACTCTGGGAATGAATTATGAGTCCTTTATTAAGCTGGCCACCGAGAGTGGCTAACGCCCCAAATTCTCTCAGCCCCGAAGAAAAAGTTAGGTGGTCTTTTATCCACTAGTTTTTAGAGGAAGGGGGAAACCTCACTGAAACAAAGTTTTCACAAAGGCAGAGTAAGCAAAAAGTTAAAAAGGAAAACTGATACCTAAGAAATAAAACAGTGCCAGTGTGAGGAGTGCAGCTGTCATGGAAGACATACAGCTTACAGATAAGGGGGCTCTGGGGCTCACTGCAGCTGCATTTTCAGGCTCTGCTGATACCACTTTACTCGGCCTTTTATCACAAAGGCATTTCTGGGTGCCCAGAGTCAGTGTGACCTTGCCTCATACTATAGTTACATACTTAATGGGGAGAAGGTTACTAAAATGCAGAAGCCAAGATGGCGTCTGTTCAGCTCAACAAGGCTAACAGAAAGCCTGCACAGCTTTTACTCAGGAAAAGGAGAGCTAGTTTCAGTTGGCAAAAAGCAGGGTATCACACTATCTCTCTCTATATGTCTTAAGCTACTTTCCTCTCTTCTTATTTTCACTTTAATTATGGTTGTTGTTCTAAGCCCTTACCTAGTAAGCTCATCAAATTAGAATGAACCTTGAGCTCAGAGCCCCTGGACACACACACAGTTGAGAAATAGAAGAACACTGGTTGGCTATCAGCCCTCTCCTAGGTGCTGTCAGGGAGGACAAGGCATCTCATGCTGTGACTACCACAATTAACTGGTAGTCTTGTGGGAGACAAGGCAGAATGGATGAAACAATCACAGAACGATGCCAACGGAAGATAATTGACAGTGATGTCACGCTATAAATCAGTCCTTGAAATAATGACCTACATGTTAAAAAATAGAGCTCAGGTGAATAAGAAATTAGGTGGGTAGAGAGGTATAAGAACAGGACAGGTTCAGTGGGGGATGCGTGAGCCATGCCAACTTCAGAGTGTGCAGAGCTGCTAAAGGCAGTTATTTAGGTCAGAACTTAATCCTGCTGTAGTTCTTTTGTGAATTCTTAGTTTTCAGGCGTTCAGCACTGGTTAAAAGGAAAAGGACTCTGATGTGTGCCCCTTACTTCCCTAAAAGTGGGAAGGACGCTCAGATTACGGTATAGGGATGACCTGCCAACGTCTTCTTCTCCAGCCAAATCCAGGATGCACGGACGGGAAGGAAAGAGAGTTACATCCACTAAAAAGCTATTAGAGGGAAATAACTGAACATGAAATGAGGTTTTAATCTTACTTCCAAGCCATATTATGCATCTATAATGTCTAATTCTAATCTTTTCGTAAAATGAGCAATAATTTAGATGCACTAAAGTCAGTATTTAATGATTCATGAGTTCAAAATAATCTGTCCCTTTGCAAATGTAAAATTCTTGCCAGTAGGAAGAAAAATCCAGTGTAAAAGAAGTATGATTTTACTTCTAATTCTGTATTTAAGTAAGGGTTTTCTTTAAACGTTGGTTTAAATTGTGCAGATCGATTAATTTATGACTTGAGTTCAATCAAATAGGGAGAAAATGCCCAGTACACTGGGCATGCAGTAATCAAAAATGTTGATTCACTATTTTTAACAAAACTGTGTAATTAAGTTGTAATCTGCAGTGATACAGGTTTACTGAATATCCTCAATTTTTCGTTAACTCACTCATCCTGTGTTCTCTCATTTAAATGAGTTTAAATGCACATTGCGAACTATTTGAAAACATTCCATTTTTAGATTCTACTGGACACTCCCTATAACTCTTACCTATCTCAAGATTCTGCACTAGAATACATTCTTATGAATATACTTTAGTAACCACATTATTTTGGCCAAAATCTCATGTTTGCAATTTATGATTACCTTCCCATGTCAAACAGGTCTTCATTGACTGATAAACCATTCTGCATCTCCACAGTCGAGATGTTTGAGTGCATATGTAGTAGATGTCTGCTTTTCAACAATTCTTAAAGAAGCTGCTGTTCAGCCGATTGATCTCTGTAAAAGTTGCAACAGTATCTTTCAGGTTTTCTTTAGGTTAGAATCTTCCACCATTTGCAGGGCATTGCTGGCTTTACAGTAGAAGCACTCTTGGTATAAATTAAATGTAGGTAAGCCAAGTTTTTTTAAATGCAATAGAGCTTTCAAACAAATCCTCTAGTTGCTCCATTGCAAAGTAAAGGATTCTCTTACAAAGCCAATAATTACTTCCTAATGCATAGGTTTTGCAAATCTGGAATTTAATCCATCAGGTTTGCTCAAAGCAGATAGATCTTTATTTGCTAATCTGAGGGTTGGTCTTTTGGCTTAGTGTTAATTTTAAGAAAAAAAGTATCAAGAAAGATTGCTCTAATTGGACTCTTATTTTGGCAGCATTGATGATTAATGTGTAAAGAGTAATTTGGTATCGGTGGAGGGGAATATAAGGTATGGAGATGGACTGAGCAGAATGCGCCTCAAAGCACTATGGTCGAGATTGGAGCATGACCACAGTTTGAATACTCCTTTACATTTGATTTTCTCTTTAAATTTACCAGGATGTTTGGAAGATTACACCCTAAGAAAACTAACAAACAAAAATCCAATATTCCACATTGCTGAAACAAGAAGAGCAAACCTGCCACTGCCTCTGTTCACAGAGTGGTAGCAGCGAGGGTGGGTGAATCGAGCACAGAGATACATAGGCAGAGCAAGCAAGTATCCAAGTTGATGTTGTAAATCAAAACCACCAGGATGGAAAAGGACAAAATCAGTAGGAGAAGCATGTTTTGCTAACCTGGAGAATATAAAACTAAAAATAAGACCTCCTTCCTCTTGAGAAAGGCTAAACTGTGTCCTTTAAATTTATCCTTTGTGCCCCTCACTCACATGCTTCTATCTTGTATTGCTGCCATCTGATCCTCCAGGGAGAAAAAGGATCCTGCTTTGTCCCTGCCAGACAGACCTTCAAAGCAAATGTAGCCCTTTGTTTCAGAGCTCTTTCTCCTTCACAAAACGCTGATACAGTTTCTACAAATCGAGGAAATCTGATGGTGGGAGTGGGGGCAGGTTTTGCAGGAAAAGAATTTTCCTTCCTGAAACCAAGACGGGATAAATTTAAAGTCAACTCTCTGGGGATAGGAACTGCACTAATTTGGCAGCTCGACCCTATGTGCTTTAAGAGTTCCTTCCTGGGACTCTATGCCAAGCTGTGTAAAAATTAGGGGGAGAAATCTATCCCACTTAAATGCTCTGGCCCTCCGGCTATCTCAATTTTTTTTTCAAGATTTTTAGCTGAATGTTCTTCAAGGTGATGCATTTTCAAAAGGAAACCTCCGATTCTAACTGCTTAGCTCAATCAACCTCTTTGAACTTTCCTCCGGGTTCTCTAAATCCTCAATGTGCTTTACTGCTTGAAATTGCGCGAGAGGGCATTTCAGGGGATCAATCAAAGATAATAGGAGGGTTCTGAGCTTTTATAGTTTAAAAGAATGCTGTTTTCAGAAATCGTGAACAGGAGCACTATTATGAACATTTAATTATTTCTATGAATACATTACAAACTCCTCCATCACTAGAATGTAATAACTAAAAACTGCTTTATAATGACATTTAAATGGATTTCATGCCATGAAAATAGAGACTTTCAAATCAGACAGGCAAACAATGACATTTTCCCCTATTGGTTCCTCAAAACTGTTGCTCCATCAAAACAGAAGAGGAATGTTGTCCCTGACGTGTAAAACATAATATAAACATCACTCTAACAAGAGTTTCAGGACCCTAGTTTGTAATATTCCAGAGTGCCTCCCGCTACCTCGAAAATATTGTGAAATTCCTTCAACAAACAACCGTAAATCGAGTTTAATGCAGTTCAATTGAAAAATATGATACATGGCATGAAGGATTTTTACAGGTAGAAGCATAAATCACCAATTATATAAATGTATTTGTTCTATTGTATATATATTCAAAATACACATTTGTGTCAATTGCCAAGAGCCCAAAGGCCTGGGGTCTAAATGATATTAGATTGAACTGGAATTCTTAAAAGTATTTACTTTCTTAGTAAATACCTTCAGCTGTATTTAAGAATTATTTACGTAATTTATGGGCTTTTTCTTTTTCTTCCTGAATATACCTGGACTTTGGACAATTGCTTTTATCAGTTTCCCAAGAAGCTGAGTTTGGTAAGAAAGGGGATTTGAAGGTCATATTCAAGTACCTATTCCAACTTAGTTAAATTTTTAAATGGGTGGAGTGTTTTTTAAAAAAACCTACACGTTGTGACACTGCCTTATAGTGGAAAAATACGCAGCCATTCACTGATATTTACAAAGAATTGTGATGCTGGGGAAGTGTTTATGCTAGTGAAAAAAAAGTCAAGATTCCGAATTTTAAATGTAGTATGAATTCTAGTATCTAAAACAAATGTAGAAAACAATATTGACAGGAGTGGGGGTTGGTGGCAGGGGTTAGGGTTAGGGTTAGAGGTGGGATTTGTTTTTCTGGCTTTATGTCTTTTGACATTTTTCTAGTGAGGATGGATTACTTTTATATTTGTGATTTCTCACCCAGTCTTTTAAAAAATTAATTTCTATGCCTTCTCTAGGTCCAGTAATTTTAAATTAATCCTTTTGTTATTTTTGCAAAGGTTGGAGTTAAAGAAGCCCTCTAGGTGTTGTCAAAATAAATAGAGATCTCCAACAATTACGGTGGTCGCAATCCAGTTGCACAGAAAGTATGGATCAAATGGCGTACTTAGGAAGGTTTTCAACTAGACACAGTACATGGTACATTATGTATGTCTGTTAAATGACTGTCACTGATTATTAAGGGTTACATTTTAATGAGTAAACAAAAGATACTCTTTGTATTCCTTCAGGAAAAGCCAGATGGCTTAGAATCTAGTGAACAACAGCTTAAAAGGGAATACAAGCAGAGAACAGAGGACAGTTCCAAAAGGGAGACTTAATTTTTATTTCTGTGAAAGCTGAGCATCAGAAGAGACCTATTTTTTGGGTCAGAGACATTTAACTGGGAGCTCCGCCAGAGCTGGGACTAGAATCGAGAGCCCAGCAGAAACACTGCTCTGGTATTCAGGAAGAATAGCTTGGCTTCAAATGGGAAGAAGAGTAGGACTCAAGAATACAGACTTTGCAGTTGTGCAGCAGAAATCAGAGGGTAAAAACAGACCTGAGTTGTGAGGTTGGACAGAGTCCTCCACGCCTTGGGATCTGAGTCACTGGAACCAAACTAGACTTTCTTTTACTTCCTATAACCACCTGTCTGGACAGATTGCACCCTTGTCAGTTACCATCGGGGGAGAGTTGTCCTTACCACCGTCACAAAGACTGGCCTGCATGTGTGTGCTATCATGGTGATGACTTTCCAGGGAGGAAAGTACAGGGAGGATGAGAGACTTCCTTGGTGAAGGGAAGCAGGAAGAATTTCAATCCCTCCAGGAGATAAAAGCAAAAGCACAGGGCTCTTTGCTGCTGTAGCACGCTTCTGAATATACCTGCCACAAGCACGACGCTAATTAAATTGGCATTCCTTATCACCACCGCAATAGCTCCTCGGGAACATTTGTATTTTGACATATAAGTTTGTCTCTATAATATCATCACTGTGTTTTCTGTAATCCTTTCTCTTATGTGACCACCTGCAGTGGCTGATTCATGGGGGAGATTTGGCTGGTCCTGCCAACTCCATCTTGAAAGAACCCAGCATCCAACCTCTTGTCCTCCTCTGCTCCCTCCCACCCAAATAGTCCAGGTCATCATCATTTCTTTTTATTTAAAATTTATTTAATTGGTGCAAAAGTAATTGCGATTTGGGACCATGAATTTTAAATCATTATAACTAGGCTTAAACATGTCTTTATCAATCAAAATAGGAACCATTACAATCAATACAGTTTTGCCAGTAAGAAATAAGTTTGTTTATTTCCTGTAGCACAAAAATCTATGCTTTGGGATTTGACAAACTCTTGGAAAGCATGTTCTGCATCTTGCTGGTTGTGGAAGCATTTTCATTGCAAAAAGTTGATGAGATGCTTGAAGAAGTGGTAGTCGGTTGGCAAGAGGTCAGGTGAATATGCAGATGAGGCAAATTTTTGTAGGACAATTTGTTCAACTTTTGAAGTGCTGGTTGTGCAATGTACAGTCATGCGTTGTCATGGAGAATAACTGGGCGCTTTCTGCTGACGAGTGCCACGGGTGTTGCAGTTTTCAGCACGTCACATCGATTTGCTGAGCATATTTCTCAGATGTAGTAGTTCCACCAGGATTCAGAAAGCTGCAGCAGATCAGACCAGCAGCAGACCACCACACAGTGACCATGACCTTTTTTCTGGTGCAAGTTTAGCTTGAAATGCTCTGGGGCTTCTACTCAGTCCAGCCACTGAGCTGGTTGTCGCCCGTTGTCGTATAAAATCTACATTTTGCCGTACGTCACGATCCAATCAAGAAAGGGTTCGTTGTTGCGTAGAATAAGAGAAGACAACATTTCAAAACGATGATTTTTTTAATTGCATTTTAGGTTTTGGGGTACATGTGCAGAATATGCAAGATAGTTGCATAGGTACACACGTAGCAGTGTGTTTTGCTGCCTTCCTCCCCTTCACCCACATTTGGCATTTCTCCCCATGCTATCCCTCCCCAGCTCCCCACCTCCCGCTGTCCCTCCCCTATTCCCCCCAATAGATCCCAGTGTGTACTGCTCCCTTCCCTGTGTCCATTTGTTCTCATTGTTCATCACCCGCCTATGAGTGAGAATATGTGGTATTTCATTTTCTGTTCTTGTGTCAGTTTGCTGAGAATGTTCTCCAGATTCATCCATGTCCCAACAAAGGACACGAACTCATCGTTTTTGATTGCTGCATAATATTCCATGGTATATATGTGCCACATTTTCCCAGTCCAGTCTATCATCAATGGGCATCAAAACGATGATTTTTTAAATTTTCACTTAGCTCACAAGGAACCCATTTATCAAGCTTTTCACCTTCCCAATTTGCTTCAAATGCTGAACGACTGTAGAGTGGTCAACACGTAAGAGGCTCAGCTTCGACGACTGCTCTCAGTTGGTCATTGTCAACTTCCGCACTGGCCACTACACTCCTCATCTTCAAGGCTCTCATCACCTTTGCAAAACTTCTTGAACCACCACTGCATGGTAAGTCTGTGAGCAGTTCCTGGGCCAAATGCGTTGTCAGTGTTGAGAGCTGTCTCCACTGCTTTAAGACCCATTTTGAACTCGAAAAAGAAAATCTCTTGAATTTGCATTTTCTCTAACATCATTTTCATAGTCTAAAATAAACAGCAAATAAGCCATTAGCAAAAAACAGCAAGAAATGCATGTAAAATGATGTAAAACATGACCACATTGATTTAAGAATGTATTTCAGTATCAAATACGAAATTTTGACAATGCAAAAACTGCTATTACACTTGCACCAACCTAATACAAATAAAGATCAAATACATTTAAGGTGTACAATGTGATGATTTCATATGCACTTTCATTGTGTAATGATGAACATGAAAGAATGAATGAGCACATCCATCACCACCCATGTTGCACCTTAATCTTCAGAACTTGTTCCTCTTATAACTGAAAGATACCTTTTGACCAACATCTCCAGCTCCCCCAGCCTTTGGCAACCACTATTCTACTCTCTGCTTCTATAAGTTCAAAAGTCATCACCATTTCTTACCTAAATGATGGTAAAAGTCTCCAGACGATCTCCCTGCCTCTCCTCACATCCTTCTATGATCCATTCTCCATACAGCAGCGAGAATGATTGATATAAAATGTAAATCAGATGTTGATCCTGCCCTGCTTCAACCCTGCACATTTTCCCCATGCATTGCAGCCACACAAACTCTTTGCCAGATCTCCAGGGACCTGCATGAGCTACATTAACTTTGACCTCTCTAAGGTCATACCATGCCATTTTCTCCCTAGCATAGCAAGCTCAAACCACACCAATCTTCTCCTGTTTCTTGATAAGCCTGTTCCCATCTTGGTGTCTTAGCACTTGTGAGTCCCTTTGCTGGAAAAATTCTTTTTGGTTTTAGTTTGATTTTTGTCATAGTTTTTTTTTAACTATAAGTTTTTAAATAGTTATCATATATCATTACTTTGTCAAATCATAACATTTTGCTAAGCAAAGTGACCACGGTGTTTTGTAGCCACATTGAGATCTTGCATAGGAAGGTGGGGGTAGGGGTCTTGCCAGAGAGGGACACAGCTGCCTGGCTCCCCTGCAGGCCTCTGGGGTGACATCTCCTGGGAAGCTTTACCAAAATCCAGGTTCTGGACCTCAATTCCCCTCCTGCTCCCGATGTGGCTTTTCTTCTTCCCTTCAGGACTCAGCACAAGCATCCCTCCTCAGAGAAGCCTTTGTAATCACCCAATCTAAGTTGACCTGTCCCTTCATTCTTGTCTTCCTGGGCCATTTTCTTCACAGCACTTAGCACAACCTCAAGTGGCAGTATCAATTTCAGCTATTCGTTTCCTTGTTTGCTTACCTGTTTATTTATTTATTTATTTTTGTCTTTCCATATCAGAATGCAGCTTCACAAGAGCAGGGGATTTGTGTCTTCTGTTTCCTGCTGTGGCCCGGATGTCCGACACTGTGGCTTTCCAAAGGCAGTGCTGAAGGTTTATACTAAAGCAATTAACAGGACATTGTTATTACCTTTCTGCAATGTACCCCATTTTTCCAAAGATTTCTATTTCTTGAACTGCATTTATTTGGTTTTTACTAACAGATTTTCCCATGAGATAATCAATGCTGTAGTATTCCAGCCCAAATCTAAGAAATCCAATATTTAAGTCTCCTGGGAAGGCTTGTCAGTCATAAATAAACAATTTCTTTTACCTTTTAAAGTGTTGGATTCCTCCCTATGCTCTTTTCTTTCCTGTTTGGTTTGTTTGTTTGTTTGTGTCAGGGTTTTGCTCTGTTGCTCAAGCTGGAGTGCAGCGGCATGATCATGGCTCACTGCAGCCTCGACCTCCCGGGCTCAAGCAATCCTCCCACCTCAGCCTCCTGAGTAGCTGGGACTACAGGCGTGCTTCACAATACCCAGCTAATTTTTAAATTTTCTGTGGAGATGGGGTCTTACTATGTTTCCCAGACTGGCCAACTCTCTTTCCCGTCACCATCTTTTCAGATCCCTGGCATCAAGAAACCCAAGCTGGAAACTGAGTGGATTAACTCTCAAGGGCTTTGCCACTCTGTGGTCCTGTGATTCTATGGGGCACTAGAATATGTCAGCTAATCAAAACTTAAAATATCACCCTGCATCCAGGAACACGCTTTACCCTCAGTTGTCTGTGCAGATAAAGCGAATTCAAGATCCACAGCTGGTTAGGTTAGCTGAGCTAAAAACAAAGGCTAAAACCAACTAACAAACAATTAAAAAAAAAACTAAAACAAAAAAAAAGAGCTAAAAACAAAAGTGTCCATCCACTTTAACTGAAGAGTCTGTGGTGAATTGTCCCGTAAAGTAGGATCTGTTCCAAAAATCAGAGGTCTCTGTCCTTGATATGAAAGCACTGTCATATCTTGCAGTCAGAGAAAAAAGAAAAGTTTTTATAAGAATGAGAATAAACACGCTCATGGTGCTATAAATAAAAGGTGAATAGGAAACAAACTCAAAGGCATGCCAGTGCCACCGAAGCATAGAGGATCATTACGCGGCTGTTCAGAGAATCCCAGCACGCCCCTGACAATGGAGATGCTGGTGGTTTATAATTAAGAATTTTAATTTCATCTTCAACCTCATAAGAATCATCACTAATGCGATTTGTTTGTAAACTTGAGCTTTCACACATTCTACTACCACAAGACCTAGATGGGACAAACTAGCACATGCCTGTGTGAAGAGCATCCACATACTCAAATATCATTGGAGTTTACATTCATGAAAAGATGAACAGCCCTAACAATAACAACCAAACGCTCCCCAGAGTATCTTCATAACCAGTATTTGGCATATTCCAAAGAAACAGCCTGATTTAGAGTAAACTGTGTTAATTTAATTACCATGCAATGTAAAGTCCAGAAGAATCACCAGGTGGCGGGTGAAATCGACTCAGCCTTCCAACACAATCATCCTTCATTTTCCTCAATAAGTAGCCTGAAAGAAAATGTGAATTTAAAATCTGACCAGCACATCTTTAATCTTTAGAACACTGTTTTTGTTGTCGTTATTTTGAGACTGGGTCTCACTCTAACACCCAGACTGGAGTGCAGTGGTACAATCTTGGCTCACTGCAACTTCTGCCTCATGGGCTTAAGCGATCCTCTTGCCTCAGTATCCCAAGTAGCTGGGTCTACAGGTGCACACCACCACATCTGGCTAAGGTTTGTATTTTTTGTAGAGACAGGATCTCGCCGTGCATCCCAGGCTGGTCCCAGACTCCTGGACTCAAGCCATCCACCCGCCTCAGCCTCTCAAAGTGCTGGGATTGCAGACATGAGCCACCGTGCCCAGCCCTAAACACCTTTAAAAAGCAAAAGAGCTTTGGGCCACTTGCTTGTGTCCAAACAGGACAGACCCGGCAAGAAAAAGAAGGATAAAAGTCAGTAGATCTGTTCCGGCCTCTAAGCATTTTACAGTGTCGGGAGGTATGTTTAAGCTTGCCATTGTTATATACTAATAAATGTTAAGGGTGTGGTTAGTTTTTAAATAAATGGTAACATTTGATTTCACATTTTTTTCCTGCTTCCCAATGCAGATCTGCCTGTAATCACATTTGTGCAGAAGGTAGGAACACCCTTCCAGGAGTAAGACAACCCAATAGTGGATTTGATGGATAAATTCTGTCTTTAAAAGAAAGTAAACCCAAAGGCCAGCATTTTATTAAACCAATCATTTACTTCTGGGTCCCCGAAGCTGCTGACCTTTTTTTTTCTGTTTATGGAAGAAAAGTGAATACGCATGAGCTAAGGAGAGTGAAGCTCACGTTCTTCTGAGATCTTAACTCTGTATCAGTGCGTTAGTGCAAATTGCCACATGGTTCCTTTACTAATCATCCCCTGCCCTTCTCTTTAATCCTTAGAGTGAAACAGGCATGAGTATGAATCCCGGTGACCACAAGAAAGTTATTTAGCTTCTGAGTCTCTTTTTTTCACATGTAAAAATGGGCATTGCAATGGGTTGTTGTAGTGATTAGGCAAACCAAAGTATTTATAGACCCAGATGCTGCCTGACACAAGGAGGTCACCTGGGGACTATCAGGGCCATCCGATTTCCCTTCTGTATCTGCTCCTTTTTCTTTCTATCCCCCTCTTGGTTTTTGTTTTGTTTTATCCTGTCCTCACCTTCTACATCCTCAATACAGCAGACGTGTGACGGAGCCCATGAAGGCTTGTGGGGACTATTCCATGTTCTTTCCCCTTCTGCTGCCTGATGAAAACCCCATGCAGTATGCAAAATTGCAAGGAAAAGAGCTCCACCAGTCCATTCATTTCCATGCCCTTGTAATTGGTACAATTCCCCCTTGAACAAGGTAACTAAATAGCTCGTGCATAATAAACAAATGTAAGAGTTGAGAGCTATGAGGGTGGGGAAGTCCAACGACACCTGCGCTGGGCTCCTCCAAGGAGAAGCAGAACAGCCAGAGCTCGTGGACACCCTCCCCTGCCTCCTGCCCAGGACGTGGCCTCTGTTCTTGTTGCTGTTGCTTTTCAGTTAGCTCACCCTTTTGCAAACTTTATCTATGAGTATACTGCTTCCCTCTCTCCCACTTCCCTTCTGTTAACGTTCAACTTGTATTCTACGGAGCACCCAGATGTTTTTGGATTCAGGTGCTCTGAGCTCCCTAGGATTGAGGGAAACAACAACTTTCATGATCAATAATGGAGATTCCAACTGATCATGGAAATTGCTGGAGTTAACAATTCAAATCTTCAGACCAGCATTGTCAACAACATGAGCAGCATGCAGTACATCTTTGTTCAAATTGCTGCAATGTTTTCCAGTAGTTACAAAATAAAGTCTTTTAGGGAAATCTCTCATACTGGATTTTTTATGAGTAGGAAGTAACTTTGTTCTCAACTGAAGCTGGCTTAGGACCTATGCATGTTTTAATTTTCAAACTAAATCAGGTGGTTTATTGTTTCAATTCTGTTCAAATATATTAGGACACACATTCAACTAAATACAATAGTGAAATGTGTTCCTGGGGCTTTAAGGAAAATGAGAGGTCCTGAGCCTCACATGAACAACGACTGAGCTGGGCGAGGTGGCTGAAGCAGGGTGGCAGCACAGGTGCAATGCTTCCTGGAGCTATTCTGGGATAAATGTGTGGAGAGGCCAAGGAACTGCCTAGACTCTCACACTGAAAATTGCCTCTCTAGCTGTGCAGACTGCTTCATTGACACCCCTTTACCATCCAGTCGGCTTGCCCAGGTTGTACAGAAAGGAGAGCAGTAGGCCATCCCCTGGGAGGATGAGAAGCAGCAAAGGACTTGTGATTTAGTAGATTGAATGGCCAGTGGGGGAAGGTCATCAACCCATTGTCAGGTCAGCAGCAGGCTGCTGTCAAGTCTGTTGATGCTAAAAAGTAACAGAAAAAATATTTAAAAAGTGAAAATTATTTATTTGGAATTCAGAAATTCCGTGTTGTAACATATCAGTAATTCAATAAATGTGAATTCTCAAAAAAATTTTTTTTAAACTGCTGTGTCACTGTCTTTTCCATGAAATCCTAGTCTCACTGAAGTACTTCTAGTCCCACTGTAATGTCACTTGGGCATAAGATCAGGGATGGAATTATGACAGTAGAGAAAATAACGACAGGAGATATACAGAGGAACATTTTGTGAAAAACCTACCCACAAAGACAAGATGATAAATTTCTCTCCAAATCGCTAGATAACTTTGGAAATGTCAGAACTGGGCATACCCAGGGGCCAGAGGTAGGCTGTGTTTGTAATTCAGAACATAGCAATTCCCGCCTGACTCTATTTTCTTTGCTTACCCAAGACAAACCAAAGAATCTTGTAAAGTAGTGATACTTCCCCAACAGGGGGATGTTAGGAGAGCCCTAAGAGATAAAAAGCACAGCTACAGAGCTTTCCTAGTTTCTTTGGCTGAATAATCCAATTCACAGCATTTATTGGGCAACTATTTCGAGTTGAACCCTGATGATGTGCCAGGTAAGGTTAGGATCTTAGGTGTTTATGCATGACACTTCCTTTGAGTGAAGAATATCTGGAAACTTCTGCCCCTAGAGCTTCACTTGGCTTGCTGCTTCTTTTCATTCAGGTCTCTGCTAAAGTGCCGTCTTTTCCAAGGCCTTCTCTGACCGTCCACCCTTGGGTTGACCACCCTCCTTGTCAGTCTTCACCTAATTACCCCATTTTACTTTATTTATAGACCTATGGCTACCTAAAATTATCTTGTATACTCATATGTTTACTTGTTGGGTTTATTAGCCATCTGCTTATAAAAACAGGGGCTGCTCACACCTATAATCCCAGCACTTTGGGAGGCCGAGGTGGGTGGATCAAGAGGTCAAGAGATCGAAACCATCCTGGTCAACATGGTGAAACCCCGTCTCTACTAAAATACAAAAAAGTTAGCTGGGCACGGTGGCGCGTGCCTGTAATCCCAGCTACTCAGGAGGCTGAGGCAGGAGAATTGCCTGAACCCAGGAGACGGAGGTTGTGGTGAGCCGAGATCGCGCCATTGCACTCCAGCCTGGGTAACAAGAGCGAGACTCCGTCTCAAAAAACAAACAAAACAAAACAAAACAAAAACAGAGGCTGCCTAAGAGTGGGGCCTCACCTGTCCTGCTCCGTGCCCTCGCCGTGCCTGACATAGGTCTGTGAATGGATGCCAAAGCAGGACACACTTGCCAAAGTGCTATCAGTCAAGGGCTGCCACAGGCCACACTGGACTCCAGTGATATCCCCAATAATACTCTTGGTTCTTTAGAGGCTGAAACTGAGATTGGTTGAGGTGTGGGGGAGGTTGTGGACTCCTTCCTGGAGGCCACTGAGTTTCAGAAGGTGAGTTAGCCACTTGATGGACCAGGGAAAAGATATGCTAGGCAGAGGAAACAGCTAATGCCCGGGGTGCAGTGGCACACGCCTGTAGTCCAGCTACTCAGGAGAATGAGGCTGGAGGATTGCTTGTGCCCAGAAATTCTGGGCTGTAGTGGCTATGCCGATTGGGCATCTGCACTAAGTTTGGATCAAGATACTGACCTTGCCAGGCACAGTGGTTCACGCCTGTAATCCCAGCACTTTGGGAGGCCAAGGCAGGTGGATCACTTGAGGTCAGGAGCTCGAGGCCAGCCTGGCCAACATGGTGAAACCCCATCTCTCCTAAAAATACAAAAATTTGCTGGTGTGGCAGCGCATGCCTGTAGTCCCAGGTAGAATTGCTTGAACCTGGGAGGTGGAGGGTGCAGTGAGCTGAGATCGTGCACCACACTCCAGCCTGGATAACAGAGCAAGACTCTCCCTCAAAAAAAGAGAAAAAAAAATGGTGACCTCCCAGGAGCAGGGAAGCACCAGGTTGCCTAAGGAGGGGTGAACCGACCCGGGTTGGAAACGGAAATAGCTCATACAAAGACATGGTTCCCTTAATCACATTCTTAGATTTGTAAGGCCTGAAGAGAGGTAAAAAATTAAGTGGAGGGAGAGAAAAAGAGGGAGACAGAGAGAGAGAGAGAGAGAGAAGAGACCAGATACTGACAGCAATAAACTAAGGTATTTGGAATGTGATTAAAAGATTTCTAAGTAAAGAGTCAATAAAACAGCAGTAAGACCGATCAGCTTTTGAGTCAGTCAAACCTGGGTCCAAGTCCCAGTTCCACTGCTTATAAACTGTGTGCCCTACTATCTAAACCTGTTTCTTCATCGGTAAAATGGGGATAATGATAAAACCCCACCCCACACATTTGTTGTGAAGATCAGTGTATATAGTTATTTGGCCCTGTGATGGGCACATAAAAATGAGAAAGTGCTTTGCATTTGGAGGGTTATTATTGGGGATATCACGAAAAGTTTGTTTTAGAAACACCTTCTGACATAGGTACATAGTAAGCATTGACAGGTATACGGATTTCATGATGGGAAATCTTTTTAAAAACGTTATTGATTATAGCTGATGCACAATAACCTGTAATTTTTTTTTTTTTTTTTTTTTGAGACAGGGTCTTGCTCTGTCGCCCAGGCTGGAGTGCAGTGGTACAATCTTAGCTCACTACTGGCTTGACCTCCTGGGTTCAAGCAATCCTCCCACCTCAGCCTCCCCAGTGGCTGAAACTACAGTTGTGTCCCACTAATTAAAAATTTTTTTCTGTAAAGATGGGGTCTACCTTTGTTGCCCAGGGTGGTTTGAATTCCTGTGCTCAAGTGGTCCTCCTGCCTTGGCCTCCCAAAGTGTTGGGATTACTGGTGTGAGCCACTGTGCCCAGCCAAACTGTACATTTTTTTAGTATACTATTTGTAAAACATTTCTAAAAACCTTCAGTGACTAATGTAGGAAAGCCAACTTAAAATATGTATGTATAATAAAAATGACCTATTATCACCATTTCGAAATAAATTATTTTATAATCAAAAAGGCTGGAAGAACGTTCTCTCAAAACAAAGGGTGAATGTTTATTTAAATTGAAAAAAGAAATTACTTTTTGAAAAACTCACTGCATTCTTCAACATTTTCCCCAAGACTAACAAAAATTTGATCCAGGATTGGTGTTTGGGAAGCTCTGATATTCAGACTGTATAGAGGGTGTGAACCTGGACGCAGGGAGGCACCGTGGATGGCAATTGGTCCCAGAAAGAACTTGTGAACACATGAACTACGATTATCCAAACAGGTATGGAAGTGTGGGTGTCGACTCAAGAAATATTAGGAAGGTAGAATGAGCAGGACGTGGATGTTGGGGATGCGTGATGGGAAAAAGCCCAGGGTGGACAACAAGAAGAAGCTGGTGCCACACAGGAGGGGAGGAGGTTTGGTAAGCAGGCATGTGGTACTTTCATTTGTAATGTGTTAACTTGGGAGCTCCAGCAGGACATCCTAGTAGAGCGGTCTCATGGGAAGTTGGGATTTATGAGTCTGGAGCAGTTGATGCCTGAGATGCAAAACTGAACATCACCAGCTTCAGTGACCCATTGGAAGCCACCACTGTGGAGGCTGCTCAGAGAGCAGAGGGAAGGGAAGGAGGGAGATAGATGGAAGGGACGGGAAGAGGGGAGGGGAAAGAGACCAAAACTGACACTCTAGAGAATGTCAACATTTGAGGGTCAGATATAAGACAGAAGTTAGTGAAGGAGATGGAAAGAGAGCAAAGAGAGGGTCAGAAGACCTGGAAAGGGTGTTACTGTAGAAAACTACGTGCCATTTTTTAAAAGATAATAATGACAGTGAACATTTCCAGAATGCTTTCTATCTAGCAGGCACTGTGCTAAGTGCTTTACAAACTATTTCCACTGGCTCTCCTAACAACCCATTCTTAACCATTTCTACAGCTGAAATGCTCACATTTCACCCAGATGAAGTCAGCAATGCAAACAGTGGTAGTGAGTGGTAGAGCTGGAATCCTGTCCTATGTGGTTTGAGTCCAGAGCTCATTCAAGGGCGAAGGAGTGGCCTCTCTTGTCAAGGAATCAGAGCATTGGTCAACAATGACAAGGCCTGAAATGCGTCTGTGGTATTTGGCAGTTAGAGATCCTAGTTTGAGGGCCTGAGTGAGGTGTGAGGGAAGGTGAGAAGGAGAAATGCCACATGGAAGTGGATAGAGCCACCATACCTGGTCTTGATATATGTGCCCCGTGTAACTCCAGGGGGTGCCATTCACATCAATCACAGTTTGAGCCACTCCTGGGGTTAGTGGTGTGCAGTCTGCATGGCCCTTTGCAGCAGCTCTGCCTGAGGGTTACGTGGAGTATAGAGGAGGTGCTCCCACATTCTTGGAAGAAGTGTGGTGTTAAGGGAAAGAAGAAGAGAGGTGAGAAGTTAGAGCAAGAGCACTCAGAAATGAGAAGGCCTCATTTTTCAAGATGGGAGAGGCTTGAGCCTATTTCCATTCTAAAGAGAAGACTGGTTTGCCTGCGGTAACCCAGCTTACCTGTTGTCGCTAGGAATTATTAACAGTGCCCTTTTTCCTCGAATATTTCCTGGTTTGGACAATATATTATATGGCCCCCATAGGTAAGAGAACCCTGGGAGAAGGAGACAGAAGATGTAAGAGATGAAAGACTTGTTTGTTAGAGTAAGATTCTGGAAACAGAGGGAGTGGCTATGGGGCAGGTGAAGGGTTTTAGAAGGGAGGGGGATAGGGCTTCCCTGAAGCAGGAGGGTGATGAGGTCAGAGTAAACGTGGACAGCAAGGGGTAAGGAAATGGATATAAATGTGTGAAATGTTTTACGTGATTCCTTTTCTCTGTGAAGTAAGTGGCCCTAAGGTCACAGTTTGGAGTTCAAATTCCCAGGCCCAATTTGCTTTACTCTTAGTCATGAGGCCAATCTTTTCATAAATGTGGCTCCACTGGTCTCTATATAAAAAGGTAGATGATGTGGATAGATCTGTGCTGAGCATGAACAAATAACTGAAAACACATGCTCTAAGAGAAGTTAGTTTAGTAGTGTTTCCATCACATGTGAAGAGCAGTATTCCATTTCATTATAATCATTCTAATAATAGCATATGCTGTGCCAGAAAGTGTTCTGAGTTTCCAATTTATATGTTTTGATGTAAGATTCTAAATGTATACACTCTTCTACTTCCACTTTTAATTTTATTATTCCTTTTTAAATTTTTATTTATTTATTTAAAAACGTTTTTTAGAATCAGGATCTTGCCCAAGCTGGAATGCAGTGGCACGATCACAGCTCACTACAACCTCGAACTCCTGGGCTCAAGCAATCCTCCCACCTCAGCCTCCCAGATAGCTGGGACTACAGATGTGTACCATGTCCAGCTAATTTATAATTGTTTTTTTTTTTTTTTGTAGAGACAGGTTTTGACTACATTGTCCAGGCTGGTCTTAAGCTCCTGGGCTCAAGAGAACTTCCTGCCTTGGCCTCTCACTGTGCTGGGATGACAGGCGTGAGCCATTGCGGCCATTGCACCCAGGCCCCTCTTTTTTTAAATAGATGAGAAACTTATTGAAGCTTTCATATCTAATAAATGGCAGAGCAAGGATTTGAACTTAGAGCCCACACTCAACTGATACGTTATTTTTTTCTCTCTCTTTCCAATCTATTTAAGTTCATTTCAGGTCTTCCTTTATCTGTGGTATTAAGTCAAAGGTTGTCATTGTGATAAATTAATCATGTCTGAATCCTCTAAAAAAGATGAGCCAGTAATCTGATATGAAGGCTCCTGGCATGCTAGGCCAGATGCCAAGCGAAACAGGGTCATCAGTTCTCTATGTTGTTGCTACCCCAGTAAGAGAGTTAGGCCCCTGGCTCTTCCGTGAGGTCTCTCATGGGCATGCTGGAGGAGGTGCATGCTAACTAGATTGTTCAGTTTAGGAAACACAGTCATGAAATTCAACTGCATTGCCCAATAGGCCTGACTCAGGAACTGAATCAGTGATGACAGAGGCCACTCTCTGGCTGCAACCATTCTCCAGCTGTGGTGACCACTCTGTTACTGTGGAAGCTTTCTTTTTTTTTTTTTTAACTGTTAAAGTAAGAGATTTTTATTGTATCTCTTCCAGAGTATGAAACAAGTAGATCAAAATTAGGAAAGATAAAGATTTGAAGAATACAAACAAATGAGACTTAATTAAAGAGAATTTTGCCCCATACAACAAAATATACTTTTCCTCTTATATCTGTTGAACAAAGTTCATTGAGTAACTTGGCTTCAAGGAAAATCTTGAAAGCTTTCAAGAGCAAATGTGAGGCTTGTGAGAACCCTCTCCTTGATTCTTTATTTTGCCCTATCGAATATTAATATGACACATAGTACATTTTTTGATAAACTGTGCCACTATCTCCCTTGGTGGATATAAAACAACATAATTTGAATGTGTGGAATAACCAATCAATCAATCAATCAATAAAAAACTAGTGTCAAAACTTTATGGCATGACTATGCTAGACGTTATTGGAGTACAAGAGAAATAGGACTTACAGTTCATGACACAAGATTAATGTTAAGAAGAGTACATTTGCCTACACCAAGGAAAATATAATTCTTATATAGGATTGAAAAAAAATCGGGGGTCGGGTATGGTGGACTGGCTCAAAAGATTCTGGAGGCTGAGGACAGGAGGATCACTTGAATCCAGGAGTTTGAGGTCAGTCTGAGCAAAATGGTGAGACCTTCACTTTAAGGAAAAAAATTTTTTTGATAGAGTTTTATTACTTTTGGCATTAAAAATTTTTTGTTGGCTGCGTGTGGTGGCTCACCCCTGTAATGCCAGCACTTTGGAAGGCTGAGGCGGGTGGATCACTTAAGGTCAGGAGTTCAAGGCCAGCCTGGCCAACATGGTGAGACTCCATCTCTGCTAAAAATACAAAAATTAGCTGAGCATGGGAGCACATGCCTATAATCCCAGCTACTCAGGAAGCTGAGGCAGGAGAATCGCTTGAACCTGGGAGGTAGAGGTTGTGGTGAACTGAGATTGAAGCACTGCACTCCAGTCTTGGCAACAGAGCAAGACTCTGTCTCAAAAAAAAAAATTGTTGTCGTTGAATAACCCTAAATAATGGGTTGATCTCCATGACAATGAAAACCAGTAACAATGATTATGTTTTATGATATCAATTTGATGATAAATACTATATTTATTTGAGATGATTTAACATAAAATTATATAATAATTCACAATTACATAATGTCACTAGGATTTGTTTTGTCTTTTTATTTCTTGGAACAAATTAGAGGAAATGCATTCTCATGTACATTTGAAAATTACAAAGAAATTGTGGCGGCTTCTTAAGAAGTTTCTATTTCCTCAACTGTGGGGGGAAAACAAAGTGGAGATGATATCATCACAAAGCATTTTTCAGTCCCAGCATTGGATGATTCAATGACCCCATAGTGTCAGCAAAGTGAGGTCAGGTCAGCAAGAAAGACATTGGGGAGCGTCAGCATGACACAAAATTCAAGGATTCCCTTTCTGTTAGCCTATGAATTCTTAGACTATCCCACTCACACTGTTGTTTGCAAAATAGCAAAAAACATGTTTCCATTAAAAAATGTAACTCTTGTTTTTTCAAAAGTGAACTTCTTCAACCTTAACATGAAAATTATTCCTCTTGCCATTGGCATATTCCTTTAGTCATGGGAAAGCCATAGAATTAAGCCTTGGATATCATTTCTGTGGAAACCAGACACAGCTCTAGGTCTGAAGATAACATTAAGAAGGTAATCCCTGAATTTACAGAATCGCAGAACTGGGAAAGGATTTTAAGACATCACATGTTCATCTCTGTAATGCACTTAGAAGATTTTTTTGAGTGCTGTTCACTAGATTAAGCCCTGGGGATACAAAGATGACTAAAACCCAGCTCCAGCCCTTACAGAGTGTACACATAGTTGGAGACACCAGGAACAAACTGATGGAAAGATGAATGATGGTGTAAGAGACAAATACCATTCTATTGCTGCTATAACTAGTGATTTAAAAACAGGGAGAGGGAGAGAAATATCAAAGCTGCCAATCGGTAGCTTTGGGTGTTGCCTCTTCCAACATTCATGATGGATGGCCCAAGAGCCATATTATGGCAGTAAATGGCCTATGAATAAGAATACGATTTCTAAAGTTTAACAGATTGGTATTTGTACTAAAGTGATTCTAAAACCAAGGGTTTACTCCAGGGCCAAGACAATGAGTCTAGAGTCCTCCAGCAACCTCTCAAACCTCTTTTAGGGGGAACAGTTGGAGAATAAGGAGTGGTTGGTCTGCTGTTGGTCTCCACCCCACAAGGGAGGAAGACATGGGCTGCAATGTGGGCTTTGGGGCCGAGTTGCATTCAAGCTCCAAACCTAACTAACTGTGCCTGCTGCCCTGTTTCTGCTTGCTCAGCATCAACCCTTCAAAAATCTTTGCTTCCTATGCATAGAAAAAGGCTCACTCCAATAGAAATCATCAAAATATAAAACAGACAACCACAAAGTACATTTTTTAACCTAGTAAATCAGAATGCATAGGCAGGAACAGTTCCAAATTTTCTAAATAGGAGGGCTTTCCTATCCAGTTGGAATGTGTTTGTGTGTGGCTGTGTGGGTGTGGGAGGCTGTGAAGTGGGGGCTGTGAGGGTGTTGCTGAAGCTGTGCTTGTCGAGCAAACACTCATTTTTACTTGGATTGTATCTTTACCTAAAGTATAGTAGTTAGTTGACTTTGGAAAATACCAATGTCAGTCCCAGCCCTGGAGAGTCGATGATACTGAGAGGCTAAGACCTCCCTGTGGTCACCACTGTGCACTGCCACTGCATCAAGATTATGCATGTATATTATATATATGCTGACACAGCTGTAGACACATATAAGGGCTGGAGGCAGTAGTGGGAAATCTGGATTCTCATGCACAGGTAGCATTCTAAGCAGGTAAAACCCTTTTGGAAAGTAATTTAATTCAAGCACTAAGGGAATGCTCAGAGACTGTGGCCAGTAATAGCAGTTTCTGAACTCTCACCTAAACAGGTAATTCAAAATGCAGATTTATATGCACAAACAGTGAACAATTGCAAGCAATCTTATGCCTGCCAAACAGAAAATGATTATGTATGTACCAATTAATATACAGTGGAAGAGTGTGTGGCTCGTAAAAATGAACATGAGGAACTGAAAGATGACATAGTCATTTGTAAAAATGCACATTTTTATTTAAAAGAAAAACACTTTGCTTTGAATATTTGAAAGAAAAACTTTTGTATGCTATAAATGTGTGATATGTACACACACACACACACACACACACACACACACACACACACAGACAATCCTGGAAGGAAATATACCAAAAACCAATAATAAATCCTCTAATTTTCAGAATTGCTATGATATTGATGTTACTCTTTATTTTAAAAACAAAAGAGAAACACATTTTTATTGGGTTAAATGTATATTATGCAGTAGAATGACTAAAAGTCCTTCTTGTTTTTATAGTGTTGGCAGGAGGTGGGTAGTGAAAAAAACACTGCAGTGGGAGTCAGCCCTGGTAGCCCATGAAACTGGTATGTTTCCTAATCTGCAAAACAAGGAGATGGCATTTGATGATCTCTGAGAGCCCTTAAGAGTTTTAAAATTATGTGAGTCTAAGAGGTCACACCACATGACAACTGAGCCAAAACATACAGAAAAAAAGTATTGTTGAATTCAGAGGCCTTTTCTTTTTATCCCATTATAAAAACAAATCTCATCACGACACTCTCCAGCTTAAAACCTTTCAATGGCTTCCTTTTGCTATCGGAGTAAATCCAAACTGCTCAGCCTAAGTTACAAAGCCTTTGTGATTTGCCTCTGGGTTCTCTCTCCTGACCTTCTCTAACCCCAGTCCTGCCTCCATTCCCAAGCAGCCATCTGAGCTTCAGCCACTTCCCTTCTTTGCCCCACTCTGGCCTGAGTCTCGGCCCACGTGTTTTCTTCCTGATTACCCTGCTTGTTTACCCGGCCTTCACCTGGTTAAACTTCACACACCTCAAGGCTGAGTTAGTTTGCTTTATATCCTCTGTGCTTTCAAAATGCCTAGTGCATATTCCTGTGGTAGCATTTAACAACTCATCACATGGCATTTTAATTTTCACCTTACTTGTCTGTGTCTCTTACTGGACTCTGAGCGAAGCAGGAAGCATCTTGAGACAAAGACTAGGGCTGCATCAGGGAAAGGTTAATGTCTATGTCTTAGTTATTAGGTTGGTGCATGAATACAGTGGTGTGGGGAATGGGAGGAGAGAGCGGTGTGCTACGATTGTTCCTCAAAACGCTCGGGACTGTGGCCATGGGTCACCTTTACAAATTGCAGTACCTTCAGGTGAGTACTCTTATACGAGAAACTAACTGGGAAAAGGAGGGGAGCTGGGTAGAAGGAATCTGGCATATCCAGTGTTTCTCCACTGCATGTTAGAATGACTTCAGAGCTTTGGAAAACACCAGAGTCAGGCCCAGCCCTGTACTGTCTAATTTGGTTGGTCTGGAGGAGGGCTCAGGTATCTGCCTTTTTAAATGACTCCCAGTGATTCTTCTTTAAAAATAATAATTTAAGGCCGGGCGCGGTGGCTCACGCCTGTAATCCCAGCACTTTGGGAGGCCGAGGCAGGTGGATCACAAGGTCAAGAGATCGAGACCATCCTGGTCAACATGGTGAAACCCCGTCTCTACTAAAAATACAAAAAATTAGCTGGACATGGTGGCGCGTGCCTGGAATCCCAGCCACTCAGGAGGCTGAGGCAGGAGAATTGCCTGAACCCAGGAGGCGGAGGTTGCGGTGAGCCGAGATCGCGCCATTGCACTCCAGCCTGGGTAACAAGAGCAAAACTGCATCTCAAAAAAAAAAAAAAAAAAATTTAAATGGACAAATCCTGATGTATACATTCATGGGGTATAATGTGATGTTTTGATGTGTGTATACAACCCGGAATGAATACATCAAGCTGATTAGTGTAGCTATCACTTCCTTTTCATAACCTCCCTCGTTATTTTTTGTGGTAAGATATCCAAAACTTACTCAATGATTTTGAGACATACACTACATTATTGTTGACTATAGTCCTCCTACTATGCAACAGTTCTCAAAACTTACTCCTCCTGTCTAACTGGAACTTAGTAGCCTTTGATCGACAATGCTCCTTTCCTCCCCACCCCCACTCCCTTCACTTCTAGTAACTATCATCCTTAAGATATTGAATCAACCTTAGTGTCTACTAACAGGTGAATGGATAAAGAAAATGTGGTATATATACACAATGAAATACTATTCAACCTTAAAAGGAGGAAATCCTGTCATTTGCAATAGCATGGATGAACCTGGAGGCCATTATATTAAGTGAAATAAGCCAGGCACTGAAAGACAAATACTGCATGATTTCACTTATATGTGAAATCCCAGCAATTCTTAAGGAAGCAAGTTGAGAATCTCTGGTCAGGAAAGTATGGGGTTAAAGAGCTGGAGGTATCTGCCGTATGTGTATAGAAATGAAAAGAGGTTACCCAGCCTGTCTTATCTATTCCCTTGCTTTACACGATTTAATTTTATTCTTTATATTGCCAAACTCCTTCAGAAAACAACTCTCAAACCTACACACACATTCATTCTGCTCCAGCAAGAGCAAAGACTAACGGAGGTAAATCCATTACAAAACCAGCCAGCAAATTATCTCTAGTTTCAGAGGAAAGCCTTTGGCCAATTGTGATAGGGAATCAACATTTCTTTTTTTCTTTTCATTTTTTTTGGAGACAGAGTTTTGCTCTTTTTGCCCAGGCTGAAGTGCAGTGGCACAATCTTGGCTTACTGCAACCTCTGCCTCCCAGGTTCAAGCGATTCTCCTGCCTCAGCCTCCAAAGTAGCTGAGATTACAGGCATCTGCCACCCCTCCTGGCTAAGTTTTGTTTGTTTGTTTGTTTTGTATGTTTAGTAGAGACAGGGTTTCATTATGTTGGCCAGGCTGGTCTCAAACTCCTGACCTCAGGTGATCCACCCATCTCAGCCTCCCAAAGTGCTGGGATTACAGGCATGAGCCTCTGGACCTGGTGGAAATGAACATTTCTTGAGACCCCTTCTATGTTAGAGGGCTTCACATAGGTTTCTCATGGGAAGTATAGTAGCATTTTACTAAGCCTTTGAAGTGACTCTTACATTGGCTGGAACCAAAGAAAAGACTTAAAGAAGAACTTTAGACATGCTAGAGTTGTGATCACCCTCATAACTAGGCCCCTGCCCCTGGGCGATGACCAGGAAACGTAGGGTTCCAGCTGCTCTTTGATGGGAAACTCCAAACTGTGTCTGGGGTTCTGGGTACCTGCAGATCAGGCCAGCCTTGGGCAAAACTGAATGGAGATGGCAAAGGCTGTCTCTGCTTCTTATGGCATTTTCCTACCTGCTGATCCTTTGTAAGTGACAGTGGATGGCAAGAACCACATGATAAAAGCTTACTGGTCTCATTGAAAGTAACCCTTCCATTTAGTTAATTTACCTTGATGAGGTTCCTTGAGAGGATCCTTCAGGAATGATCTTAAAATGAGGGTCATTTTAGACCCCTTACGTGGTGGATGGTAGAGATATATTTGCTAACAAATGTATGAGATACAATTGACATATTATAAGATCCACTAATTTCTCAATAGCCCAATGGTAGAACAATTCAAGTGTCTATCCAGGGATAAATGAATAATTTCAGCCATAAGAAAGAAGGAAATACTGACATATGTTACAACAGGGATGAATTTTGAAGACATTTTGCTAACTAAAATAAGCTAGTCACAAAAAGACAAATACCATATGATTCTATTCATATGAAGTATTCAGAGTAGTAAAAAAAACATAGAAACAGAAAGTAGAATAGTGGTTGGGAGAGAGAGAAAGGGGAGTTAGTGCCTAATGGGTTCAGAGAGCAAGATGGAAAGAGTTCTGTGAATAGATGCTGGTGGTGGTTGCACAGTGTGAATGTACTTAATGCCACTGAATTGAAAATGTAAAAAAGACTAAGATGTTAAATTTTATGTTATGTGCGTTTTGCTGCAATTTAAAATATAAAAATTACCATTTAAAGTGTACAATCCAGTGATTTCTAGTATATTTACAGAGTTCTGCAACCACTGCCAAAATCTAATGTTAGGTTGTCATCATTCCACTTTCCCTTTCCCCTCCAAATCCCTCCTACCCATAAGCAGTCACTTAGGGAAGATACTTTTAACAGGACACGGGTGTCATGCCCTATTTTTCCAGGACTTGATACTCATAGATTGTTAGAAGGGACCTTAGAGATTTAGTTCAAGCTTCTCAGATGAAGAAATTGAAACTCAGAGAGGCAAAAGGTCATATAACTAATTCGTGGCAGAGCCAGGTCTTTTGAGTTCCTGTGAAGTTATTTTTCCCTTACAGAAATGCTGTGTCATTCACTTTCTTCCAGCTGATGCTGACAATAGATTTATAGCGTTGAGAAGATGCTACCCTTTTCTGCTGGACACAGCTGAACTCCTTTCTACAGCCTTCCTTGTCACCCGCCTGAGCTGGGAAGCAGAGAGAAAAGACAGAGTGGAAAAATCTGCAACTGTGTCCAATAATGTTTGCTCATGCCTTAACAATGTTAGGGATGAGTTATAATGAGTTTTATTGAGAATAATGTCTCAGCCTTTCTTAGAAGACTAATTGGAAACACAGTGATTTTTGAAAGACATGGCCTTTTGTAGAGGTGGCAGTGGTAACCTGTAGCAAATAGCAACATCATGTGTCAGAAATGCCAAGGCCTTGGGTTGGCAATGGGGGTCATTACATCCCTGTCCATAGGGCTGTTGAAAAGGGGCAGAGGAAGTGTGAGTTGGTGCTTCAATACATCCTGACATCTTATGCTTCTTGCCTTTCTACTTACAGTAGCACTTAGGCCTGGCAGTGCCATGGCCAGGGAGGTCATTGGATAAAAGTTAGAGTCAAGGGTGTGGTGGAGGGACTAACTCTGTGAGTTAGAGCTTTCAAAATGTGCTCCAATATTCTTTCTGAGCTCATTGGTCAACTGAAGCATTTTCACCTGGCCTTATTTCTTGGAAAGCTGGTGGAGGGGTAGGGGGACTCTGGTTGCTAAACATGGCAAATGGGCAACCAAATAACAAAGGCCATGGAAAATCTATATAACTATGGACCCGGAAATATCCAGACAAAGTCCCGAAGCCTAGTCAAGGTGAGATTTGCGCCTCTCTTCTCTTCTGCCCTTTGGTTTTTTGGAGAATTTGATCTATCCTCTTCAGGGTGATGCTGGCCCTTAGGAGTGTTCGGAATTTCTCCAGCCAGGCTACTCAAGAGGCAGGTACTCTAAATGTCCTGTGAGTTTCCATCTGATGAGAAACCCAACTGGAGAGATTGCTGTGGGGAATGACAGGCTTCTAGACAATGAGCTCCCTGAGGACAGTGACTGGATTCTGCCCCTTTCAACAGCACTATGGACAGGGATGTAATGACCCCCATTGCCAACCCAAGGCCTTGGCATTTCTGCCACATGGTGTTGCTATTTACTACAGTGACTCACTTTTAAACTCCTAGTGCCTAGCAGAGTGCATGGCACACTTGTTTGCTGAATGAGAGAATGAGTAGTGACATTTCCTATCAAATGATGCATTATTATTCACAAAGTGATTTATTTCCCATGCATGACCTCATCCTCACAACTACCCCTACTTTACCCCTGAAGGTAGGCAAGACCATTTTACAGATGAGGTCACATAGCTGTAGGTTGGAGAGGTGGCTTTCAGACTCTAAATCCATTAGGATTTATATATAGGTGTCATATTGAGACTTCCCTTTCTCAAGTACTCTGTCAAAGGACTAAGAGAGATATGAATAGGGATTCAGGAGTCGACCTCAGATTTAGGAATAAAATGCAGAAATCACAAATGCCCATCTGAATGGTCTCTCAAGAATGGCATTATTTTCTCCTATTTGCTAATCACTGCAAGGCATATAGGTTTTCAATTACATTATGAGTTACATAGAATAGAATTTAGGGTCCAGATGGGTAAACTGGTGAATCTCCATGTAGTTTGTAGCAGCTATTTCCTGATACAGATTTGATATGATAACACTGTTGTATGTAATAGAGTTTTGGTAATTTGAATTAAATAGATTGTAGCTTTATGGACCTGGGTCTTCAAGGAAACACATGTTCAAACATTCTCATCGCTTAATGAGATCCTTGTTCCTGTTGAACTTCAGTGACCTTATTGGAAATCAATGATTGCTTTTGTTCTTCAAAATGTAATGTTGAGGAGACCTAGATGAAATCACTCTACAAAATGCATTGAGATTGCAGGATGTGGGGAGTGTGCTGTAATTAAAATGAATGATTCTGCTTGGAGGTACAGCATATTTTAGCTCTGTGTGCATATTGTGCATAAGGGAATTTTTCTATGCAGAATTATTTTCACCCAACAGTTCTCATGATCACAGCACTCCTGGTAGCAGGTATCACCTAACTCCCTGGCAGCAGCTGGTTCAAAGCAAGAGAAGGGGGAGCTTTCCTTTCCTCACAACTGTTGCTATGGGGGGCGTGGCTTCGGAGCCTGGCGAGGACGCGTTCGGCGGCTCCCTCCCCCCACCTTCGTAGACTACACTTCCCGTGATGCTCGAGGGTGGTCTCCGTGGTGACGCACTTGGTAGCCGCGGAGGGAGGACGGTGACGGGGGCGGCGGCTGCACGGGGGAGGGGCGGCTGCACGGGGGAGGGGTCCGTGCTCTCCCCGTTTCCCCTACTCGCGCTGTGGCAGCTGCCGCCGCCATGTTGGTTTGAGAGGCGATGACAGGAGGCGGCCGTGGCCTGTGGGACTGAAAAGTGGAGAATTAGGAGGAGCAGAAACAAAGCTCTGAGAGGAAACCCTTCCCGGGCTGAGGAGAGGGAGGACCCGGCCTCTTCCGGGGACCAGCCGAAGTCGGCGTCGCCCGGAGCTCGCGAGGCCGGGGAGGGGAGGGAAGGCGGAGACCTGGGAGGCGGTGGCGGGGGAGGAGGAGGCAGAAGAGAAGCGCTGAGGAGCCGGAGACTATGCGCACCGACCCCGGTTGCTGCCCGGAGGCGACCGCGGCCTGAGCCCCGAGGGGCTGTGGAGTGTCCCGACCGGCCCCAAGCACCCCCGCGCTCTCGGTCCTTCCCCCTCCGGGCTTTCGCTTTGGTTCCCAACTAGTTAAATGCCCTTGAGCGCGGGTTTCCGCGGCCCGGCTCTCCGCCCCGGCGGTGCGAGTTGAGCCGTTTCCCCGCGCCCTTCGCGCGGCTCCCGGAGAGCGGCTCCGCAGGGTCCGCGGCCGGCGTCCGGCCACCGCTCGGCCGCCACTCAAGGGTCACGCGTCGATGTGTAGCTACATAGTTATCTATGTACATCCACGCTGGGGCATTTTTCTCCTGCTTAATGAGGACTTGACTCGGGAGCAAGTGTGAATCATTGCCGGGGCTGGGAAAGAGGAAGGCGGATTTAACCCCCTCCCACCCCGCTCCATGTCCGTGTGTCACTCGGCTCGGTCCACCTGGCGCGGTCGGTCCTGGGGCTCCTGCTGCTGCGGCTGCTGCTGCTGACGACGAAAGGGGCTGCCGCTGCTGTCCCAGGAGTTTCCTCCCGCTCCGGCCACACAGCTCCTGGGGATTGTTCCTCCTCGCACCAGAACCTCGGCCTGGCCCGCACTTTGGCCCCGAAATAACTTATTTTGGGGGGAGAAAGCACATCACGAACCAGTCGGAATCGTGAAGGTTTATTTCTGTAGCTTGAAGACTTCTGCTCTTTTTTGTTTGTTGTATTTTTTTTTTTTTTTCGTAAACATCTGGGTATATGTCCAACGGCAAGATGTCCAGTAATGTCCCGGCGGATATGGTAAGTGACGGATAAGTTATGACACTCTGATTTAATTGTGGTTTCCAATCTTGTTTAATCGGAAAGACGGCAGACGTGGGGCAAAGGTTTGCTGGGGACTGTCGAAAAGCCACCGTGCTGAGCGATTTGGAGAAGTTGCAGCTTCTGGTTTCCTCCTTTTAGAAAGTACTGCTTTTAATATGGGTTCTTTCATTTGGTCGTATTTTCTAAGTCATTGAAGACAGTGGAGAAGTAGGGAAAGGGAACATGGTAGCTTGAGGGGACAAAACATCTCCCTCTTTGCTAGAAGCCTCCCAACAGTAGTATTTTAACGTTTCTGAAAACGTCAGTGACAGTGGGCAGAGCCGAGGACGGGTGTCCCTACAAGAGAATAGGTAGGGAAACGGGAATCTTGCTTTATGACACAGACGAGATCATCAATGCAGTGGGGACGAACTTGATATTTTTCAAGAACAGTGATGCACATCTCTTCAAGAAAAAGTGGATTCGAATTTGCTGCGAGCCTTTTGAAATGTCGGGACACGGATGGCAACAGAAATATTAAGATATTTTGGGATTTTCACAAACGTAGGCTCACCCTGTATTGGTACTTATTATGAGTATTCCAGGGCTTTTTAATGCCAGATATTTATTCATAGTAAATTCCATATTACACAAAAAGCTAAGGAAACAGTATTGAACCTCGATCACCGAGAGTTGAGAACTTGAAAAGTACTGTTTATTGACGCTTTTTGTTTTGTTTATAAAGGTTAAGGTAGTGAGTATTGACTAACAGTAACCGTGTAACCTTACATTGCTGGGGGCTTGGTTTGTGTGAGTGCGAAATTACACTTTGCAGTCCTAAGGACAAACATAATGCAGCTAATTAACAGGAAGAGGAATAATCCTGTTTATGAAAGAATTGAAGTTAATGTAGTTGTGCTCACATATGTTAACATTTGAGTGTGTATTCAGTGGAAAAAAATTGAACTTTGCTGATGATTAAATTTTATTTTATTTAAAAAATTTAAAAAAAAATTTTTTTTTGAGACGGAATTTCACTCTTGTTGCCCAGGCTGGAGTACAGTGGTGCCATCTCGGCTCACTGCAACCTCTGCTCCCGGGTTCAAGCGATTCTCCTGCCTCAGCCTCCCAAGTAGCTGGGATTACAGGCTCCCACCACCACGCCCGGCTAAAAAAAATTTTTTGTTGTTGTTTTGTACTTTTAGTAGAGACAGGGTTTCACCATGTTGGCCAGGCTGGTCTCAAACTCCTAACCTCAGATGATCCACCCATCTCGGCCTCCCAAAGTGCTGGGATTACAGACGTGAGCCACTGCGCCCAGCCTGCTGGTGATTAAATTTTAAAACGCCAGATGTTTCTATAGGAGCAAACCTCATATACAGATTTTATAGCAAAAATTACATTATTCTAAATAGCTTACGTTGACCTTGATTTAAAAGGCATCTTGTTCTTGTTTAATTTCCCACTTAATGCAAAGTGAAACACAGGGTTCTGCCTCTTAACAGAACACTGTTCTGTTATGTCTGCATAACAGCCTTACACTCTCCTTCCTGAGTCCTAAAACTCGTGCATTGTCCTTTTAGTTTTCACTTCTCTCCTGGTGTGCACACATGAAATAACCTCCTGTCTAGGTAGGTACGGTTGGACCAGGTTTCCTCCGCACCGCCCTTGAAGTTGCTGGGAGCGGTCTCTAGATAGAGCTGGGAAATGCTATTTCCCTTGTTTGATGAGTGATCTGTGGGTTCATTGCCTCGAGCAAAGATTTGCTCTCCCGAAAGCCTCCATTTTATATCATCAAGCACAGCGCAAGATAGGTTAACCCTGAGTACCATCTATTCTCTCCTGGAAGTTGGAATGAAATAGATGTGTGTTATAAAAACAGTGCCACTACTTCCTTTAGGTCCAATGAAGAAAAGCTGGAATGTGCGTAGCATCAGTCACAGATTGAGATGATTTGGGGAATACTGTTTCCAAGTCAGAGAGAGGGTTTGGAGGCTGATGTTAAGATCAGAAGACTGGGAAGTAGGCGCAGGGTTTTATTAATATGTGCAATTATAAAATACAACAATTTGTCTGTTTTAGGCTGTATGTTAAGGCCTTGATGATTCTGTGGTGCTTTGAGATCCCTTGATTAAAGGTGATATGCAAGGGCAAAGCAATATTATGTAATAAACATATAATGCCCTGATGATGCTATTTCAGAGTGGGTTCTGAGGTACAGCACAGGTTTGATTGTTCTGAGTATGTTTTATGTCTTGCTTTCTAGCTGTTCAACTAGTTGGAGATTAAGATTTTTTCTTTGTGAAAATCTTATAAACGTTCATTTTCTTACTAACTTTGCATTTTTACTTAAGAAGTGTCATCGTTTGCTATATGCCTAGAATTCCCAACTTTTTGAAATATAACATGACAAATAATGGTTAGAAGTTGTGATTAGATGCTTCAGAATTATTAAACTCTTTATACCATTAATAATTGACAATTGATTTTAGTTTACATTCATGATGGAAGAAATTCACCACTCTAAATCTTGAAGAGTTCTCACCACTAGCATGGCAAAGCAAAGCTAAGGATATATCCCTTGCAGCATAGCCCTAAGTTGATCAGGATATGTACTGTTACAATCCACTAAACTTGCCTTTATGAATAAATACACTTTTGCTAGATGCAGTAAAATGTTAAGCTTTCTCTTAGTTGACAGTATGTGCTATTTAGAAACAAATGTTACACTCTTACTTTTTGTTGGAGGTGTCATTTTAATGTTATTTAATCTTTTATGTGTTAATTGTGCTTGTCAGATGTATAGGAAAATCCTGTTGAGGGGGTGGGATGGGGTGGTGAAGTTACAATCTCTGTCATATTTTCAATAGAGATAATTTATTCTCGAACTACAATAATTGCTAAATCAATTGAGGTTTTTGGCAAAGTCTTTTTATGACCATGATTTTGACTCACTTAAAAAATTGATTTTTTAGCATTGGTTTTTGTTTTGGTTAAACTCACATTTAAAATTTATTTTTAAACATCCAGTAAATTTTTGTGTTTAGCATAAGGAGTCTCATTTTTAATAATCCAAATGTCAATATTTTGAATGAGGGAGTGGCACCCCTAGTGAATGGATTTGCTGTACCCTTTAAAACATAATTTGTAGTTGGTACTTTTACTACATTCTGTAATATATATGTTCTATAAATATTACAAGTGTATTTATTTGAAATATTGGTTTTTCTTTGCTAAGAGTAATTGAGTTTGAACTAGATTTAATAACATCCTAGTGTAGTAGCTTATTTGTGAAAAAAATCTGAAAATCTCTAAACAGAATATCATAATGTTATATTTAAAATTATTTATTTGTTTATTTTTCAGCCAAGATCATAGTTCATGATGTGGCAATATTCGTCATTTATAGTTGTACTGTGACTTATGTTAACCACTGTAGGTTTTCTGCAAGAAAATATTTACTGCCTGTGTTAATAATAAGTTCTAAAACTGGGCAGCAATGGTAGTTTTGTTTTCTGGATTGATAAAGTTATCAGGAAGTACATTCTTGTTTTTATAAGAGTATTGTATACAACATTTAGGCTACTATTTATAGCTTTGGAATAAAGTTATACTTTATAGTATCTATTACATTGAAAACTTTAAGAGAAATTGACATTGTGAGAATAATGGCAAAGCAATTTTGTGATTCGAAACATTTTAGTTGATAAAGCAGTTAAAGCAAAGCCCTGTATCTTTAACAACTGTTAATGTAGAAATTATAACAGAAAACAATTTGTAATAGGAGTTAAATGAGATAATGACAATTCAGGTTTTTTCCAGTATATTGTATGTGCTTAATGAATGTTTTTATTGTAGTTTTCGTTATATCACTTCCATTCATGGAAGAATTATTGGAGCCCTCTTGTGGACAGGAAATTATTACTAAAATGTATTTCCTTTCAAAGTGAACTTTTATCCCTTTTCCAAGTTAAAGTAAAATGACAAATGTTGAATGTACTAGGAGAAAATGCCATGAAAGTAAAAGTCCCAGAAAATAGAAAATTTTTAACATTGAGAAAAGTATACTGAGATTTGATGCCGAAGGACTTTTTCCTCTTTACTTACAGCTCCTTTTTATTTTTCTTTCTTTTCCTAGATTCTTCTTTCAGGTTTAAGTTGAAGGGTTTTATAAAGCCACAGGTTAGATAAGTACTGTTTATATATATGTGTGACTTGAATAGCTTAATAACTAATATATTAAGAATTGAATGTTTCTCTAAATTTTTACTTGAATGTATCTCATATTTGGTATTTTGAATTAGACATTTTTATTAAGAAAAAAGATGACATTGCTTCCTTCAGCTTTGAATTCCTTCTTTCTATCCCTGAATCCTACCCCAGCTTGTATCTGAAATGGTCTTTAGTTCATTTTAGGCCACAGTGGTCTTTCCTTCCTGGAAACCATTTTCCTTTAGTGCTTTTGACATTCCTCTTACACAAGTATCAAATTTCTATGGATATAGTATCACATTTATTTCACCTCTGATAGTTCTTAGACATTCAGAAATTGTTGAGTGACTTTCTTGGCTCAAAAAGTATTACTGTCTTTTTTACTTATAGACGAAGTAAATATCATTCCATACTAATAGTCGTGTTAAATATGAAATCTGTAATGTCTGCTTTTGTTATCACTTGGAATATGAAAACTGTATTTGTAGTATTAAAGCTTGAAGTTATTTTAAATTAGGGGATAAAATACTGACAGCACTAATAGTTTTCATAATATAGAACAGTAAATTTGTTTCAGGAGACTGAAACATATACTTAGCAAATGTGCTCTTTGATTTTCTAAGTCTTATTCTGGGAGGGAAAAATGGAGTGAGACTGTAGAATTCATGGTAACCTGGAAACCTTGATAATAAGTTGTTCCGAACTAGTAAATTTTCTGAATACTTGGAGGTTGAGTTTTAAAATAGCCCAGTCTAACAATTTTGGATTACCATTGTATTTGCTTAAATGAAATATACTATGCATAATTTAACTTATTTTTGGTGGCTTAGAGCTATAATTTGAATAATATTGATTGCATTCAATCAGTGTTTATTGGGTACCTGTCTCTGTAATATAGTAGTAGTATTCACAGGTATAAGCTGCAACTATAATACCCTGAGCATCTAATATAGATTGTAAAGCTTTACGCCCCTTTACTAGATCAGTAATTTACAAAGTAAAGTGAAGCAAGTAAATTTTGAGGTGTGAGAAGTAAATGTGATAACTTCTATTTGTTTATTTTGTGCCCCAAAAGGGAGAAGAATTGAGCTTCTGTATTCATGCTATATGAATTGGCTGTGAGGTTTTCCTAGGTCCACCCACATTCAGGTGCTCATGGAGAGTGTGGTTTGCTGAGGGAAGATATGCGAATTCTGTAATGTAGATGCCAACAACAGCACCATGAGTTTCTCATAGTTTTTCCAGTTTTTCCGTTATATAAAGAAGAATCTATGATACTTTGTATTGAGATGGAGACAGGAACAGAGGTTTGCTGTCAAAGCATTTAAGAGTTGTAGAACTCAAATATGAATCACATATTTTTATTACAAAAGATGAGAATTCTATATGCTGTTCTTACCCATGATGACAAGAGGCTACCAAAAATAAAAATCAGCAGATATTTTTGAGAAAACAGTCTCTTAGTTGTCACTTCAAGGCAAAATCGACATTTTAAACAGTAAGTGAGAAAAAAACCTGCTTTATAGAAGAAAGAAAAATTATGGAGAGAACATTTTGAAAGCCTGTTGAGGTATTTCCAATCTGTTGAAAATCTTCCTTACAATGATTTTTAATTGACTTTGGACAATTTACTGGAAAGCCAAATGTTTTAGTTTATAAAGATATCTTATTGCAGTCAGGAAAAAGAAAATTTTAATAACATTGATATCAAGTAGCTGACTTTGAATAAAAAGGTTTACATATTTGGTGATAGAATGGAAAAGTAATATGATTTAGTAAGTTAGTAAGTGACATGTTCTTCTGTATAGATCTCATCTTTGTAAGATAAGTTTTTTAGTTATGACTTATAACAGCTCTTAAAACCAAGTGTCAAAATACATTGAACTTCACAAATGGAGAAACTAAGATTTTAAAAAATAGAGACATATTTGGTAATAATGCTCTCAATATGTTAATAGTAATAGTATTTTTAGTGATTAGAAGATTAAAACAAATTAATATTTAAAATAGTTGGTAGTTAAAACAGTAAAAAGTAAAACAAAATTTTAATCTTTTAATTTCTGTTTTATACTATATGTATGTTTATAAATGCATACACATTTATTCTAGGTATGTGCCTCAAGTATTTTATATTTGGGATCTTCAGTCAAAACAATTTAGAAGCCACTGCATTAGGTAAAGATTTGTGTCTTGTGCTTGATAGTTATGAGTTTTTTGTCTCCTGCCTTGTTGAGCAGCTGTTTTTTCTATGATCAGTGTGTCTTCTTATTCCTATTTACAGTTGCTGGCTTTAATTTGGTATGGGTATGGAAACCATATTTCCCAAGTTTATTAAAAATGGTATATGTTTAAATGAACAAATGGTGTCTGAGTAGGATTTTTTAGGAGTAAACCCCACAGTAAAGTGCATGATCTTTTATTTCATGGACTTGATTATATCTGTTTTGTTTGCTTAGAATTCTCTTTATTTGGGGGCTAATTTTCTGGTTGCTAGCTGTGTTTTACAGAGATGTAGATTCTTGATAGTAAAGAACTGGTTAGGTGATAAAAAATAAAATTACCTCTGTAACTTTACTTTGAGCTCATAGAGGAGAGAGAACTAGTATTTGTTGTGTACTTGCTAATACTAGGTAGATGCCTGGCATTTTACATTATAGCATTTAATTTAATCCTTACAGTGACCCTGAGTAAATATAGCCGGTATATAGATAAAGAAATTCTTAATGCCCACCAGGTGAAGACCACCAGGATTCTATCTGTAGTGAAACAAGTTAGGTTACTGGTTTGCAGCTAGGAAGAGCACATACTAGAGGAATCCTGCCAAGTGTCAGTAAAAGAGAGTAAGAGGGCCAGGCCTGTAATCCCAACATTTTGGGAGGCTAAGGTCGGCGGAACAGTTGAGATTAGGAGTTCAACAGCAGCCTGACCAACATGGTGAAACCCCCATCTCTACTGAAAATACAAAACTCAGCTGGGTGTGGTGGCAGGCGCCTGTAATCACAGCTACTCTGGAGGCTGAGGCAGGAGAATCGCCTGAACCCGTGATATGGAGGTTGCAGTGAGCAGAGACTGCGGTGAGCTGAGATAGTACCACTGCACTCCAGCCTGGGTGACAGTGAGACTCTTTCTCAAAAGAGAGAATGGGAGGAGTTTTCAGTAGGGTTTGTTTGGGCTGTGCTGGAAGAAGGGGTACTCCTGGATTGAATGCTATCATACATCAAGTGGAGGTGGGTTAGTAATTGGGTCTCTCAGCAGTCTTTGTTTAGGAGACAGGATAAATGAAGGGGACTTGGGAAGTCATTGGTGAGAAAGCACTAATCACAGAAAGGGAGATTGTTAGTCATTTTGGAGCTGTAGTGTGGCTGTGGAAAAAACTTTGTTACCTGTTGGTCTTCTCTGTATCTTTCAGATAGCACAGTCTGATTATCAACCAAGCTCATTTTTACTTTCTTACAGCCTAGGTTCAAAGAGGGTAAGGAACTTGTTTGAAGTCATACAGCAAGGAAGAAGTTGAGCTAGAATAGGAATTTGGGTCTGGTGGCAATAGTGATAAAGATTTACACCCCTCCCCACAACCATAACTGACCTAACATCGCTGAATCCGTCAGGCACATTATCCTAAGAAGAATGCCTTAGATACCTTGATACCTTGCTCCAGGGAGTCCCTGCTAATTGGTCTGAGCTAGCTTGGTAGAAATAAAACCTATTTTATGTATCTTTGTAATATACTATGTAACCTTTGGATGGGAATTATTTTAATTAAAGTTGGTTGTCTTACTAATTGGTCAAATTAAAGGGAGTTCCCTTTAAACTTGTTGGAACTTTGAGTCTTCTTGTGTATATATTTGTTACACAGTGGATTTTTCTTATGAAGTACCACTTTTGTATATGTATATGCTTTGTATATGTAACAAATAGATTGACTTGTAAAGGATTTAGTGCTTTCAGGGCATTTTGTTTTTGTCTCCATATATATATATATATATATATAGAGAGAGAGAGAGAGAGAGAGAGAGAGAGACGGAGAGATTCTCTATTGAGAGAGAGAGAGAGGGAGAGAGAGAGAGAGAGAGAGATTCTCGATTGGTCAAATCTAGTAGTATTTTTGGTCTCACTAAATATATATTTGGGCAATTTTCTGACTAAATTTTGAGAAGAAAATGTTCTTTCTGCTGAAGAAAATTGTTGAAGTTTGACATTAACATTTTTGTTTATGTACTTAAGATGGCAATTTATTGTGTCTAGACAAATGTTCTTATGATATATGTTTTTCTTTACTTTCATATGAAACTAGTGTTTTTCTTTGGCTTAGAAATAGTCTTGCTTTTGTATCCTGCTATTTTCATTTAGTCATGTTAAATCAAGTTTAGCCGTAAGTTGCCTCCTTACGTATTTTAAGTTCAGCCTGTATTTTGAACATCTATCTATACAAATAAGTATAGAACCATATTATAATTTTGAACAGATTCTGATAGATGTATATAAATTATTTAGCTAATTTCATATTCATGAGTATTTAGAAACTTATAAACAATGACATGATGGATATTCTTAAACATATCTCTGCCTTGTCTGATTATTCCCTTGGGACAAAACTCTTAGTAATATAGTTGCTCTCTCAAAAATGTGTTAATTTTGGTATGAGTGGGAAAGAGAAGGATATCTATTTCCTAATTTTAAAGCATCTTTGAATTTCTGGATAACCCTAACTTTTTCATTATTTATTACTCAAATGTTAGATGCTAGATAATACTTTATTTAGGATTTTTTGTTGTTCACAAAAAAATTGGCTAGCAATTTTAATTTCTTGTAAGGTCTTTGACAGATTTACATATCAAGGTTATGCTGACCTCATAAAATGAGGTTTTTTAATTCTCTGGAAGAGTTTGTGAAGATTCATTTTATTTCATCCATAAATGTTTGAAAGAATTCACTGATGAAGCCATCTGGAGTTTTCTTGTAAAGATTATTGATTCTGTTTCTTCAGTACATAAAACGCTATTTACATTTTCTATTTCTTTTTCAATTTTGACGAGTTTTGTTTTTTAAGGGATTTGTCCATTTTGTCTGAATTTTCCAGTTCAATTTAAGGTTTTTTTGGTATATCCTTTTATAATTGTTTTGATATTTGTAGTATCTGTGATCTCTCCTTTTTAAAATCTGCTTATTGGCAATTTGTGTCTCTTTGTACTCAGTCTTTTCAGAGTCCATTTTCAGATTTAATGTTGTTTTAAACTTGTTACTGATTTCTGCCTTTACCTTTATTTCTTCTATTTAAAAAATGTTAATTTTCTGTTCTTTTTTAAGTTTTTTTGAGTTGGGTCCTTAAGCTTAATTGTCAGCTTGTCTATTTATTTTTTTTAATCCTTTTAAGAGATGGGGGGATTCTCACTGTGTTGTGGAAGCTGGTTTCTGAACTCCTGGGCTCAACTGCTCCTTCCTCCTCAGCCTCCCAAGTAGCTGGGAGTACAGATGTGCAGACCACTGTGCCTGGCTCCTTTGCGTTTGTTTTTTTTTTTTTATTTTTTGCAATTTAAAAAATGTATATAAAATTTCCCTCTAAATGTAACTTAGATGGATCTTACGAGTTTGATATATGTTATTTTTATTATTCAGTGAAGCCTATTTAAAAATTTCCCTTGTGGTCCAAGCATTTGGGGATTTTGTAGCTATATTTTTGTTACTGATATCTAGTTTGGTATCTATTGTGATTTGGAACTATTCTATTATCTCACTTGTGGGTAATTTGTTGATACTTGCTTTATGGTCAGTTTTAGAAAATTGAGGACAGTGTGTCATATATAGTAATTAAGTCAACTTTATCAATCATGTTCAATCTATTACTACTCACTTTTTTGTCTTTTTAAAATCACTCAGTTGAGAAATTTGTGTTAAAATTGCCAAATGTGAAGAGTTGTCTATATGTTTTTAGTTCTCTCAAATTGTGCCTCGCATTTGGAGGCTCAATTATTAGCTACAAATAAATTTATGATTGTTGTATCGTCCTGTTGGATTGATCTTTTTATCATCTTGATGTCTAGTAACATTTTTGCTTTAAAGTTTTTTTAGGGGGGATGTTAATATAGCATTCTTTTTGTTTTCCTTTTCATTCATTTTCTTTAAACCTCTCTTTGTCCTTATACATAAGATGAATCTCTTTAAGCATCATATAGTTGGGTTTTTGTTTTTTTACTAAGTTTGATAATCTCTGTTTTACCTCTACTGTAATTACTGTACCACATTATTTGGGTTTAAATTTGCCATTTTGCAATTGGTATTTTACTTCCATCATCAGTTCTTTATAACTTTACCTTCCATTTCTTGTTTTCTTTTGGATGAATCAAATAGTTTTCCATATCCCTTTCTCTTAGCTTCTCTGTTACAAATTATTTTACTATCTTTACTGATTAGCTTAGCGATTACAGTGTACATCTTTAACTTTTTTGTCAATCATAAATTTTTGCCTTTACCACTTCAGGGTAATGGAATGGCCTTTTAATTTAATTCCATTTACCCCTCTTCCAGTCTTTGCTTTGTTTTCAACCCCAAAGATGTCATTATTATTATTATTGTTAAAATAATAGTAACGGTGGTAATAAGAGTAATATTGTTGTTAAAATAGTGATTACTCATTTAACTTTGTCCTCACATTTACCCTTCTGGAGGTCTTCATTTCTTTCTTTTTGATAGTATGTACGTCTGGGTAATTTTCCTTTTATCCAAGGAACTTTTAGTGCAGGTCTTCTGGTAATGAATTCTCTGTTTTTGTTTGCCTGAAAATGTATTCATTTTACCTTCATTTTTAAAGGGTCCCTACTTTATGCACCTTCTACATGTTGGTTTATCGTCTTCTGGCTGCCACTGTTTATGTCAACTTAAGCTTTTGGTTTTATTGTTATTCCTTTGAAGTTAATGTGCTTTCCTTTCGCTGTTTTAAAGATTGTATCTTGTCTTTGGTTTTCACCAATTTTACTATTGATGTGCTCTTGTGTAGCTTCTTTTTTTCTTTTTGTAATCTGCATAAAGTTCGTAGAGTATCTTGAGGTATTGAGTCAATCTTTGGCTTACGATCTTTTGTCAGTTAGGAATTAGCTAAAATTCTTTTTTTTTTTTTCTTTGAGACAGTGTCTTGCTGGAGTGCAGTGGCACGATTTCAGTTCCCTGCAATCTCCACCTCCTGGGTTCAAGTGATTTTAGTGCCTCACCCTCTCTAGTAGCGGGGATTACAGGCAGGTAGCACCATGCCTGGCTAATTTTTTAACTTTTAGTAGAGATGGGGTTTTGTCATGTTGGCCAGGCTGGTCTCAAACTCCTGGCCTCAAGTAATCCACCCACCTCAGCCTCCCACAGTGCTGGGATTACAGGATGAGCCACCACACCTGGTGCAGGAATTAGCTAATATTCTTTAAGTATTATTTCTGTTCAACTGTCTTCTTTCCTTATGGGACTACAGTTACATGTAGGTCATGTCACTGTTTCCATTCTTTTTTTCCCTTCTTCTAAGCCTGGAGATTTTCTAGTAAGCTATCTTTATGTTCACTTGTATCTTCACTGTCCAGTATTCAGTTATTTCTAATTATTGAGTTTTTAATTTTAGTTTTTGTATTTTTCATCCTGTAACTTACATAGAATCAAGTTCTTATGATGTTTTGATCTGTTTTCTTGAGTATATCAATTATTGTTGCAAAATTCCTGTCTGATGACCATCACATTTAGATTGCCTGTGAGCCTTTTTCTGTTGTTTTGTTTTTGATCATTTGATCCTTTTTCCTTGGGTGCCTGGCAATGTTTTATTAACACTGTGATGAAAAATTATAGATGAATTATGTTTATCTTTCTCCAGATAGGATTTAATATCCTCTGGTGAGTAGTTAGAAAAACATTGATCACTTTGATTCGTACGTGACTGATACAACATGAGCCTGAATTCAGGGCAGTCAGGAAACTCTGATAGGCTCACTACTGGTGTATAGCCCTTAGCTAAGATCTCAGTTGAAAGTTTGGTATACTTACCAAGATACCTCTTCCTTGGCAAGTCCTGAATTTCAAGTATCATGAGGCTGATGAAAGCTATTTTTAAAACTCTTTTTAACATCTTTTTGCTGGGATTTCCTGAATTTCAATCCATGCTGTTTATGATTCAGCACATAACTGGAGAAGAAAAGTTGAACAGAATATTGGGCTCCTTTCTTTGAGGTTCCTTTTTATTTTCCTGAGATCCTCAATTCCTGGCTCCTTGGTGGTGTGACATTCACTTTTTATCTTCCTAGCCCAATGAGACTCATACAAGTTCTGGGATGCTGCTTTCTGCTTGGCCTATTGCTCTGTGCTGATTGGCAAGTACCTTAGGGGGAATTGAAGTGACATCTTCAAAGTGTTTTCCTTCTCTAAGCGTTCTTGGCTCCTCAAGTCCTGGCTCTTGGTTCTTCTCCCTAAGCCTTCAAATAGCTGGGGATTTAGGGACATTTTGTATCACTTTTGTAGTTGTTTTCAGTGTGAAATTTGCTCTGGTATTGCTATTCTCTCATAGATAGCCTAATTGGCTTTTCTTTTTGTACCCTGGTTTTATTTTATTTATTTATTTATTTTTGCTGTTTTGCGCTGTAGAATCAGCAGTCCTCTCTCTCTTCTCTCCTTCTAGTTGCTAAGAACTAATCATTCGACTCTCCTTTACATTCTTTGTAGTACCTTTTCCAAAAATACCTTGAATGTTTTCCATTGAAGAATAAATTCCATAGAATAGAATTACAAATCCTTACCGTGGGACTTCAGGGTTCTCCTGCATGATCTAGCTCCTGCCTAACATGATTATCTCATCTCATTTGATTTCTTATGCTTTAATTATACTGGCTCCTCCCAGTTCCTCAAACATGCTGCAAGCCCTATCCCACAGGTAGACTGAGTCTTTGCCTGGGATATTCATCAAAATACTTCCTTTTTTTTTTGAGACTGAGTCTCACTCTGTTGCCAGGCTGGAGTGCAGTGGTGTGGGATCTTGTTTCACAGCAATCTCTGCCTCTGGGTTCAAGAGATTCTCCTGCCTCAGCATCCCGAATAGTTGGGATTATAGGCATGTGCTACCATGCTCCGCTGATTTTTGTATTTTTAGTAGAGATGGAGTTTCACCATGTTGGCCAGGATGGTCTTGATCTCTTGACCTTGTGATCTACCCACCTTGGCCTCCCAAAGTGTTGGGATTACAGGCATGAGCCACTGCGCCTGGCCTGGATATTCATCAGTATACTTCTGTACCCTCTCTGCGTCACTGAGTCTTTGTTTAGGATACTCATCAGTATACTTCTATACCCTCTGCGCATCTGCATGGGTAGTTTTTCTTTCTTCAGAGAAACTTTTCCTGTCATCTAAAGTTGAGAACCCTTACTCCCTTGGTTTCTGCTTTAAGACCCTATTGATTTCTTCTGGAACACATATCATACTTTGTAATTTAGTTATTTGTCCTCCCCTGTAGGCCATAGATTCCAGGCGGGTGGATATATATTTTTTATTTGTTGCCGTAACCAGTACTTTCGATGGTGCCTTTTGTATAGTAGAGTTTTCTTAAATGTTTTTGAATTAAGGGAGTAAAATGATTGTTTACAGACACTGTGCCAAGCTTATTACTTGAAACAAATTTAATCTATCAAAAAACTTTCAAAACAATCCTATCAGGTAAGTAGGTGCTACTGTTAACTGCATTTCACTGAGAGAGAAAGTGAAGCTTAGTAATGTTTGATTGTTTTCCTGAAGCCGGCTAGCTAGGTAGCCTGTTTTATGTTCTTGGATTTTTTACTTTTCTAACTTTTTGATCATTCTTCACTTTGTCATGTTCTCTTTACTGTATTTTAAAGCCAATGGTTATGGTTATACTAATACTCTGATATTTCAACCTCAGCTTCTTGCCTTTGCTTAACATTTAATTTTTAACATTTTAGCTTAGCTTGTAATTTAATAATTTAAATATGAATTTTAACATTTGTTTAAGTCAAAATGTCAGAAAATAAATTTGAAATTTGAATTGAAGTTTTGAGAAAACATTAACCAAAGTTTGGTGTCTTTAATAGGACTTAAGTACTTTAAGTGGTGGATTTGCTATGTGGCTATCAAGTATTGTGAGTGATTTTTCCAGCTGTAAAATCTTTCTCATTACTTTGTGACTGTGAGTGATTTTTCCAGCTGTAAAATCTTTCTCATTACTTTGTGACTGTAAATAGAAAGACTGTAATATAGTTATATATATTTGAGTATGTTACATCATACTTAAAGAAAACATTTTTGAACCGTTTATATTTAAAGGACTATTTAGTTATCCGTATTTTTTTCATTTTAGCATCCAAAAAGATCAACAGAATTTCCTGTTAAGTATCAGTTTTATGCTTACTTACTAGTCTACATGTAATCATTCTGTTCTTTTTCTTTCTTTCTTCCTTTCTTTTTTTTTTTTTCAAGACGTAGTCTTTCTCTGTTGCCCAGGCTGGAGTGCAGTGGTTCAATCTTGGCTCACTGCAGCCTCCTCCTCCTGGGTTCAAGTGATTCTCCTGCCTCAGCCTCCTGAGTAGCTGGGATTACAGGTACATGCCATCATGCCCGGCTAATTTTTGTATTCTTAATAGAGACGGGGTTTTACCGTGTTGGCCAGGATGGTCTCGAACTCTTGACCTTGTGTTCTGCCCGCCTTGGCCTCCCAAATAACTCCTGGGCTTAACAGGTGTGAGCAACTGCGTTATTTATTCAGACAGTCAATAAGCATTTGTTGAGTACCTCCTATGTGCCAGACGCTCTTTTAGGTTCTGGTGTATAGTGGTCAATGAAGCAAACAAATTCTTCTCCCAATAGAGTTTCTGTTACGTTTAAATAGTAAAGATACAGACATTGAACAAAGTAAGTGAAGTATATTGTATATTAGATGGTGATAAGTATTACAGAGAAAAATAAAGCAGAAAAGGGGGTTGGGAAGTGCTAAGAGTATATCTGTGTTGTTCAGTTTTAAATAGTGGGATGGGGAAGGGCTCACAAAGATACTGACATTTATGCAAGTGTATAAAGGAGGTGGGGGAACAAGCCATGCAGCTATCTTGGGGAACTGTATTCTAGGCAGAGGGAATATTGCCTCATTGGAGTCTTTGTTCTTTTTAAATCTCTCAGTGTGTCTTCTGCCAGTTCCTGTAATTTTTATGTTTTTTGTGATATTTGTTTTCTGTCCTGTATGATCTAAGTGGTCTCATTATTTTCCTCACTAATTTGGACAGCAAACGGTTTTGGGTGCCAGTGCCCTAGATAGATCCTGTCAATAGTCAGAGCCAATAATTTTTTCTCTAATGTGTTTCAGATTAGTTTCTTCTTTTATCTCCGCTACTTTTTTGTTTTGTTTTGTTTTTGATTTTATCTCCACTACTTTTTTAACCAGATCTCATCCAGGCGTCTTTTTACTTTAGTTATCTGCTACTATCCGCCTTCCACCCTTCTCCCAGATTTGTCTTTGGAAAATACAGATCTGAGTGTCTGACTATACTACCTACTCATGGCTGGCTGTCACTCACATGCTAATCCAGGCCAACCTCCTTACCATGACAGCATTAAGTTTCTTGTCTTGGCAGTTGGGTTGCATTCCAGCCTCATCTCCTGCGATTGGCCCCTTGTATGTACCCTATGTTTGAGTTGTAATGAACCTCTGTTTGTCCATAATCTTTCCTTTAACTCCTATGCTTCTCTCATCCTTGCAGAGCCTTTCCTTTCTGGCTAAAGTGGACCTTGACTCTCTTTATCTTGCTGCATTTGTACCTGAGACTTGTCCTCAACTGCAGTGCTAATTCCTTGGTAATGTTTTATAACTTTGTCAGGCAGCTAGACACTGTAAATATAGAACATGCTGAGAACTCCGAATTGTATAGAACATGCTGGGAACTCCAAATTAAAAGTGACAGTTGGCACAAAGTTGACTTCTGGGAGGGATCAAGGAAAAGTAGCCAGAGTGGAAGGATAGCTTTTTCCTTCAGGGGTTGCCAGCAGTGTAAAACATAGACTCCAGAGGAACAGTGCTAACTTAAATCCCATGCAGGTGTCAGTGTCTCTGGTTCTGATGGCCCGGGGATTTCTAGGTAGTAGTGAGTCTCAGCATTATTTGTCATATAATCATACTGCTAGATGAACAAGGCGAAGTCTGCATAGAAGATAGATTATAGAAGTTAGGTAAAAGGATTAGAATCCTAGCTAATTCGTATGAAATTCAGAGCTGGGCCACAGAATTAGTTGCTCTTTCATAAATTTAATTACCTGTGCTTTAGCAATTGTAAGTATTTTTATGCGTTTCTCCCACTAAACAGATTATGTACTCTTTGAGGGCAGAGAGAGGCCTTATCTTTCTAAATCGCTGTGTCTAGCACAGTGCCTACAACGTAAGGAAAACTCAATGAATGTTGAGTTAGCACTGCAGGTGTTGTCTGATACAACTTTGCACAGTGATGGAAATGTTCTTTATTGTGTTGTCTAATAAGGTAGCCACTTGCTCGCTACATGTGGCTATTGAGTACTTTCATCATGCTGGTGTGACTGAAGAACTGAATTTTTACTTCTATTTAATCTTAATGAAAATATCTACCTGTATCTAGTGGCTACTGTTACTGGACAGTGCCGTTGTATGGTTTATATAATTCTTTCAGTGGACTAAAAAGATCTTTGACTTTTTTTGGTTTTTGTTTTGGTCTTGTATTCCAAGTGGTCCCAGATTGCTAAGCTTTTTGTTTTACTTTTTGTGATTTTCAGGGGTTTTCTTTGTCTCTTCGTGTCAATATTCTTTTTATTTTCTTTCTATCATTATGTAAGCTGTCATCAGCCTTTCTTTTAACTTTTCTGATTTTAGTCAACTATGATGTAGAAAGACATATCATCAAGCTCGTAGAATTACCTTTTTTAAAAAGAGCAAGTAGTATAGGAATCTGGGAGTCATTTTGACCTCTTCTCAGCTGAAATTTGTCCTCAGGAGAGAAGAGAAGTTTAAAAAGTAGAAATTTGTGTGATCATTCAGTTGAAGTAAAAGTATCAATATGAGATTAGATGAGTCACCAAGTGAGGGAGGGAGGATACCCTGAAGCTACAACACCTCTTTTTGGGAACAAGGGAATTAAAAAAGGGAGAAAAAGAACAGAGTTACAGGAAAAAAGAAAAAAGCTGGATTATCATGTAAGGCATCTAGGGAGAAACCCAAGGAGGAAGAGTAGATACATCAGGGAGGTGAGGAATACGGACTAAAGTCCATTTTGTATAATTTGGCGAAAGCCATATGGGTCTTAATATATTATCAGGTATTTCAATCTGGTCAAGACTGTTTTTAATGTAATTCTTGTAGGTTTCTTCCATATTGATATGCTAGGAATAGAAGGATTTAGTGTGTCCTTTTTTGTGGAAGTAATTTTTCCATTCTTGTGCCTGTATCTGGATTTTCCCAGCACTTTCTAATTGTCAGAATATTTTGCTTTACTACTGCATATAATCAGGACAGGCATTAATAGTACTTGTTTTTTGCTCTGAAATTAATTCCTTTTTAATTCTACACAGGTGAATTTTTCTATTACAGAATAGTAAGGTTGTTGGTTCAGTAGCAGTCATCTAGTTCATGCTTTGATGCTGGGTTTGCTAAGAGATGTTGTTTCTTGTTAAATTCTTTGTACCCAGAGAAAGACAGTTTTACTAAAAAATTGGGACACCAGATTCCCAGCTGGCATAGGAAGAAAGCAAATGGCTTTTCATTCCCCAAAGTACTGTCTACCTTATTCCTTTGGGCTTAGAACAGGCAGCCAAGAAAAATCAAAAGCTGAGAAAACACTTTCCCTACATATCTCTCTTCTGGGTTCATTGATAAGTTGTATGTACTGCAGACTGCAGATGTAACCTTGTTATTATATTTCTGCTTTTCATATTATCCCAACACATGAGTCATTTTTGAAAGAAATGCTTACATATCTCATTTCTCAATTAGAACCACTAGATGGACAGCTGAAGTCTTCCTCATATAGTTCAAGTGGCTATCTGGCTGGGTATGATGGCTCACACCAGCATTTTGGGAGGCTGAGGTGGGCGGATCATGAGGTCAGGAGTTTGAGACCAGCCTGGCCAACATAGTGAAACCCTGTCTCTACTAAAAATACAAAAATGAGCTGGGCATGGTTGTGTGTGCCTGTAGTCCCAGCTACTCGGGAGGCTGAGGCAGGAGAATTGCTTGAACCTGGGAGACGGAGGTTGTGGTGAGCTGAGTTTGTGCCCCTGCACTCAAGCCTGGGTAACAGAGCAAGACTCTGTCTCAAAAAAAAAAAAAAGTTCAAGTGGCCATCCTAGGATGGACAGAAGGGCCTATCTGAAACTGTAAAACCCTTTTTTTATTTCCCAGGTGACTTGAATAACTTACGTAATTTATAATTACCTGAAAAACTCACTAAAAATAATCACAAGTGCAAAAGGGAGGTTTTCCAGAATAGGCACATCAGATTATTACAAAGATAGGAACAATGGTATACCCACTTACAGTCTATTTGGAAACATAGTATGTATGTGGTCACATTAGATGATTAGTTTAAGCTAGAAGAATAACTTTCCCAATTGATCATTCTTGTCTTGACATTTTAAGAAAATAATTTAATTAAAAATGAGTAATTTCTTATAAATGTATAATAATTAATAGAAATATTTTAATAAAATAATAATACTAAAAAAATTAACTTGTGGGAAGTAAAAAAGTTTCTCTTTAAAGTTTCCTTTCTTGTTAAAGAATAAATCATAAGTGTGCTCGTAATTCTTTGTTAAGCCCTACTGTATGTAGATGTTAAACATGCTGTGCTTGTTTAACAGCTTGTAGTACATTCTGTGTCCTTGTACTTTAACCAAAATATCTATGCTGGACATGCTCACAGCCATGTCCCAGCTCTCCATTGCTTTCACCTGTTTAGAAAAGTTTTAAGTTATTAGCCAGTAGGGTTTTAATTTAGATTGTAAGGTTTGGCTCCAGCCAACAAAAATCAAACACAGCAGTAAGGAGAACCCCAAATGCGTAAGATATAAATTTGTCTGCTTTTCCTTTTTTCATTGCATTCTTTTTTTTTTTTTTTTTTTTTTTTGCCAATCAATGAGAGCTTGTAAGGTTGCTGAGGTTGGTTGGCCTTGAACTCTTGGCCTCGCCTTCGCAAGCGCCACGACATCCGGCCGGAGCCACTTTGGGCCCCTCATTGCATTCTTAATAGCAGAATGGTTGGTGAGAGTACCCTTCCTGCGGTCCAGGAAGTAAAAATTGCATTGCTAAAAAATCCTTTGTCTCAGTGCTAATTTTTCTTTGCAGCACCAAGCATCTATTTCCAACAGCTTTTCAGAAGGAAAGCTAATTATCATTATGCAGTGTCAGCTAGGTTAATGTGATTGCCACTCAGCCATAGATAAGATGAACTTATCCTTCATAGCAAAATTAATGACAGTTATCCTCTCTGATTTCTCAATGTACTTAACCGGTGGTTCCTAAAGAGAAGTATTTATGTGGCTTGTCCCGTTTTGCCCTTTCTTGGCCATACTCTGTTTATCTGTCTGCACTTAAAAATCCAAATTTACTGTTTGTTTATTGTTCTTTCATTCTAATTTTGTAACTAATTAGAAAAGCAATAAGATTATTGTAAAACTTGTAAAATAGAAAGCATTTTAAGGAAAATAATACCATTTATAAAATTCTGCTTCTTACAGATGAATACTATTAATGTTTTTTCTCTCCACACTCCAGATTTATTCTGTGTGATGTGATGTGTGTGTATGCATGTGTGTGCGCGTATGTGTGTATACAGTTGATAATTCATTTTGAAATGTTTAATTTGGGGAGGTCTTAAAGATCAAATTTAATTACTTGCCCTTTTATGTGCCCTTTTGTGTAGGCAATTTACACTCACTCAAAAGAAAACATTTAGTTCTTTGAGTTTTTCCGAAGGGTAGAACAGGCTTCTTTTTAACACATTATCGCTGTACCGTTTTTCCTTTTTAAAACAAAGTCTTTGGCTAGGTGTGGTGGTTTGGGCCTGTAATCCCAGCTACCACTTGAGCCAGGAGTTTGAGACTGCAGTGAGCTGTGATTGCACCACTGCACTCCAGCCCAGGTGATTCTGTAGAGTAATATGGTTGTGCCAGTAACTAGAAACACTTTTCTAATTTTAATTCAGTAATTTCACTAAGATTAAAGCAGATTAAAACTCACCTAAACCAGACTATTTCAGTAGAATCAAAAGGAGCGGAGGTTTGAGTTTATGTTTGAGATTTGTGGGACGCTTGTTTTAAAATCTTTGAGATCTCACAGAAGATCTCTTGTTTTTAACTGTTCTTTCCTCCGGTCAGTACTTTATTCTATTGCTAGGTTTGTAAATACATATATGGTGTCTGTATATATCTCTGTAGTATATAAAACTTTTAAAAAGAATCTTTAGATTTTAATTATATTTTATTTACTCCCCCTTTCACCTGCTAAAAGTAAATAAAGTAAAAAAAATCTCTAAATGTGTGGTTTACAAAGTTTATACATACATTAACTTTTCAGAAATCATATTTGCATAAAGTTCATTAATTGAGTTTAGTGTCTGCTAATTTATAAGATTTTCCCGGCCGGGTGCAGTGGCTCAGCCTGTAATCCCAGCACTTTGGAAGGCTGAGGCGGGCGGATCACAAGATCAGGAATTCGAGACCAGCCTCACCAACATGGTGAAACCCGATCTCTACTAAAAAATTACAAAAATTAGCCAGGCATCGTGGCGCATGCCTGTAATCCCAGCTACTCAGGAGGGTGAGGCAGGAGAATTGCTTGAACCCTTGAACCCGGGAGGCAGAGGTTGCGGTGAGCCAAGATCGTGCTATTGCACGCCAGCCCCGGCAACAAGAGCAAAACTCCATCTCAAAAAAGAAAAAAAAAAAGGCAAAGATATTTTTTGAACCTGCCATATATATTGAACCAAGGCAACATATTCCAGTGGTGGTATTGTTAATTATATCAGAATTAAGAACATCAACACTTTATCAAAAGTCCTGAATGAGAGCAAGTTTCTAGATCTTCTAATTTAGGTAATGTAACAAAGAGCTTTAGGACTAGTTGCAGTCACTTAGCAATTACTCATAAAATTGTTCTTAATTTCCTCTACGGTCCTTGAGAGCCACTGTGTGTTGATGATTCTGTTTTGGGGATCTGTGTACAGTCAGATAATTCATATTTTGTATTTTTGTATGAGATCAGTAGAACAAGGCAAAAGTAAACTTACAGAAAATTAGTGAAAAAATTGTATGGTCTTGTACTAGAGAATATAAAGCAAATAAAAGATTTTTATTGGCTAAAAACTAAACTTTGCTACCTATGGAATACCTGTGTTATGAGTAAATGATACACATACAAAGTGCTAGAAAACTCAACCAAAGAAGTTAGCATGTTATTTTGGAAATGACAGTGTCTTTTTGTTGCAATGACATTTAGTATCTGGAAAGCAATAGTAGCCTGATCTTACTTTAGAGGTTTTAAAGTTAGATCTACCAATAAATGGTGGCAAAAGGTATTATATCTGGCTTCCTGAGCAATTTGATTAGTTACCCAAGAATTGTGAGTACTATGATATGACGTTGTACAGATGTAAACAATAAACACAAATTTAAGTTTAGTCCTGTTATGTATACACAGCTTTGTTATATTACAAGGAAGTTATATTCTTTGTGATGAGTTTAGTGCAATAAACACATATAAACTATAAATAGTAGGTTAGACAAGTATAAATGTATTGAAATACTGCTCAGATTTCTTAGTCTTTTTTTAAACAAAGTTCTTTTGGTACCTAAGTCAGTAAGCTTTCTTCGTTCGTGTGTGTGTGTGTGTGTGTGTGTGTGTATGTGTGTGTGTGTTTTAATAATGAAATACCAGTTGCTAGCATGTATTGAGTGCCCAGGTAGGCACTATTCTATGTTTCACACATGTTAACTCAGTAAAATTTCCCTACGGTGCTATTAGGTAGGTATTCCTATTATCTGCATTTACAGATAAGGAAGCTGAAACATGGAGATTTTAAAGCAGTTTTCTGGTAACTGCTGGAGCCAGGATTCAAACCCTGGCATTCCATTTTCAGAGCCTATTATGTGACAACCTATTATTCCCAGATACCTGGGAAGGTATATTGTGCTATTAAATATTATATATACTAGAAATAAGGCAGTTCATTTTATATATGCATGTGGTAAGATTATAGAACAAAAAGACAACAGTCATTTAACAAGAGCAAGTAAACAGAAGGCTTGACTTCAGTAACTTTAGCACGTAGTTATGTTTACTGCTTTTATCATGGCCAGAACCTAATAAATATGTTTATTTGAGCAATGTCTATAGTTAATTCATTAGAATGAAAGGACAGAAGTAAAGTGGATGATAACTCAAGGGGGAAAAAAGCTTGATATAACAGTATTAAATGTTTAATACTATTTCAAATATAGGAACCACGAGTGAAAAATAAACTCCAGGATTGCAAGGAATCTGGGAAGTATCCAAAACTCAGAATTCATTCTGTGTTACTATAAAAAGAATGAGAACTTCTCAGTGGAATCCTAATCTCTAATACCTCTCTCTTTTCAGGGTCATTGGCATACTAGTATTACTAAGGACTTCATTAGAGAAGCTTTCCAGAAAAGAAAGAAAAATACATGTGTTGGTGTTGGAATAAGTTAAGAGATATTGTTAGGGTTATCTGAGCACCGTAAGTCTTCCTATAAAGTTTATTTGTAGAACCTTTTATATTTTTGAAATGGTTGACATTTTAACCTTGCAGTTGTCTATAGAAAAGTTTTGAGGGTAGAGAGTGGGGAAAACGGATTATTATTCTTCAGTTATCTCCTGTGATAGAGGTCTCGTGTCTTTAAATCAGCCCCTTGCCATTAATGAATGTTGCTTGTTCTTGGGGGTGGTCCTCCTTGGATTCTTTCTAAGTCGTTTCTCTTCAACTTGGAAATATAGTTCTCTTCTGACTTTTCCTTCTTTTAAAAAAAGTGATGTCTTTTCTGGTAGAAGATTTTATTTTTGAAAAATGCTCATAAGAAGAAATCTTCATAATTCGCGGTATCCTAGTATTTTAATTCATTATTATAAGTAGGCAGTAATTATATAGGTTCAATTACAGAAAGTATAGCTGCTTTATTATATTAAATCTTCTAGTCCTGTGATTGGGAGGTTAATTTCTTTCCAGGTTTGTAGAAGTACCATTGTAACCTCCTTAGTTTATGGACTTGGCCAAATGTATTCACAGGTAACTGTTTCTTTTGGACTCTGAGCATCTTTCTTTATCCCAGGATTTCTGATATGGATACCCTTGATGCAATTAAGAATAAATGCAACAAAATCATGTTACTTGGCCTTTCCCTTTCGCTTTACACTTCATAGTTCTCATTTTCTGTCCCAAAGTAAACATGGGGTTTAACCCAATTCTTACTGATAATAAAACATTTAGAGAGTCACTTAGGTGGGATTTTAACTTTCATGAAACATTTCAAACATACAGAAGTAGAGGGAATATTATAATAAAACTCCCATGTATCCGTATCACCTCATAGAGAGTAGTGTTGTATCTGTATTTGTACTTGCCCTACTTGCTCCTTCTAGATTATTTTGAATCAAATTCCACATCATTCATAAATATTCCCAGATATATCATATAGATTGTGATTATTTTTAAAATAACCATAATACTCTATCACATACTAATTAAAAATTAGCAGCAATTACCTAATATTTTCAAATATACAGACATAAAGTGTGTAAAGATGCTTTTAGCAGTTGAAGGCATTGAAAAATTAACATTTCAGAACATGATTAGTGTTAAAGGGGTTTTTGTCTTGTGAACATTGAGAAGGGGAGAAAGCTCTCTTGTAATTCTGTCTGAGACAGTATTTTTAGAGTTCTGGCTTTTTCAGTCTTAAACTAAAATAAGTCAAAATGTACAAGCTATTATACATTGGCCACTAATGTGAAGTGCAAGCACACTTGTGATATGCATATTATGTGAAGTCAGAACTTTAAAAATAAGGAAACGAACTCTTTTGAAAGCCTAGAGAAACTGCCTTAACATTTAAAAATAGTTCTTAGAGAAAAATCCATCAGGTGAATTGGACTTAATTTGAGAAATCATTAAGTTTCCATCTTCCTTTTTTTATTGGAAGAAAAAGGAAGAAAATAGTTATTTGTGTACCTCTGATCAAGTGACCTAAACACTTTTCTTTTCTTTTGCTCTCTAAAAGAGTAGTAGTTGTTTAAATAATTGATGTTAAGTGTCTCTGAATTCCTGTGGTTTCAAGGCTTTGCAGATATTAACTTTCTCTTCCTGACTGAAAAGGATGTGTATGATGGTATCTTTTTTCCTTAGTCTAAATTTAGATTTTTTGATCATGAATTAGAAAGCCTATGAATATATGTGAACATAGAATATGACTGTTTTCTTATTTTTAGCTTCTTTTGCTGCTGAACTTCCTTTTTTCACTGCTTGGTGCAGTTAAGGGTGAATGCAGAGTTGATGCTGCTATAATACAGCTTCTAGGTCAGAACATTTACATGTAATATGTTTCATACCAGGGACCTGAAATAGGTACTAAATGCAATTTGTGAATGAAGCACATTAATTTGCTAAACTAGCAGCTGTGTCAAATTTTAAAAATAAATTTTTACTATCAGTTCAAGCTAGCATAAGTTACTTTCTGTAGCTCAAATGAATAAAAGCAAAAGTTTAAAACAATCTTTGGATCAAATCTAATTTGGAATTCCTGGCTTACAGAGAAAGCACTTGTTTATGTCTGGTTGCCATTTACCCGAGCTCCCTGCTCTCCCATCTGTCAGAATGCTGACCCAGTTTGGGATTAGAGTAGGGATTTGCCATACGCACAAGTTTATACATGCCTGCACACATGTACATGTGAATTTGTACCTAAGTATTTCACTGAACAAACTGGATTTTAGCATTGATCTTCTGCTAAATGGAATTTTAAAAAATTATCTATGATTACTTTCTCCTTTTAGAGTTGGATTACAGATTACATTGAAAAAAAATAGAAAACCTCCAGAAACCCTTTCCTTTCTAATACATCTCAGCTATTTTGCTTATGGCCCCTTTCCTGTTCCTCCCCTGACCCATTCTTATTTCCGTCACCTCAGCCAACTTTATCATCATAACCCTGTACCCCTCCCCTGCTGAGTAAAGCTGGGCGCGGTGGCGGGGAGGCTAAGCAGTGATTAAAACATTGGAGCAAACCTGAATAGCTTAACTCATTTAAAAAATTTGAAGGTTCTGCTGCCCATTTATCTGTCAAATAAGAGGCAAAATAAAAAGAAAAACTGAAATTTAGCTATTACAGTTTATGTTTTCATCTTAAATGTATAGCATACCGAGCTATGGTAACTGTAGATGTCCCCAAATGATGTTCAGATTCTAAACTAGAAAATGCTTTTATTTACTTATTCCAGAATAAATAAAATCTAGCAGACAAGAAGTTAATGTATTTACCTGCTATACATGACTTTAAAGATTGAGGGGTTTAGTATTTAGCACTCTGAAACTTGGAATCAAACAGTTCTTGGTACGAAATGTCCAGGAATAATGAGGAAACAGCATGGCAGTACTGCCATGGTTTTTTTCTTTGGGAGATTGTTGCATGCAGCCAGGATAACTTTTGTGTTCCCCATCTTGAATCAAGATATGATAGATAACCCCATTTTACATAGCAGTTATGGATAATAGCAGTCTGCTCCCTAGAGTTTATCCAAGAACATGGAAATAACAAATATCTCCAAGCAATAAAAATATTACACAGATTCTTGTAACCAAATTAATAAACTTTACCCCTAGATTTCCAGAGTTGAACATTGTTCTTTTTTTGTTTTGTTTTGAGACAACGTCTTGCTCTGTCACCCAGACTGGAGTGCAGTGACACAAACACGTCTTACCGTAGCAGTGAACTAATGGGCTCAAGCAATCCTCCTCACTCAGCCTCCTGAGTAGTTGGGATGACAGATATGTGCCACCATGCCCAACAGTGTTTTTTGTTGTTGTTGATACAAAATCTCACCATGTTGCCCGGGCTGGTCTCAAACTTCTGGGCTTATTCGATCTTCCTACCACATCCTCCCAAAGTGTTGGGATTACAGGCATGAGCCAAAGTGCCCAGCTCATTTACTTTTTATTTTAGATACATTTGCTATTATGTAGACAGTTTAAAACTGATTATTTCAGCACATAGCAAGAGATTTGCTTTAGATAGTCAAAACAGTTAACTTTTACGGTAAAAATTCCTTACCATTTGGTTTTAAAAGTAAACTCCCTAAACTCTGTGGTTATATTCTATGATTTAGCCAGTTTCTTCAATACCATACTGCTTTAATTAAGGAGAAGGGACTCCACACAAAGGAACAATAATATGAATATTATCCAATAATTAAATACTAATATATTTACAGAGTGCTTTTTGCTTTTCAGTTAAAATACTTTCGTTCATATTGTCTTATTTAAAAGCAGATTATTTCTTCTTAGTCAGATCCTGGTGGCAGTGGGGGAAAAAATCCTACAAAGCTGGCAGAATTCCTAGCATAGCATTCTGAAAGTTTAGGGGAAAATAGCCCTGAGCAACTACCTAATAATATGTCCTAAAAGCATTATTATGTGATGAATGATATTTATGTTGACTCCATGCAGAAACTGACTATTTGATAGATATCGAAAGGTGCTAAACTTACCTACATCAGAAATGTGTAGACTATTCAGCTGTTCGTTAGTTGAGGTAGCCCTCAAAGATAAAGCTAAGATAGCCTGTATGATTTCAGTTTCTTCATTGAAGTAGGTAAGTTATCTAGACATCTTTCATTGAGTGCTTTTCTATTTGAACTGGCTTCTGTTTAATCACTTTGTGAATGACATAGGTATGGAAACCCACTCATCTGGTAACTTTTAGGTAGATTTTTGGGCAATTCAGAAAGCATACTGAGAATTTCCATAAAATGTCAATAACATTGCCTGACATTTTATTTTGTGGTTCCGGATTGGAAAGATAGTACATATTTGGAAATAAAGTGGCATTGAGAAGAGCAAGAATAAAATGGGGTTTTGTTTGTTTAGTTTAGCTGTGGGTTATACATATTCCTCGTCTTCTAGACCTCACAAAGTTGTTTGTTCAGGAAGTTAATTAACATATTTCTAACTCGGATAAAATGATTTTAATGTTAGTATCTTAGATCTATGGTAGGTGGGTAATTTATGGTCATTTCCCGAAGTATGTATTTATCATTTTTTGGTATCCAGATTAGAGGGTTTCAGAAGTTTGAAGCAGATTTATTATGTGAGATATTTCCCCTCAATACACACACCCATTTCCCACTCATCTAACTCCTATTTGAAATCTCAGCTAAGTCTCTTTCTCTGGGATGCTGTTTCAGACTCTTACAATAAATCTGTATTGGTGCTCAGTCTTTGTGCCCCAGTGACACAGGATTTCTGTTGTAGTACACACTGGATTGACATTTCAATTACTACCATGTTTTGCCCAGAGTTAGGACAATTCACAGGGGTTGGGAACTAATAGTTGCAAACTAACACAGTAGTAATAATCTTTAAATATTTGCCCAACATATATTTAATAGAAGAGAAATAAAATGATTTTCTTTTTGTAACATTTCTATATAGAAACAAATACCTACTAATTCGTTTTCTGCTGGCCAGTGCAGGGTCAGTTTTCTAAAAATGGTTAGACAAAACATTTCCGAAAGTTTGGTAGTTTTAATCCCTTAGTTTCTATTGCATGACTTTTCTGAACCAGACAGCTTTCTGAAGGGTATTTAAAATTACACAATAAAATTTAATTAATACTGGTAAAAATCTCTGTATTTTTCAGTTTTGGAACTTCAGCTGACTGCAACACATGGCCATCATATTCCAGTGGTGTATTTCTAGACAGCAGCCCACCTAGGTCGTTCTTTAATAAAACTCTGGTCTGTCTCACTAGTTCATGTGCTAGGACAGCATGACATATGGGCATCTTATTCAACTTTATAATAGGCCCTTATATTTTGGGCCTATTACCGAGCTTAGAAAAGAGTGGGTGTTAATATTTATTTGATGACTTGTTGAAAGAGTATTAAAGTTTTTCTCTTTACTCATGTACAAAATTTGGCTTGGTGTCTCAAATAAAATTTTTATTACATAGTTGTTATGTATCTCTATATATTAAATGATTATTTGTGATAACAGTAGAAGCTCTCAGCAGGTTTTCATCTTGTTGCCATTAATTTGTTCTAGATTTTCTGTTTGGTAGAATATAAATTTGTTTTCCTGGAGAACATCTGTAAGCTAGTAGCCAGGCTCAGTTTTAGTTAAGGACTCATGAGTAAAATTTGTGACTGCTGAAAGACCTTGTGTGCCTTTTGATATTTGAGGTAATAAAAACAACCTGTATTTATTCCTATTGGCTGTGCAATAAAACTTCACAAAACATACAGCAAAATAACATTACATACTTTTTTTTAAAAAAATGAAAGATTCTAAATTGGACCTAAAACTACTGTTTCTTCTTGGATTATACCTAATCACTCAGAATAGAAATTAACCGTCTTGAATAAATTCAAGAAGCATGATTTGCATTTCTTCTTTTGTAACTCTGAGCTAAGTTATCTCATTAGATGACCAGAACAGTGTCACTAATATTCATTAGTGACATCTTTTTCTTTTAAGGATTTTCATCTTATTTCAAAAGTGGCTCTGGTTATTCCCCAAAGCACATGAGAGAGAATATTGTGGTGGTGTTTAAAGGTTGATTTATTTCTTGAAAATAAGGATGCAACGTGAATTTTAAAAGTAGCAGTATGCGGAATTGAATACAGTCATCTCTCAGTATGAGGGAAAGATCAGAACCCTACCATCACCCAATACCAAAATCCACAGATGCTTCAAGTCCCTGATATAAAATCGTGCTGTATTTGCACATAACCTATGCATATCCTTTCCTATATGTTAAATTATCTCTAGATTACTTATCACTAATACAATGTAAATGTTGTTGTATTGTATTGCTTTTTATTTGCATTATTTTTAATTGTTGTGTTTTCTATTTTTTCCAAATATTTTCAACTTGTGGTTGGTTGAACCTGCGAATGCAGAGCCTTGAGGATACAGCCAACCTTACAACTTTTTGTATTTTACTTAAATAAGTTTGCCTTTGCCTTAAGTTGTTTTGGTGTTTGTCCAGACTTTGGTTCTTATTGAAAATAATTTCTTTTCTCATTGTAAAAATAGGTTTATGACTTTCAAGAAAAAAACTAATTTCTGAGTAAAGAGAAAATAAAGGAAAATACTATAATTAGGCTAGCTGGAGAAGTGTTTCCTGAAGCTCTATGCAGTTACTGAAGTTTGGCTGTAATTTGGCTCTCAGCAAGGCAAAGAGAGATACCTGATTGATAATAAGATTTATAACATTCATAAGTTAAAACTATACCAATTGCTTAGGAAAAGGAATTTATTCTGTTACACTGAAGTCTGAGAGAAATGTCTTACATAGGCCCTTATAAAGGAGACATTGACGGGCTTTCTTCAAGTAAATGTAATAGGTATTTTGAGTGACATAACTCTTAGTCACAACTGGGTAAAAATGACTCTTTAGAAAACAGCACTGTCCAATAAAAATATAACACAACATATGTAATTTCAAATTTTCTAGTAGCCACATTAAAGTTAAAAGACACAGGTGAAATTGATTTTAATAACATTTTCACCTGATACATTCAAAATATAATCTCAACATATAATTGATATGAAATTATGGATGGTGTTTTATCTTTTTTTCATACTAAGTCTTCAGAATCTAAGGTGTATTATACTTGGAGCACATCTGAATTCAGATCTTAGATTTTCATTAGAAATAGTCTATATATTTCATAAAATTTACAGTTGAAAAAATAAATTCGTATACCCAAGTTCCAAATACACTTAAGGTTTTCTGGTAATTGAATTTCAGATATCAATTTTTCAATTTAAATTAATTTCAAGTGCTCAATAGCTGTATGTGGCCAGTAGCTACTCTATGGAATAGTGCAGTTCTAGAATATCTAGAGTCAGAAAAATCTTACCCAGGAGTACACATCAGAATCACCTGATACCTTCAACATATTTGACCATGGAAATGATTCAGTACATCTGGGGTGGTGCCTTGGAATATGTATTTTGGAAAGTTTCCCAGATACATTCTGATTTATACACTTGACTGAGAAGAATTTAGTACTTCAGAAGAGAAAATGAGCTGCATATACTTAATGTAACCGTGAGTAGTGGTTCTTGCAGCCAGGCTTTGTACAACAGTTCAGCATTAAGAGCCCAAAGTACAGGTATTCAACATTCCTAACTTGAAAACTCTTAGAATTGAATTTTGAATTGGCTAAACCCTGTGCTGATTTGAAAGGGAAGGTTTACATGGGGAATAAATAATGGTGAGACTGTCAATAAATGCAGAGAATTGTGGATTTCAAGATATAAACCCTGTGGCCCCTTTGGAGAGGCTTCTTGAAGGATACAGGAATTAAGCTAGGCCTTTTACAAATTGGTAAGATTTAGATGGGGGAGCATTCCAAGTATAGGAACATTAGTACAGGTTCAAGTTATATTGGAGAAGAAATTTTGAAGTGAGATGGAAAGCCAGAGTAAAGGAGAAAATTTTGAATGTTGTTTATTTAAAGGGCAGCCTGAAGATACTTGGATATTTGAGAGAAGATAGAATTTGTCATTTAGGAATGCTTTTAGCTACAAAAACAACCAAAAACAAAAAACAAAAAACAAAAAAAAAACCACACACACAACCCCAAACAACCCCAGCTAACAGTGACTTTATCACTAAAGATATTTAATAACGTAACAAGAAATTGGGAAAAAGGCATTCTGGCCTTTTTCACTAGTCTAGCAACTTAGTGATGTTATCAAGCAGCCAGGTCTTTTTCGCTGTTGGAGTTAGGCTTTTTATCTTTGTGCTTGTTGCTCAGTAGTTTCAAGATAGCTATGTGTGTGACTCTAGGTATCACAACCAATTCAAAGACAGGAAGGGCAAGGGATGAGGACTGGCATGGAGGGCATGGCAGGGACAGCCCATCTACCAGTTTCCTTCCTCAGCTCGCTCTTATTTTCAGCATAGGATTACATTTCCTAGAAGCCCCCGTCAGTCTTCCATATACCTCTTTGTCCAGAACTAGGTCACATGGCTAGTACTAGTTGCAGTGGAGTTTACTGTAGCTCAATTGTCTTCTTAGCTGTGTTAAACATTGCTTCATTTTAAAATACTCTTAGGAAGGAATGAAACAAACATGGCATGTATTAGTTAACATTGAGTTTAGCTATTAGTAACTGTAAAATCACACTTAGTGGATCAAAATAAATAAAGAGTTGATATGATTCTGCAACAAGATATTTGGAAAGTGGAAGTCCAGGGCCAGTACAGTGGCCTGAGAAATGCCTTCAAAGGACCAGTATCCTCCTACTTGCTCTATTTAGTTTATGGATTTCCTCCTTATGGTCCAAAGATTATTGTATAATAATTCCAAAGATCACATTGTGTTCTGGGTGGTGAAAAAGTGGATGGGCGAAAGGGTTTTCCCTAGCAGTGCTTTGAGAAAGGACCCTTCCTCCCCAGGTACTTTCACCTATATCACCATTGACTTGAACTATGTCAAGGGTCTTTGCGTAGCTATATAAGTTGAGTATGTTTTCCAGGTCTTTATTGTAAAGGCCCAGAATTCATAATTAACAGTGAGCAAAAGAACACATTCCCACCTTGTAGCCAGCCTTTCAAACAAAGTCATTTTGTGTCCCTCTGTTGTGTGTGCAGCTACTTCTTCCTAAGCAGAGTGCTGGTTTCCAATCATAGCTTGCATTATAAACAACATGGCTTCAAATAAGGCAAATCATGTTCCTTAATTTAAAACATCTAATTCACATGTAGAAAACCTACTGTTACACTAAAAATACCTGTATTTTCACTCAGTAGGATATTAACTAGTTATTAAATATTTACGAAGGCTATGCACAAAATGTCCTATATACCACTCATCTTCAGTTTACAAATCCAAAAGATTCTTTGTCTTCATCTTACTTGACCTCTCAGCAGCACTTAAAACAGTACAGCAACTGGCCTTCTTTGAAACACTTTCTTCTTTTGGTTTCTGTGACACCATATACATGATTTTCTTTCTATATCATTAGCTGTACTCTCTCAGTTTTTTTGCCAACTCTTTATTTGTTTTTTAAATATTAACCTTCTTCATAGCTCAGTCTGTGCTCTCTTCTGTCTCTCATCTCTTTTCTAGAATTGGATCAGTTCCCAGGCTAAATACCACTTAAATGCTGATGAGCCCCAAATTTGTATTTCTAGCCCAGACTATCTCCTCTGAATTCCTTAATCACTTGGCCAGTTATTTTTACATCTCCACTTAAAAAAAAAACTCACAGACATGTCAAATGATCCTATTGATACCATCGTCATTCTCCCAGTTTGTTAGTCAGATGTGGAATAATCTTAACTCCTCAGTTTCTCCATCATTCATATCACATACCTCAGCAAGTTGTATTTTTTACCCCTAAAATACATAGTTGGTCTTCCATATTTGTAGGTTCTGTGTCTGTGGATTAACCAACTGTGAATTGAAAATACTCAGGAAAAAAATTTCACAAAGTTTCAAAAAGCAAAACTTGAATTTTCTGCAGTCTGAGTACTATGTTGGATCCACACAAATGAAGTAATATGTAGTCATTTGTATTAGCTATTAAAAGTAATTAGAGGCGATTTAAAGTATATATAGGAGGATGCACTAGGTTATATGGAAATACTGTGCTATTTTAGATCAGGAACTAGAGCATCCTTGGTTTTTGTTATTTGTGGGCAAGGGTCAGAGGGCAGGGTCCTGGAGCATAGCCGCCACTAATACCTAAGGATAACTATATTTAATGGAAACATACTTTCTTCACTGCCTCCACCCCTGTCTAGGCTTTTGTCTTCTCAACTGAACTATTGCAAAGTCTTCTAACTGGTCTGTCAGCTTCTGTTCCCAAAGAAAAAATGCTTTATCCATACAACAGCCATGATGACCTTCAGTGTAAACTGGATTGTGCCCCACTGCTGAAAACTTGAATGGTTTCACAGAACACTTAAGTATTTAAAACCCTCCTCAGGCTGTGTGAGATCTGCCTCTTGCTTGCTCTTCAACCTCATTGATGGCTCTCTTCCTCAGTTACCATTCTGTTGTGGTTTATTTATTTTTTCCTAGATGTGCCAAGGCTTTTTCTTTTCTGCTTTGGAATCTTTATGCATGAAGTTCCTGCTGCCTAAACTGTTCTACCACATTCTCTTTGCATTTCTGACTCCTTCGTCAGGTCTCAGTGCAAGCATCACTTTCTCAAGTTCCCTTCCCCCAGGTTTCCTATTCTAGGACCCTGTTGACTCTGTCGTTTCTTTATAGCACTTTCCCACAAGTTGTCTTTTGTTTGCTTGTTTACCTGTCTTCATTTCTGTGCTGTTAGCTCCATGTTGTCAGAGATCCATCTGTGTTTTACATCATGTGTACCCAGTAGGTGTCTAGGGTAGGTGCTCAAAAATTTTTTTTGAATTCATGATTAATACCTTGGAGAAATGCTTATATTATTTGGAGGAAAACAAAGATTTCTGTTCTAACACAGCCTGATCATACTGTGTTAAAAACATTAATGTACTTTAGTTAATAGGAATCCAATTTTTTTTCAATTAAAGAAAAAAACTCTTCTAATTCACAGTATTATACCTGGGCACAACCAGAGATCATTGAATGCAACCACTACTTCCCTAATAAGGGAACATAGAATATAATATGCTACTATATATTTTTACAAAAAGTTTTAGTGTTTACAAAATACGTACATATTGTCTCATTGAGCTTTACAATAGTCTTCTGAGTAGTTAGGGTATTTAACTTCACGTAAGCACTGGTCTTCCAGGCATGTGACTTTGCGGGGCAAGTCATTTGCAAAATGAGACAACGATGGTGGTGTGGGTATCCATTGAATTAATATATATGAAAATATTTTGGAAACTACACAAAACAAAACAGATATTGGTGGTAATGATATTACAACAAAGAAACTTAGCTTCCAGAAGAGTTAAGTGGCACGTCTAGGATGTCGCAGGGATTAAGTGGTAGGGTTGATAACCAAACCCAGGCTGTATAGTGAAATGGAAAAATCAAAGGGTTGAATAGTAACATATTAGAATGTCTTCATAAATAATATGTATGGTGGGAGTGGGAGCTTGGGTTTTGAAATTTTGTAATTTAAAATAGTAATGTCATGCTTTATTAAATGGGTCATAATACACTGTATGCATTAAGTATACACTGAGCAAATAAGAGTGCCATGACACCTTTTTATAAATTTGATAAAGAATTAACTTGCTAGCTATACATTAAACGTTTAACTGTTTTTTCCATCTTAAGAGTTGGAAGAAAAATGGAAGGTGATTTTAATGGTCTAGAATACATTGTAATAAAAGGTGCTTAAGCAGCAGCTTTTTCTTCATTTTTCTCTTCCTTTAGCAAACAGAGGCTTTGAGAATTTCCTCATATACACCTGATTCCTCTTAGAAGCACTATAAAAGCTGTTCTATTGCATGTTTGTTAATCATTGTGGTTTTTACCCACTACAAAGAATTTATAAAATAGACTATTATTATATAATAATACATTTAACCATTAAGTAGCAATAGACATTTCTTTTCATGTAGGAAATATTAAAAAGTAGCAAAAAGTCATCTATACCTCCCAAAGATAGCCTGTGTAAACATTTTGGTTTCTGTCTTGCCAATCTTGCAATTAACTATTAGAGATAAGTCTTGAATCAACTTTTTCCTTCTCTTCTTCAGAATTCCTTTTTTTTTTTTTTTCCTTTTTTCAGAACAGCAGTCATAGCTGATTGCTTCCTTGAGGGCTATATTTGATCTAACAATGGTGCTATTAAGACTACACTAGATACTATACTTAGAATTATAAGTCACACTTCATGAAACAGCAGTGTAAACAGTTACCAAATACTATTAACTGCTGAATAAAAAGGAGCTTTAAAAATTCATAGAATTAGGCTGAGCACGGTGGCTTACTCCTGTAATCCCAGCACTTTGGTAGACCGAGGCAAGTGGATCACAAGGTCAGGAGATCGAGACCATCCTGGCCAACATGGTGAAAACCAGTCTTTACTAAAAATAGAAAATTGGCTGAGCGTGGTGGCGTGTGCCTATAGTCCCAACTACCCAGGAGGCTGAGGCAGGAGAATCACTTGAACCCAGGAGGTGGAGGTTGCAGTGAGCCGAGATTGCACCACTGCACCGCAGCCTGGCAATAGAGCGAGAGTCCATCTCAAAAAAAAAAGTAGCCTGGCATGATGGCAAGTGCCTGTAGTCCCAGCTACTCAGGAAGCTGAGGCAGGAGAATCGCTTGAACCCGAGAGGCAGAGATTGCAGTGAGCCGAGATCGTGCCACTTCACTCCAGCCTGGGTGACAGAGTAAGACTCTGTCTCAAAAAAAAAAAAAAAAAAAAAAAAAAAAATCATAGAATTAGTAGGAAAATCTGGTTGTAGAATTATGGTTGAAGTCAGTAATTTGGTGGAGAGCAGAAAACAAAGGAATAAAAGGCAGTGAGAATTGAAGTCTGAGGTACTAGAATCACAGAACTGAGGAGCAGTAAGGGAGCTGGACTGGCAGTCTGGATTCTTATATATCTCCCCAGTTTATGGACTAGGGAATTGAGCCTTCAGCAGTGAAGTGACTTACCCAAGATTATATAGTCAGCTAGTGTAAAAGCCAGGGCTAGGGTAGTCCACGGTTCCTGACTTACAGTTTAATCTTTGTTTCCTCTACAAGAAGTAGCAAGAACTGGGCTTGACATTATAGAAAATGTATTCTACAAATAGTAACTTTATATGAAGTTTGTGGCACCTAGATTCTCTTTAACAATAGTTGGGTCTCTGTGGAAAAGGAAAGAAAATACAGTAAACTTTCCTTCAAATGCCCAAATTTGTATTCTGACCAATTCCTTTTTGGTATCATTACTCTTTCTTTGTGATTTCATCATTCTAAAGTGTACTACATATTAGAATAACTGATAATTATAATTGAAATGATATAATATGGTATATATTAAATATTAGTTTGGAAGTACAGTCTCACAGTAGGAAAGAACAAGATAGAAGTTATTGTTATAAAACCTAAAAATTGCACCGTACACACAAAAGATACTGAAGAAAGCATTACAGATCACAAAAGACAGTAAAGTGAATTATGAGCTGGCATGAGTATCACTGGGTCAGGAGAGATGACAAAGCCATGGCCAATATTATCCCTTCAGGTAGTGGCCATGTGAAGCCAATTTTGGAGTGAGGAAAATGCTTTTTAATATTTCTGTGTTAATCCAAAGAACACCTCAGTATTTATAATGAAGCAAAGATCTTGGTCTAATTTAAGAAGGTGTTAGTTCAAGGTCTGTAAATATATGGCACCCTTGTACCTCATCACTGCACCCACCATACTCCCTGCCCCCCAGCCATACCTTTACTCATGACAGACATGAATAATTAATAACAACTCATTTTACACTGAACCTGGAGTTTAAGATCCTTCTTAATGGAGCATATTTTCACCAGCTGCTATAAATTATTGGCAAGTGATAAACTTTGTTTTCCAGGCTGGCATTAGATATTTTCTGGATATTTTTCTTTCTAAAGTAGACTAATGTAAAAGTAAGTCAATCAGTAACCATACATGAAGAGCTAACTACTCAATTGCTAGTAAGAAAGGTTTTTTTCTCTATGGCACAGTTTTATCTAATTGGATGCTAGTATTTATCTAATTGGTTGCTAGTAATTTTACTAATATAGAAATACAAGATACTACTTTGTGGGTTTTTTGTTTGTTTGTTTGTTTGTTTGTTTGTTTGTTTGTTTGTTTTTGAGACAGAGTCTTGGTCTGTCTCCTAGGCTGGAGTGCAGTGGTGCAATCGGCTCACTGCAACCTCTGCCTCCTGGGGTCAAGCTATTCTCCTACCTCAGCCTCCCAAGTAGCTGGAACTACAGGCACACACTACTATACCCAGCTAATTTTTTGTATTTTTATTAGAGATAGTGTTTTACTATGCTGGCCAGGCTGGTCTCGAACTCCTGACTTCAGGTGATCTGCCCACTTTGGCCTCCAAAGTGCTAGGATTACAGGGGTAAGCCACTGTATCCGGCCACAAGGTACTACTTAGGATGCATACCACTTTATTCCAGAATCACATTTATAATGCCCTAGTTTTCTGGAAATCCCTAGGAGTTTTAGAAAATGGTAGAATTGTTAAGAATTTATTTTTAAATCTAACCTGTATATAATTTAATGTTGGATAATTGCATGGAAATTGTATATAACGAATATGTGAAATCGTGTTCTGTCATCTCAACTTCTTGAATGTTGTGATATTTCAACCATTCATTCAATAAAATATATGGGAGGGCAAGTTATAACTAAGCCAAACCAGTTGTTCTAGGTAGTGATTTCCCCCCAACATTAAGGAGACTATTTTTTATTAAAAAATATATAGCATATATAGTCATGTTTCTCAAAGAGAAGGCAGTATTATTGGGGGTATAAGAACCATTTTCTAAGTAGAGATATCCATGCTTTTGTCCCAGAGGACAGACATATTAGATTCTTGGAAGAGGAGTCCCAGGCCAATAAACAGAACTTGAAAAAGCTCCTTAGATGATTTTGAATCTACCTTGCCCTCAAGGACTGCTGAGATATGGGAACTTCAAGAATTTAGATTCTAAAATTGAGTTTGTTTTCCAGACAGAATTCTCAAGAGAGAATTACTGTGGAAAGCTACTATAGACCATTTAATCCATTCATTGTGATAAAATGGCAGTCATTCTTAGTTTGCTACAGGTGTATGTTTTACATAAATCTTGGTGTTTCAGAGGTTTTAAATACCTTTTAATTATTGAGTAGCCTTTTTAGAGAGTTTTTATTTAAATCATTGGCTTAGCTTAATTAAATGGTCCCATATTTCTGAATCAGATGGCTGTTTTGATATTTAATAATCTGGCCCTTTCAAGTTAGTACTGTTACCTGAAATATAGAATTATATGTTACCAAATTGTATATATATGTGCATGTGTATTTCAGGCCACATGCACATGTGTTGTGTATGATCAGATCCTTAGAAGGCGGGAATGATCAAATGCATTATAAGCTGTTTCTGTAATCTCTGTTGTTTATAGCTATAAATCATGTTCATTGTGGAAATTTGGAAAAATGTGAAAAAAGATAAAGGAGAAATTTGAAATCACTCATTACGCTATCACTCAGAAATAATAGCTGTTGTGTTACTTAGTTTCTTCCTGGTTCAGTCTTTGGAGGTTCTATGTTCCCAGGAGTTTATTCATTTCTTCCAGGTTTTTTAGACTGTGTGCATAGAAATATTCATAGTAGTCTCTCAGGGTTTTCTTGTGTGTGTATTACTCTGGGGTTGGTGTTAATGCCACCTTTGTCATTTCTTGTGTTTATTTGGATCTTCTACCTTTTTTCTAATTAGTGTTCTATCTTATTTAATCTTCAAATAAGTAACTCCTGGATTTGTTGATCTTTTGTACGTTTTTTTCACATCTCAGTTTCCTTCAGTTCAGCTCTAATTTTTGTTATTTTTTGTCTTCTGCTAGCTTTGGGGTTAATTTGCTCTAATTTTTATAATTCTAGGTATAATGTTAAGTTGTTAATCTGAGATCTTTTGGACTTTTTGATATGGTTATTTAGTGGTATAAAGTTCCCTCTTTATAAACTTCCCCCTTAGCCATGTCCTAGGGATTTTGGTATGTTATATTTTTGTTCTCATTAATTTCAAAGCATTTCTTGATTTCTGCCTTAATTTTATTGTTTACCCAAAGGTAATTCAGGAGTAGGTTGTTCAATTTACATGTAATTGTATGGTTTTGAGTGATTTTCTTAGTAGTAATTTCTGTTTTTGTTGTGCTATGGTCCAAGAGTATATTGGCATAATTTCAGGATTTAGCTGAGGATTGTTTTATGGCTGATTGTGTGGTCTATTTTAAAGGATGTGCCATGTGCAGATGAGAAGAATGTATATTCTGTCGTTTTTGAGTGGAGAGTTCTGTAGATGTCTGTTAGATCTATTTGGCATCAAGTTCAGGTCTTGAAAATCTTTGTTTTCTGTCTTGATTATCTGCCTAATATAGTCAGTGGGATGTTGAAGTCCCACACTGTTATCGTGTGGAAATCTGTCTCTTTGCAGGTCTCTGAGAACTTGTTTTGTCAGTCTGAGTGCTCCTGTGTTGGGTGCATAGATGTTTAGGATAGTTAGATCTTGTTGAATTGATCCCTCTACCATTATGTAATGTCCCACCTTTGTCTTTTTTGATCTTTGTTGGTTTATAGTCTGTTTTGTCTGAGATTAGGATAGAAACCCCTTCTCCCTTCTTTTTTTTTTTTCCCCTGTTTCCCATTTGCTTAGTAGATTTTTCTCCATCCTTTACTTTGAGCCTCTGGGTGTTACTGTATGTGAGATGGATCTCTTGAAGGCAGCATACGGATGGGTCTTACTTCCTTATCCACTTTGCCACTCTATGCCTTTTAATTGGGGCATTTAACCCATTTTCATTCAAGGTTAACATTGATATGTGTGGATTTGATCCTGTCATTGTATTGTTAGCTGGTTATTATGTAGTATTATGTAGACTTGTTTGCATCATTCTTTTATAGTGTCAATGATTTATGTACATTTGTTTTTTTGTAGTATGTACTTCCGTGTGTTTTTGTAGTGGCTAGTAATGGTCTTCTTTCCTTTCCATGTTTAGTACTCCTTTAAGGACCTCTGGTAAGGTAGGTCTGGTGGTAGCAAATTTTCTTAGCATTTTCCTATCTAAAAAGGATCTTATTTCTCCTTTGCTTATGAAACTTAGTTTGGCTGGATGAGAAATTCTTGGTTAGAAATTGTTTTCTTTAAGAATGCTGAATATAGGTCCCTAATCTCTTCTGCCTTATAGGATTTCTGCTGAAAGGTCTGCTTTTAGCCTGAAGGGGTTCCCTTTGTAAGTGACCTGCCTCTTCTCTCTAGCTGCTTTTAACATTTTTTTTATTTCATTCTGACCTTGGAGAATCTGAGGACTGTGTGTCTTGGGGATGGTATTCTTACGTAGTATCTTGCAGGGGTTCTCTGCATTTCCTGAATTTGACTGTTGGTCTCTTTAGTGAGGCTGGGGAAATTTTCATGGACAATATCCTGAAATAGGTTTTCCAAGTTGCTTACTTACCCTCTTTCAGAAATGCCAGTTAGTCATAGATTTAGTCTCTTTACATAACCCTCCATTTCTCAGAGGTTTTGTTCATTCTTTCTTATTCTCTTTTTTTGTTTGTTTTTGTCTGACTGAGTTCAGCAAACCAGTCCTCAAGCTCTGAGAGTCTTGCCTCAGCTTGGTCTATTATGCTGTTAGTACTTGCAATTGTATTATGAAATTCTTTTAGTGTTTTTTTTTTTTCAGCTCTGTCAGATCAGTTTGGTTCTTTCTTATAACGACCATTTCATCGATCAGCTCCTGCATCATTTTATAGTATTCCGTAGATTTCTTAGATTAGGTTTCAGCTTTCTCCCGAACCTTGGTGATCTTCATTTGTAGCCATATTCTGAATTCTACTTCTGTGATTTCAGCCTGGTTGGATGATCTCTGCTGGGGAACTAGTGTGGTCATTTGGAAGAAAGAAAACACTCTGGCATTTGGGGTTGTCGAAGTTCATGCACGGGTTCTTTCTCATCTGTGTGGGCTGATGTTCCTTTAACTGTGGTATAATTTGAGTACAGTCAGTTGACTTCTTTTCTGGATGTTTTCAGAAGGCCAAGGCTTTGTGCCTTGGCCTTTTATTTGTGCAGGGTCTTTGTCACTGTGTTCTTGTCCTTGGTTTCACAGCGGGGTATTTTAGCAAAGTATTTTTGGTGAAGTTTAAGCTATGATCCAGTAGATGGTGCTTAAGGGTAATGGCTAGTAGGTAGGCTTTTACTCTACTGCGTGGCCCCTCTGTGCTTCCTCACCATTATAGCTATGCTTCCTCTTCATGCTCTGAAAATATGGGGTCCTCTCCCACTTAAGTGCTGGCTACACATCTGGCCTTGGCACTCCCAGGCTGTACACTGCTGCCCTTGGATGAGCTCAGGCTTTATGTTCCTTTTCCAGCTTGAAGGCAGCAGGGGAAAAGGGACCTTGGCAGTGGCTGTGGAAGAGGGCCTTTCACTTGCCTCTTGGAGTTCCACCCAGAGAAATGCAGACCGTCTACCAATCAGTGTGATTGGCTGGAGCTGGGGTAGGTGGGGGGTGATGGCAGTATAGCGGACTCAAGCCAGAGAACCCTGCGTCATGACAGCAGTGGAGAAAGAGGACTTTGAGGGGAAACAGTCTGGCCTCTTCTCCTTAGGGCGGCTGTGGCTTGCTATAGGTATAGGTAAAGCACTCAGGGGTCGTTGCTCCTTCCCTAGTCCGAGGGCAGCAAGGGCAGTACAGCTGAAGTGGCAGAGGGGCTTTCAGTTGTCTTCACCTGAGAGAAATGCAGGGTCACTGCTACCGCGAATGTTCAGCCAAGGACTAGGGAGGCTGCGCTGCTGGCTCGAGCTTGGGGCTCTGTTTCCTGGAAAATCCGGGGGTTGAGGATCCATAGTGAGAAGAAGCTGAGCTCCTCTGTACAATGACTGTCATGCTCTAAGTGCCAGTAAAGCTCTTAGGCTCTTTGTTTCTTCTCCAGTCCAAGAGCAGCAGGGATAGAACTGCTGCTCTTGGTTGCCTCTTGGAGCCCTTCCCTAGGGAAGCACAGAGTCACTAGCAGTGGGAATGCCCAGCTGTGGGTAGGATGGCTATTCTATGGTCCCGAGTGTAGGTGTGCCTGGTGAAGAATGGGGAGTGGGGTCTCTGAAGAGAGACTGGGCTCCTCTCCATATGGTGGCTGTGGTATGCTGGAGTTGCGATCAGGCCTTCTATTTGTTCCTCAGCTTGAGGGTAGTAAGGGCAGTATCACTGCATCTGCAATGATAGAGGGTCTGTGGTTCTGGGATTTTCCCCTCAGAGAAATGCAGAGCCACCACCCACTGAAGTGTTCGGGTAGGGACAGGGTGGATATGCTGGGAGCCCAGGTTGAGAGGCACCCTGCTCCTACCCAGAGGTGAAAACCCATGTGGAAAACAGTCTGGCCCTTTTTTCATAAGGCTGCTGCGCCTTGCCAGGGTCCCTGTCAGTTCCCAGCCACTAAGCTGCCTTCTGAGCCTGAAGGCAACAGGAAAGAGGACTGCTGAGCAGCAAAAATGGCAGCCTGTCTGCTCCCTCTGGGAGATCCATCCCAGGGAGGTGCAAAGCTGCTGCCAGCCTGAGTGTTTGTTCATTAGGACAAGGTTGCTCCAACGATTTGACAGACTGGCAGGTTGCTATCATGCCAAAAGGTTGGCTGACTTACTCCATCCATATTTTATAAAATTTTATGGCTGTATAATGTTCTTTCAAGTTAGTCTGCCATATGTTTTCTTTTATCTTCTGTTTTTCTAGATGTATTAAAACATTCACATTTTCTTTATCATGGTTAGGATTTTAGAAGACAATGTTTTTATATGTCATAGCTTTTTTTCTTCTGCCTTTTTTGAATTATTTACATTGAATCAATTTCTAGGAATGGAATCTATCAGTTAAAAAGAGGGAATATTTTTTACAGTTTATGGTATTAATTGCCAAATGACTTTTCAAAAGGTTTTACACTGTTCAAGTGCTCCTCTCCTCAAATCTGTCTACTCACTGGCCGTCAGAACTTATTCATTCAGTCAGGGTTAGGAGGCAAAATAGGAGGTTGAAATTTAAATCTATCTGTCTTGTTACTTTGTTGGTGTCTTTTGTCATATTTTCAGCAGAGCAAGATGTTAACACTAGCATTTCAAAAGATATTTTAAAAATTCAAAGATTTATTGATTTGAATTAACTGCGGGGTATTTGTGGAAGTAAAACTTTATATCATGAATATAAGCTTGAAAAGAAATTACTGTTCAGGAATTAGATTTTAAAATAAACTTTTGAAATCTTCGGATGTTAGTATAGTCTTCCCCCTACTCTCTGCCCTACTCGTCTTAGGAAATTTTATTCTCAGTCCATTGGTTCTACCATTGCATAAAATACTTTGACTTTTTTTTTGCCTTTTTTTTTTTTTTTAATGCCCAAAATGTGACACATTTTGTCCTTTGATGTTTGGACTCATTTTGAAAATAAGCAAAAATCATTCAAAACAAAGTCTAAAATAAAATGGTGATAAACTGCATAATACTATTCTGGGCTTTAAAGAAAAAGCCAAATGTGATTTGTAAAATAATAAGTCAAGGTTAGTAAATAAATACCATGTAGAAATGAGGTGATAGAGAACAATAAGGGAAATACTCCTAAACTAAGTTTCAAAATACTTCCAAAATATACAGGATTTGACTCTTTTTTTTCCCCTTCGGTGGCAGCAGTTGTGCACATCCAGACCAAAGGGACCACTTTGAAGAACCACTCATATGCATGTAAAAAAGTTCTATTTTTGTTACAGACTCATGATTTTATAGTCTTTGTGTATGAAAGCAAAGAAAATAATATATGATTATATAATTTCTTGCATTTAGATATCTTTTAGACATTTTTAACCACATAACATCTTCAGTTAGTTGTGTTTTCAAATGATTTGAAATACCCTATTTGCTGAGTGGTTTAAACTGTGTGAAGTTATTCCGTTGTCTTAGATTTCTCCAAGAATGTACTCTTGATGGTTCCTCACAGTAAAAGGCTTAGCAAGGATTCTCAACCAAGGCAATTTTCCCCCTAGGAGACATTTGGCAGTGTCTGCATATGTTTTTTTATTGCCATAACATTATGGGGGGGGTGGGGGGGGTGCATGGCAAGGGGAGAATGCCACTGATATCTAGTGCATAGAAGCAAGAGATGATATACATCCTGCAATGCACAAAACAGCTCCCGGCCCCCTCCCAAATGGAATTATCTCGTCTAAAATATCAGTTGTGCTGAGGTTGAGAAACTCTATCTTAGCATAAGATCTTGGATTCAGAAACGGCTGTATTCAGTTTCCCACTTACCTTTGGCAAGATGTTTAACCTCATTCAGGCCTCAGTTTCCTTATCTGGAAAATAAAGATAGTAATATCTACTTTATATATTTATAGTTGGCACAGTTTCTGAGACCATGGTAAGCAGTTAACTCATATTGTTCTTATTGTTATCACCACCAATAATATCAAGCACATCAAAAATTACTAAAATTATAAAGTTTGATGGGTACTTAAAAGCATCTATAGTTTTTATATTTCTCTACTAATTTTGCTCATTTAAGAATTCATATATCCTTTGTGAAATACTGTGTTGTTGTTAAGTATGACTAGAAGTTTTTGTTTTCCACATATTTTCTGTTTACACATGATTCAGACTATTTATACTTATATTATCAAAATAATAATGGTTTAAATGCTGTGAAAAATTTGTAGAATGATTGGACATATTTGGAGGACCCTGAGTCTTCAGAATAAGGATTGTTAGTAAGCTTATGTGATCTTGTCTGTGATCATGGTAATTATGGTATTTTTCTTTTTCTTTCTAATGGCCCCCTGATGATTTTATTGACGTACTTTAGGGAGCATGAACAGTACTTGTACCATGCCTTCATTAAAGATGTTTAATATGCCATAAAAAAATTGTGAAAAACTGGCTAATGGTGGAAAAGAAAAAGTAGAAGGAAGCAAAGACAGAGGAATAGAGGGCATCATGATACATGCCCTTGAGGAGTTTACAGTCTAGTTGATAGGATACTTAAGTAGTACTCATGGATTTACAGACCTAAATGTGTGGCAAATTTCATGCATTAATATAAGGAAGGAAGTATTAATAATTGAGCAAGGTTAGGAAAAGGACAAATCAGGGACAGCAATTTTCTTTAATTGAATCTAATTACCCCTTACATATCAACATAGAACTAACAGTTTTAAGACTTAGAACATACATGATCATATTTATTTGATTTGATTTTTGCAGTAGTTTTAAATGGTAAATGAGCAGTTATGTAGTGTGCCTCCCAAATGCATGTAGGTAATGTATGTAATGTGAAATTATAGATTTAAAAATGTATTGGGAAAAATGTAATGGTAAAAATGTATTGGGGAATGTCAGTGTAGAATTTGAAGGGTTCTGTCTCCAGCACTATCTTGGCCAGTGTAGATAAATGTTATTTGCAGACCTTAAAGAGGATTGGGGGATTCACCAGAGAACCACATTTTGAGTAAAATATTGTAGAGAGACATGAAATTCCTGTACTTCTAAGATTCTGCCTGTACTCTGTAAATCACATTTTACTCACCACGCCTGTTTCTTTACCATGAACATCACATGTCTTTCACAAGGAAGCAAAGTACCTCCTAGCATGTAATTTTGTTTCTCCTTTAACTTTTCTGACCTGAAGAAATGTACAGTTTCAATGGGGAGACAAAGACCAACCAGCCAACAGAAAGCTGGTACTAAAATATGAGTAAGAAGAATACATTGATAATGTTTTTCTTTAGAGCCTGTTTGATAATATTTTCAATAAAGCATTTCTACTGATTAATTTGTAAATAATTAATTTCTAAATACATTAACTGCTTATTCCATGGCAGTTTACAGAATTATTTGAAATGTCAGTGGTTAAAGAAACCTTAGACAACATTCTCTTTATATGATCCATGCTTCCTGCCCTTAAATTTTTTTCTAAAATCTTCCTGTTATTTTTCTAAATCTAGAATATGAACGCCTTAAGGAACAGCAGCTGAATTTAAAAAGTACCTAGTGAAAGACTGAAAGAATCTCCAAATAATACCTTTTAGAAGAATGACCTTAACGGTTGTGATCAGAAATCAGGCCAAGTCATGGAAGAGATCTGAGATTAAATCCTTTATCACCTAAAATATTGTCAGTGTTTTTGATTATAGCCATCTTAGTGGGTTGGAGATAGTATCTCACTGTGGTTTTGATTTTCATTTTCCTAATGACTAAATGATGCTGAGCATCTTTTCATGTGCTTATTGGGCCGTGTCACTTCCAATTTAAAATGTGTAATTGAGTAATGATTTTGCTTGTGATTTTTAGGAGAAAGGCTTATAAGTTTATTTATAGTACTGTAACATTTATGAGAATTAAAGGTTGACCATTTTTATCAGTTTATTCGATTTATAAGAATTATAGATAATTGGGAAGACCCACCAGCACTTAGTAGAAATTGAATCTGTTCAATTTATAATTGCAGTTTAAAATCTAAATTAAGCCAGTGGTAAGTGATCATTTTGACAGATTCGTAAGTTAAGTAAACACTAAAAGCTAACTTTAACACTTGGGACTAATTTTTTGAACTTGTAGTTTGATAAATCAAATATTAATTTAAAAATAAAATTTTTAGATACTATTTTTTGTACACAAAAACTACTCCTGGCACAAAAGCCACCTCCAGGGGCTCCAAAAGCAGCTCACATCTTCAACCTTCTAGCAAATGGCTTAACTTTTATCATCTAATTATTTATATTAGGCCAGCTCTAACATGCCTTTTCCTTTGCAGTAGATCTTTCAAGTTTTATCTTCTGTTCTCTTTTCAGGCTTTCTAGTTATAAGAACTGAACAATAGAACTAAGTATTTTAAAATGTTACTATGAAGAAAAACTTAAAATTCCTTTTTTTTTTAAAAAAAAAAAAAAGACCAAGGTCTTGTTCTGCCACCCAGGATACAATGCAATGGCATAGTCATAGCTCATTGTAGCCTCAAACTTCTAAGGTCCAGTGATCCTCTTACCTCAGCCTCATGAGTAACTGGGACTGCTGGAACATGCCACCACACATGGAGCTTTTTTTTTTTGAGGTGAGGCCTTGCTATGTTGCCCAATCTGGTCTTGAACTCTTGGCCTCAAGTGATCCTCCTGCCTCAGCCTCCCTGGTAGCTGCAATTACAGACATGAGCTGCCACCTCTCCTTAGGATTGCTGTGAGAATTTAATAAGTCAATACATAAAGACCTAAAAGAGGATCTGGCAAGAGTTATATGGATTAGCAATTATTAATAGTGTTATTACTTATTAATGTTACTTTTACAATATTAATACTAACATAATGTTACTGTTGCTAATTAATAATATAACTAATGTTAGTAACTAATAATGTTACTAACATTATTAATAATATTACTAGATCCTTACCAGAGGATCGAGTTATATGTATTAGCAGTTAATAATAATGTTACTACTTTGCACTGCATATTAGGTATATGTTATTCATATTATTAGATTAAATTCTGAGGAGTTTCCTAGGATACTTGCTGCCATATACAGCCCATTTTCTCCCCTTTGGAAAATGTAATCCAGATTGCAAACAATGGATTTACAAGTTAAGTCTTTGGGACATAAAAGTTTATAAATCAGCATTGGTTAGGCTCCAGATTATTCAGTATTTGCTAGATTAAAGCCACTGGTAGTAGAGTTATTCCTTGAAGGCATTAGTTCTTATGCACCTGAAAGTTTATGTATGAATATATGTGATCAAAATCACTAACCGCATTCATGAGCGAATAGTACTTGAATTTGAAAACAATGTTTGCTATCTTATTTAAGAGTGTCAAGATAAGAGTGTTTTGGCTACAATTCATAATAATTGTAAATCACTTTGAGTAGAATTCTGCCTTTGTTATTTTATAGTATTGATGCATGCATTTAATTTTTTCATGTACTTGCTGAAAGAAAATATAATCAAATACATAGCTAATTTCATGATCTCAGAAGCACATATTGAAGTGTACTTGCTAATTTCTGTTGCTTTTGCAGGTCTTGAATATTTAAGCATTTGTATGGTAGGTGCCTGAAAAATACATTCTGCATGGATAAGTTAATGTACAAGATTAACTAGTAGATTACTTACCTAGTGATAAGAGTCTAAATGAATATGCTGACAGATCAATGGAAGAACAAAGAAAGGATAAACGTGGGCAGAAGAAAAATTAATAAAACCTATTGACTGTGTAGCTATATAAAGATAGTTGTGATTAAAATGTGATTTAAAATCATATCTGCTACCAGCCATGTTCTTTATATCTTCTAACTTCTAGGATCATTATTATTCTCTTAATTCAATTAACCTATACCTGGGTACTTAGTTTTCACCTAACAAACATAACTAAAGCAGACCAGAAAAGGTCAGCATGCACATAGGTAGTGGGGTGTGTGTGTGTGTGTGTGTGTGTGTGTGTGTGTGTGTGTGTGTGTGTGTGTGTGTGTGTAGTGTGTAGTGTTAGTAAAGATTCCCTTTTAATAATGTTGAATTGCTATTGAAGAAAACTGAGAAAAAAATAATTTTACCGTATTTCCTAAGAGAGCAGCTTTTATGGCATATTAATACTTTGTAAAACTTAAGGACAATGTTTTTAGTATTGGTAAGTGTTCAAACATTAACATCTTTACTATTCTGAAAATAAAAGAAAATCTAATAAGCCAAGTGCAGTGGCTCACACTTATAATCCCAGCACTTTGGGAGGCTGCAGGGGGTGGATCTCTTTAGGTCAGGAATTCAAGACCAGCCTGGCCAACAGGGTGAATATCACTACTAAGAATGTAAAAAATTAACTAGGCACGGTGTCACATATCTGTGATCCCAGCTACTTGGGAAGCTGAGGCAGGAAAATCTCTTGAACCTGGGATGTGGAGGCTGCAGTGAGCTGAGATTGTGCCACTGTACTCTATCTAACCTGGGCAACAGTGCAAGATTGTTTCAAAAACAAAAACAAAAAAAAGGAAGGGGGGAAAGAAACATCTAATAGAAGAAATGAAAGGAAATGAAAGCGACACTAACACTGTCATTCTTGTAATGAGAGGCCCAGAGACGTCCAGAGACTAATTTAAATCTTTTCCAGACTTTGTATCTGTTTTGCAGTGTTACTCTGCATTATCATTGATCTGTGGTAGCAACTTCTGGAATCCCTCACATATTCTTGAGGATTGTAGAAATAGATAATTGTAAGTAATAGATGTGTGTATAGGCTGTATCACTGATTAAAAATAGAACATTTTAGTAATCTATAAAGAGGAAGACATTTGGTATATTAAAATAATAAAAAAGAAGAAAACTTAGGTAGATAGATGATAGATAGATAGATAGATAGATAGATAGATAGATAGATAGATAGATAGATAGATGATTGCTGAGAAATAGTTCAAGTCAGAGGGTTGCCATACCTATACCAATTTATTTAGAATTCTGTCTTCTCATTTCCTTATAACCTTAAGCAATTCTTTAAAAACTCTGAACCTGATTCTAAATTTGCAAAAAATGTAATGTGATCTTTCCTAGCTCAGTGCCAGGGATCCATTAGTTCTTGAATTGTTTCTCTAACAATGATGCATTCTGCTGTTTTCATGCCCGTGGCTGTGGATGATTGTCTAATCTGCACATACCAATCTTTCCTATTTATGAATATTATTTCTACTGTCTGTTTGTCATTGACTTTTCCCCAGGAGTTTATCTGTTCTTTTCCTTAGCTGTTTCTTTTTAAATTTTTTTATTTCAATTTTAATTAGCGCTTTACTATTCTGTAGTTCTCTTATTTCCCCTCTTTGGAGCCATCTGCTGCCATTTGTTTTGCTTTCTGTATTGTAATATGAAGTGTTTTGATGCTGCTAGATTTATATTCACTAACAAGAGTTTATGAGCATTCTGGTTTTTTTATAAAAAAAAAAAGCATAAATACTATGATGCCTTCCCCTTTAATAAATAGCACTTAATGTTAATTAGCATTCTTAGCTCAGAAAGTATGCATAGATGCAGAATTTTGTGCTCTATTTTATATAGTGACAGCAATGCACTTGTCACTTTTGCTTGTCTTTTTCCCTACTTGTTATGCAAAGCTGTCCTGCTGAATAATTTGTCATACCAATTCTAAGTAAATTGATAAATTATGTATTAGGATTTTAAAATTTAATGAATAACTATTAATAAAACACCATTGTATTCAAGTAAGAATTCATGAGTATTCCAGAGACATCAATTTGTAAATAAGAACCTCGATATTAAGAGCACGTGAGATCATGGCTCTCTGGGGCACCACTAAGTGACAGTATCACTAGTCACAGGTTGATGCAAATTGTCTGTGCGAGCTGAATAGGACTGCAAAGCAGAGGCAGTGTCAAACAATCGTTTTCTTCATAGACAGACAGAGTGTATTCTTTTTAAACAGGAGAACTTGCTATCACTTTTGAATAATGAGTTGACTGACAACATTACTATAAATAATAGGATGATTTTTAAAAAATTTTTTTTCTTTTTTCCCTCTTCAGGGCAACTGGTTTTTATTATCACTGTGGTGTGTTTCAGAGTTTGTATTCCAAAATAGTTGTGGAAAATAGTGAGTCTGTTATTACTTAACTGTGTATAACGGTAAAAAATATTAGAAAACATTTTTTCTTGGTGACTGTTGGTAGACCTACTTCCTGGTTATGCATGTAATGTCCAGTTACAGATATATCTTTGACATATTTTAGTAATGTTGGCTATAGCTTGGCATACATACTCTCATACATTATTCATTTATCCTTTCAAAGTATTATATACCTACTTTTTTCAAGCACTGTTACTGAGATTAACTATATGAATTAACTTAAAATGAATTATTTTTACTTTTTTTATTTAAAAGCAGGATTTAATTGAGAAACAAAACACAACCAAAGGAACCTCATCTCCACAATTGTTCTGTAGCCACAGACACATAATAAATGTGCCTGGTGTAAGAGAAGTAAGACCAGTTTAAGTTTTAAGATTGATGTTCTGCCTTCAAGGACCATGATTTAATTGGAGAGTTGGTAAGATACGGACATAAATGGTATCTTGCTACAGTAACTGATGTGATATAAATGATTATATATGTTATAATGTATTGTCTAAATTGAGGTACTTTTGAGAGTGAAAGGGGGTACTGTTCATGGTAATAGTGAGACAGCAAACATGAATCAGAATTGTCCTAGGCAAGCATGGACCCGATGGTGACAGTGATCCGATATGCCAGTGAGTGGATGGAAACTGAGGAAAGAATTTGTAGTGTAGGTTTGAGTGGTCACTTATACTTCAAAGATGACCTCAGAACTGAACAAGAACAATCAGAAAGTCATTCTGGTGATTCTTGCCAGGATAGGGTCTATAATGAATATATTGCTTTGGCTGAAATAGAAATTTGGATAGGGAATTAGTAGTAGTTGGACTGAAGAGTTTGGATTTTAAATTTGTGATCCTAAGAATTACTTAACCTCAGTGTCCCAGTTTACCATCTATAAAATGGAGATAACAATACCTGTCTTATAGGGTCCTATGATGTTCAACTGTGTGCCTCATAGAAAGTAATGTGCAGCACTTATAAGTGATCGGTAAATGTTAGTTGTCTACAGAATTTTAAACTTTTGAGAATGTCTTTGAGAGTGCGGGATGGATTGAGCTGAGAAACTGGCAGAGAGAATTTGAAAGAATTAGTAATTGGGCAAGGGCAAGTGAGAAAAAAGGGCAGGAGTAAATGATGACTGAGCTTTCAAGCCTAAAGGACTAGGATACCAGGAGAATTCAGAAGGAGTAAATAAGTCAGGAAAGATATCTGTTGTTAAGAAATAAGTTCAGTTTTAAACATACCAATTTTGAGGGGACAGGAGGCTATTTACCCAATCAGAAAGGGACAGCTGGCAGTTGGAGAAATGAAATGGCACTTCATGGATAATTAGTTTGGGAATGTTCCAAATGGGTGGCAGTTGAAGCCATGGGAGTGAATGAGATTTCTCAATGGTGGAGCAGGGGCCAGGATAGAGACTGATGAGTGAACCTCAGAAAAGCCCAAATTTGAAGTATAAAAGGAAGAAAACCCAACTAAAAGAGAGGCTCAAGGGATTAAATAAGCAAGAATAGGCTTCCTGAAGGATGTTTTACCAAATGCTAGTTCTGTGAGGTGATAACAGGTAATATGGGAAATAAAATTGGTTCTGTGGTTAAATACTCATTGACTGCAAGAATGCTGTGCCCTTTTAATATGTTACGTGACACATCTCCAAGAAGGAAACATATGAAGTAGTGTTTTATAGATTTATCTGACGTCAGAACCCCTTTCTCTAGCAAAATACTTCTTAGGGGTTGGTGTTCCAGAAAACACATTTTGGGAATTATAGGAACCTAATGTGGAAAGATGTTTAAGAAGTAAGGAGTTGAATTGTGTGGAATGTTGCAGAGACACTATGAGAAATGAGAAGGTTTTTGGTGTTTTCATTAGATAGTCATAAGTGATTGTTAAGAGCTAAGTTCAGTAGCATGGCTTCAACAGACACAGGTTTAAAAGGAATGAAAGATAAAGAGTTAATGATAAAGAAATGAAGGCACTGGATTTATTTCTATTTTACCTCTATTAATTCAAGTATAATAATATACTTAATTTTATTAATAGAGGTAATTTTACCTCTATTAATTCAAGTATAACATGTGACTAATAGGAATAAATTGGTCATTATTAAATGTTTGTGTGTCCTATGTAGATTATTATATTCCTAAATAACATTCTTTTTTACTTAATAATTTTCATATATTAGTGAGAAACTTTTAAGAGTCATCTGGAACAATACCTCTGAGAACGATTAATTTCCCTTTTCATAGGGTAAAGTCATACGTTAAAATTATCTTATTTTCTAGCCATGGCATCAAGCATTAAACCATTTCCACATGTTAAAAGTATGGGGAAAGATGCACCTTTTTAAAATCTGTGGGGTTTTTTTTGTTTGTTTTTTTTTTTTGAGACGGAGTTTCGCTCTTGTTACCCAGGCTGGAGTGCAATGGCGCGATCTCCGCTCACCGCAACCTCTGCCTCCTGGGTTCAGGCAATTCTCCTGCCTCAGCCTCCCGAGTAGCTGGGATTACAGGCACGCGCCACCATGCCCAGCTAATTTTTTGTATCTTTAGTAGAGACGGGGATTCACCATGTTGACCAGTATGGTCTCGATATCTTGACCTCGTGATCCACCCGCCTTGGCCTCCCAAAGTGCTGGGATTACAGTCTTGAGCCACCGCGCCCGGCCCTAAAATATGTGTTTTAACAGTGTCCATCTTATGTGAATTTTATTCTAATATTAAAGACCATCTCTGGGTATATTCTGCTCTTTCATGCAACAATGATACAAATATTTAATTCATAGTTATGCTCTAAAAGGGGGGAATCATTTTAATATTCCCGAACAATAAGTAGATTATCTTAATTACAGCTATTTAACCTTTTAAAAACATAACAATGCTATGTCATAGGACTTCTAGCTGACTTTACATTACAAGTGAAATTTTGTTTCTGTATCAATACATTGTGCCCAACAAATTTAAAATTGGCAAATCAACTTGAATTGTGTTGTACCCACGCTGTCTGCTGAGGTGGCTGAATGCCTTATAGCAAACCCAAAGTACTGTAAAGTTAGCAACTGTGTTTGATCATCTATTTGATCAAAGTACCTACTGTTTTCTAGTTCATCTAGCCTACTACCTTTTTTTTTTTTTTCTTTTTTTTGAGACCGAGTTTCACTCTTGTTACCCAGGCTGGAGTGCAATGGCGCAATCTCAGCTCACCGCAACCTCCGCCTCCTGGGTTCAGGCAATTCTCCTGCCTCAGCCTCCTGAGTAGCTGGGATTACAGGCATGCGCCACCGTGCCCAGCTAATTTTTTGTGTTTTTAGTAGAGACAGGGTTTCACCATGTTTACCAGGATGGTCTCAATTTGTTGACCTCGTGATCCGCCCACCTCAGCCTTCCAAAGTGCTGGGATTACAGGCTTGAGCCACCGCGCCCGGCCTAGCCTAGTACCTTTTTAACATACATTCATGTGTTCAGTCTTCTGAAGAATCAGCTGAAAGTAGAACAGTCTTGAACACACTAATAAAGATATAGCTCTCCTTCCCTTTTAGAGATTTTGGCATATGAAAGATTCTGAATTTTGCAGTGAAGAAACTTACATGAATTGAAATTTTCTTTTTTTTTTTAAATTGTGATAAAATACATATAACATAAAGTGTACCATCTTACCATTTTAAAATGCTTTCAGTGCATTTTAAAATACAATTCAGTAGTATTGTAGATTTATGATGTTTTGCTACCATCACCACCGTCAATCTCTAGAACGTTTCATCTTGCAAAACTGAAACTCTATGCCCATTAAACAATAATTCCCACCAGGCATGGTGGCTTAAGCACGTAATTCCAGCACTTTGGGAGGCCGAGGTGGGTGGATCACCTGAGTTGAAAAGTTCAAGACCAGCCTGACCAGCATGGTGAAATCCCACCTCTACTAAAAATACAAAATTAGCTGAGCTTGGTGGTGTATAGCTGTAATCCTAGCCACTTGGGAGGCTGAGGCAGAAGAACCCGGGAGGTGGAGGTTGCAGTGAGCCAAAGTCTCGTCATTGCACTCCAGCCTGGGCAACAAAAGGGAGACTATCTCAGGGGAAAAAAAAAAACAGCACACACACACACACACACACACACACACACACAGACGCACACACACACATAATTCCTCATTAAGCCCCACGTCCATCCCCTGGAAGCTGCGTTGCTTGAATTTTTTAACCCATTTCCAAGCTTATTTCACAGTAATTAAGAATTCTTTTTCTCTTAGCATCTCCTTATATTCCCTAGAAATTCCATGGATCAGAGTAATGCAGGATTAGTTTTCTGTTAGTATGTAGCAGATTAATGAAGGAATATTTTGTCTCAAAAGTTGTGTAAATCCTAAGAGAAAATAAGCTTTTTCTGGAGAGGCTATTTGAATAACATAGAAATTGAATATTTAGAAAGAAATAGGAGGAGTTTTGAGAGGGTGTTTTGGGGTGGCATCAAACAAACGATGCTGGAATAAGCCCTGACCTAGGAGGGAAGAAATCCAGGTTCTAGCTACCCTCTGGGGGCCTCTCTGCCCTCATCTTTTCCTTATCTTTTAACTGGACGAATTCTGAGACTCCTGGTTTTAAAAATTGTTCTGTGTTGAATGATTGAGGAATATTGTGAAAGGCATAGAATTTAAAGTAGTACTGAGAATTTGATAATAGCATAGAATAAGTAGGAGGGAGGGAATCTGGGAATTGACACAACAAAGGAGCAGACATCTCAAAGCGGGGAGGATATTGTGGAAGGCTCAAATAATGGCAAAGCCAAGACAAATAAATGTAGACATAAAAGATTTATCCTGTACCATACCTGGATTTACTGGCGTAACTAGATGGTTAAGAGAAAAGAAAACGGCCAGGCGCGGTGGCTGAAGCCTGTAATCCCAGCACTTTGGGAGGCCAAGGCGGGTGGATCACGAAGTTAAGAGATCGAGACCATCCTGGTCAACATGGTGAAACCCCGTCTCTACTAAAAATACAAAAAATTAGCTGGGCATGGTGGCGCGTGCCTGTAATCCCAGCTACTTAGGAGGCTGAGGCGGGAGAATTGCTTGAACCCAGGAGGCAGAGGTTGCGGTGAGCTGAGATCGTGCCATTGCACTCCATCCTGGGTAACAAGAGCACTCCAGCCTGGGTAACAAGAGCGAAACTCCATCTCAAGAAAAAAAAAAGAGAGAGAGAAGACAAAGTACTATATAGTGGTGCTGGAAATATGCGGTGCACTTCTAGAACTATTCAAAGGAAAACTGGTGCTTAGTTGGTCTTCGATGATTACTAGTTCTCTTCCCTATAATTTTGTGCTGTCTTTGCCAAAAAACTTCCACCATCATGCCCCCGCTAATCGAAGGTGGACAGAGGAAATGGAATTGTCATTTTCCTGAAGTATATGAAGCCGTATCATGAATATAGGGAAAAACATCTACTCTTCCCCTCCCTGCTGTCCTCTCTAGTGTTGTGCCTTTACCATTTCCCTTTCTCATATCTTAGTTTAATATCTTCAGTGTATGGGTGACAGAGACAGTTGTACTGACTTAATTTATTGAGCCATGTGACCTAAAGTTATCTTCCCCAAAACAAAGGTTTCTCTAGAAACCAAACCAGTGCCCTAGAGAGAATACTTTTGAATTCATTCAAATGTATTACTTAGTTGATAGTATGTACAGAAAACTAAAGGGCTACCTTTGCACGTTGAAATCGGGTAAGCAGTTACCTTGTATCCTAGATGCAAGTGTTAAAGGGATATCCTATAGTCAGGTTTTAAAGTGATACCATAATTTAATTTCAAAAATTAATGTGTTCTGTAAACTTACAGGGTTTTGAACCTGCAAAAAAGAAAAGTAATTTTAAAAATAATTTGCAAGAATTCTCAAGAAAATATACTGTTGGTCTTCTCGTGGAATTTTAATTTTATCGAAGTTTCCCAAACTGAAAGTAAATGTACATTTTAAAGTACTAAAGGAAAGAACATTATATAGTTAGCGTTTACTAAACTGATGATGGATATGATGATTATGATAGATAATTTGTGATAATATCTATTAGGGACTTACGTGCTAGTTACTAAATGCTTTATTAATTGTGAGTTTTACACTTTTATTCCAAAATGTGTTTATAAGAACCCAAAGTTTTCTTTGTTTCCTCACTGATGAGGAAAAAAAAAAACAGTTTACATAGAAAGCAAGTAGGCTAATTCACTATTACTGTCATTTATCTCTGTAGCCCAACAGCTTTTTGTTCTCATTGAGTATTCTCCCAAAAATATTTTAACTAATAAGTAGTTGAATGGTTTCTATAATTCAAAAATTATTAAATGTTGCTTTGGAATGTAGTTTTCCATCTACATTTTAAAATGAGTTAAAATGTTCTGGAAGTTCACATTGTAAGTAAATGAGATGTTGTAAAAGTTTTATTTGGGAACTTAAGCTAGAGGACTCTCTGACCTCTCTTATCTGCCTCATGGGGTAGGTAAATGTTTCCACAAGTAAACGCACAGAATCACACTGAGTGTTCCACCTTTAAGGATTTAATTTTAATATTTAATAAATATTAGAATCTACATCATACTAAATGCTAAACAGAATACAGAAAAAGATCCCATAGCTTCTTCCATCCGTTTAGCAAATCTAAATAAATGTACCTTAGTTGACAACTTCTTGCCTTAGTCTACTGAATACAAGTAAATTCATAGTTAGGAATTCAGATGCATTTTCTCTTTCTTTCTCTCTCTCTTTTCTTTCTTTCTTTCTCTTTCTTTCTTTCTTTCTTTCTTTCTTTCTTTCTTTCTTTCTTTCTTTCTTTTCTTTTCTTTTCTTTTCTTTTCTTTTCTTTCTTACCAATTGAACACTTTACTAGTAAAATATGAAAATCCAGGTCTCTTAAATCCACATAATTTCTCCAAATACTTGGCAAGATTGATCCCAAGTCCGTACGGGTGGGTAACAAGAACAAAGGGGTCTCTGCTCAGAAAGAGTTATTGTTGGTTAAGAGTTCTGCCCTGCTTCCCTCTAAATGCTCACCAACCTGGGCTCTTCTAAAGTGGGCAGACAGGCCCTATTCTAAGCGCAGGACTAGCCCCATTTGTGTGTGACACTAAGTTCTTCCAATGGTCCAAAGTGAGCATGGATGACTATGCAACATCACACAAAAATGCACATCCCCTCTCTTTACAAGACATGCGATATCTCAAGATATGCAGCAAGTTTAATACCTGAAGGTTAACAGAAATGACAATAAGACAAAGATGCAGTGCTATAGTAAAATGGGGTTGGGGTGGAATCAGGCAAAGGGACACTGAGTATCATCACAGCAACCAGTGAGTGACTCCTCTGGAGCCCTGAGGAGGTTGTGAGACACTTGACTTGTGTCACAAAGAATGGAATAAACTAATACCTCTGAAAGACAAGCAGGTGGTGGCACTGCTGAGATGAGACTTGGGGCAGGGACCTGGAGCTCTGCCACAGAGTGTTAATTCTCAAGGATGTCTGGCTCAAGAGTGCTCTGGTCAGCATTTTAACAGAAGAAGGACTTCTTCAGGACACACTCCCTTCTATTAACATGAGGTGAAGAAACCCATCCCATTCTGGGTAACCAGGCCCCATAATACCTTGGTGTTTTCATACACAGCAGCACTACACACCACTGTGCCCACAAGCCAGCTTCACTCTGCTAAGCACCCACTCTGCAAATAGATCTCAAACAGAGTGAACAAATCCAGAGGAGGCAGGAGAAGCCATGGTGGTGGGATGTGAGAGACAGGAGTTAGCTGGAGGAGTAGATGTGTCCCATGTTGGGTCCCTCCTAATCGTGAAGATTGCTATCGCTTAGAAGCACCTTTTCCCCAGGTTTGAAGGCTGGCACCCCAAGATAGGGGCAGCTGGCACAGCGGAAGTCATCACCCAGGTAGCAGTTTCCACAAGGCAACTTGGGTTGGGAGGTCATCTATTCCCTTGACTTCTCTTTTTCCAGTTCTTCAGCAAGGCCACAGGGGCAGTTCTTGCAGGCCTTCCTCTTTTTCCCTTCCCCACAAGCAGCAGCCCGCAGGGAAGCTGTATCTGGCTTCTTCAAATCTTCTGGACCCAGCAGCTCATCTGAGTCAGTGAGATCCATGCTGTCCTCCTCCATATCATTGGCTGAGAGTGTCCCCAGCTTGGCAGCAGGGTCCACAGCAGGCTTCACTGAAGGAGATGACTTCTTGGTGATGGAAAGCTTAAGCTGACTAGGAGAACCCACTTCAAAGTTTGGTTTTTTGCCTGTAATCTGAACAAACAGTAGGCTGCCACTTTCATGACCCAGGCGTTCTCAAACAGACTGTACTTCCTCGGGGCTTAAGGGCTCCTGCTGCACCTCTTTCACTTCCACAAGACCAGAAAGAGTCAGGGCTGAACACAGCTTAGATGCTGTCTTCACTTAGCTATTGTTATCTACAGCTGTCTCTACTGGCTCCTTCAGAAAAAGACATCCACCAGGCGGAAGGATCTGGGCGATTTCAGCCAAAATCTCAGCACTGTGCGGAGTGGTGCTTCCTGGGACTGAACCCGACAGAATAATGTCAAAGCTGGATTCCTTGTGGGCAGACTGTAATAGCTGGTTGATGTTTTCCACAGACACGCAGCCTTCATTGCCAGTTAACACTTGAAGCTTATCCACCGGATCTTTCAGTTTCCACTGAGGATGACTTACCCCAGATCACTTCCACAAACCGGCCAGCAAAAATCCCAAAATCTGCCATTCCTGCAGTGCAGCACTGATAGACCCGAAAACTGCTGCCGCCTGGGCTCGCTCCTGGTTTCTCCTCAGCAGTCAACCCCATGCCTTGCCCAGATGCATTTTCTTATAGGTTAAAATCTGTTTTCACGGATGGCTGAAATTACTTCTTCACAAATATGATTGCTGTCCCATTTCAGTGGGAGAGCGAAATGTTTTCTTGACGCCTCCAATTCTATTTTGAAATTCTTTTTCTACTCTTTTTTTTTTCAAAAATTGGGTTGTTATTTCATCCAGGATAATTAGACTCCAAAAGATTTATGAATGCCATTCCCTCTCAAACATCTATAAGCAAGAGTGTGTGAATTGGAGTGTACAGTGTGAGGGGTGCAAAAAACTCTAGGCAGAAGGAACAACCTGTGTAAAGGCCTTGGGGCAGGGCAGAACTTAGCAGTTTTGACCGAAAGACCCCTGTGGTTGAAGCCTAGTGAGGGCAAGAATGGTGGAGATGATGTTGGAGAATAAGCAGGCCCATATGGGGACCATGGTAAGGAATTGCTGGGTCAGCTGATCTTTAGCAGAGTGATAAGGTAGCCAGGTGCTGTAAGCTCAGATGTAGCGGGACTCAGGTATCAGCTTATCTGCTTACTAGACTCTCTTACCTCTATCCCACAACTCTAGAATGGGATAGTAATACCTTTTTCAGAGATGGGCTAGATAGAGTTACCAAGTGCAGTAGCTGAAATATACTAACCCACTCAATAAATGGCAAGCTGTTACTTTTACTTTTTATAACTCACTGTTCCATAGCCTACTTTGGAATCTCAGACCCATAGCTGCTTCCTTTTTATTATTTTTAAAATTCATCCAGCGAATATTTATCAAGCACTTAAAATTATATATTCTAACTACTTCTCCCTCCCATAGTTACCTGTTTGTATATGTCTCATAGCTTCAAGGCTTTGACATTTTCAGGGAATTTCACAGTAACCTTTTGCAATCCAGGTACTAAACAGTGTCTATTTTAGAAAATGTTTGAATAAATGAATGAATAAAAGAAAGTTTATAAAATACATAATCACCATATTTTAGCACTACAATTGTTTGAATAATTTTTATTCCAAATCAATCTTACATAGGAAAATGAACACATCTCTTACTCCTTCTTTGTTTCTTTTACAGTATAATTAACAAAAATTCAAAATATGCCCTTTATGAATTCATAACTCTTGAAAATGTTTATTTTAAATTTACATATTAAAATAAGTTAACTGATAGGTTTATATCTTTTTTCTAGATTAAGTAGCTGTTTTAATACATTATTTTTTTAAAACACTATTCATTTTCAAATGCAAATAAGAAAAATAACCAGAGAACAACATGAACACAATTCAAATTAGAAAGTTGAGCACTTTAAAAAAAACCTTTTTGTTTTGAGATAATTATAAATTAACATGCAGTTTTCAGAAATAATACAGTGAAATCCCAAATACTGATCACCCAGTTTTTCCTAATGGTAACATCTTACATAATCACTGTGTACTATCACAAGAACTTGGTAATGATAAAATTCAGACTTTATTCATGTTTGTCCAGTTTTATATACATTTATATTTGTGTACATGTATTTAGTTTTATCACAGATAGATTCTTGTCCCAACTACCACAGCCAAAATACAGGACGGTTCCATCACAAGCATTCTTTGTGCTACCCTTTTATAGGCAAAGTAACCCTTTCTGTCTCCCCACTTCCAGCCTGGCCACCACGAATTCATTCTCCATCTCTATAATTTCGTAATTTTAAGAATATTGTATAAGTGGAATCATGTAGTATGTTACCTTACTGCAATTGACTTTTTTCGCTAAGCATAATTCCCTTGATATACGTTGGGATTAAAAAAAAAAGATTTGCAAAAAGCGTCTAATACCTTTCCTACTCTCCACCTGCTTGTTGCTGCCAATTAGCAAAGAAGGGAGAAATGAGCAGTAAAAAGGCAAAGGATGTTTCTGTTGATGGTTTTCCTGAAGGAAGACTGGCATGTGAAGTAGAGTATCCCAGTACTCATTTTATTCTTAAGAGATTCTCAGAGGAGAAATGGGAATTCTTTTTCTGATCAACGTATTTGTCTTTTGGTAGAAAACAGTCTTTAAAGGACATGGTCCATCTCCATAATTATCTTTATATCCAAAGACTGTTCTGGTCAGTTCCATCTTCCATCCTCCCTCTTAATTTTTTTCATCCTGACCAATTAAAAACACATTATTGTATAAACTAAATTCTATATGAGATTTCCCCAAATTGGTATCTAACAAATAGAAATGGCAGTTTAACTAAAAGTGGTTCTAACTTGAAATTACATGCATTGAAGGGTTCTTGTTGTATACATCAGACTTACAGGAAATCATCATGGTAGTTCTGCCTAATAGTCTTGTTTTGCCTCAAAAGTAATTATAAAAAATATATAATTCATTTGGATGATCTAAATACCATCTCTCAGGAATTTTACTACATAATAGCTCCATTTCATACCAACTCATAGTCCTTATTACCAGTTTGCTTTTAGAAATGTACACAAAGTATATGTATATTACATTTTAAGCTGTAAATAATTCTTTTTTTTTTTTTTTTTTTGAGACGGGGTTTCGCTCTTGTTACCCAGGCTGGAGTGCAATGGTGCAATCTCGGCTCACCGCAACCTCCGCCTCCTGTGTTCAAGCAATTCTCCTGCCTCAGCCTCCCGACTAGCTGGGACTACAGGCACGCGCCACCATGCCCAGCTAATTTTTGTATTTTTAGAAGAGACAGGGTTTCACCATGACGACCAGGATGGTCTCAATCTCTTGACCTTGTGATCCACCTGCCTCGGCCTCCCAAAGTGCTGGCATTATAGACATGAGCCACCGTGCCTGGCCGGCAATAATTCTTATTTTTAACCCATTGTTAATGTGTCAAGGATCCTACTACCCTACAAGCAGAGGCTTGTTTTTTTTTTTTTTTTTGGAGACGGAGTTTCACTCTTGTTACCCAGGCTGGAGTGCAATGGCGTGATCTCGGCTCACCACAACCTCCGCCTCCTGGGTTCAGGCAATTCTCCTGCCTCAGCCTCCTGAGTAGCTGGGATTACGGTCACGCGCCACCATGCCCAGCTAATTTTTTGTATTTTTAGTAGAGTCAGGGTTTCACCATGATGACCAGGATGGTCTCGATCTCTTGACCTCGTGATCCACCTGCCTCAGCCTCCTAAAGTGCTGGGATTACAGGCGTGAGCCACTGCGCCTGGCCCAAGCAGAGGTTTTTAAGTGTATTTTATACTTAGACTTAGCTTCAAAAAAGTAAAAAGGTCTTTCATTAATAAATATTTAAATAATAAGTACTTAATATTTTAAAGGAAACTAGCTCACACTTGTAGAAATTGTCATACATTTACTGACAGGAGCTACAATTGACACTATTTATCTGAATAAGCCCCGGAAGATTCTTACCTTAATACAAGAACAATTAATAACCAGCTGGGATTTCCAGTTGTTTATCTGCATGATTGCTTTCAAGAGTTCTTCTAAAGGAAATTACGGGAATCCATTGTCTTCCTCCATCTGTCTTACAGTCCTAACATATACTTGACAACATACTGAGGCAGATTCATGGCTCTAGTCTAGCAGCAAGTTTGTCTTATAGATATAAGCATAGGCCCAAGTTAAAGACCAATCTGTTAATCTTCCATATCTATTAACCTAGTCTTTATTTGAAAAGTAGGCCCAAATATATATGTTAATATGGTAGCTTAGAATTAATTTTACTTTTTAAAATACCTTACTAAATGATAGCACTAATGTTAACTGTGGTATGTTGCTGACAGTAAACATCCAGAGCCCAAAACAAATGAAAGATTGGGGTGTTTACACATTTTATCTATCTGCATGACCATAGCACTATCAAGAAAAAATTATTATCCATTCCTGTTCTACATACTACACCACCCATTTGATACAGTGCCAGAACGTTGAAACCTAAGTTTGAATCATCTCTGACCTTTCTAATTGGCACTTTCACTTGCATCTTGAAACTGAAAAAAAAACAAACAAAAACAGAAATATTAGTTAGCAGTTCCTGACTGAGCACCTACTACTTGCCAGACACAGATCCAGGCACTGGATGTTTCAGGCAAGAGTTACTTTACTCAGCAATGTAGTGTTGTGCGTTTATTGCTGCTTTTTTCAATTTTGGATGTAAGCTGCTTTCCTGATGCAGTTTTACTGTAAAACTTGATAAATTTTTAGACTTCCATATTTACGCAGTTGTCATTTTCTACCCCTTCTCCACCTAGAAAGGTGCTGAGGTTTCCTCTGAGTAGGATATTTTGAAATCTTACCCTGTTTTTTGTTCTCATTTTGTAACCCCAAACCACTTTCAAACTCTACTGTGAGTTAAACTCAAATGTTAACTGGAACTAGGCAGTTTCCTGAGTGTCTGAAGCAGACCAGGGCGGATAAGGAGGGAGTAGTAGGGTCTGTGTCCAACCGAAGATTCATAGCTACCTATAAATATTGAAATAATATTTTTTAAACTTGGTTCAAACACATTTAGAGGCTATAAGTTGCCAACATTCTGAATATCTAGATAAATATGAACTCTTTAGACCATTGATTTTTGAATATGAAAGTGTAATATCAGTTTATTGGCAACTCTGATGTGTGTTAGTTTTAAAATAGGAAATACTGAGAATTTTGTGGCTTGAACCCAGACAGTTAAATTTGTGGAGTGCAGTATGTGTGTATTGTTTTGTCTTGTTTTGGTTTTTAAGCTTGTAAGAGGAAAAAAGAAATTGGGAATGTTCAAAGATAATTTCTTCAGCCAGACATCTACAACAGAAGGTCTTAGGTTCAGTAACTAGTCTTCAGAGGATCCAGGAATATCTTTTAACTTCATTTTTAAATGTTGTATTTCTATATTTCTATGCTTAATGTTTCTATAAAAAGTAGACTTTGTTGATTTATTTTTATTTTATATTTTTAGAGACAGGATCTGATTCTGTCACCCAGGCTGTAGTGCAATGGCATGATCATTGCTCACTGTATCCCCACAGCCTCAAAATCCTGGATTCAAGCAGTCCTCCAGCCTCAGACTCCAGAGTAGCTAGGACTGTAGGCGTGTACCTCACCTGGCTTATTTTTTTTTTAATTTTTTGTAGAAACAGGGTCTCACTTTGTTGCCCAGGCTGGTCTTGAACTCCTGGCCTCAAGCTGTCCTCCTGCTTCAGTCCCCCAAAGTGCTGGGATTATAGCCATGAGCCAATGCACCTGGCCAGCTTTATTTTTTAGAGCAGTTCTAGGTTCACAGCAAAATTGAAAAGGTGGCAGTTTCCCATTTGCTTCACCCCTGCCCCCATGCATACATGGCCTCCCCTATTATTAGCATTCCCCCACCAGATCAATATATTTTTTACAATTGATATACTTATTAACTTTTTATTTTATAGTCTCAAAAGGAATATCTATTTAAGAAAATCATTTCTATTTCTTTGAGAGCCGATACCAATACAGTACTGATAGCTTTAATGTTTTTAAAATATTAATAGTTTATTACAAATATCCTGAATTGATTGAATGCTCTTTGAATTAAATGTTATTCTATTTTAAAAGTAACATAGACTTAATGTAAAAATTAGAAAATTCACACAAAGAAGAAACTAAAGACGGAATACATACAGTTATATTTGGTACATATCCTTCAAGACTTTAGTTTGTATATATATATATGTGTCAGATATATACATCAGTACTATTGATGTGTAAACAAAGTTCTGCTTTGTATTTTAGGTTTTTAAACTGTCAGAAGTACTATGTATGTATGTATGTATGTATGTGTGTGTGTGTATGTGTGTATGTATTTATGTATGTATGTAGAGACAGTTTCACTCTTGTTGCCCAAGTTTTTAAACTGTCAGAAGCACTATTTATTTATTTATTTTAGGGAGTTTCACTCTTGTTGCCCAGGCTGGAGTGCAGTGGTGCGATCTCAGCTCACTACAACCTCTGCATCCTGAATTCAAGAGATTTTCCTGCCTCAGCCTCCCAAGTAGCTGGGATTACAAGTGCACACCACCACTCTCGGTTAATTTTTTGTATTTTCATTAGAGACAGGGTTTCACCAGGTTGGCCAGACTGGTCTCGAACTCCTGACCTCAGTTGATCCACCCACCTCAACCTCCCAGAGTGCAGAGATTACAGGCATGAGCCACCGTGCCTGGCTAGCACTTTTATTTAATTCAAAGTTATAAGCTTATAGATTGCTGTACCAGAGAGGCAAGAAACCAAGTTGCTGTAATAAAATGTTTTGGCAAGAGGGTCCTGATTTTTCTATGGAATGACAGGAAAACAAAGTAGAAAAATTTGTCACTGAAGATAGAAAATATAGGATAGTTAAATGTAATCTTAGTTACACCTTTTCTCAACCTTATTAGTAAACAAGTTACTTGTTTAGCAACCATGAATATATTCCATATTTTCTAGCCTCTTACAGCACAACAAAGGAATTTATAACACAAAAATTGAATGAACAAGATGTTTTTACATTCAGGTAATTTAGTTTTTAGTTTCTGTTGATTTTTTTTGTCAGTCTTCTCACCTTAGTTTTTATTTTATCAAAAGCTGCTTCCCATTTTAAAGGGAGCATCACATGTCTCATTTTATATTTGTCTTTGTTAGAGTAGTGTATTTTCAACTTAGGCTGCCATAGCAAAATACAGTAGACAGGCAAAATACCATTGCCTTCCTACTGTCCCCACTTGGAGGGGAGGAAGAGAGAGGGAGAGAGCACAGGAGCCGAGCTCTTTCTCTTCATTTTTTTTTTTTTTTGAGACGGAGTTTCGCTCTTGTTACCCAGGCTGGAGTGCAATGGCGCAATCTCGGCTCACCGCAACCTCTGCCTCCTGGGTTCAGACAATTCTCCTGCCTCAGCCTCCTGAGTAGCTGGGATTACAGGCATGCGCCACCATGCCCAGCTAATTTTTTATATTTTTAGTAGAGATGGGGTTTCACCAAATTGACCAGGATGGTCTCGATCTCTTGACCTCGTGATTCACCCGCCTCATCCCTCCCAAAGTGCTGGGATTACAGGCGTGAACCACAGTGCCCGGCCGCTCTTCCTCTTCTTATAAGGCTGCAGTTAAACAGATGAGGATCCCACCCTTATGATCTTGCTTTACCCTTAATGAACTATGCAAGACCCTATCCTCCAGATACAGTCACTTTGGGAGTCTTCAATATAGAGATTTTGGGGAGACATGGGTCAGCCCACAGCAAATAGGCATGTGTTCTTTTGTTCCTACAATACAGTTTTTTACCTGGCTGCTTTCTCTCATTTAATATATTGTAGCTGTCTTTTCATATCATCAGATCATACAGATCTTTATCTCATGTCATTTAACAGCTGCATGGATTTCCATGATAAGGATATACTATCATTTATTTTCCTATTTCCATATTGATAGACATCAGGGAAAATCAAAAGTAGGCTTTGGTGTCACCTTTACAGTCCTAAAGACTAAATCTGTTTCCTTTTGTTGTTTTAAAATATTGTAATTTGAGTAAAAGCCCAATGGAAATTAATTTTAAGCTTAAAAAAATTTAAGAAGTAATAAGTTCACATGATTTGCATAACTCTTAATTAGGAAGCTTGAATTTAATTATATTTTTTCTAGTTAAATACAAGTGGCTGAACTATTAGTGATAAAATTTCTTGGCCATTAATGACTGAATAAAGATTTCATGTAAGTTCACAGGGTAATATGTATTTATTATTCATACTTAAAGAGAAAGCCATGAGTAGTAATTTATCTGTGTTGCATACATGTTAGATTCCTTGCTTTACTTATTTGCTATAGGAAATAAATAAGGTGGTTCTTTTGTAGAATGTAATCATTCTTGCAAACTACTACTTGAATATGTTGAAGTGGAACTCAACAAGGTTTTTGGATCACTTTTTTTACTGTAAGATGATTTTATCAGATCTCTGCTTGTATTTAGCTATTTGGTATAATTTCCTTCTAATTAGGAAAAGCAGCAAGAAATTCTTATTGGGCATATTTGAAAGGGCTTTTCACCTGGAATGTAGATTTTTTTTTTCTTTTATTTATTTTTTATTTTTTATTTTTTAATTTTTTATTTATTTTTTATTTATTTTTTAAGAAGAGAGAGAGAGGAAAGGAGAAAGAGAGGAAAGAAGAGAGAGAGAGAGGGAAGAAGAGAGAGAAGGGAAAAAAGACAGGAAAGAAGAGAGAGAACGTGGAATTTGGGGATGTTATTTTATTTTATTTATTTTTTTTTTTTAAGGAGAGAGAGAGAGGAAAGGAGAGAGAGAGGAAAGGAGAGAAAAAGAGAGGGAAGAAGAGAGAGAAGGGAAAGAAGACAGGAAAGAAGAGAGAGAACGTGGAATTTGGGGATGTTATTTTATTTTATTTTATTTTTATTTTATCTTTTAAAAAACTAATTGAAATATGTAGATAGAATACAGGTTCTAATGTGAAATCTACTTCCACTCCATATAATATGAAATTCAGTTACCACTGAATCCAGAATTCTGTTTACAGCTTTTTATAGGGGAGATATTTTATAGCTTTCAACAAAATTTTCAAACAATAAATTTTCAAATTGATGAGGTGCTGGTAGTGACATTGGCCATGGTGGCAGTGAAGATAGTAAATCAGTGACTGCTGTATTAGGCACCAGTTTATTCATCGTAGAATTTAACATCTTAAAGCCCTTCTGGTATTTTTAATAAGAAAAAATATTAGTAACTGAAAAGGAGAGCTTGGGTAACCTGGGACCTGGCACAATTCAAACTGGTACAATGAGATTCTCTGTTCTTTATAAAGAAAGTAGGCTAGATTGCCTTATCCCAGGGCTCAGCTCTGGACTGGACCCAACTTTTAGTAGATCTTACTCTTTTAACAGAAGCCAGGAGTAATAGAAACAATACTTGTATTTCTGTGACTTACAGGGAAATACATAGATACGGTGTTTTAAAAAAATGTTACATTAATTATAACATAAAAATTAAACATTTGAGAAGTATATTAACAATGTTATAAGCAAATATATATTGACTTGGAAATGTGAAGCCAGTAGATCTCACACACTTTAATTCTATCCCCCATAGGGTTATCACTGAGGATGAATTTATATCTTTTGTCCCATGTGTCCCACTCTACTCCCCCTAAAAAATATATGGGCATGCAGTTGGGACTAAAATAGTTACTATTATTGATTCCTCCTTTAACCATGATAAAAGTCTTTAAAGTTTCTTGGCCAGGCTCAGTGGCTTCCACCTGTAATCCCAACACTTTGGGAGGCTGAGATGGGCAGATCACTTGAGATCAGGAGTTCAAAACCAGCCTGGACAACATGGTGAAACCTCATCTCTCCTAAAAACACAAAAATTAGCAGGGTATGGTGGTGGGTACCTGTAATCCCAGCTACTTAGGAGGCTGAGGCAGGAGAATCGATTGAGCTCGGGAGGCAGAGGTTGCAGTGAGCCAAGACTGTACCACTACACTCCAGCCTAGGTGACAGAGCAGAGACTCTGTCTCAAAAAAAAAAAAGAAAAAAAAATTTATATATATAGTGTTAATTTGTTTATGTTTTAATTTTCATAGGATAAAAAGTTGTATATGGTTTATTTTTTAAAATATTTTTTAAGCAGTAGAGTATCAGGTGGGACACGGTGGCTCATGCCTGTAATCCCCACACTTTGGGAGGCCGAGGTAGATTGATCACCTGAGGTCAGGAGTTCAAAACCAGCCTGACCAACATGGAGAAACCCCGTATCTACTAAAAATACAAAATTAACTGAGTGTGGTGGTGCATACCTGTAATCCCAGCTACTCAGGAGGCTGAGGCAGGAGAATCACTTGAACCCAGGAGGCAGAGGTTGTGGTGAGCCGAGATCCATTGCATTCCAGCCTGGGCAACAAGAGTGAAACTCTGTCTCAAAAAAAAAAGTAGAGTATCAACTAAATTTTTTCTGTTAGTGATAAGATCTGCAGTGCCAACGTTTTTATTAATTTTGAATAAAAATGTATATTCTATAATAATACTGATAACTTGCAAAAGTTCCATTCTGAACATTGTTGGAATAATTAAAAGCATAATGAATTTTGGTTTTCCTGTGTTCATTTATTATGGCAAATACATCACACACAAACACACCTTAAATAATAGGAAATAAAATCAAATATTAAATTCTCATTCTTTTAAAAAATGTTTAATAGAATTTAATCAAATAAAAAGCACAATATAGTATTGGTAATAATTTAGAATGTGATTGAAATGAAAAGCCTGGGAGTCTTCTTTTTAACTTAAAAAATTTTTAGATGCATACTAAAATAATCATTGTCTTCTTTCAGATAAATTTGCGCCTCATTTTGGTAAGCGGAAAAACAAAAGAGTTCCTGTTTTCTCCTAACGATTCTGCTTCTGACATTGCAAAGCATGTATATGACAATTGGCCAATGGGTGAGTGATACTTTTCTCTTGAGCATGAATAATGTTGATTCTTTATGCCCTACCTTGTCTCACAAACATTTTGAAACTGTTATAAACATGTAACTTTTAAAAGAACAACTGAAACTTGAGAGTATAAGGCTTAGATATAGAGGATCATTGTATCCTTCCTTATCTTGCTCTTCAGCTGTCTCATTCTCAAATGATAAAGGAGCCCAGGATGCAATAGCTCTGCTCTGCCTTAGAACTGTTTAAATGTAAGTGAACACACTAAAAAAAATGTTTTTGTTTTTGAGATGGAATCTCATACTGTTGCCAGGCTGGAGTACAGTGCTGCCATATCAGCTCACTGCAACCTCCACCTCCCAGGGTCAAGTGATTCTCCTGCCTCAGCCTCTGGAGTAGTTGGGACTACAGGCCACACGCCACCACGCCCAGCTAATCTTTGTATTTTTAGTAGAGACGGGGTTTCACCATGTTGGCCAGGATGGTCTCAATCTCTTGACCTTGTGATCTGCTCGCCTCGGCCTCCCAAAGTGCTGGGATTACAGGTGTGAGCCACCACCACGGCCAGCCAAAAAATATTTTTAATAAAGAAAAATGCAGCCAGGGATAGTGGCTCATACCTGTAATCCCAGCACTTTGGGAGACCAAGTCAGGAGGATTGCTTGAAGCTAGGAGTTTGCGACCAGCCTGTGCAACATAGCAAGATACCTTCTCCACTAAAAATTTAAAAATTAGCCAGGCATGGCGGCACATGCCTGTAGTCCCAGCTACTTGGGAGGCTAAAGCAGGAGGATCACTTGAGGCCAGGAGTTTGAGGCTGCCATGAGCAATTATCACATCACTACATTCCTGCCTGGGCAACAGAGCAAGACCTTGTCTCAAAACAAAAATAAATAAAGAAAAGAAAAGAAAAAACACAAAATAGTGAATATATACTACACACACCTTCATATCAATAAACCCATTTTTACCGAAACACAAAGAGGAAAGAACCACTATTTTTAACAGATGATAATACATTCTCTATAATTTTTCTTTAGTTAGTCTATTTAAAATTGAGTTTGAAACAAAATTAACTTCTAATTCATGTCAGTTCTTATGTTCTCTGAACTACTACAAGGTCAAGATGATTAACGTCCGTCTGTGCTTTGCATTTTCAAGACGGTAACCATAACAGTCTTGTAAAATGTGTGTGTTATTTCTTCCTTTCACTGATTTTTTATATAATGCTAAGACTGTTGGCTGGGCTTGGTGGCTCAATGTCTATAATCCCAGCACTTTAAGAGTCCGAGGCAGGCAGATCACTTGAGGTCAAAGAGTTCAAGACAAGCCTGGCCAACATGGTGAAACGCTGTCTCTACTAAAAATAGAAAATTTAGCAGGGTGTGGTGGTGTGCCCCTGTAATCCCAGCTGTTCAGGATGGGTGAGGCAGGAGAATCTCTTGAACCCAAGAGGCAGAGTTTGCAGTGAACCAAGATCACACCTCTGCACACTCCAACCTGGGTGACGACAGAGCGAGACTGTCTCGAAGAAGGGAGAAAAAAACTGGCCTTCCTCAATTGAATCTGTGGTTTATTTTCTTCCTTTGAATTTCCCTAAATGTCATCTTGATCCTATGTCATTATCATAGTGATATGATTTTTTTCAGCTGATTTCACTTAATTTTATTAGCAGAAGCAATTTGAACTTTCAAAGGACAAGACTTGTTTGACAACACAGTATATATACACAGTGAATCAATTAGGTCAGTGTTTCTCAACCTTAAATAATATATTGAACTTTTCTAGAGGGAGACAATTCTTATAGATCTCTAGTGCTGACTTAAATTATTTTTATTATAATGTGTATTTTAAAATGTGGAAACGTAAACCCAAACTCTTTATTCTTGTTAACTCATATGCATAGTCATAAAAATAAAGATTGATTCAGATAATGCAAATATAACTCTGAAACCAATAATGTTCAAATTAACAATGTTAATGTGCTAGATGATGTATGTTTGCCAAAGCCTACTCACTGCTTACCCCATGAATACTGTTGAGTTTGTCATGCCTGTGTTCCTACATAGTGTTTGATGACCAGGTTACCTGTAGAGTCACCATAAAACCTTTACTTATACAGTATAACATTGTCATTCAATTTTCTCTTAGATAGAATGCATTGTTTGCCTGTTAAGTGAACCTCTGTTCTTATCTCTGTAGCCTCTTAATTAAAGGATTACTGAGTGCTTGGCACCAGTACAATCATAAATTTAATGCACACGTGAGTACTAAAATCCCAAGGCTGCACTTGGTTATAAAGTGACTATTTAAATCATCTACATAACCTCTTCCAGATTTTATAAACATTGCAGATTTTACAGATTTTAATTAAAATGAAAATAGAATTTAAAACTTATTGAAGAGGACTTTTAGACCCTAAGAACATGTCTTTGTGGATTCATAGGCCTAAATTTAAGAAATACTGATTTACACAAATACTTTTAACTACTGGATCTTTCCTCCCATTAGTAGTAACCAAGGGGCTAGTTTCTAAATCAGGGAGATACTGGAACTGTAAAGGTGACAGCTAGGAAGGAATTTACAAAAGCTAAAGAAGACTCAATTTGGGCTCTGAGAATAGGCAGGAATAGATAACTATCAGCATGAGAAGCATTTTAAAATATCTGAGAGTGATGTTGTTCTAAGTGAGATACAAAAAGATTACTTTTATGAGATTTTTTTTCGGTGGGGGATGGTGGTTGTAGAAATAGCTTTTGATATATGGATATTACAGAAGAGATAACACAAGGCAAAAAAGGGTAATCACTCTGAAATTTATTCTATTTGGCAATATTACAACAAGGTAAAATAAATATTTTTACTTTCATAATTACTTAGATATTAAAATTAGTTTAAATTTTTAAAAAAGATCCTGATTAAAGGTAAGCAAAAATCAAGTATAAGTCTGCCATAAATAGAATCCCAAATGAACAAACCGTCTACCAGTACTGAAGATTGATTATATCACTGGATTTTCCCTTATTTTCAAAGAAAAAAAAAAAGATTCCAATTCCCAGTATTTCCTCAGGTTGCCAAATCTATTCAGCAGTTTTAGATACTGCAAGGAATAAAGAGAAATATTTTAATTTTTATTTTATATAAAGTATTTAAATTAAAAATCTAAGTCTATATTGTATCACATAACATTATAAAGATCAGCAAATGTAAATACTTATTGATTCTAATAAATGTGTGGCAAATATTAAATCAATAAAAGAAAATAGTTTGTGCAATTTACTTGTTGAAAGAATTAGTTTTTCTTAGTATACCCTTATGTTATTTAGTGGAAATATTACTGACTGGTGGAATAGTTAGACACATAGCTGTTACTGGATCAAAGGTTCAAAAAAATCTGTTATACTTAGGATATGTTAATAACACCTAAAATTCTTCATTTAAGCTATATTCTAAGGTCTCTCTAAATGTCAGATCATTGGAGAGGGGAAGAAAGATAGCATATTACACTGGTGGGTGTGTACATGGAAATCATGACACTCTGTATAAGATAATGAAACAGTGGCTTCAGGTTTCTGCGTCTCAAAAAAATTTTTCAAGTATTTTTAGAATATTAGTCTTTGTTTCCTGTGAATTAAACAATTACTGTTATTTACCTTTGTATCTATGGAGCACTTCCATCTTGACCAAAAATATTCTATTAAACAATAATTTAGGAAGTGATGAATTCAAAGCAGTTCATACTATAGTGTTAGAGACATTTGATCTTTCTTCCAGAATAGGAGGGACCTGGGAGCAATGGGATCAGAAGGCAACAAAGGCTTGCTGAAGAGAGAAGGGGAAACAGACTAAAGGCGTGGGCGGGGGCAGGAAATGATTGGGATTCATTTCTCCTCTGCCGATTTCTGCTGTGCCTAAGTCACCTAGAGGCAATGGTTTTATCAAATTCATATTCATCATTTTGAACAGTCAAAAAATAAAAGTAAAAAAAAAAGTCTGTAATTACTTCCTTTCTGTTCTGTCACTCTCTCTTTTCAGAATATTTTTTGTGTTGACCATTATCCCTTTCTATAGGAAACAAACATATTAGAATAATTGACAAAAAAGACAAAGGAATTCTCATATCATTAACAGAATCAAAGGTTAAATTGTTACATCTACAAGTTCATGAAAATTACTAACCCTTACCCTATCATGACACCAGCGTCCTTAAATCTTTATTTTAATGGAGTGGTTTCCATATTTTACTATAATATAAATTATAGGCTGAAGTTAAATATTCTGTTACCTATTCTGCCTGCTAATTTGTCTTTTGATTTTCTTTGTACACTTTTCTGGCTTTCCTATTTGTACAGTACCTCCTAATATATATTATTTTTTGGGTTTCTTCTAAGTCTTCATTTTGGGTGAGGTGTACTAAAGTTGTATCTTCTCTAATGTTTACTAACTGACTTCAAAAAGACAATAAGATAATAAATCAACATTATCCAAAAGTAAATGCTTAATTTTTTTGTTATTCTCAGTATCGATATATTAATTGTTTTTTAGATACTTGTTAAGCCGGCTGTTTTTTACTACTCTGTAGATCTTTCCCAACTCATTTGTGTTAACTTTGTAAACTTGGGGACTACAATTTGGTACATTTTAGTATTCTTTAAGAAGCAAAAACAAGTCTTTTTGTAGCTCTTGCTACTTAACAAGAAGAGTAAGCAAGAACAAAGGTTGTGGTGAAAAATGAATAGTTACTGTTTTGAATACTTGGAAGCTCCAAGAGTCTTCTTTGTATTCTAACTGATTTGGGCCTGAATTTTTAAAACAATATATTAGTACCCTAATTATTTTGTTAGAATATACCTAACCAGTTCACTTGATTCTTTTCAGACTGGGAAGAAGAGCAGGTCAGCAGTCCAAATATTCTACGACTTATTTATCAAGGACGATTTCTACATGGAAATGTCACTTTAGGAGGTAACAGCCACCTTTGTAATGGGATTTAATGTCTGTCTCTTTATAGCAGGATTCATTTGTTTTAAATGGTCATGTCTTTGAATTTATTTAAAAAAGGGATAAATTCAAACTGAATTCTGCCTATTTCTGGTATGCCTCCTCCCTCATATTGTATATTCTGTTAAATTTAATTTTAGGACTGTAATAAGTATTTACTAACTTGTGAAATAAACTCTATCCCAGTATAGGTAGGATTCTGTACCTACTATTTTATGTATGTAATGTTATTATATTTCTGAATAATGTAACTCAGATATAGTATTTTAAACTTAAGACTGGACACACAAACTAGGAAAAATTTATGATAGTTTTCAGATATATGAAGGGATGTTTTCAGATGTTTCTGTGTGACACAATTGCTAATCATGTGAGAATAAAAGTAAGTGGCTGACATTAGGGCAACATTTTAGTGTAGTAGCTGAAGGAACAGATTTTGGAACTAGACTGTTTTAAGTTATGTGTTAGCTTCATTACTTTCTGGCTGTGTAAAACTTGGGCAAGTGACTTAACCAACCCTTGTTCCAGTTTTCTCCTCAGTAAAATGGGATTACAGTAGTGCCTACCTCATAGGTTAAGAAAGGGTAAATTAGTTTATATATTCAAAGTGCTTGCATGCATAAATTGTGCTTGGCACATAGTAAACACCTTAATTGTTAGCTATTATTGTTCTTTATTTATGATTGCAGAAATGTAGCTCAATAGTGCCCCCTTATGGGGTACATTTTCTACCATCCACAGGATTTGTTTTGTTTTACAAATAGATATTTCAAATATATTCAGATAAGTAGAAATTTATAGGCAAATGAAATGATCTATTTAAATATATATTTATTCCACTAAATGTAGTCAGAATTTTCCCCTGTAAAGCTAATATTTAATCTATTTTTCCTTAAAGGTAGAATATTTACATTTATTCATTCAGCATGTATTTATTAAATTCTTATGTGCCAATACTGTGCCCAGCACTTGGGAATACAGGATTGAATAAGACAGAAGCTCTCCCTTGAGGATGTTCTAGTATTACACAGCACAAACAGATAAAATCCACTGGTAAAAATACTAGGCAATAAGGGCTAAAGTAGATGAATGCAAATGATTTTATGGCAGTATCACGGAAGTAAAAAATTTCAGGATATAATCTCACACTCAGTTTCACTAGTAGAAGTATAACTGGTCTTAAAAAAATGCTGCTGTCTACCAAGAGATATCTGGTACTTTAAAATACAGCTTTTTAAATTTGTAGCTCTTTTTATAGCTTTTGTTTAAATAGACAGACCAACTCTTAATGCTCTTAATTTAAGAAATGACTATAAGCTTCCTGGCTATATTGTACATTCATTAAGGATGGGGCCATGTCGTAGTCTTTGTAAAATTCTCTATGGCTCATACAAGATCTTATGTGAATTAAAAATTGGTAAATGATGGTTGAATTTAATCTATTGATTATGTGAATGAACCTTGAAATGCTTCATTTCCCTTTGAGTATTGATCTATGTGAGCAGTTTCCCACCAACTGCATTCCTTAATTGTCTTTTCTGTTGTGACCTCAAAGTTTGAACTTCATATTAAAAATCATAGAATTTGTTAAAAATCTAAATTATTGATTCATTCCCACTAAAGTATAAATTTCTACCTGTTTTTTTTTTGAAATTTTAGAATAATTAACAGATTGACATGTAATTATTATTGTCATTCTGCGTTGCTGTCCTTCTTTTCAAAAACAATAAATTATCTCTGGCCTTAGTGATTTAGACAGTGTAGAAGCATGGCCTGGACCTCCACGTTAATCATTATAGCTGTGTGTTTGAGCAAGTTTGGATAACAATATTAAACTATTTGTCTTTTGGGTCTCAGATTTTCTTTTTAGCCTCCCTGTGTCCTTCAATGTGAATAATAAAGAAGATAGCACACAGGGAAATGCAACCATCTTTAAATATTTGAGTGGCTGGTGTGGAAGAAGGCTTTGCGTGGCCCTAGAACGTGCTCTATATAGCCTTTTGAAGCAGACTTAGAATCAATAACTGGACATCAAAGACAGTTTTCTATTCAATATAGGAGCGAATCTGTGAATAGATTGAACTACCTAAAGAAAGAATAGACTGCCAGGGAAAGTTAGTGAGATTCTTGTTATAGGTGGTGGTCAAGCAGTGAATTACCATGACGTAATAGGTATTCAGCCATTATATGGACAGTTACAGTAGGAAGCCTGGGCCTTCTCTGCCATTCTTGAATTGAATCCCCCTTTTGAGATGAACCTTTATAGTCAGAGTTTCAGTTCATTAAAGGAAAGGTGTGACAGCAGCCTTGTTAATTGGAGGGTGAAGATGATGATCAGCTAGAGTTCTGGCATTCAATATGTCCCAGATTAGCATTTCCAAAAACGTGGTTCTGAAATAGTAGGCATGAGACTCATGTAAGGATACTTATTTTGAAATGCAGATTTCTGCATGCCCTCTGTCCCCAACCCCCATCTCCTAATTTTACTACTGAATTGAATTCCTGGGTGATTTTTATATATGCTAAAGGTTGAAAACCTCTATTCTGGATATTGTACGAGTGTCATAGGAGAAAGCAGAAGCACCCACAGTGAAAGAAAGAGAATGCATTGTAGATTCTGGTATTCCTCTTCTTTCACATTTTTAAATATTATAAACATCAATACCTACTATTTCTAGTTAAGTCAGATGGAGAAGAAAGATAACAGCTCCCGTGCATTACATTTGTAACTTCAAATGGTAAGCCTCTCAGGAGCTCTCTAGGCCTCTCTGACATTTTTTTACATTTATACCTCAGTTCACCCACCTTTTTTCTCAGATACATTTTCCTTGGTATCTCAAAATGATGATGGTAGTATACACTGAATGCTTTCTTTGTGCCAAGCTCTGGGCAAAGTACTTTGCTTGGATTGTTTCATTTAATGGACACAGCTGTAAAGGGCAGGTAATAGAATTAGTATCTCCAGTTCAGTTGAGGAAACAGAAGTGTAGAGAGAGGGTAAGTAATTATCTGAGAGTTACACAGTGGAAGTAGCAGAGATGAAAATTTTGAATCCAGATCTGTCTATTATTTGAGTCAAGAGGATGGGTATGAGAATGATATACAGCTTGGTATGTGTGCATTTTAAGTTCAGTTCAAGGTTTAAAATGTTGATCAGGCTTCCCCAAGTATTTAGTGAAAATTTTAATAACATAAAGCCTTATTTACATTTTAATTTAAGTCAGGCCTAGGAAGTTACTCTAAAAGCCTCCCTTTTTTCATTATGTATTCTTGGGCCCTGGTGCTTCATTTGAACATCAGAGGTTAAAAGTGTAGACCAAATAATGGCTGGCTAACTTTAAATAAGATGAGGACTCACCTTGAACATATGGAATAGTAGTAGTTTTGAAGATAATTATGATTCTCTTAAAAATCTGCATGTTAACCATCATCCTATAGAGCAAGTTTTAAAAAGCAGGCAGCTGGAGGATCATTCTTGCTAAATAATGATCATAAGCCTTACGTCAGTTTGTAGTTTTTGAAGAGGAGGTAGTTTGAGGTGTCAGAACTAAAATATCACAACTATAGAAACAGTTCTGGAAGTTAAATACACCAACTGCTTCTGATTTTATACACAGAATAACAAAGGGATTTGCCATGAAACTCGGTGTTTGTATTTGCCTTAGTGGACATGGGTGTGTATTATATTTCTGAAATATTTCATAATAAAATTTATTAAATTTATGAGTGAAAAAAATGTTATAAAGACTTGATTAGGAAACAATGATTATTGATAATGCCAAGACAGTGATTATTTTAACCTAATCTTTTTAAGAAAATTCTAATGGACAAATACAGGAGTGAGAATAAATGTTTAACATCAAATTAGTTTCGTGCATTTCTACATCACAGTAGCCTGTTCAGTGCAGTAATTTTATTAGAAAATTGACAAGTAATTAGATTTAGAAATGAATATCTCTTAATCTAAACTTTTCCCTAATCAAGTATTCTTTAAAAAAAATTTTCAATTTTTTCTCCTCTAAAGATAGTCTCTGATATTAGCCAATTGCATACTTTTTCTTATATCATTTCTTAAATAATAGAGATAAATGTGTCAAGCAAATGGCTATAACTCTGAAGAATAATTTTTAAATTTTAAATGTTTTTTCTGATAATATTAATTTAATTTTGTAAAGGTATTTTGAGTTGAGAAGTTCAATCTGTTGAGGAAGTCATAAAAAGGCTATCAATTTTCAAAATGGGTTTAAATCTGGTTAGTGATTTTAATAGGTCAGTATATGTGTAACTAATCATCTTTTGCTTTTCACATAGCATTAAAACTTCCTTTTGGCAAAACAACAGTGATGCATTTGGTGGCCAGAGAGACGTTGCCAGAGCCAAACTCTCAAGGTAAGCCATGCACTGGAAAGTGTTTCAGTTGATGCACAGCCAGGCATTCAAAACCTCCGGGTTTTCCTTTGGACATTCGGAGGGAAGGGAAGTTTGCATGAATAGAGATTGTCAAGCAAATAACCAGACATTTTCGAAACATGCCAAAATTAAAAGGACATTTATAGCAGCTTCCTAATTTTGAAAAATGCAAACATTTTTAAAAACCCAAAACTACATCTACACTTGATTGCCTAGCCCCTTTCCCCTCCAGTTCTAGAATTTTTATAAATGAGGCTCTTCTTCGTTTTCTCTAGGTCAGAGGAATCGTGAAAAGACTGGAGAGAGTAATTGTTGTGTAATCCTGTAAACACTGTCTGCCTAGTGTGATACGATATAGTCTTTGTCTTTCATGCTGCTGGGACAGAAAAGACCCGACATTGCTTCAGAAACCGTTCAGAACAGTCTGCCTGTAAATCCATGGAACTGAATTTTACCACATGAACACTGTCATCTTTTCTCATGAAAGTAAAAAGAACCCAAGAACATTTTTCACTATGATTTTTTATTTCTTATATTTTTATGTTGAGCTATGTTTTAAAACATATTGGTTTTTGAATGCAGTCAGTCTCCAGGGGAAAAACTAACAAGTTATCTTTCGTAGCAGAAACCATTTTGCTGCCACAAAATTTTCATCATCAGAACTAATAAATCAAGTGTTCCAAATACAATTTGCACTAAAAAAGATTGACATTATTTTCCTCATCGGCAGAATTTATAACAGTTTATGGTACCTAGAAATACTTATATATATATAATTCCACACTAGAAGACACTCAGCAATTAATGAAGTTAATTACTGGGCAAACCTGAGAGGAAAAAATGGAATAGAAACTAAAATGTTGGGTGAATTCTACCAAAGTCAGCCGTGGTGGCTGCACCGGCACAGAATACTAAACTGAGTGTGACTATTTTCACTGCAACAAATGAAAAAATGTGCCTGTTTAAAGCACTCAGTAGAGGGCTGATTTTTTCCTTTAAGACATGCACTCTTGAATCCTACAGTAACTGAGTGCTTGTTTAGACAGCACAAGAAGAGGTGAGAGTGCGACTCCTAGCCTTAATGTGGGAGGGTAGTTCCAGTCACTCATCGGCTTTCATTATCGAGCAGAAATACTAGAAAACCTCATTGATCAATTTTATGTATTTGAATATCAGCAAATTGAATTTTCCATAATTACCATTAATTTGTAACCACATCCAGTGTCATGCTTACTCCTTAGAGAGTTCAGATGAATTCTTAAAATTAAAAAAAAAAAACTCCATAGTTCTAATTGTGTTTCTTTATATAGTTTGCATTTGATATTAGTGCTTGCAATTGTATTAAAATCAAAAGCTGATTTTTATGGCATACACAAATAGGAATGCCACTTTTTCTTTTGCTTTGTACCAATAATTTAAAGATTGATATGCTAAAACAATTTGCACAGCACTAAAGCATGAGCTAGTTTCATCTAAACCTGTAAAAATATGAAAGATTTTATATTTTTTCACTGGGAAGAAATTCTTCCTGGATGAAATTACAAATATGTGTAGAATATATTTAATAAAAGACTTATAAAATACCTAACTATAGGACTTAAATATAGATTGGCGTGTAGTATATAGAACAATATTCCATATAAATAACTAGCCTCTATAAAAATGAAGTTGCCCGCTGACATTACATTCTGTACTTACTAAGTGTCAACAGCCCTTACAAACATTAAATGTAAATGGTTTCAAATGGTCAGCATTGTTTAAATGTAATCAGGTTATTTTATTCATTGTTAATGCTTTGATGAAAAGGCTTTATATGCAGTAGATCTACAGAAATATTGTTCATACTGATCAGAATTAAATTTGTATAGAGCAGAGTTTTAAAACAAATGTAAATAGCACTAAACATTTTCTTTCTGCAACCTGTACTTATAGATTCTTCCTGTAAACTAAATAAAAAAAAATCATAGTGTATTTTGGTGGTAATTTTAAAGGTCTTGATTAGGTCAATAATTGTTTAAGTGCTGTCTCATTCTTTTATTTCTTAAGCTTTTAAAATTCATTTAATATTCTGTTTTGGTTTGGGGAGTATTCCCAGTGTATCTTTAATATTTAACCTGGTTAATTTGTACACAGTCACAACAATGGATAGAACTATGTATTCTGTTATCACTAAAATGTTATATTCAAGAGATGTTAAATATTTATATGCTTTGTTGACTAGCGGAAAGGTGAATTCTGTTAGTGTTGACTAAAGAATCCGGTAGTTGCCTAATTGGGCAATTAAACAATTTATGGCTCTATTCTTTTGTAAAACAAACTAGTAATTTTAATACCTATTTCATTCTAATTACTTTTTTTTTAACTTAAAGACTGTCAGTTAATTAAGATTTTGTTTTTATGATGGTTAAAAATAATTCTCTCTTGATTTTTCAATATGTTTTTCTGTGTTCTCTCAGATTATATATTTCCCTCAGTTTAGAGTTTTTGATGTGGGATAAACTGTTTCACTAGTAGAGAAAGAATTGTGTCGCTTAATACCTAATACCATAGTTGTGCAAAATGAAAAAATAATAAAAGTAGCAGTAAAATTATATACTGAAAACACCAAAAATTTAGATGCCTTAATAGTATATATGTGAAAATACTCTGCTGTCCCTTTAAATATAATTCCTTGGACGGCCTGATGGTTAGAATATGATTACTCATATCCAAGGCTATTTTTGAATATCCCTCTGCCAAAAATACAGCTCACTTATCTAAAGGTGAGAGCTGCACAGATCCAGTAATGTACATAAGCCTGAAGGATGAGCCTGTGCCCCTGCCTGACGCTGGTATCTCATCTCTTTTACCTAAATTGTCCTAAACGTTGTCAGGTGTTCTGGACAAGGCAAAGCTTTTCTTCTTTATTAAAACCTTAGCATGTCTCCCTGATCTGAACTATTTGCTTTCTCTTCAAGATAAATTGTATTTTACGATGAAAAATACAGTATCTAACATTACCATTCACATTAAATGAAGTTTCCTCATAACATTTATCTTAAGTTTTATGAAGTCATCTTGACCAATGTTACAGTAATTTCTGTTAGCTGATTGTGGTAAACAATGTTTAATGTGCAAAGAAATTAAAACTTTCTTCATCTGTTGTAGAATATTTCTCTTCTTTAAAACAACTTCTATTCCTAATTCTGGTGTATTTGCCTATTCTTTATTTCTATACTATTTTTTCTTTTTTTCTTATGATACTCTTCAGTAAAATTCAACATGGGGCTAGCCTTTACTCTGCATGGTTTAGCAAAATCAAAGAGAAGTATCAGCCAAAATTCAATATGCCTTCATACCATGTTTATTTGTAACTTCTGCGAGCATTAGGTTTTGTTTTGTTTTGTTTCATTTGTGTGTTTTAATGTGGTCACTTGTTAGCCAAACAGAATGATTGGTGTGGGAGGTGGGCTTGAGAGAAGGCACATGACCTATAATTACAAACACAGCTACAATTGAAACACAGCTGCAGGCTGTGCTGGAGCCTAGGCACAGCTTTTATGGCCACGGAAGGGTGGGGTTCTTGGGCATGAGCAGTTGGTGGTTGGCTGTAACTCCTGGCTTACCCTGACCCCCACCACTTGGTGTGCTTTCTTTAGAAGACAGCAGCTTCTATGAAGCCCTTTACACAGGAGGCGGTAGATTGACTTCTGAAAGAGATCGTGGATAGAACTAAGTGAGAGACATCTAATTCTTAAATATCAGAGTTTAATCCAGTACTAAACAGTGAAAATTAATTTCATTTATTACATTATTTTGTAGTCTTTGACAGTGATGTCAGATGTTTGTCTTTTAATTTTTCCTGTTCTGTCTCTTTTTTAAAACAACAACTTTCAAGAAATAGGGAGTGGGCATAGTAAATTCCCATTTGGGGAAAGGAAATGCCCATCTCTTTCATATGAGTCAACCAATAAAAAAGGAGTTGGGTAGACACATTTTCTCAAATGGCTCTGGAAGTGGTTTGTTGTTAGAAGTCTTAGGCCAAGAGTCTGGCTGGTTTTAGAATGTAATTATATATTCAAACATTATTTGGTATCTTTTATTTTCTACACATGTTCTTGAAGCTTATTTGTTGTAAGGGAAGTCTTACAATGGTAGTGGGAGAAACTTACCTATAGTTAAATAACACAAGGAGGCAGCAGAACCTAGAGGGGAGCTAGGACAAACTAGCAGAGCAAGACCCTCAGAATTCTTGTAGGAACATACAGGAAGACATCTGGGAGTTGGCCAGTTCTCAGTTTACTGCCAGATGAGATGATGGTTTTTCTTTTTCTCTGCATGCTGAAGCCTGGTTCCCCTTATATCCTTCCTTATCACATGGTTTTCTCTGGGCATCGCTTACCTGGATTCCATTAGTTAGGGTGCCACTCTCCCCCAGTGTTTCTCAGAAGCATTGTTTTTAAGTCTGATAATTTTAACACACCTGCACTTTGACTGATACTGTTCTTCAGTCCTCAGAGTTCAGAAAACCTCAAGAATAGCTGGGCTTTCGAGTCAGCCTGGCTTTGCTCTGGGTGACTTTGAAAAAGTTACTTAACATTTGAGCTTCAGCTTTTTCATATATAAAATAAAAATAACACCTAGTTTAGAGGGTTGTTGTAAGGATTATTTTTAAATAAATATTTAGGGCACTGCTTTGCCCAAGAACTCATGACAAACTAGCAAACCTGTCAAAAGGCTTTATGTTGGAAATAAAGTGCTGGGTACCAACGTATACTCTAAACTTTGAGAAGGTAACTTATGAAAAGACCAGAGAAAATGTGGATGATACTGTGTTCATTTAAAAGGAAGATGAGTGGGGAGATCTCAAAAATAAGCTCTGGAATAGAAGGAAAATAGGGACCCAGTAGTGACTCCGCTTCAGATGTATATATGTGATGTACCAGGTCATAGAGCTTGGACATGTTAATGTAAAGACATAAACATGACCGTCAAAATCTGAGATGTTGTTTGTTACTACGGCACAAAAATACATTACTGTTGAAAAGAAATGTGTCTAATAAGGCTGGAAAACTACAATATATCAAGAATACACAAAAGGAACTTAGACCTGAGAGGGTAATTAAATGGGGAGTAGGTGGATAATGATGAAAAAAGAAAAATATGATTGTCAGGTTATATTGTACTTCGTCAGATTAAGGCTGTGAATTTCTGTTCTGAATCTGCAACAGGAAAACACTGAGACAAGACATGGTAGTGATGCAGTAGTTTGGCTGTACCGGACCTTGCTGGGTGCCTTGTTTTCTAAGACTCCGATTAACTCTTGACTTGCGATAATGCCAACCCATTAGCTTACCAGAAGTAACAAAAGAAAACTCAGGGATTCATTTTGGCCCTAGAGAGAACATTTGGATTCTGCAGTGAAAATAGGTGTGCACTCAAATGTTAGTAATGATGAAACTAAGGCAGACACTGGTGATTGCTTCTCCAGCATTTCTGCTTCTTTCTTGCTGGGATATTGAGGGGTCACTTTGCTTTCCCTTCTTGTGGCTTAAGAAAGTAGGATCTTCCCAGCTCTGTTACCTTTGGTGTAATTGCTGTAGAAGTGGCCGTGGTACTCCATCCTGGCAAAGGAGACACGAGGGAACTCTGCTGAGGGTGTTTGTGGTGGAAGTTCCTTCGCTCCCAAGAGAACTTTCCAGAGACTCTTTGCCTGTGGACATTGTTTTGCCTGGATGTGATGACTGAAACTGCTACAGCCACATTGGGACTCAGAGGGGAGCTAGCCTTAGGGCAGAGCCAGCACACTGAAGGTGTAGAGGAGAAAGGAAAAAACCTGCCCTTGCAGAGCTGCTGATTGTTTTTTAGCTTTTAAGTTCAGGCATACATGTACAGGTTTGCTATATAGGTACGCTTGTGTCACAGGGGTTTGTTAAACAGATTATTCCATCACCCAGGTGTTAAGCCTAGTACTCATTAGTTATTTTTCCTGATCCTCTACCTCCCACCCTCTACCCCTCTGGTAGACCCAGTGTCTGTTGTTCCCCTCTATGTGTCCGTGTGTTCTCATCAATTCGCTCCTACTTATAAGTAAGAACATGCAGTATTTGGTTTTCTGTTTCTGCATTAGGTTCCTAAGGATAATTACCTCCAGCTCCATCAATGTCCCTGCAAAGGACATGATCGCATTCTTTTTCATGGCTGTATGGTATTCCATGGTGCATATGTACCACATTTTCTTTATCCAGTCTACCACTGATGGGCATTTAGGTTGATTCCATGTCTTTTTTATTGGGAATAGTGCTGTACTGAACATATGCATGCATGGATCTTTATGATAGAATGATTTATATTCCTTTGTGTGTGTATACCCAGTAATGGGATTGCTAGGTTGAATAATATTTCTGTTTTTAGGTGTTTGAGGAGATGTCACACTATTTTCCACAATGGTTCAACTAATTAACACCTCACCAACAGTGTATAAGTGTTCCCTTCTACACAGCCTCTCCAGCATTTATTTTTTGACTTTTATTTACTTACTATTTTTGAGACAGGGTCTCACTCTGTGGCCCAGGCTGGCATGCAGTGGCGTGATCTCGGCTCACTGCAACCTCTGCCTCCTGGGCTCAAGTGATCCTCCCACCTTAGCCTTGTGAGTAGCTGGGACTACAGGCTTGTGCCTGGCTAATTTTTTATATTTTTTGTAGGGATGAGATTTCTCCGTGTTGCCCAGGGTGGTCTCAAACTCCTGTGCTCAAGCAGTCTACCTGGGATTACAGGCAAAAGCCACCACACCCAGCCTATTTTTTGACTTTTAAGAATAGCCATTCTGATGGGTGTGAGATGGTATCTGCTTGTGCTTTTGATTTGCATTTCTCTAATGATCAGTGATGAGCTTTTTCTATATGCTTGTTGGCCACGTGTAGGTTCTCTTTTGAAAAGTGTTCATGTCATTTGCCCATTTTTTAATGGGGTTGTTTACTCTTGTAAATTTGTTTAAGTTCCTTTTAGATTGCTGGATATGAGACTTTTGTCAGATGCGTAGTTTGCAAACTTTTCCTCCCATTCTGTAGGTTGTCTGTTTACTCTGTTCATAGTTTGTTTTCCTGTGCAGAGGCTCTTAAGTTTGATTAAATCCCATTTGTCGGTTTTTGCTTTTGTTGTGATTGCTTTTGGTGTCTTCATTATGAAATCTTTGCCCATTCCTATATCCTGGATGGCATTGCCTAGGTTGTCTTCCAGGATTTTTATAGTTTGGGGTTTTACATTTAAGTCTTTATTCCATCTTGAGTTGATTTTTTGTGGTGTAAGGAAGGGATCCAGCTTCAGTCTTCTGCATATGGCTAGCCAGTTATCCCACCACCATTTATTGAGTAGGGTGAACTTTCCCCACTGCTTTTTTTGTCAGGTTTGTCAAAGATCAGATGATCATAGAATGCGGTCTCATTTCTGGGCTTTCTATTCTGTTCCATTGGTCTATGTGCCTGTTTTTGTACCAGTACCATGCTGTTTTGGTTACTGTAGCCCCATAGTGTAGTTTAAAGTCAGGTGACATGATGCCTCTGATGTCTCCAGCTTTGATCTTTTTGCTTAAAATTGCCTTGGCTATTGAGGCTCTTTGTTGGTTCCATATGATTTTTAAAATAGTTTTTTCTGGTTCTGTGAAGAATGTCACTGGTAGTTTGATAGGAATACCAATGAATCTAAACATTGGAGGAGCTGCTGACTTTGCTCAGTGTGGAACCCGATACTCTGTACTTCTTGAGAAGTAATCTGTTCACTGGAGCTTTTCCTTCTTCCAATTCAAAGCACAATATACATAAAAGAGAGTGTTAGGCATCAACATCTACTCCAAACCTTATGAAATTAGCTTATAAAAAGATGAGAGAAAATATGAAGATGATTCTGTGTATTCAGGTCTCTGAAAAATAAATAACTGCTGTATAGTCACAAATTATTCTGATGAGGCATCTGAAGAGACCATTGTGGCTACACGTCAGCTCTCCAATCTCACAATTTTAAAAGACATGAACAGAAAATGGGAGTTCAGATATATAAATCAAAGAGGAATATAAGTGCCAAACACCACCAATAACGTTGAAAAGGCCTGGGATGAGCTGGAGTTCGTTTTGCTGTGCAGAGACTCTTCAGCTTGATTAAATCCCGTTTGTCAGTTTCTGTTTGTGTTTTGATTGCTTTTGGTGTCTTCATTATGAAATCTTTGCCCATTCCTATATCCAGAAAAGCAGTAAAAAGTACATGTTTGTTGTAGTCACACAAAAAACATAGCAGGGATACACCCCGTGGTTCTCAACTGTGGCTGTACATTAGAGTCACTTCGAGAATTATAATTTTTTTGCTTTTTAATGTTGATGCCTGGGCCTCATACCAACCACATTAATTCTGAACACCTGTGACTTGGAGCAGATGTCTTAATTTTTGCAGATTAGTAAGAACAGAAACACTTACATACCAAGAGTAGAAGGGAGCACACTGTAAAGCTGGGAACAAGGACAGTTAATGTGGAACTGGAAACCAACTGAGGTGACGAAGACAGGAAGCAGGTGCCCAGCTACCTTGGTTCAAGTCACCAGATCCAGATAAGTTATATTTCAGTTATATTTCCGAGTTCTAAAGGAACTTTTGCACTCCGAGTAACCTGTTCCTCTCCCAGTTTCATTGTCAGAAGTGGAGGGCAAGACCCAGGCACTCTGACAACCTTACCACCATCATCTGCTCTAAGACCACAAGGAACTGCAGACAGCCACGTCACCTCTCAGTGTCCTCACTGGAGTCTCCCTGTGGCTCCAGGACATCCCGTATTTTATATTTTAAGGCTATCATTTAATAACTGTTTACTTAGTGGTAAGCACTGTTCTGTGTTCATGACATAGGCCCATTTTACAGATGATAAAACAGGCCCAGAGAAGTACAGTGTATTCTTTGAACATTGAAGTTTCCTTTTTCCCAGGCAAAGACTATTCCTAAAAATATGCCTTATGATTTTTTTGTTTTTTTAAAATTGATATTTTTCCATTGTAGGACTGTAATCTCATTACAAAAAAGTATGAGGGAAAGAAAATGAATCCCACTATCCAAACTCAACTCTTAATTATCTTGGTGAATTTCCACTAGTCTTCTTTATTAATATGCATACATTAAAATAAAAATAAAAGAGTACTATATACAGAGTTTGTATGTAATTTTCCTTTTACATATCACAAACATATTCTCAGAATATTAAATCTTTGAAAACACATTTGCTTATAGCTCTATAATACTCCATTTTATAGGCATGCCATTTTCATCTATTTAATGTTAAAACCAAGCGAAACAGCACTGCAGCCCTGCCAGAATGGCTAAAAATGAAAAGGACTGACGATACCAAGTGTCAGGGTTCAGAGCAACTAATATGCTCAGATGTTCTTAGGTGGAATGTAAGTGGAACAATCATTTCACAGAACTTTTGTAGTATCTACAAAAGCTAAATATATATTTATACCCTCCAACGCAAAAGTTATACCCCAGAATAAATATCCGGCAGGAAGAATTTGTCTGTCCATTGGAGACATGCACAGGAGAGCCAATTCATTAAGAAACTGTCCATCAGTAACAGAATGGATTTTTAAATGGTGATGTGTATTCATACAATGAAATATCACAAAGCAACATAAAACAACACACTCCTGCTACATGAAAAACAGTATCAAGGGAAGAAGCCAGACACAGAATACATACTGTATGAGCTCGTTTAAATAAAGTTCGTCAACAGGCAAAACTAGTCTATGATGATAGAAATCAGAAAAATGGCCACTTTTTGTGGGGGATGCTATTCACCAGCAGAGAGAATGAGAGGACTCCCTGGGGTGCTGAAAAATGTCTTGTATATCTTGAAATGGATGGTGATTCCCTGGGTATTAATTCCCGCACATAAAACTAGTCAAACTGGTATTTGGCCATTCTTGCGTAGCTATAAAGAAATACCTGAGACTGAGTAGTTTATAAAGAGGTTTAATTAGCTTATGGTTCTGCAGGCTGTCTAGGAAGCATGGTACCAGCATCTGGTCAGCTTCTGGGGAGGCCTCAAGGAGCTCTTACTCATGGTGGAAGGTGCAGTGGTAGCAAGAGAGAGACAAGGGGGGTGGGGAAGGTGCCACACACTTCAACAACCAGGTCTCATGTGGGCTCACTTACCTCGAGGACAGCACTGAGCCATGAGGGATCTGCCCCCATGATCCAAACACCTCCCACGAGGCCCACCTCGTCCACCTCCAACACTGGGGATCACAATTCAGTATGAGATTTGGGTAGGGACAAATATTCAGACTATATCAAAGCTGTACCCATAATATTTGTACAGTTTATTGTATGTAATTTCTGGATGTATAAAGTTAAATCTCAGCAAAACAAAGCAAAAAGAAAGACATTTAATGAGCACCTACCATGTGCCAGGAAATATACAAGGCAGTAGGAATACACAGGCAGCAGTCCAGGCCGCCTCTGATCTCAGCCATTAGCTTAATTTTGAACATCTAGACTGTTTCAAAGATTTCTGCACATAAGTTAATAGAAATTGTAAAGGAATGTGTCAAATGCTTGACTATGAAGGATGTAAAATGTAAAAATCTCTACAAGTTTGTATTTGAAAAATTCTAAACTTGTAGAAAAGTTATCAAAATAGCTTAATAAAAACTTCTAAAATGTGAAGGGTATCCTTCATCTATATATTTGGCATTGGTTAACATTTGCCACATTTGTTCCATATAGCTAAAGAGAGCCAGAGAAAGGTGTAATAGAGACAGAATTTGGGGTCAAGAGCTGTCTTCAAAGTGCAGATCTCATGACACTTGAACCCCAAATACTCTAGCATATATTTCCTAGGACTAAGGACATTCCTTTTCACTTCACGTTCAGAAAATTTAACATCAATTCAAAGTACATTCTCTGCAATACAGCCAATATTAAATTTTCCCCAAATGTTCAATTAATGCTCTTTAAGCTGTTTCTGTTTTTCCCCAATCAGGTATCATGCACTTCATTTGTTACGTTTCCTCAGTCTTTTATCACTGGGAGAATGCCCTGGAGTTTTCTTTCAAAGTCTCTTGAGAGGATTTGAGTCTTTTAATTCCACATCCCTGTGCTTCTTGAGCCAATTTGCCCCACTCCCCCACCCTCCTCCCCGGGATCTGAATCGCATGTCATCAGACAGGGTATCTGTCACTCCTCCTGGTAGTCAGCCACTGATCCCTGCCACTCCTCACTCCTGCTGTAGCTCTTGGTTCACTGTCACTGTCTCTCTCCAACCCTGTTTCTTTTAAATCAATTCATCTTCTCTTAAATCCCTGGTGATTTCAAAACCTGCATAGATGATCCTCCCATTACTGAGTCCTTCTGTCCTTCCCACTGCTCAACCATTTGCTTCCATTTTGATTCTCTAGATCTTTTTGTTGCCAATAAGAGCAACTGCTCCATAAGCTCAACGTCAAACCTCCTGCTCTCCAACCACCATCTCCCACTTGTCCAGCTCACTCCACCCAGCACCCCAATGCCTGTATTGATAGGGACTTCACAGGGGTTTGTGCTACATAACTCTGTGACTGCCTGCGTGGCATGAAAACACCCTGTGACCGTGAAAACCACTCTATAAAGGGAACAAAGGGCTGGAGACCACTTCAAACCAGCAGGATCCCAGATGGCCAACGACGTCTGGATGAAAGCAGATCTTGAAGGACATCACTTGCTCACTGTTAGGCATTTCCATAGTAAAAACATACCCCGTTGCCCATGACAGTGTATATTTGCAATGGGAACCACCAGAAAAAGCCCTACATGGTGACAGAGAGGCTGTCTTGGGTTCCCAGTGGGAAGTACCCACCTCTTTCCCCAAAATACTTATGAATAAATAACCCCTTCCCTAATTGCATATATTATATGTAATCAATGAAACTGCCAATCCAAGACACAGGCATCTCCTTTGAGATTGTGCTCCTCTGTCTATGGGGCAATACTCTCAACAAATGTTACATTTGCTTTGTACCTGGGTTCCGCTCCTGAATTCTCTCTTGCGTGAAATCAAGAACCCACAGGTCCTACAACGCCCTCAGCATTTGGGGGTCTTTGTCTGGCATCAGACACCTTTCCCTGAGGCAGCTGGCCACTGCTCCTCCTGTCTTTGAACTGCACTTCACCGTTTTGCCTGTACACGCCCTCAGCTTTCTTGTTCTGCTCCTGCTTTGCGTGTCGACAAAATCCTAAGCCTGATTAAATCCAACTCTTCACTTACTCTACGTTTGCATCTGTGAAGCCAAGTAGGACTAAAGAAAAATACAAACTATACTGCATTGTCTAATTTGAAATACATGGGTAACAACCTCAAGAGAGCTTTTAGTGCTACGCAGCAATTTATGCTATCTTCTCCTGGTCCATTCCCACTCACCTCACCGGATGACAGTCGCACCACTTCTCCCAAATGCCCAACACCTTCTCCTCCATCCTGCTTTCTAATTCAAAGTAAATAGAAGGAAACAGAAGAGAAACTTTCCAACTTCCTTCTTCCCCTGCCATATGTACAACCTACCAGAATGTGTGAACATACACTCTGCCTCCTCTCTTAGATGCTCCTGTCTGAGGCCAACCCTATTCCCTCTACGCCCTCAAAGACAGTTCGCAATTTTCTATCTCATATGTAGCATCAAGCTTTTTCCATTCCACTAGGTCATTTCCCTTAGCATATAAACAGATATATCTTCTCTACAAATACATACGGACATACGTACATACTACTCGCCACTTACATTTCTATTGCCACCTACATTTTTAAAATAAGTTTTATCGAGTAAAATTTACACACAATAAAACGCACCTATTTTGATTACATGAGTCCATGCCTTTTGACAAATGTTCATGAGGGCCTTCTCTTCCCGGTCCACGAGGGGCGTGGTTTCAAAGGCAGGAGTTTCCTGGCTCCACACCTCCATCTAGGAACCAGAGTGGTTTCAAATGTAAAGTTCTTTGATTTTCACCCATGAGGGCAGGGAAAGCCAGTGGGGCGCCTTTGTTCCAAAAATCCCGCCAAAAGCTCCAGGAGGAGGGGGCTCTGTAACTCAGGGCTGTGGACCAAGTAGCCAATCCGATATCAGAGTCAAAGATCAATCACTCCAGAGGAGGTTTGGAAGAACTCCTCTCATTGGATGAGAACACGGATAGGGCGGGAATAACTCAAATGTTAAAATTCAGCTGCACCTTACCCGAATGGATTGCCTGCTCTGGGATCCCCTCCCACAACAGCGTGGGAGCTATCTCTCTCATTCTCTTTCTCACTCTCTGTCTAATAAATCGCTCTTTGGGTCTACGATAGTTATTTGAATGGTAAGCTCACTGCACCTCCAGGATCCCTTTCCCCATTCTTCTGGGTTAGAGAAGCCAAGAACCTCTTCAAAACTGGGAGCTGGGGACGCTCCCTCGGTTACATTTACACTCTTGTAATCCCTATCACAAATCGCTGTTCATATTTTCTATTTCGTCACATTTTAATTTTAGTTATTAGTGTCTTTCGAGAAATGCGTGCATTTCATCCAAGTGTTAAACTAATTGACATAAAATTGTTAATAATCAATTTACTTGTTATACTTTTCATGCCATAGAATCTCTAACAATATCTTCTTTTTTCATTACTGATACGGGTAATTTTTGTCTTTTCTCCCTTTTTTTTTTAGTGTAGCTAGTGGCTTGTATATTTTATTGCTCTCAAAGAAACAGCATTTTATTTTCATTGTTTTTTGTTTTGGATTACTTATTCATTTTCTATTTCATTGATCTCCACTGTTATTTTATTTTCTCTTTTTACTTCTTTTTTTCTCTCTCTACTTCTTGATGTGCTCTTACTTTTTCTGGCTTCTTCAGATAGAAAGCTTAGATTAATTTTTTCCTTGGAAGTCCTACTAAAGCTGTATCCTACAAACCTGGCTATATCGTGTTCTCATTTTCAATCAGTTAAAAAAATTATAATTTCCCTTGTGATTTCTATTCATGGGTTATTTATCAATATGTGTTTTCTTTCCAAGCTGGAATTTTAAAGATATTTTTTAAATTATTGATTTTCAAATTAATTCCACTAAAGACTGAAAATATTTTCTGTTTAATTATAGTTAAGTGTACTGAAACTTGCTTCATGGCCCAGAACACAGGGTCTACTCTAGTAAAAATTCCACGTGCCCTTTAATGGGATGTACATTCTGGATAAAAGTGAACTCTGCTGTTGTTGAATGTTATTTTCTATAAATCTCAGTGAGGTCAAACTTGTTGATAGGGTTGTTCAGGTCTTACTGATTTTCTGTCTGTTTGTTCTATCTATTACCAAGAGAACTGTTGAAATTTCCAACTATAAATCTGGATTTGTCTAATTATGCTTTCTATTTTGTCAGTTTTTGCTTCATGCATTTGAAGCTGTGTAATTAGGTGCATACACAATCAGCATCACTATATCTCTTTGTTCCTTCTATCATTACATTTATCTTCATTTCTGATGATAATGCAGGGCAAGTGAGCCCCAAAATTGAGGCTTAGTAGGGAAGGGTTTTGGCTTTGTCTAGGAAGAAACGTAACAGTGAGCTGGTGGTGTCAGACAGCAACTTTTATTGAAGTAGCAGAGGGGCTGCTCCTTGCAGAGCGGGGAGGGATACCTCATAGTCACTGTGAGTTTAGAGGCAGTTTTGTAGACGCATTTACATTTATTTTAAATTATATGCAAATGATGGGGCTGATTATGCAGACTTTCCTGTCGCTGAGTCATTGCCATGGAAAGGGGTGACAAGTTCTGGGTGTTGCCATGGCAATGATAAACTGACAGGCATATTGGTAATCTTGGTGGAAAGGTATTTCTGCCCTGTCCCTGTTTTAGCTAGTCTTCTCTTTGGTCCAGTGTCGGAGCCCCATCTCTTACTTCAGTGTTGCTTCTCCTAAATTTTATTTTACCCTGATAGTAACATTGAAACTGCCTTTGCAAAATTTTAACTAAGGAAATTATGACAGTGGAAGATATCAGACCTAACCAACTCTGTCTTGCTTCTAATCTCTAAACTGTCTTTGTCCATTCCTGGTTATAGGCCAAATTAGCCTTGGGAAGGAACTTAGTTTAAAGTTTAAATTGCCCTTCCCAAAAGCTAAACCACTGTTGCAAAACAAATGAAATGCCATCAGCCACAAAGTAAGGACTGGAATTCTTAATACTTCAGCTGTTATTCCCGAGGTCATAAGATTTGCAACTTCCTCAGTTACTCCTGAAGATAACGTCACCATTGTGAACCAAAGATTGATCTGTTGAGATGTCTTTTCAGGTTTCTGCATTTCTGACAATTGGGTGTCCCCAGCCTGGATCTGCCAACCAGTCCCATGCACCCCATCCAGGAATGGACTCAGTGCAAGAGGACAGCTTTGACTCCCTATTCTTTCATCCCCAAGCCAACCAATCAGCACTCCCAACCCACTGGCCCGTATCCACCAAATGGTCCTTAAAAACTCTGATCCCTGAGTTTTCAGGGAGACTGATTTGAATAATAATAAAACTCCAGTCTCCCACACAGCCAGCTCTGCATAAATTACTCTTTCTCTGTTGCAATTCCTTGTCTTGATAAATCAGCTCTGTCTAGGCAGCAGGCAAGGTGAACCATTGGGTGGTTACAAAACCACCACTTCAGTTTTCTCATGACTAGAGCTTACGTTGTTTATCTTGTTTCATTCTTTCTTTTTAACCTATTTATGTTTTTAAAGTGTGTTTCTTACATACTGTGTATAGTAGGTTATTACATTTTTTTTACAAACCAATCTCCACCTTTTAATTGGAGTGTTTTTACTATTTACTTTTTTTTTTTTTTGAGGCAGCCTTGCTCTGTCAGGCTGGAGCGCAGTGGCGCAGTCTTGGCTCACCACAGCCTCTGCCTCCTGGGTTCAAGTGATTCTCCTGCTTCTGCCTCTCGAGTAGCTGAGATTACAGACATGCGCCTCCACACCCAGCTAATTTTTGTATTTTTAGTAGAGATGGAGTTTCACCAGGTTGTCTAGGCTGGTCTAGAACTCCTGGCCTCAAGCAATCCACCTGCCTTGGCCTCCTGAAGTGCTGGGATTACAGGCGTGAGCCACTGCGCCCAACCTTTTTACTACTTACATTTAATGTAATTATGAAGATATCAGTTTAAAGTCTTGGCATTGTGAAAACCAGTTGTGACAGACTAAAGATGGTCTCATCTGTCTTTGTTACATTACTTGTCTTTCCCTGACTTTTTCTAGATCAAGTATTTTTCTTTTTTTACATTTATAAATGGAAAGCTTATGTCAAGGTATTTTTTAATTCTGACTCTACAATTGGCTTAATAGCTGCACCATTTCCTTTCTTTTAGTGGTTGTTCTAGGGCTTACAATATACACTTTAAGTTTTCACAGTCTACCTTCAATAACATTATACTACACATGAATTCAAGACTTGAAAACAGATTACTTACGTTTCTCCACATCTGTCTTTTGTGCTATTGTGCCATACATTTTGCCTTTCTATGTTATAAATCTCAGAACGTATAATGGTTATTTTAAACAGCCAGTTATCTTTTAAAGAAATAAAAAGATGGCTTTTGAAATGTTTTTATATTTGCTCACGTATGTACCAGTTCTTAAACTCTACATAAGGTATGACTTTCCATCAGATACCATTTTCCTCCAATCTTTTGCCTTTTTAAAACATCCTTCCTTGGAACCTTTTTTTTTTTTTTTCATACTGCTATGTTGTTCTCAACTTTTTTTAGTGTTGAAATAAAGTCGAAATAATCAGAGAGCTCTTGGAATATATGATATGATCAGAAGACAGAGCAGTAATTTAAAACTGATTTTAGGCTCTGTGTGACCCAACGTTGTTGAAGGGCTGACAAAAGGCAAGTTTTGTCTCAGACTTTATTAACAGAGCAGTAAGTCTCAGGAGATGAACAATGATGCTGTGCTCCAATTTCATCGATTACATAGAATGTTTGTGTTCAGTTCTAGGTTCCACATTTCAAGGTTATTGATACATCTGAAGTGTGTTCACAGAGGACCAGGCAGGACCATGAAAGATCTAGAAGTGGTGTCATAAGTGGGGCTGTCCAAGTGGAGATGTTTAACCCTAGCCAGAGAAAAGACACTTCAGATATTGGAAGGGCTGCTATGTCAAAAGGCCTTATATCTATTGAGAGTTGCTGCAGTGATGAGAACAGAGCTAATGGGCAGAATTTGCAAGTAGACAAAATTTGTTTCAGTTTGCCTCAGGACTGTGCCAAAAGGAAAGGAGCTGTTTTTGATAGTGAGTTTCCATCACAGGAGGTGTTCAAGCAGAAGCTGTCAGAAAGCAAAAATGCCTGGCCTTGTAGGAAGGATCGAGAAGAGATTCATGTATTGGACATAAGGATGAATTAGTTTACATCCAAGCACCTTTTCAGTTCTGATTCCATCCCTCCTTAATTTCTCCATTAGTTCCTGCCTTTCTTCCCTTTTTCAGTGTTATTTTCCTGCCTATATACATTGCTATTTTCATCTTTAGGCAGCCCATCCCTTCGCTGCCATCTCCTTTCTAGTAAGTTTTTCCTTGCCAAGTCAGGATGATCTTGGGACTTGTACTTAATTACAAAAACTTCCTTACATCATCAGTTTCTCCAAAGAACCACTTTCATGTTTTAACTAAAATGTGACCATCCTTTGGTATATTCTCTAAGCCAAGATTCCTACAGAATAGAGGCTTGGCAATGCTTGGTCCTGCAAAGAAGCACTCAGGCAAAAGTTTTCTCAGCAAGGCAATTTACTTCTGCAGTAGTCTGCTGCCTGCATCAGTCATGATCACAAGAGCACAGCAAACGAAGGAGAGAAGGGGTTTTTATCCTTAACGCAGTTCCTGGCCCTGTGTCCTTCCCCTGATGGCTAGGGTTGGACTGCACAATCTAAGCTGATCCTGGTTAACTAAGACTTAAACTCTTCTGAATATGGTAAGTGCTTGGTTTGTAAGGGAAGGACGGGGTGGGAGTAGTTTGTCTGTGATAGTACAAGGCATGTTTGGACATGTCCAGACACAACTAGAGTGGGAGGGTGGTTTGCAGGCTGGAAACAAGAAAGTACAAGGATGTTGGGCTTTTAAACGAAGGATAAAAACATTACACAATTAAACCTTTTGGAGAGGAACTTATTATTCCTAATACTTACATGCCAAGACTGGGGAAATATTGTGGAAAGAAAATGTATATGAACCAGGCTCCATACAGAAGGCTGGGCTCCTTGTATTCCAGGGTACTTTATTCTCATTTTTCTCCAGTTTTGCTTACTCAACTTTAGAATATGGTCTTCTCAAAAAAAGTTTTCAAAGTAGTAATCATGGCTTGGGGAACTCTGTTTCCTTTTTTTTATTTTTTTATTTATTTTTTGAGACAGAGCCTTGCTCTGTCACCCAGGCTGGAGTGCAATGGTGTGATCTTGGCTCACTGCAACCTCTGCCTCCTGGATTCAAGTGATTCTCCTGCCTCAGCCTCCTGAGCAGCTGGGATTATAGCTGGGATTACAGGCACATGCCACCACACCTGGTTAATTTTTGTATTTTTAGTAGAGATGGGGTTTCACAATGTTGGCCAGGCTGGTCTCAAACTCTTGACCTCAGGTGATTTGCCCACCTCAGCCTCCCAAAGTGCTGGGATTACTGGCGTGCACCACCCTGCCTGGCCTGTTTTCTACTTTTAGATGTGTTTTCCTAGCCAGCTGTGCTCATTCATCCCCAGCCGCTAAGTCTAATGATGGTGGCCTGTGTCCACAACAATGAGTGTAGACTCCCTGGACCCATGCTTTCAAAGGCAGCTTCCTCCACCTCCTGGGACATAGGCTAGTTTCCCCTGTGAAAGGAAAATATCATGGGGCCCCCAAACCACTGAGCTAAAGAGAAGAATCAAGCTGAGAACTGCTTAGGGCAAATTTGTTTCCCATTCTATTCAAAGTCACCCCTCTGTCCGTGGAGATAAATACATATCTGATTGCCTCCTTTGGGGAGACTAATCAGAAACTCAAAAGAATGCAACTATTTGTCTCTTATCTACCTAGACCTGGAAGCCCCCTCCCCTCTTTCAGTTGTCCTTCTTTTCTAGATGGAACCAATGTCTATCTTACATATGTTGATTGATGTCTCAGTTCTCCCTAAAATGTAGAAAACCAAGCTTTGCCCCTTGGGCACATGTCGTCAGGACCTCCTGAGGCTGTCACAGGCATGAATCTTCAACCTTGGCAAAATAAACTTTCTAAATTAACTAAGATCTGTCTCAAATTTTGGGGGTTCACACCCTCTTAATGTTATTTTCTGCCCTGTCCTCATATTGGATCAGAAAAAGGCATGTGGATGACTTGAGAAGCTATGCGTGATGGTTAATTTTATGTTTGACTTGACTATGCTACAGGGTGCCCAGATGTTTGGTCAAACATTATGGTGGGTGCTTTTGTGAGGATGTCGTGAATGCAGTTAGTGTTGGAATCAGTGGACTGAGTAGAGCTGATTGTCTATCCCATGTGGGTGGGCCTCATCCCATCAGTGGAAGGCTAGACTAGAACAAAAGAACTGATTCTCCATAGGATAAGAGAGGATTCTTCCTGCCTGGCATCAGCTTTTTCCTGCCTGTGGACTTGAACTGACATGTTGGCTCTTTCTGGGTCTCAAGCCTGCCAGCATTTAGAACTGCACCGCTGGCTCTCCCGGGACTCCAGCTGGCCAACTCCCCCTGCAGAGCTTGGGACTTGCCAGCCTCCATAATTGTGCAAGCCAATGCTTTGTAATAAATCTCTTTCTCTCTATGTATGCATCCTGTTGGTTTTGCTTCTCTGGAGAACCCTGACTAATGCACTGAGCAACTGAGAATTCTCAAGAGAGGTAAAACATTCAGCAACATGGGTGGGGGGCTCCTGCCATAATAGCTCCCAAGAATAGGACATCTTTGGAGACCTTGCCTCACTCTTCCTTGTTTATTTGGTTTTCTGGCTTTGTCTGAGGTATTCTTATTTTTCTTTTGAGACAGAATCTTGCTCTGTCACCCAGGCTGCAGTGCAGTGGTATGATCATGGCTCACTGGAGTCTCAACCTCCCAGGCTCCAGCAATCCTCCCACCTCAGCCTCCCAAGTAGCTGGGAGCACAGGGCTGCTCCACCACATCTGGCTAATTTTTTTTTTAAAAAATTTGTAAGACAGGGTGTCTGTGTTGCCCAGGCTGGCCTTGAACTCCGTCTTAACCTCCCAAAGTACTGGGACTGTAGGTATGAGCCACCATGTCTGTCTTGTGGGATTCTTGTGCTCTCTGACATCAGAGGTCCAGCTGTATTACTAGAACATGTTGCAAACCTGGACAGTGAAACCCTTTCTGCAATGGTATCGACTACCGCCTGGGTTCTAAGCATCAGGTGAGCCAGAAAGAATTCCGAGTCAAATGAAGTAATCTCGACTCTCAAGAAGCTTATAGTCTAGTGGAGAAGAAGCAGAACTTACAAACCAGCAATTGTAGTATAACCTAACAAAACAGTGTATACCACAAGACATCACAAGAACACAATGCGTATGTACCCAACCCGAAACAAGGAAACCAGGAACAGCTTTCGGAAGAGGATACTCAACAGGAATCCTTACAAATGACTAGGACTCGTGCATTCGTGTTTATAGCAGCATTGCTCACAACGGCCAAAGGGTGGAAATGACCCAAATGTTCATCAAAGGATATACCAAATGTAGCATATACAAAATGCAAGTGGATATACAAAATATAGCATATACAATGGAATATTAGTCAGCCTTAACGAGGAAGGAAACTCTGACATGCTATAAAATGTGTGAACCTAGAAAGCATTATGCTAAGTAAAATAAACCAGTCAGAGAGAGATAAATACCATATGATCCCTCTGATGTGTGGTCCCAAGAATAGGTAAGTTCATAGAGACAGAAAGTAGAATGGTGGTTATCAGGGGCTAAGAATAGGGCATTGTTGTTTGCTGAGTACAGAGTTACACTTTCGAACCGTGAGAAAATTCGGGGAATTGAAAGTGGGGATGGATGCATAACATTGTGAATGTACTTAATGCCTTTGAATTACACACTTAAAACTGGTTAAAATGGGGCTGGGTGAAATGGTTCATGCCTATAATTCCAGCACTTTTGGAGGACTGTTTGAACCCAGCAGTTCACCACGTTGGCCAGGCTGGTCTCAAACTCCTGACCTTGTTTGAACCCAGCAGCCTGGGCAACATAGTAAGATCCTGTCTCTACAAAAAAAAAAAAAAAAAACACAAAAATTAGCCAGGCACGGTGGTGCATACTTGTAGTCCCAGATACTTAGGAGGCTGAGGCAGGAGGATCACTAAAGCCCAGGAGTTTGAGGCTGTAGTGAGCCATGATCACATCACTGCACTCTAGCATGGGCGACCAAGCAAGATCCCAGCACTTAAAAAAGAAATGGTTGAAGTGGTAAATTTTGTTATAAGCATTTTTCCACAGTAAAAAATAAAATTAAAAAAAAAAAAAGAGTAGGCATGAACCAGGAAAAGGAGCATGGCGTAGAGTCAGATGGAGGAGGCAAAAGGGTGGGGTAGAGTCAGATGGAGGAGGCAAAAGGGTGGGGTAAGCAGATGGGCAAAGGCCCGGAGTCCGGGAGGGTGAAATGGCCAGAAAATTACAAGCAGCTCCACATGGCTAGAGCATGGAAGGCATGATTTTGATGGAGAGGAATTAAGAAAGGGGAGGCTGGAAAAGTAAGCAAAGAATATGACTGAGGAACCTTGGAAACCCTGCCAATGACTTTGAGGTTTGGGCTTTTTTCAAAGACAGTTGCACAAGTATCATCCACATTCACATCACGCGGAATGAACGCTGGTTGTCACCTTGGCATATTTCCCTTCAGCTTTTATATTGCAAGAAATTATACATTTTTGTTTAAAAAAATGCTTACTGGCCGGGCGCGGTGGCTCAAGCCTGTAATCCCAGCACTTTGGGAGGCCAAGGTGGGTGGATCACGAGGTCAAGAGATCGAGACCATCCTGGTCAACATGGTGAAACCCCGTCTCTACTAAAAAAAATATAAAAAATTAGCTGGGCATGGTGGCGCATGCCTGTAATCCCAGCTACTCAAGAAGCTGAGGCAGGAGAATTGCCTGAACCCAGAAGGCGGAGGTTGCGGTGAGCCGAGATCGCGCCATTGCACTCCAGACTCGGTAAGAAGAGCGAAACTTCATCTCAAAAAAATAAAAATAATAAATAAATAAATAAATAAATAAATAAATGCTTTCTATAAGGAATTTAAACAGTCTTAAACATGAAGAGATGAAAATGTTTCACATTATCCCGAGGCCCTCAGTCTCTTCTTTTTTTTAAGGAGACAGGGTCTCCCTATGTTGCCCAGGTTGGTCTCCAACTTCTGGCCTCAAGTGATTCTCCCACCTCAGCCTCTCATAGTGCTGGGATTATAGGCGTGAGCCACTGCACTTGGCCCATCACTCTTAAGTGTGAATATTAACCGAATATTTTTCTTTCATATAGATAATTGAAATGATTAGTAAACAAAATCACATTTATAAACTTGATATCAGGTGATTAAAGCCGTTTAAAAATTTTAGGTATTTAATTTTAGTTAAATTTAACAAAAGAAACTACAGTGAAACCGAAGCACTCACTGACTGTCGCGTATAAATGTCTTTACCACCAGAGGATTACTTTCTTTTTTTTGTTGTTGAGAAGAGTCTTGCTCTGTCTCCCAGGCTGGAGTGCAGTGGTGTGATCTTGGCTCACTGCAACCTATGCCTCCCGGCTTCAAGCAATTCTCCTGCCTCAGCCTCCCAAGTAGCTGGAATTATAGGCATATGCCACCATGCCTGGCTATTTTAACTTTTTTAGTAGAGATGGAATTTCAGCATGTTGACCAGGCTGGTCTCGAACTCCTGACCTTGTGATCTGCCTGCCTTGGCCTCCCAAAGTGCTGGGATTACAGACATGAGCCACCATGCCCAACCCAAAGGATTATTTCTTAAAGATCAGTCCAGGATTAAGAAAAGAGTAATTATGGGGGAAACAGAAGTGAAGAGGCTGGTGTTATTGTTTGTATTATGCTTTACATATCAATTTCAGAAAGTACTGACACCCCGCTTTGAAAGACGAAGATGTTAATACTTCTTCCACCTAACCCCCTTCATATTTTTTAGGTTACATGCTTATTTCAAAACGTCCAGGTTTCCAACACTTGCACCATGCTCTATAATTATGTGTTCTCCTAATTGTTCAGTTTTCATTCAATATTTAAATGGATTTCACTTACTTGCCAGTCTTTTATCAGGGCTTCCCTACTCCTTGTGGTTTTAAATCATGATTCACCTAAAGTTGGTAACGTTTTTGCTTGTTTTTTCTGTTTTTTGTTTTTGAGATAGAGTCTTGCTCTGTCGCCCAGGCTGGAGGAAAGTGGCGTGATCTTGCCTCCTATAACCTCCACCTCCTGGGTTCAAACAGTTCTTGTGTCTCAGCCTCCTGCAGCCTCCTGAGTAGCTGGGATTACAGGCACATGCCACCACTCCCAGCTAATTTTTGTAATTTTAGTAGAGATGGGGTTTTGTGCCATGTTGGCCCAACTGGTCTCAAACTCGTGACGTTTTATTGTAAAACTTTTTTTCAAAAAGTTTCATGAGGTTGTGTGGAGATGCCTGCCTGTTGCCTTTCCATTTGGATGGCATTTTGACAAGGTATGGTAGCCTCAGGTCACATTTCCCTTCAGAACTCTGTTGACATTACTCCATTGTTTTATGGCTTTGATTGCTGTGAAGAATTCTCAGGCTGGTCTAATTTGTGTCTGTTGTAGTTGATTTCTGTTGCAGTTGACTTGTATTTTTCTGGATGCCTGGCAATTTTTTGGCACAGAACCTCCTGGAGTATCAAAATCTCCAAGAATGCGGGTGTGCTTTTAATTTGCAGATTCATTCCTGCCTCGGAGAGCCCATGTAGATATCTTTGAGTAAACCTTCTCCACCCCTTGTCAATCCTCTGCTTCAGGAACACATGAGTGTTCTTATGTTGGTTTCTCCTCTGTACCATATCCACTCTCCTCTCTGTTTTAACATTTCTGTTGTCTTCATTTGTGTGCACTGAGATTACCGGAAACCTTTCTTCTATGTCCATGTGCTTGGATTTTCAGCTATGTCTAGTCCTTTGATTTTTTTTTTTGAGATGGAATCTTGCTCTGTCTCCAGGCTGGAGTGCAGTGGCGCAATTTCGGCTCACTGCAACCTCCATCTCCTGGGTTCAAGCTATTCTTCCGCCTCAGCCTCCCGAGTAGCTGGGACCACAGGCGCACACCACCATGCCTGGCTAATTTTCGTATTTTTAGTAGAGACAGGGTTTCACCATGTTGGCCAGGATGGTCTCGATCTCTTGACCTCGTGATCCGCCCACCTCGGCCTCCCAAAGTGCTGGGATTACAGGTGTGAGCCACCGCGCCCAGCCTAGTCCTTTGATTTTTTAAAAATCGACACTTTTGTTGTCTAATTACAGGGTTGTGGAGTTTGAGGAAATGGGGTGGGGGAATAGGAGGAAAAGGCAGAAAGCTCCATTGTGGCCATGTGCAGCCTGTTGGAGAAGCTGCGAACCTTTCTCTGCTGCTGTGTTGCTGTGTGGAACCTGGGATCACTCTGCCTGGCTACAGGGGAGGTGTGGGAATGGCAGGTGTCAACATGCCCACATGGAGCTTCACATTGTTCTCCCAGTATAGGCGTAGTCCTGGAACCCTCCTTTCTGCTAGGGAGTCTGCTCTATGTTTCTCTTTCACCCATTTCTTCCATTCCTCTGCCCCTCAGGATCCCATCTCTCCCTCGACTCTTTGTAAAGTGCTCTATTTACTTCTCAGGCTGGTGGTCACAAAGAGGGGAAAATAGCAAAGTCTATTGACTCTCTCTGTGTTAAATAGTTATTTTAAAACTTTCCTTTCAGTGATCACTGCCATCTTTGACTTATCCTTCTCATTCATTTGCTGGGCATTCACGGGGCGTGTATCATATGTGATGCACTGGGAGAGATACTCGCAGTTAAAGGACAGTGACATAGTCTCTGCTCATGGGGTTTATGGTTCATTTTCCCAGGTCATTGATCATCGGATGTTCTCAATTTGCTATTTGTTATTATCCTCTTCTTCTCGACTCTCATCAGCCTGCTCCAAGCCTTCATTACCTCTTACCTATATTACACAATCGCCTCCTATACATTCCTCTTTGACCGAGAATTCCTGGTGACAAGTCTAGCCTGCGTAATATTTTTAGAGAAATCATTTCAAAATCACTTTCTTCATGACCCTCTTCTGGCCAAGAAATTATCAGCAACTCCTTACTTCTGACCACACGAACCCAAGCTCTCCACGTGCAGTGAAACGTGTGGAGTGGTTTGCTCAGCATCCATTCCAAACCCTTCCGGCATTCCTTTCACAAGCCGCTCGAACTGAGAGCTAAAAATTACATTTTTCTGACTCTACTGCAGCTAGAATCCCAGCCATGAGGAGATTCTGTCAGAGGCACTTGGTGAGATTTGATTGAAAACTGAGGTACGTGGAAGGGAGCTGGGGCTGAAGCATCCATTTTGCCGGTGTGGGTTGCGGCAAGGGCAGGGGGTCTGGTTTGGATGCAGTGGCTTCCTGGTCTGGAGACAGCTTCTTATTGTGGCAGCCGCCTGGTCAAGACAGAGTCCTCTGCTTTCTTGGTGACCACTTCTATTGTGTGGTTAAGAGTTATTCTTGGTTGGCTGGGCCTGGTGGCTCATGCCTGTAATCCCAGCACTTTGGGAGGCCAAGGCAAAGCACATCGCCAGAGATCAGGAATTCGAGACCAGCCTGGCCAACATGATGAAACCCTATCTCTACTAAAAATACAAAAGTTAGCTGGGCCGCTGGTGCATGCCTGTAGTCCCAATTACTTGGGAGGCTGAGACTGGAGAATCACTTGAACCCAGGAGGTAGAGGTTTCAGTGAGCTGAGACTACACCATTGCACTCCAGCCTGGGCAACAAGAGCGAAACTCCATCTAAAAAAATAAATTTTTTTTTAAAAAAAGAGTTGTTCTTGGAAGCTTAATCTAGAGACTAGAGACTATTTGTTTCTTCTTATATTGTCCAAGTAACATGTACTGCTAAATTCTTTCCGCTTTAACTATCCAGCCTGGCACCTGGTTTCTGCAATTATTGCCTCTGACCAATAAATGTATTTATTCTACTATCCAACTGTAATCCTCACTTTTCCAAAAAACTTATCGGGCTAGTCTCCTCTCTGGTTCCAGGAATATATGCTGTTCACTCCTGCCCCTGGGTCTTCGCTCCCTTTCTCGTTTGTCCCCTCCCCTGTAGATCTCCACTGGGTCCTCTAATTCTGGATCTGGAGCCAAGTCTAGAGCCAGCTCTGTCTCCCGGAGCCTTCTTTGACCCCCCATGGTTCCTACTGACCATCTCTGAGGGACAGGAAGGCACAGTCTGAGAGTCGAGAGCAGGTTTATAGTCTAGGCTCTTCCATGGCCCAATTGGGAAAACCTGGAAAAGCTAGGCCTCAGTTTTCTTTGCCATCCAACACAGAGGCTGGACCACATGATGAATACTGCATTCTCTTCCAATTCCGAAGTTGTTAAGACTCTTACAGTTCCAAGAAAAGCCACTTTCCAATTTAAGAGAGCCAGGCTGTTCTTAAACACATTTTATTTCAAATTCTGTGACATCTTTATTTCCTGACACCTTTTTTCTGCAAGGTTGACTGTGCACATGTGGAATTGTTTATTTTAATTGCTGGAAAGAAAGTCCCCGCAGCTGGCAGAGCCAGGCATTGAGTGATGAGGAACAGAATCATTTTTTTTAACAAGGCAATTTCTCCTCCGAGTGTGGTCACTGCTTTATGGACAAAATAAACAACTTGCATATGTTCAATTACCCGGCTTGTCTACTGAGACCTCCTGGCTATAATGAAGGCCTGATTGGTGAGGATCCAAAACAAGCTCTCAGTCCAGGTTCCAAGAAAGGCAGACGACCAGGCCCAGAGGACACGATGCTGGGCCATGCTGGGCTTCATTAGAGGCTCCACGAAAGTCAGCGCCGAGGAGCCAATGCTTCGGAGCCTCGGGGGTGACTGACTTGGCAGAATGATTAGGTCTTGGTGTGAGATCATTTCCAGCCTTTTCCTTTGGAGTAAGAAAGAGAATGTGCTAATTTCCACACCACTGCAAGAGGCTGTCATGGTCATCCGGTGGAAGGAGCACACCAGAAGTTTCTCTGGGCAGGTCTGCCACTCACCAGGTGTGGGAGAGCTCAGCTAGTTTCTATGCCCATTTGTCCCAACTATTCTTAGCCTACTCTTTATCTAAGAGCTACCTCCCTATATTACATGACTTGAATCATATCAAGGAAGGCATTCGTAGAACTTGATTGCAGTGTTTTATTTATTTATTTATTTATTTATTTGAGATAGAGTTCTGTTCTCGTTGCCCAGGTTAGAGGGCAGTGGTGCCATCTCGGCTCACTGCAAACTGCCTCGCAGGTTCAAGCAATTCTCCTGCCTCAGCCTTTCAAGTAGCTAGTATTATAGGTGCCTGGCACCATGCCAGGCTAATTTTTTGTATTTTTAGTAGCAACAGGGTTTCCCTATGTTGGCCAGGCTGGTCTTGAACTCCTGACCTCAGATGATCCACCCACCTCAGCCTCCCAAAGTGCTGGGATTACAGGCATGAGCCACTGTGCTTGGCCAGTGTTATCTTTATTTTTTAAATTATTATTTTTATTTTTCAGAAATGGGGCCTCTGTCACCCAGGCTGGAGTGCAGTGGTGGAGTGCAGTGGGGTGATCGTGGCTCACTGCAGCCTCAAACTCCTGGGGTCAGGCAATTCTCTCACCTCAGCTTCCTGAGTAGCTGGGACATGTGTGCCACCATGCCCAGCTAACTTTTTTATTTTAAGTGGGAGATGGAGTCTCGCTATGTAGCCCAGGCTGTTCCCAAACTCCTAGGCTCAAGTGATCCTCCACTCTCTGCCTTCCAAAGTGCTAGAATTACCTTTGATCAAGGGACTATATAAAAAATAACCAGCTGGAAACTGCCGCCCCTGCTTCTTCATATACACCTTACATATGCATCTTGGAAGCCATGCATGCTACTTTAACAAACAAAGCACTTAAGTGGCCTCATTTGGGGTCAAGAATGACTCCAGACTTTTATCCGATTTCTATCTTCTTTGTTCTCTTCAGTGCATTGGGGCATTCACACACACACACACACACACACACACACACACGCATGCACACAAAACCTTGGCCCAGACTCATGTGTCTGGGAGGTCTGTGCGGGTTGATTCTGACCCTGGCCTGGGACTGCCTTGAGTTGTTTTTTTTTCCTAGTAATTGCCACTCACCCCACATATTGCCCCTACTCCTGGACACTTCCCACAACCTGAACCCACATCATCTTGGCCCCACTTCCCAAGGGAGGGAGATTACACAGTTCCTGAATGGTAGAAAACATTAGACATAATTATCCTCATCCCATAATTGCAAAAGATTTTTATAGAAATTTCTCAGGGTTTATTTATCTTTATGAACTGCTTTGACCTCTGACCCACCACAGCTATATGCGACTTATGTGGTCATGAGTGCATTGCAGAGATGGGCAGGGTATCCACACCAAACAGGAAAAAAAAACATTAAAATTGGGGCTTTCTGTTGTCTTGTCCACAGCTGCAAGAATGCCCAAATTTTAAGCAACAGGACAGGTAGAGCCTAGTCCTGCCAGATTGGCTGGGTGCACCAGCCACAGATGCAAATTTGATCCCTGGTCTCAGTTCCCCAAAACTGCTTTGGGGATCCCCAAGATGAACTCCCAAGTAAAAAGTAAGAACTGTCGCTGTAAATGTTTGAGAATGGTCCCCAAGATCACAGACAAGAGTGAAAGCTAGAAACAAATGTTACTGCACAGCTTGTGCCTGACTCAGGAACAAATGCTGAGCCAGTTCAAAATACGCGCCCACCTCCAGATACGCTTATGCTGGTAAGCTTGAGTGTATCGATATAGAACTTGCTGCTTCTGATCCGAACTCTTCTCACTGGTCTGCATTGCTTTAAGCAAATGACGATTTGTGTAGCACTCAAGAAGACATTTGATTCGTTGGAGGTAGAATGGCACATTCTGCAGTGCAAGAAACAGACTTTATTCCTGTCACCCAGATCCTACGCATTCTTATCAGGAGGAGAGACAGCAAAAAAGGACCAGAAACTAAACAGAATCAAATTCAGCAAACATTTGTGGGAAGGGAAGCCGTATGTCCCAGTGATGTCTATGGCCTGAGTGTAGCTGTTAACGGTGCTCCTTTTCACTTATTTTGTATTTATTTAGAGGCAGAGTCTTGTTCTGTCACCCAGGCTGGAGTGCAGTGCTGTGATCTCAGCTCACTGCAACCTCCGCTTCCCGGGTTCGAGCAATTCTGCTTTTAGCCTCCCCAGTAGCTGGGATTACAGGTGCCCACCACCATCCTCGGCTACCCTTTGTATTTTTAGTAGAGACAGGGTTTCACCATGTTGTCCAGGCTGGTCTCAAACTCTTGACCTCAAGTGATCCACCTGCCTTGGCCTCCCAAAGTGCTGGGATTACAGGTGTGCGCCACCACACCCAGTGTCTGGTGGCTGGCTGGCCGTCTTGGCTTTCCTCGGCTTACAGACGCATCACCCCAGTTTCCGATTTCACGTTCACATGGTATTCTCCCTGCATGTGTCTCAGTCCAAATCTTCTCTTTTTTGTTTTTTTGAGACAGAGTTTCGCTCTTGTTACCCAGGCTGGAGTGCAATGGTGCAATCTCAGCTCACCACAACCTCCGCCTCCTGGTTCAAGCAATTCTCCTGCCTCAGCCTCCTGAGTAGCTGGGACTACAGGCGCGAGACACCATGCCCAGCTAATTTTTGTATATTTTTTTAAAAAGACAGGGTTTCACCTTGTTGACCAAGATGGTCTTGATCTCTTGACCCCATGATCCACCCGTCTTGGCCTCCCAAAGTGCTGGGATTACAGGTGTGAGCCACTGTGCCCGGCCTCCTCTTTTTTTTAATAAGAACACCATCATCTTGGTTTAGGGCCCACCCTGTTCCAGCATCACCTCATTTTAACCAACAACATCAGCAATGACACTATTTCCAAATAAGGTCACATTCTGACGTCCTGGGGTTAGGACTTCTTCAGCATATGAACTTTGGTAGGACATGATTCGATCCGTAATACCTACTATGTTGCAAACCCATGTACATGTTGAGAGAAAGAGGAGGCACCCAGGACACGGTTGAGGCAGGGCAATGGAAATATGAATGAAGTTCCAACCGAGCATGGAGAGGCTTGGAGAAGCGGCACAACCTTCACATTGTATCCTAGTGACGCTGAGGGGGATTTCCATATCTAAGATTTAGTTTCTGAGAATACATTTTCAAAGTCAGGTGCCCACCTATAGTGCAAAACTGCAGTTGTCATTAAAACCAATATACTGTGGAGTACAAACAGGTTAGAACTGAAAACAGAAACACTGTTAGGGTCCGAATTGTACTCCGAAGATTCCAATGCTGAGGTCTAGCCCCTAGTCCCTCAGAATGTAACCGTGTTTGGAGACAAGGTCTTTTAAGTTAAAATATAGGGTGGGGCTTAATGGAATATGATTGTGTCTTTATAAGAAAAGGGGATGAGGACACACAGGGGAAAAGGAGACCCCAGGCAGCATATCTACAGAGGAAAGGCTGTGTGAGGACAGAACTTACATGCAAACAAATGTATTTCTGATTTTTCAGTGTTGAATTGCCTGAAACATGGATAAAATGTGGCCTGCAAGGCTTGGTGGGACTCTGCATATTTTGTTTTATTTTTGAGACAGAGTCTTACTCTGTGGCACAGGCTGGAGTGCAGTGGTGTGATCTCGGCTCACTGCAGCCTCCACCTTCCAGGGTCAAACAATTCTCCTGCCTCAGCCTCCCAAGTAGCTGGGATTACGAGCACATGCCACCATGCCTGGCTACTTTTTTTGCTTTTTTTTTTTTTTAAGTAGACCTGCTATGTTGGCCAGGCTGGTCTCAAACTCCTGACCTCAGGAGGTGATCTGCCAGCCTCAGCCTCCCAGAATGCTGGGATTACAGGCATGAGCCACCAGGCCTGGCCAACTCTGCGTTTTTAGTCTTTAGCTAGAATACTTAGAATGTAGAAGGCCCAGTGGCTATTTGCATTTTAATGTAACCTAGTATGGTTCCGAATTATTTTGAACAGAAATCAACCCTTGGCTTGAGAAAGGCTAATATAATTTATTTCAGGCTTTGAGTGACATACTGGATGTGACAACCCCTTGGATTCGCCTTTACCGTTGAGAGATCTGACTCTAAGTGTTTTACAATACTTTGGGTGCATACAATTGTTTTAATCTGTTTCCAAAGGATTTTTACTTTATCTGTAAAGTCTTGGTCTCTTTATCTTGGTTTCCAAGATTATAGAGAAGAGCGAAAGCCAGAAATAAATGTAACTGCACAACTTGTGCCTGACTCAGGAACAAATGCTGAGCCAGTTCAAAATATGCACCTACAGATGCGCTTGTGCCGGTAAGCTTGAATGCATCGTCACAAAGCACGCTGCTATGGTCACGATTCCTTAGTCAATTAATACTTGGACATTTTATCCATCCAATTTAGCATGGAGCAACTTTTATTTGAAGTGGAAAGCAAAGGCAAATAGCATAGTCTGGTGGGATGTGTGCTGAGTTTAAAAATCTAGGAATTTTATTTAAAAATCAATTTGAGACAAACAGCATACAAAATGTCCTAATGCAAGTTGATACTATTAATATGTACCTAGATTGCAATTAGAATATACAACCTTACTAAAAATAGTAATAATTGGCCAGGCTCAGGGGCTCATGCCTCTAATTCCAGCACTTTGGGAGGGTGAGGCAGGGGGATCATGAGTTCAAGAGTTCGAGACCAGCCTGGCCAACATGGTGAAACCCCGCCTCTACTAAAAATACAAAATTAGCTGGGCATGGTGGTGCATGCCTGTAATCCCAGCTACTCAGGAGGCTGAGGCAGGAGAATTGCTTGAACCCAAAAGGTGGAGGTTATGGTGAGCCGAGATCGTGCCATAGCACTTCAGTCTTGGTGACAGAATGAGACTTCGTTTCAAAAAAAAAAAGTAATAATTTAAAGATAATTCTTTCAAATACGTACAGCATCAATTAAAATGTGAACCTTGGGATTCTGTGCACAAAAACAGTAAAAGTTTGTTTTCAGTCATCGTCAACACTCCCCTCCCTCCCTCCAAAGCCTCATCATGTTCTCCACAGATTATGAATTCTCTAAGAAGCGGCAGTGGAGGAGAGTCAAGTTAGGTTTCTGACAATGTTAACCAGTAGTAGTATTACTGATAGCGATAACAGGACAGTAATAACAGGAGTACTTATTATCTAATTTAATGAATGAAACATCTGCAATTAAAATTGTACAGAATTATTTATGTTTACAGGGATTTGAACTTAGAGAAGGCCTCCGTAGGTTCCCATCAAGAAAGTTCTCTTCTCTCCTCCTAGTGGGTCAAGTGCTCTTGGGGGCAAGAGCAAGGAAGAGGCCACTCTTCTCCATTTTCTGTCCAGCTAGGAGCAAGCGACAGAAGGCAGGGCAGCTCTGCATGGTGCCCTCCCCGGTCCATTTCTGAGATCACTTTTTGCAACCCTGAACTTGGTTCTGAGATTCTATTCCAGGTCCAGTACAGCACAAAGCCGCCTGACCCCTGTCTCTTAGAGAGGTTGGAGCTGGTTATTCCCAAAGTGCAGTTTCCAGTGGCTTCTGGCATCAGAAGGGGAGGCAGATTGGAAAGGCTTTGGTGTCTGACTGGGCTTAACTCTTGGCTCCCACACTCACTAGCTGTGGGATCTGGGGAAATTATTTAACCTCTTTAAACCCTACGGTCCTCAACTGAAAAGAGAACCAATACTAGCCATACAATAGGACGACTGTGGCGGTTAAAGGGACACACACTACGTGTCCCGTGCAGGGTCCTCCTCTTTCCCTGGATGAGTAACCCCTGAACTTCAGCTTGGATCAGGTATATTTGGATCAGCCCAGTCCAGATTAGAGGAGATGAGCTGCGAACACCTTGATCCTCAAAGCTTGATCAACAGGAAGCATCCTGTGATAGACAGGGCACCCCATCCACTGTCGGCTGCAGGCGCCAGGCATGGGTGGCGATCGCAGCGCTGGAACAGAACATCAAGCCTGTCATGTTGTCTGCTCTGTTTAGATTTGTAATAAAATAGTAGCGCTGGTACTGACATTTTTATGGGTGTGGAATTTATTTTAACGATTCGTGAAAACGGCGGGGTGCAGTGGCTCACGCCTATAATCACAGCACTCCGAGAGGTTGAGGTGGGCAGGTTGCCAGGAGTTCAAAACCATCCTGGGCAACACGGGGAAACCCTATCTCTAGAAAAAATACAAAAATCAGCTGGGAGTGGTGGAGCAGGCCTACTACAGTCCCAGCTACTCTGGAGGCTGAGTGGGGAGGATTGCTTGAGCCCGGGGACAGAGGTTGCCACAAGCTGATACTATGCCAGTGCACTCCAGCCTGGGTGACAGCATGAGACCTTGTCTCAAAAAAAAAACAAAGAAAGAAAAATAAAATTTGTGAAAGCAAATATTTAATACTTTACACATCAGAGAAATTCTAAACATGTTAAAAACAGCAAGAACAACATTTATAATCATTATATTTTATCAAACACTAAATTATTAAAGACTAATTAAAAATTAGAATAAAAATAAGCAAAAAATCATAAAATGAAGAATGTTTAATAAAAAAATTATTGAAAATAATATAATTTGATCTTTTCTTAAAGTTCATCTGAAAAAAATAAATTTAGCTTAAAAAATAGAGTGTCGCAGTGGTGTCACTGTTGAATAGTGAATATATTTTTGTTGAAAATGTTGCAACCATTGGAAAAACTCTTTCTTCCCTTCCTCTAGAGATATTGAGAGGAAATAACTTGGAATATCTCCTTAGACTCCTGCTTCAAGGAATCGAATCTCCTGCTTGATAACGCTGAAGGATTCTTTCTAAATAACTCTTTGGGGTTTTCTTTTTTTGGTGGGAGAGGGTGGGGTGGTCAGCAGGTCAGCAACAGAAACTTTTTGACAGGAAATTGTAGCTTTGTTTCCAAAAAAGAATCTCAGTTTTATTTTCACTCTTTTCCTTTTTGACGTATAGATACATATGGGCAGTTTCCTATCCACCTCAATAATATTCTGCTTAGATCCTATTTGCTAGGAGCTAAGAAATTTTTCTTCTCTAATACCTACCAAAGGAATGTAGCTTTGTTCTATTTGAATATTCATGCAGGCTGGGCTCCGTGCCTCACACCTAGAATCCCAGCACTTTGAGAGGCTGGTGGATTGCCTGAGGTCAGGAGTTTAAGACCTGCCTGGCCAACATGACGAAACCCTGTCTCTACTAAAAATACAAGAATTATTGGGGCATGGTGGCAGGCACCTGTAATCCCAGCAACTCAAGAGGCTGAGGTAGAAGAATCACTTGAACCTGGAGGCAGAGATTGCGTCATTGCACTCCAGCCTGGGCAACAGAGTGAGACACTGTCTCAAAATAAATAAATAAATAAATAAATAAATAAATAAATAAATGCAGCATGGAATTCTCCAAGTTCATCTTAAGACATAACATGATCTTAATTCTAGGTCATTTAAATATTTCAAAAAAAGTTTCATCTACAGAACATTTATAGTTCAGCACTCAAAATCAGAGCCCTGACTGACATACTATAAGTTATCTTGATGTGATTTTTACTTACCATTCAAAAACCATTCCTTGAGCACATATTATCTGCCAGGTCTTGGGATGGGCATTAACGAGAACTAGAGAACATGACAGATGTTTTGATTCCTGTCCTTGGAGTCTCTCTAATGTGAGACGCAATAAACAATTAAATAAATGATTGCAATAATCATTTGTACTCAGAGAGAATAGCTAAGTGCTAGAAAGCAATTGTGTTTCTGAGGAGGTGATATTTAGGCTGAATTATAAATGATTAGAGAGAATATAACAACAAGTAAGCAATTAGAGAAAAGCTTTTCCAAGCAGGGGAAAGAGTGAGTGGACAGGCCCCAGGGAAGGAAAGAGCTTTGTGTAGACCAGGAACACAGGGGCCGTGTGACTGGTGCAGAGCAAAAGAGCAGGAGTTCGTTATGGGATGAGGCTGTCAGGTTAAGAGGAGCCGGAATAGGCAGAACCTTGTTGGCCTTTATCTTCAGGGCAACGGAACATCAGAGAAAAGAGTTTCAATAGGGAAGTGACATAATCTGCCTTTCAAAGAACACTTTGTGGAAAATGGTGGGAGGCGGCAAAAGAGGAAACAGGGAGACCAGTGAGGAGGCTGCTGCCATAGGCTGCATGAGACAGGACCGTGACTTTGACCCAGATGGTTGCGGTGGAGGTGAAGAGAGATGGACTTGTACCAGATAGACAATGTTTTGAAATGCAGCCAACAGAACTTGCCACTGGCTTAGACAGAGGTTAGCTAGAGAACAAACATGTGATCATGGTGCGCAGTAATTAGGAGTGTTAGTACCCAACCGGATGGCAGTGCCTCTTACAGGGAGAAGAAGGTGTGGGGAGGATTGGATTTGGACTGAGTGAAGGGCTTCAAAGGTCCTGTTTTCAAGTCTGAATTGGAGATGCCTATGAGACATCTAGATGGAAATGTTGATGACTGAAACTATTTAAAGGGAGCAGAGACCAGAAGAGAACCCAGGACCAAGCCTTGATGATGCCAACAGCTAGGGAGCAGGGGGAGAAGAAGCCCCCAGAGGAGAATGAGAGTGGTCAGCTGGAAGGTGCGAACCAGGAGAGTGCAGGACCTTAGAGGCCGAGAGCGGCCCAGACGCTCAAGAAAGAATCAGGTTTCAAGAGGAGTGGACGAGTATGTCCAACAGAGCAACTTAAGGACCAAAACGCCCCTGGAAGTTGGTGATACGGAGGCTCTTGGTGATCTAGTCCCTCACAGCTTCAGTGGAGAGGCAGATGTACGGGGCGGGTGAATGCTCTACAGGAGCGCGCTGGTGACCGCGCACACAACTTATGCAGACAGCTCTTTGGAGAGGTTTTCCTTTTTGTCAGCAAAGGGGTGCAGAAGAGAGCTCCACACTACCAGGAAAAGAATACAATCACTTTTCCCAATTAACCATTGTCAACCCCTCAGCCTGGACACCTTTCCCCAATGGCAGAAGCCTCCCCTCCGCCTCCACCCCCGACCTTTCTCCTGATGGTCTGGATGTGGGTGGAAAGGGGAGGGAACCGCTTGCTTTTGGCCTCCACGTGGACACCTGTTCATCCTACTGCCCAGGATTCATCTCCTCTCCTTCTGCTAATGAGCCCCAACCCCTGCCCTGCCTCGTTTATGACTCTGGCCAGCTCAAATTAAGTTTCTGTCACTTACAAGCAAGACACCCTAAGGAATTCACCCGTTCCTCTCATAAGACTCAAGGCCAGCTTTTCAGGGCTTTCTCACTTAGCCATCAGGGAGGAGGACATGACAAATTCTAAGAAATACTAGAGTAGAAAATTAAGGAGAACTTGTGAGAACACAATCGTTCCCACAATGTTTTGTTTTCTCAGATTTTATTTTGTTAAACTAACCGTACTGTGGGAAATGGCCAATGGAAGAATATTGACTTTTCAAAGCACAGTAGTGCTTTAGAAAGAGATTATGTGGCTTTTATTGAAATCGCAGGATAGCTTTATTTGGTACATGACCACTATAATGGCCTGGGGAGGGGGAGAATGTGGAACAAATGTGAGGAAAGAAAAGGAATTTTATTAAGCGTAGAATGCTAAGACGTGGGGATTCTAGCTCTTACATAACTGAAGAAGTGTAGAAATTGGATATAAGGAACAAAAAGAAATAAATAAGCTAAGATCACAAATTTATTGGATTTTAATATCACCAGCCAGTTAGACTCTCTTTTGCAAACCAACAGCTTTTCCCTATTTGCAGGGAAGCTTCAAAGCCTCAGGCTCCCATCAGGCTGTCAGGATATTCGAACTTGAGTGAGGACATTCCTTGGAATCCAGCATCTAAGTCACATCCCTCATCTCCCCATGCCCTCTCCCCAAAACCGAAACATGATGGGAAAGAAGTGTTTTCTTTTCACTCAGATGCTTGCTGTGCCTTCCAGCAATACACTATATTCCTCAGCTTTTCCCAAGTCCCACGTCCCATCACGCTCGGGCAGTCCCAAGCCATCGGAGTCTGGGCAGACACAGGAGAATGCATGCTTTTTTCTCTCAAAGCCCTTATGGGAAGTTCTACGGCATACAACTGTCTATTTTGTTCACTCTCTATTTCTGGAGGCTGCAGAGTGCCTGGTACGTGGTAGACAATAGCATTTCTAGAAGGAATAAATAGATGAATAAATGAATCTTTTCCAGAGGAGATATTCACATGCCAAACACCCTGTCTCCAGGTCCAGATGCTTCCATTTACCTCTAAAGAAATGTATCCTGTTTGTTTCTGTATCTTTCTTCCTTGAAGTGGAAAACAAAGGCAAAATGGTGAAATGACATTTTTGTCGAATCGTGAAGCATGAAAGTAAAAGGACCAGAGTGTGGCAAATCTGCGAGGCTGACAGCCTTTGATGCCCAACTCCCCTGTCAGGGTCTCAAGCTCAGTACCTGCCTCCCCACCACCTCTCCATTCCTCTTTCCTCCCGCCTGACTCCTGCTTTCCCATCCCACTCCCCTGATCTCCAGGACTCAGCTGCCATTCAGCTGCCTACAGTGTAGCTGATGAGGACTGAGCCCTCCTAGAATTATTCGAATTTAGTGGAAGATCCTTGAACAGCAGCACACATGAGTGGTAACATTTCCAGAGGGGAGGAGCAGGTGACTTAGGAAGAGTTAATTCTCCTACCTCAAATTATCCAGGGCGGCTATCTATTCCATCCATTCATAAGGCTGTGTCTGCCTACTGATCACGCTGATGAATAAAACTGGGCTCGGACCAATGGATTCTCATGTCACCAGCCAGTTAACCTCTGCTTTGCAGATCAACATCTTTTCCCTATTTGCGGCAAAGCCTCAAAGACTTAGTCTGGCATCAAGCCACCAGAATACTGCAAACTTCAATATTGCAAGATTGTTTTCAGTGAGGAACTACAGTCCATTCACCCACCTAGTCCATTCATTCATTTGCTAAAGCCCAGTGGTGAGAAAGAGAAATACACGTGAGTTGTCCAGCAGCTTACAGAACAGGGAGAGCGAGCAATAGTAACCAACTACCCCAAGAAGCGAAAGAAACGCCTGAGACAAAGGGAGGCAGGGTGTGGGGTTCATCTCGGAGGAACCACAGAAGCTGGGTGGGTTGAGAGGTATCTTCCAGAGGAAGGAGAAGAGGGAGTTAGGGGTGGAGAAAGAAGAGAGGAGATTCCAGGGGGAGAGAGCATGGCTTACTTGAGGTAAAGAAAGCACACCACAGTGGCTGCAGTGCAAATATCTAGGTGGACAGAAAGGCAAAAACCAGAGCATTCGGGCTCTTTGGGGCCATATTGAGTACTTTTATCTTGAGCACAATGGAAAGCCATGGACTATTTCAAGTGGGAGAGATGCAGGGGTACTGGCGCACATCGAGATGTTTTAAAGCTGTTCACACATGGCTGGGTTTTCTTCTGTTGCACTCTTAAGTCAGAGCATCTCTTTCTGGGGAGAGTTAAGAAGGCACTGTCTTGGAAAGCAAAGGCACAGCCAGGTCAAGGTTTCACCACTGACTTCCACTTCAGAGATCACAGAAATAGCCAAAGCCCTGATTTTTAAGAGCAGAGCTTTTAGTGACTCAAAAGGCGAAGCCCTGACTAGAGCAGGGCAACAAAGTTCATTCAAAGGTGAGCGAACAGTGATCAGCTGGGGTAAGTGCAGGAGGAGGGGAGTGGACTCGGAGGAGGAGAACAGCGACCAGAGGGCCTTCTCGGCCTGTAGGAACCACATCGACAGCAGAGAAGAGCCTGCATAGAGAGACTGCTCACCCTCTGCCTCCAAAAGCATCAGGGCACCTGTAGGAACACAGCCAGGGCTTTCCCTAACCCAGCCACAGACTGCCCATGCTTGGGGGTAAGCACGCAGCCCGTCAGTGACCTGGGCTGAGGGTCCATCTTCCCAGCTGCCTGCATTCGCCCATCACTAACCCAGCAGAAGCAACAGCACTTTTTGCTCAGTCCATCCAAACTATTTGCAATCAAACTTGACACCCAAGCTTTGGCGGGGGCTGGAGGGGCACATTAGGACATAGAGATGCTCATGGTGGCTGCCAAAGGCCCCTACTCCTGGCCTCAGACACCCCCTTTCTCACAGCTGGAGCATGGCAAGGATCAAGCCCTTCAGATCTGCTGTGCTGTGCTGGCCTTCCTGAACGTCCCAGTGGTGGCTCAGATGCTGCCTCTCAGGTGGACCAGAAAGTGGCTGCAACAGCACCACACAGGTATGTTAGGAAGTCAGTGACTCTGACCTGGACTCATTTCCGAAAGGTGTTGCCCTACTGCTGCTCTTGTGGATGACAAAGCAAGAGAAGGAGGTTAGGGTGAACAAGCAAGGCTGTGAGTGCAGCTGCCAGGAGCTCAGCTCCTCTGCTGCAGAAGCGAGGCCCAGGCAGTGCACAGCAGGGATTTCTACTGCCTTGAGGTTTCTGCCCTGAAGCCCAAGGCCTGGGGCTCACCTGAGCCCACTGTCCACCTGGGCCGGGTCCCCACCCTGTGCACTGTGCCTGCTCTGTGTGGAATCTGCTTCCAGTCCTACCAAGAGAGGCAGCATCTCAACCAGGCTATGTCCACCGAGGGAAGTGCTCCGTGGCTGCTGGCCGAGGGACTGATTCTTGCAAGCAGGCGTTTAGTGCTTAATGGAAATGGAGCCATGGTTAAGAAAGTGGACTTGGGGGTAAGCTAGCTGGCTCTGATCTTGGCTCTCCTGCCTGCCAGCTACATGACCTTTGACAATCGCCCAACTCCCCAAGCCTCACTTTTGTCCTCTGTGAATTAGGGGTGCAGCTTGGTTGAAATGCTCCTGGCATAGGGTGCTGTATGAAGGGAAATCATGGGAGCTGGATGCTTCCATGGGGCCTGGCCCCTGGCACAAGCTCAGTAAGAAGTCATTCCATGGGAAAAGACATCTTCTCCCCTTTCAGAGAAGTGCCACAGCTTCCTCCTTACCCTCCTTACTTTTGTCTGCTCCAGGATCCTGTGCATGGTAGGTGTGTGGGACTCAGGCTCCTTCCCAATTGACTGGGTGCTAGACTGCCGTGGGACGCCATGGCAGTGAGCCAACTCTGTGTGCGTGTCTTGCTGGAGGCTTATGGCTGTTACCCATGTCTCCTGGAGGGGGAAGCATTGGCCGGGGACTGAGCAGGACCTAGAGGAGCCAGCTGGATCCAGTGGGCATTCAGGGGCAAGGAATGCTCGCAGCCTTCCTGGGGCATGTGGGCCACTTCATGGCTTTGCACAGAGGGGCTTGGGAGAAGCCTGGGTTAAGGAGTAATACACCAGCATTCTCCAACACACTTGATTTGGGGGCCACTGAATGGTGTGTATGTGTGCAACAGAAACATTGCTGATTCAGCTGTTTCCCAAACATTTGTGACATTCTGAACCCCAGTGCCCAGGACATACAGGCACCATGCTCAGTCACCCAAAATACACCAAACACATCTCTTTGTTCCACCAGAGTGTGACGGTCATGATCTTTCTTTGTCATGTTTATTCAAATGTCTCACTTCCCACTCTACTGCAGGCTCTGGAAGGACAGCAGCCTATTCTCTGTGTCCCCAGAGCTCAGATACCCTGGAGACGTTGAATGAGCTTACATGAGGAAGCAGAGGGATGTGGTAAAGGAGCCAAGTGCATTCATTCAGATGATGTGAGTGCCAGCTGTGCTGCAGACCACCTATGTGACCTTAGGAATCCCATTTTTACAATATTAAATTCCCTGTCTCCCAAAAGCTATTGTATAGAAGAGGTGAGATCTATGTAAGAGTTCTTTCTAAACTGAATAAATACACACTCTACCAATAGCTTCAAACTGGAAATAACCCTGACGTCCTTCAGTGGGTGAATGGTTAAACAGAATGTGTTACATCCACACCACGGGATTCTACTCAGCAATGAAAGCAAATGAACTGCTGATGCACACCAGAGAGCACAAACCTCACGTGAACTTCACTAAGTGAGGAAAGCCAATTCCAGAAGGGAATGGCTGTATGATTCCACTGATTTAACATTACGGAAAGGACAAGATTACGGGAAGGAAAGCAGATTAGAGTTCCCCAGGGGTTAATGAGCCAGTAGGGGCTGTAAAAGCCAAACGTAAGGGATCCTTGTGGTGATGGAGATGCAGTCTTGACTGCATGGATGTCAATATCCTGGTTGTGAGACCATTCAATGGTTTTGCAAGATGATAGCTCGGAGGGGACTCAAGACTGCCTTTCTATTATTTCCTGCAACTTCCTGTACCGATCTCAAAATTAAAACTTTAAGAAGGTGCGTTCTAGTTATGTAATTGAATTAGAAGTTTATAAGATAATAACTCTCTTTATTGATTGCTCCAATGATGCCAGCTACGACGTCATCCATTGTAGCTCACCTACTCTTATCCTGCACCACTGTTGTCTTATTTCACAAACCTTGATGTTGTAAAATATTACACTGGCAATGCTGAGGTCACAAAAATAGCAGAGCTGGGGTTTGGACTCCTGAACCACTGCATGGTCGCCTCCTGTCAGGACAATGAGTCACAGTCGGGATTTGAGCCCAAGCAGCACTTAATACTCAAGCCACCTCTTAGTCAAAGATCACCCGCAATGACAAGACGAACTAAAAAGCCATTCCTTAGGGTTTCTTTTACAGACCATGAAAATCTGGAAACAGATAATGGTAATGGTTCATGTATCTCTGGATATACTGACAAACACTGAATTGTACACTTCAAAAAAGCAAATTTTATGCTATGTGACTTATATCTTAATTTTAAAAATCTCTCCTTTCCACCAAAAAGTTATTACCACAGTCTCTGGAAGTCAGAGACTGATCTCGGAAGATAGAGGTAGAGTTAAGAAAATCACCAAGGAAGAACTAATTTATTAGATGAAGGTGGGGGCAGCGGCAAAGACATTGACGATGCCTGAGGTCTTGAGCCAAGTGACAAGGGCAAGGAGGAAGGCGGCCCGGGAGAAGATAATAATGATGTGCTGCAGTTGAGATGACAGCAGGCTGTCCTAGGGACCTCCAGTAGGTGATGTAGGATTCGGCGTTTGGAAGAGAAGTCAGGGCGGTGTGTGCTCCAGGAGGAGATGAACTATCCCAGCTAGGCAGAATCAGACACAAGATCATTTATTACTAGGAGATAGGCTGGGAGGAATTAATCTCCACGAGGAAAATAGAGCTCAGCATGTGCAAGCTGCCATCTCAACACACCACACTGAATTCACAATTTTTCTTCTCTCCTTCAAAGGGGAAACCAGGTTCAGTGAGAAAACACAACTCAGAGAAGCACTGTGAGAAAAACGTTTTCCCCCCAGGGACGTCTATTGCCTGGTTTCCTCTGTCTACCTTGGTTATTGCCGGGAGAGAAGACTTAGAATACAGAAAAGATGGCTTTGGTGTTAAGAATTATTATTCAGTGTTTTAAAGCAACATATTCTAAAACCTAGGTTTTCTCAAGTTTTTAAGTTTTAAATAAGATTTGTTAAATCTTATTATTTTGCTTATGAATCGATTAATTTTTTTAGATGGAGATTCACTCTTGTTTCCCAAGCTGAAGTGCAGTGGCACAATCTCAGCTCACTGCAACCTCCACCTCCCAAGTTCAAGCGATTCTCCCGCCTCAGCCTCCAGAGTAGCTGGGATTACAGGTGCGGGCTACCATGCCCAGCTAGTTTTTCGTATTTTTAGAAGAAACAGGATTTCACCATGTTGGCCAGGCTGGTCTCAAACTCCTGACCTCAGGTGATCTGCCCACCTCAGCCTCCCAAAGTGCTGGGATTACAGGCATGAGCTGCCACACCCAGCCTAAATCTGTTACTTTTATGTTACTAGTTTACCAGAAGACTTTAGAACTTAATTAAATTTCTTTAAACATTTTACAGTCCTTTTATAATCAAAATATACCTAATTTTCTTTGTAGGCTCTTTGGTTGTCTAATAAATGACACTTTCTTAAATAAATAATGCTTGCAAGATGAATGGCAAGCCTTAAACATATATCATGGGAATGAAATTATCTACCTTAAACAGTCGCCACTAGCTCTATCTGATAACCCCACAGAGCCACGTAGTCTTGGGAGTGGCTGGCCCTTTGGTACTTTGGGAGAGGGTGGTCATGGGAAGACGGCTGTTCCCTGTAAAAGCAGAAGAACCAAGGATGTAGTACTAATCTGACCATGAGAAAATTTCAAGCTGTCCACAGAGCTGGTCCTTCCTTAGACCACGCCTTCCAACAGGAAGACTAGCAGGGTGACCTCCTATGTCTATCTATACATTAAACTTGCGACATCTTCCCTTTTGCCCCCTCTGCCTATCCAGAGGTTGTCCACCACCCGAGATGAATTCAAGACCTCTGCTCTTGATTGCCCAGGTCTTCAGTAATGGCCTGATCTCTGAAGTTTGCTTTCTATACTCTCTCTCTCATTCTTCTGTTTCAGACGTATATATCTTTTCAACTAATTCATACATGACTTAAAGGCAAATAATTCTTACTTTCCTTTTAAGTTCCATCATGCTTGTCATGGAGGTAGCCACAAAGTACAAATAGTCCTCAGTATTTCTATAGAATCCACCATTCATCATGGGATCCTTCCTTTTGTTCTGGTATCTGTAATTAACATGAAAACACTCCAGCATAAACTCTATGAGATTATGCAGTTGCTGGTTACTGAAAGCTTCAATTCTACAGAATTCAGTTGCTAGTTTTGAGAATCCATACTCCAGAAATGACACTCTCCAGAAGCAGGTGCGACAAATGCTTCTGATATCCAATTCTTGAGCAATACTTGAGGCTTTATTAATAAACATGGCAAATGTCTGAAAGAGTATTTATGAGTAAAATTTGTTGCTAATTGATTAATGTTATAAATATTAAAAATGGGCCTCATTGATGAAAAAAGGCATTCAGGAAGTGTGAGCTGGTGAAAATATTTTAAAGACACACCCTACCCTGCACAGAGAATAGAAATCTAGTGATATCTGTAGCCTGTGCTGACACAGACGACATTCAGGCTTGATCCATAAAGAGTCCCATGTCTAGCCATGGCTTTGGGAGCAGCTCTTTCAAAAGTTTCTGATACTGTCTATGAAAGCAAGAGCCTGCATTAGGGTGGTGGTGTGTGTGTCTTGGAGTCCTCTCATACCAGGTGGGGCCACCTGAACGATAGGGAGCTGAGACATCAGCAAACTTACAAAACAGATTATATCAAGTCTTTTACGCTTCCTTTCAAATAAATGGTTTTAAAAAAACAAACATATAGCAGAATTTGATCTGAGATTTGCTAGCAGCAAAACCTGGTAGCAGGGCTGCGGGGAGTTCTAATCTGCTCCCAGCAACACCCACCAAAGAGACCCTAAGAGCTGTGAGTGACCAATAGTTTGCCTTTTATCAGTTTACATGAGATTCAGACCTATTAAGGGGGTTCTGCGTTTAGAAAAAGCTTGGCAAGAAGGAATTTATATGGTTCCTTTTGAGTTTCCATGAGTGTCCTGCTGAATCTCTCCGAGGGAGGTGATGCTCTGCCTTACACAGGACTCTCCAGTAAAGACATCAGAACACACTCTCCTGTGTAGGCATGAACGTAATCACCCTGTGGGTCAAATGGCCTTCAAATGATATCGCGGCAGAGCTCCAGAAAACCAGCCCTTGGGGACTGACTTCAAGATGGATCCGTCATTATCCATGTTCTACACAATGATAAACAGCCAGATTCCAGATCCTACAAATATCTACCTAATGTGCATGAGGCAATGTCATCTATGTTTTCTCATTTATTCTTCACAAAAGCCCCGTGAGATGGTTACTATTGCCTTCCTTTTGTAGATGAAGAAACGGAAGGCTGAGGACTTTGTCCAAGGATTCACACTAGTAAAAGACAGAAGGCTGGGACTCAAGACCAGGTCTTCCGGGCTGACTTCCCACAACAGCAGGTTCTACACCTGACACTGATGGTTTTGTTGACAAGCCTCTTTCTTCCCTGTCGCTTCCTGGCAATGACCTACACTATTCCAAGTGTTCACAATCAGAAGAAACCCAGACCCAGCAAGATTGTGTTGAGACTGAAGGACATTCCTTAAAGCCACAGGAAGGTGTTTAAAATCCAGAGTCCAGAAGAGGGAAGTTCACAGGTTTCTTCATTCTTTGGTAGGATGCATGGGAAGGCCAGGAGGATGGCACCAGTGTGGACTGATGGTTGAGGCCCAACAGCTCCAGCTCTGAAGCTGATGTGAGGACTGCCCCATGTCACACGTCAACCAACCAATCACATTTAATGTGATTGTTCTTCAGGGAGACAGTAAAAACTCAGATATACTTTATTCTGGATGAAATATTGGGACACAAGTCTGGAAGACTGTCATCCTGTCACAGCTCAGCCGGTGGGTCCATCCTAGGCACTCACTCCCTAACAGCCTTGAGCAGGAGGTGCACAGACATTTAGAGCCGTGTACAGGGCTGGCTCTCCCCACAGAGGAGGCCCCCATCCATGATGTCAGTGAATACAGGCCTTACAGTTCTATGGCTGGGCATGCTGGTGGCTGCAGTTTAATAAGGGGATAGACTTGGCCATTTATAAAATGTGTTTCTAGCATTCTGTACATCATTGACTCCTGCTCCAAGTGACCAAAGATGTGCCCTGCTCCACATGGGCTTACTACGCAACAGAGGACAGAAGGCAGGAATGATTGCTGCCTTCTCGCATTACCCTTGGTAAATCTGCTAACTCTGGGTCCGAGGAGCTGAGGACAAAGAGCTTCAAGTACTCAGGAATAGGAGAGGCTGCTTCTGACTGGGCAGGTCGGGGAGGTGACCAGGAGGCCTTGGGGTGGGCATTGAAAATTATCCTGGGAACGAGTCCCTGAGGAGTCTCCTTGAGCTGCCAGAGCAGTCATCTTCACTTTAGCCAAGCCCAGGCAGTGGGGCAGAACCATTTTTCTTTTCTTTTTTTTTTTTTTTGAGATGGAGTCTTACTCTGTCACCAGGCTGGAGTGCAGTAGTTGTGCGATCTCAGCTCACTGCAACCTCTGCCTCCTGCCTCAGGAGTGTTCAAGCAATTCTCCTGCCTCAGCATCCCGAGTAGCTGGGACTACAGACATGCACCACCACTTTTGCTTTCTAACATGGTCAAAACCTGAAAATGCAGGTGTCGTTCTCAAGTGGCTCTTGCTGTGGAGCTGAGGACCCTCAGTAGCAGAGGCTGATGTACCAGAGACATGCATACACTCTCACAGGTGGCAGGAACCAGAGAGAACCAAATGCTTGTGCCCAAAGATTGCGGTAAGAAACATTGGGACTGTTCCTTCGGTCCAAAGTTAACACAGATCAGCAAGTAGCTGAGATCTTAAAGTCATTTTATTAACCCAGACACAGGTTAGGAATGAGGCATGAGAGGTGTAAGAAGTGTGCTTATGAATTTTAAAGACTCCCTTGAGGAGTCCAGGAGTCTTGGCTAACAGGAGAATCCCTTCTGAGGGGCACAGGGATCAGCATTTGCCTGCAATTCCAGCTCTTCCCCACCAGAGCGCAGCAGTGTACAGCCAGCTCTGGCTTTGGAAATCACTTTAATTTGGAATTCATATATTAATAGAAATTTGTACTCTTGTCTTTATAAGAAAAAAAAAAGGCATGGGCTGAGGCACAACTACTATAAAGACAAAATCCATATGTATATTACTTTAGGAACCAAAGTTATGTAACCCTTTTGAAGGAACAAAGTCATGTAACCCTTTTGAAAGGAACAAAGCAGTGCCTTTCAATTTTTCATGCGCACATACAGTCACCTGGCCATCTTGTTAAACGCAGATTCCGACTGGGGAGGTGAGGGCCGAGAATCTCTATTTCTAACATGCTCTGGGTGATGCTGCTAGTCCATAGCCCCACAGACTTTGAGGAGCGAGTGATCGGAGCGCTGTCTTAATCAGGGTCTTCACACATGCAGTTGCCTCCCACAGGGAGGGCCCCACCATGCGGCACAGGGTAAAAGTTCATTAAGTAATATCAAATGCGTATGATGTTCCTTGAGGTGTGGACGCGCACTGTCAGAGGAAAGCCAAAGCAGAAGGCAAATCCAGGATCGGCAGAGCCAGACCAAAACCTTTCTATGTTTCCCGAAAAAGAGGAGGAAATTGCACTTTTTATGAACGAGTTTACCCTGGCTTCCTTTTGACTCTGTGCTCATTATATACTACGTGTAGTATGTAATATAGTTAATGTCATGTTGATCATCAGTAAAGCAGAGGGCGTTTTAGAAGGCTTCACCTTCAGGGTAAATTGTGGTGGGATCATTGTTGGTGACATCAGATCCCTCTCCTCCTCAGGCCTTCAAACCAATGGCTCCTCTGGGGTGACTTGGGTCAAGGTGAGACTGGGTTTGTCCTCTCTGCCTTCAGGTTGGACCAGGGGCTCTTCACGCTGCCCACAGGCTGCATGCAGAGTGTCCTACCTGGCCCCCAGGTGCTATGGCTCCTCCCTCTGCTCTTTCCCCTGGACTTTCACTGTAGTCTTCGTACCTGGGAGCCAGGTGGAGCAGTCTGCACACAACTGATGGGGCAGCATGAAGAGCACCTGTCTTTGGAGCCAAGAAGCCTGGAGATAAAGGGAGATCGTCCCGCCAGATGGCTAGCATTTTGCAGTTGGTGACTGACCTGGGTGCTTGTTTAAAATTGGCTTTATGGGGCCCATTGAATTAAGACCTGTGGTAGTGGATTAGAGAGTCTTTTTTGTTTATTTTGTTTGTTTGTTTTTTGTTTTGTTTTGTTTAAGAAAGAGTCTCGCTCTGTTGCCCAGGCTGGAGTGCAATGGAGCGATATTAGCTCACTGCAACCTCCCACCTCGCCCAGTTCAAGCAATTCTCCTGCCTCAGCCTCCCAAGTAGCTGGAATTACAGGCACCCACCACAACGTCTGGCTATTTTTTTTGTATTTTTAGGAAAGACAGAGTTTTACCATGTTGGCTAGGCTGGTCTCAAATTTCTGTCCTCAGGTGATCCACCTGCCTTGGCCTCCCAGAGTGCTGGGATTACAGGCATGAGCCACCACACCTTGCCTAGGGAGCCCTTTTGCACACTGAATTTTGAGACTTAACTTCTCAGCAGGAAGCCAGGGATGCCTTTGGGGGAGCATGAATGGCAAAGAGGTATCTGCCTGTGGCTCTGGAGGTGATGAGTGACTTTACCATGAGCAAGGAAGCCTGGAGCACTTGCATTTCTGCCCCAGTGGCAAGAACACCTGCGATGTAAGGACTCCACTAGAGTCCCAGCTAAGGTGCTGGTCTCCTTCTCTGGTGGGGTGAAGGGGGCAGCTTTTCCTCCTTAAAATGCCGTACCTGTTTCGTTGGTGCTGCTGTCTTTCCCAGACCTTTAAGATGAGGCAAGAGATAATGGCCTTAAACATGCTACACATCTTGAAAATACGGAGGACTCTGAACAAATAGCACTCTGTAAACCAAAAATAAAATTCTGAGCTCCCCACCCCTACCCCCGGCAACTGACTCAATGGACCGCTCCTCTCAGCCAAGAGGATTCCAGAGTAAACCTGAAAATCTAGTTTGGGCCGCGATGGGAAGGGGGCAGTGGTCAGACACCTTCATTATACTCTTCTGCCTTTGGAATTCAGGAACAACGGCATTAAATTAAAACAGAGATCTTAAGATTAACAAAACAGACTCTTGGTAGCAATAAGGTACCAAATTCCAACCTGACTCTAGCATAACACACATGACAGACAGCAGGCCCTGAAAGAAATCAGTGTTTTAGCTCTAAATATATTTCTTTGACATATTTTGAAACAGCCCTGCAAAGCTGTCTTTTGGGGAAATGTACATTCTTCCCTACCCAGGTATTTTTCTGATCCTGAGGAGATTAGCACCTTTGAAGAGTCTGAGTAGGAAACATTTGCCATCTATTGCCTCCAAGGGCAGTTACCTATGGACTTTATCTACGAAATAAGAACCTTGGTCTCCACAACCCTTTATCTTAACCCAGATGCTCCTTTCTACTGATTTCAGGTCTTTAGATAATGACTTAATTCTCTCGACCAATTGCCAATCAGGAAAATCTTTGAATCTACCTGTGACCTGTAAGCCCCTGCTCCAAGTTGTCCTGTCTTTCCAGACCGAACCAATGTACGCCTTACATGTATTGACTGATGTCTGCCTGTAACTTCTCTCTCCCCGAAATGTATGAAATCAAGCTGGAGCCCAACCACCTCAGGCACATGTTCTTAGGACCTCCTGGAGCTGTGTCGTGGGTCATGGTCCTCACACTTGGCTCAGAATAATCTCTTCAAATTATTTTACAGAGTTTGGCTTTTTTATCAACAACTTGAACCAGCAAGAAAATGTGGAAAATAGTGCTGATGAGAACAATTCCGTTTTCCAGGCTAGAGGCGTGGGTCTGCCCAATTGCTGAGAGGCTTCTCCAACATGGCCCACCCTTCCTAGAAGTGGTACGTGGCCGAGCTTGTGCAGAATATCATACAGGACGCACCTGCACCAGTTAGTCTAGGTCAGATCTTCTGGCTGTGGGAGCGATTGTCTCCTCTGACCCGCGTTTAAGATATTTGCCACACTGTTAGTAAATCAATGGCTTTTTTCCCTGATGAATAAATTTGGGAATAGTGTCAGAATCAAAAGTTTCTGCAGATTTCTCCTGGAATTCCAAGTGTCTGTAAATCCATGGCTGGGAGCCCACTTTGATGATCTTTAATGCAGAAGAGGATGTATTTGAGCATCTGGCCTGGAAATTGACTAAATCTGTCTATGGTATAATTGGTTCAGAAAGAGCTGGAAGACACATTGAGAATGGTGGGTGTAAACAGAAGAAAAGGTGGCAGAAGGGGAGCCAGATGGATGAGCTCAGACACAAAACACACACAAACAAAGGCTGCTTGGGGTACCAGCAGAGCACATTTGCATCTGGGGTCCAGAACAGGACTGTCAAGAGGGAGCCTCCTTGGCTTGGAGATGTCTAGACCCAACATCCAGCTCCCAGGACACAGCCTGCCCCTAAACAGCAAGAACCCAACCACCTTCCACATGGGCAATCCCTGACCACACTAGGCTAGGTGGTCCAAATTTGCTTTATTAGTGAATTCAGAGCACAAACAATTCATAGAAAAATCAGGGGATTTCTTAGAGAATTTAGGCTCAAGGCTGATGCAGGAGTCCGATCAGGGACAGACTGGGGAAGATGATTTCTTGGTTACGATATATAAATTTTCCCTTTGCACGGTCCCATTCCAAGGCAGCCTAAATATATTCTGTTTGCAGTTCTGACGGGGTGTGGTAGAGTATCTTCCATGTGGTGGGCCCTCAATAGTATGTTTAGTGATAGATTTCCTTATTTGCTCAAGCCTTACTGCAGCCAGGAGGGAATCAGTAGTTAAAAATGTCTGCTGCTGAACTGCTTCTCGTGCTCATTTGCTGGCAGTGAGTAAGAGAGGGTGTTGCCAGGCAGCCTTCACTTCTACTGCACCCAACAGATACCTATAATTAAAAAATAATAAATTTTGTATTTACTTGCAAACACTGAAGCAATTTTGAAAGAGTATCAAGAAGAGCCTGGGAGAGGCAGTTGCAGTGAGAGGTGACATTGAGCCAGGTGCATTTAACAGCACCACAATAAATAATTACGTTGCCCTTTTGAGAGCCACGATGCGTGACCCACCCAATTAAGCCTGCTGGAGTCTCATTCTGATGGCCCATAGTTCATGACATCCTTCCCACATTTGTCATAACAGCTTTGTTTTCTGCATCTGCTTTCTTTCACAGTTTGCACCCCATGCAGTGAAATTTCATGCTTCCAAAATGAAAAATAAAACTGCCAGTTCTCATCTCTTTGGGGGAAATTAGTCTTATTTCTCCCATAAATCACAAGCATGCTTCAGCTGTAAACAGAGCATTAGCCACTCTGGAAGGACATTAACTTCCGTTATTAGCAAGACCTGAGGTTACTGAGAGTGATTTGGTGATTCAGACTTAGGGAGGGGAAGGCAGGTAGCTTCAGAGTGGGTGGGAGGTGTGGATGATTAACCGTTTCAGTTGAAGGAAGAAAGTTCACACCTGGGCAGCCCCAGTTTATGCTGGTTGTCATAGGATAAGTATTAAGAGCATCCCTGTCCCTCTAAAAGTGTCCCAGCTTGGATGATAAATTATATGGTCACTCTGATTAAAGTTCATATAAAATAAGGAGCAAAAGCTTGTTTTGTGAACAAAGCCAGACACAAAAGGCCATGTGTTGTGTGATCTCATTTACATGAAATGTCCAGAATAAGCAAATCCAGGGAGGGAGAACGTGGATTAGCGGTTGCCAGGTGTCTGAGGGAAATGGGAGATGATTGCTAATGGATATGGGATTTCTTTCTGGGGTGAGGAAAACGTTCTAAAATTGAGTGTGCTGGTGGCTGCTTGACTCTGTGAATATGCTAAAAACCATTGAATTGTACACGTGAAGTGGGTAAACTGGATGGCATGTAGACTGTAGGTCAATAAAGCTGTTTTATTAAAACAAAAGTTAAAAAAAAATGTTAGGGCCGGGTGCGGTGGCTCAAGTCTGTAATCCCAGCACTTTTGGAGGCCGAGGGGGGTGGATCATGAGGTTAAGAGATCGAGACCATCCTGGTCAACATGGTGAAACCCCGTCTCTACTAAAAATACAAAAAAAAATTAGCTGGGCATGGTGACACCTGTAATCCCAGCTACTCAGGAGGCTGAGGCAGGAGAATTGCCTGAACCCAGGAGGCGGAGGTTGTGGTGAGCCGAGATCGCGCCATTGCACTCCAGCCTGGGTAACAAGAGTGAAACTCCGTCTCAAAAAAAAAAAAAAAAAAAAAAAAAAGTTAAGCTACATAAATCCCAGAAAGGGAAACAAACAAACAAAAAGCTTGCATTCTGTCTTTCGGCTCATGAGCACACTGCCTTCTCAGGGTGGGTGCCTCTGAAAGAGCTGATTCATTTGAGGGGTGCAGTGGCACATGCCAAGTCTGGAGGGCTGCCCCTTTGCACACAACTGTATTTTTGTGACCTCATTGGAGCAAGAAAAAAAAAATGTGAGTTTCCCAAAGTCATTGCTGAACATCAAGGTGTGTGCATTGGCCTTTAAATGGCAGGGGAGCTGGTTGGGGGACCAGCAGGTATGTCAGGTACATAAAGAGCCCAGCAGTGATGGCTTCACTGGACGGAAAAAGGCAGAGGATTCTGACAGGGACTCACCCTTGCCCCGTCATGCCCAATGCCAGGGAGTTCTCATTTAGGGAGAAGAAGGGAGGAGTTATGGGATGAGGGTAAAGGTAGGCATGGGGGGAACAGGAGTTTCCGTCTCTCTGGGGGATTTGAGCCCCTGATTCCACAGGTAGCACAGGGCTGGGGCCAGATCTGCCCTCTGAGGTCAGGAACTCTCGGGAACAGAGGACAGACACTCAGGGGCCTCTTGATGCTTGGACCTCTCAGCCTAGTGCTTTGAAAGGAATTCTGGGACCTAGAATGAGCTCTGTTCCTGATCCATCTTCCAGCATTGGGATCCTCCTTCAAAAGAAGGGAGTTGGAACGTGTGAGGAGACTAAACATTTACCCCGCACGTTTGTGGATCCTCACCCCCTAGAACGGAGTCTGGCGCACAGGAGTATGTGCTTGGACAGACACACAAGGCACAGGGTTCAGATGAGCTGATAAAGTTTCCTGGGGCAGCCTGTGTCCCAACCCAAGGCCAGGGCATTTGGTCTGGGTCACCAACAGAGGGTGCTAGACACCTTCGGAACAAGGCTGGGTCTGGGGCCAGGGCCTGTCTGGAGAAGGTGATGGAGTCTCTGCTCATTGCAGACAGAGGTGAAGCCGGGGCAGAAGTTGAGCCCCAGGATCCACACATTCAGGGAAGGGAAGAGACAAACCTCTTCCCTGCTTGGGCATTTCCCCAGCATTACAAAAGGAAAAGCACCCCCTTGAGTGGATAGAAGATAGGATCCCTGTCGGGTTTGCTCACCGGTCTATCCCCAACACCCCCACACAGTGCCTGGACAGAGAGGGCAGGCAAGAGGAGGAGGGAATTTGGGAAAACCAGACTAGAGCGGGACCACAGAGTTCTGAGGCTTTACCCCGGCCTTTGCCTGGTGCGTCTTGGAAACCAGAGTTACGCACGAACTCCTGTGCACCACACAGTGAGCTCTGTGCCTGGGCTGGTCTTTCAGCTGGACAGAGCAAGGTACCCACAAGGCCCAAGCGGGTCTCAGTAGCTTTGCAGAGAGGACAATTTCCAGGAGCTTGCACCTCTTCACACCACCCTCCGCACTCCCCAGACCAAGTCCAAAAACAGGGGAGACAAAGCAAAGAAGGAACAGAGCAGACATGAGATCAATACCCTCCCACAGAGGGCCAGTACTTTGGCCCACCATGTCTTTGGGTGAGGGTTTCCATTTGATATTTTGAGAGGTGAAGATGGGGCTGCTGGGCTCCCAGGTGAATCCAGGGTTGGAGGAAACAGAGCTGAATGCGTCTGCTATTGGGCTGCTCATCATATTGTTTACTGCATTTCACACCCTTGTCTATTTTTCCCTTTATTGCAAGGAAATACTCTTGTGTGCAAGGAAATCAACAGGAAAAGTGGGTAGTCAGTAATCAATGGAAGAGCCAGACAAATAAGGGGATGTACTTTTTCAGAGGACGAAGCCTGGCAAGTGTCACCCAGGGCTGGCGGTGAAACACTAACGCTTCCGCAGGCATCCCGTTCGATGGGCAGCAGTCTTGCCACCTGCGAGGTTGCTCAAGGACAAATGTAAGAACAAACCGAAAGAGCTTATGATGTTGTCCAGTGCGAGGCCCTCACAGCGGCACATTCTGCTGAGTGCGTCGGGTGTTATAACAGTGAATCGATGAGGAGAAGGAGTTGAAAGGTTTCTTCTTCCTGTGGGTTTAGAGTTCCCACATATGTTTGAGCTGTTGAAAGTGCTTGTGAACTCCTTATTTTTTGTTTTAAATCCTCCCCGGGACATGTTCCATAGGATCTGAGGATTTTAGAACTAAGAGGAAAAAACAGTAAGACCTTCAAAGTCTCCTCCTCATATTTTCACTTGGAGAAAGCCCAACACTGTGGTGGCCAGTGTTGGACCCACACCGTGATACACACACCACACACACACACTCACACAGAGGAAAAAGAGTGGTAAGGATGAGCCTTCCTGATATTAAATCCCACTAAGGGCCATTCCTTTGCATCTTGTTTATGGCTTTGCAGCTCACGTCAGGGCCCCGCCATCCCCGTGGCTGTGGACTTCCGTGAGCACCACCAGCCCCTTGCCAGTGAGTGTGTCTCGGCCATGAGGTGCCTCCCCTGCTTCTCAAGGACTTGGAAAATGTTCTTAGAGTGAAACTAGAAACATTTACCCATAAAGGATTAGCTGTCTGTGAGAATTAACTAAGAAGAATTATTGATAAACATGTCACCAAAGACATTGGAAACGTCTCCAAAACTCAAGCTGACTCAATGAGGAAATGTGGTCCGTGGTGTTAATAGAGTCAGTGTGGTCCCAGCCATGCCCTGTTTAGAGAAGGGCAGTGAGAATCCACAGAATGGCTCACTCTGTAGGCCAAGGGCATGGAGAGAAGGGAGAAAGTCAGGGAATCCAGGCTCACCTCCCCGACTCCCCACACACAGGGAGCAGGGGTGCCGGTTAAACCTTCAGAAGCCACCCAGCAAGGCCATCCCCAGAGTCGGGAAGGAGGTCCCTCCCAGCACCTGAGCCAGGAGAACATTCTGAATGTCGACTAGCACTAGCATCTGATTTTCCGCCCTGTAACTGTCTGCAGAGGAAGAATGCCCTGAGCAGGTGGTGGGCTCCCCTTCTCATCGACTTTCTCACTGTAAGCGCGTAACTTGTTACTCTGGGGTGGGAAAAGCATAAAGAGTAAAACAGGCCTGAGACAAGAGCAATGTTCTCTTTATTAGTTTTCTGGGACCACTGTAATAAATGACCACAAATTGAGTGACTTAAAACAATAGAAATTTATTCTCTTACAGTTCTGGAAGTCAGGAGTTGGAAATCAAGGTATCAGATGGGCCACGCTTCCTCTGAACCTTCTAGGGAATAATCCCTGTTTGCCTCCTCCAGGACCTGGTGGCTCCAGGCTCTCTGGCTTGTGGCTGCCTCACTCCAGTCTCTGCCTCCTTCTTCATGCAGCCTCCTCCCCTGTGCATCAGATCCCTCCCACCTTCCTTTTAATAAGGACACCTGTCATTGGACTTAGGGCCCACCGTAAACCCAAGATGATTTCATCTCAAGATCCTTAACTTAATTATATCTGCAAAAGTACTTTTTCCAAATAAGATCATGGTCACAGGTTCCAGAGGTTAGGACTTGGTTATATCTTTCTGGGGGCCATGATTAAACCCAGTACACTGACCCACGTCAAGGTCCCGGGCCTGCCATGCTGGGCCAGCCTCTGGGGGATGAACACTCACAGGGCCAGCCAACCCGGGGAACTGTCCCGGGGCAAACCGCCTTCATCGAGGTTGCCCGTTGCTGTAGCATCGTGCTCTTATTTTAAGCTGACCTCAGCTCTGTCATTGCATGTGAAAAGACACCTGTGAAGGTGTCCCTAGCTGATCCCCACCACCTGCAAACCAAATGCTCAGCCTTGAGGAACACAACTTCAAGAAAGTGTCTGGGAATTTTCCCCCTCTGTAGTCAAGAAGCTTCTAGAGAAGATTGGGTATTCCTGGGTATGGAGTGAAAAGAGGCTTGGCTAAACTCATTTATTAAAAAATGCAATTTCCTCATGTTTTTCCCAAGGGGAGCATACAAAGGGCTCGTCCTGGCCCTGCCAGTCCTGGATTTGCCTTCCCCTCTGATTTTCCTTCTGACACTGCAGGTTGGCCCCTCGAGGGACAGCAGCTCTGCACAGACAGGCTCAGCCTCAGAGCCACCGCCAGGCCTGGAAGGAGCTCCAAGTGCTTCAGCCCATGCTGGGAGCATCTGGCGACCAGGATCAAATAAGGAATGAGAACAGCCACCTTTAGGCAGGACACACAGTGGGTCAAGCCTTAGAATCTAGACTCACACTGGGTTTGAACGCGGACCTGCACTGGCCAAGGATATGACAGTGGCCAGATTCTTTAATCTCTCTGAGCTTCATGTGAAAAGTGAGCGGTTGTGAAGACTGAACAAGTTTCCCAGGTAAACTGCTAAACATTCTGTGCCTGGCTTTCAGTGTGTGTTCAGTAAGTATTCATTGTTAAGAATATTCCAACTATTAAGAGGAAGGGAATTGGTCTATTCCACCCTTTTATCAGAGATATATATGGGACACACACACACACACACACACACACACACACACACACCCGACAAATGATTTCAAAGTCATGAAATCATTTGGGCTAATGGATTGGAAACAGAACTGTGAAAGAATCGCCTCCACCCCTGGACTCCTGTACTTTCTCACCTCTCTTGTCATTGCATATGCATTTTCAGTCACTCAGAGACGCCGAGACTTTGTCTGGATCATCTAATTCATGTAAAATAATGCTAGGTTGGTTTTCTAGATCTAAGGAGCTGGGAGGAAAGAAGTTATGACGACGGGTTCTGCCATTGTCTCCTACCAGCAGTCCTGGAGGTCTGGAAGAGCTTCCAGCTACACGTTGCCATCTCAATCTGCCACTCTCTTGCAGAGTGCTCTGACCAGGAGCTATTAATAATTGCTTCCCAATGAAAGAGCCCAGTGTGGCCCATGGAACATTTGACAGAAGGCCCAGCCAGTAGAGCTCAACTGAGGACTGGGGAAGAAAGGACCAAATGCTTCTCCCAAGTGACATCCTGACTATTGCAGCCTAACAGGACCCAGCACAAGAGGCATTTGTCTGATCCTCACTGCACCAACAGGAAGCAATTGGGGTGGAACCTGACTCTCATCAGCTCCCACTCAGTCCCGAATGAACCCTCTGGCCCTAACCCACTCACCCCTCAGACACCTCCTCCCCCATCGGATGGCTTTTTTTCCTCCTTTCCTCCAATGCCAAGTTATTTCTACCCCAGGATCTTTGAACAACCTCTGCCTCCTGTCAAATACTTTTCCTCAGACCTTTGCAAGGCTGACTCCATCTCCTCACTCAGTCTCAACTCAATTCAAACGTTACCTCCTGCAAGGCTGTGTGGTCTAAATAAATACTCCCACTGCCTTCCTTGATCAATGAGCCTTTTTAAAATTTTTCTTTCTTTTTTTTTTTTTTTTGAGATGGAGCCTCACTCTGTTGCCCAGGCTGGAGTGCAATGGCATGATCTCAGCTCATTGCAACCTCTGCCTCCCAAGTTCAAGCAATTCTCCTGCCTCAGCCTCCTGAGTAGCTAGGACTACAGGCAACTGCCACCATGTCCAGCTATTTTTTTTTATTTTTTAGTAGAGATGGGGTTTCACCATGTTGGTCAGGCTGGTCTCGAACTCCTGACCTCATGATCCGCCTGCCTCAGCCTCCCAAAGTGCTGGGATTACAGGCGTGAGCCACCATGTCTGGCTGTTTTGTTTTCTTCATAGCACCTCTCTGTATTTTACATGGTCTTATTCTATGTTTACAATTTGTTGTCTGTCTTCATTTCCCAGGAGGGAAAAGGGCTCGTTTAAGCTAGCACACTGTCAAGAAAGGGTCTGTAGGAGGTGGAAGAGGTGAGGGAGGATCTGGACGCAGAGGCTGGTGAATGCTGGTGAATGACGTTCCTGGGGGAGCTGAGGAGGAGTGGGAAGATATTCCAGGTAAGGGTTCCAGCAGAAACCAGGCTCAGAGGCCAGCATGTTGGTGAGATTGTCAGTGCTGAGGGACTGCACCGGGCCTTGGCCATGAGACTTGACTGCTACTGCTCTGCCAACTTCAAGTCCTGCCCAGGGCAGATGGGAATGAAGATGAGGAATGAGCCCAGGAGGGTTTTGGTGGAGTCCTGGAAGCCTGTGGGAGGCCAGGAAACAACACTGGAGAAGGAGTGGAGACCCCGGGTCATCGCTGCGAGCTACAGCACAAGTCCAGGAGCAGGAAATGAGTCACTGGAGGCTCCCAGAGGCAGTCGGCAGGGCGAACCTTTTAAGCCAGAGCCCGCAGTAAAGCAGGCCCTGACTCTCCCTGAGAGGGAGGCATCATTTAGTAACTGTCTGCAGAGGGAGAGGCTGGGTGCATGCATCAGGAAGGGCGGAAGGACAGCTCTTACCTAATCACAGTGCTGAAGCATTGCTCAACTCACAGATTGCATCTTGTCCATCCTCCTGGAGCCAAGAGTCGGGTTCTTGGCTCTGCCTTCAGCTGCAGCTCAGCAAAGAGCATTTTCTTGGTTTTCTCTTTTTATGGGGTTAGGCTGAACTGTTCACTCCCTCATCTGTCTCTTAAGAAAACAGGGAAGATTATCTGATTAATATCTGTAAAGTTCTTTGGAGATCCGTTCAGAATGTACCAAAGATTGCTGGCAATTTGTTTATCTTCTTTTCAGGAATAGCGATTCTGTACTTTGAGTTTAGATGGCTGTTTTTTGAAAAACCTTAAAGAGCCTTGATGATGATGGAGTGGATTTTCTTACAGTATAGTTCAACCTTCATTTTTTAGTCTCCAGAGACATAAGTTGAACCTGAGCCCAGGATCACAATGATGTTACTTATTCACTTATTGGGTTGCTGTTTTTGAGATGGAGTTTCGCTCTCGTTGCCCAGGCTGGAATGCAATACGGCAATCTCGGCTCACTGCAACCCCTGCCTCCCCAGTTCAAGCGATTCCCCTGCCTCAGCCTCCCGAGTAGTTGGGATTACAGGCATGCACCACCACGCCCAGCTAATTTTGTATTTTTAGTACAGACAGGGTTTCTCCATATTGGTCAGGCTGGTCTTGAACTCCCGACCTCGGGTGATCCACTCACCTCGGTTTCCCAAAATGCTAGGATTACAGGTGTGAGCCACCATGCCTGGCCTGGCTTGTTAATAGTTTTAGTATTGAGTTGTAGAGTTCTTGATATGTTCCAAATATGAATAATTTGTCAGGTGTGTGTGTGTGTGTGTGTGTGTGTGTGTGTGTGTCCCATATAAATCTCCAATTTATGGTTTATCTATTAATTCTCTTAACAGCACTTTTTGATGAGCAGAACTTTTAAATTTTTATATATGTATATATTTTTATTTCAATAGCTTTGGGATACAAATGGCTTTTGGTTACATGGGTGAATTGCATAGTGGTGAAGTCTGAGATTTTAGTGCACCTGTCACCCCAATAGTGTACATTGTACCTCATCCACTTCTGAGTCTCCAAAGTACACTATACTGCTCTGTGTGCCTCTGTGTACCCACAGCTTAGATCCCATTTTTAAGTGAGAACCTAACATTTTGGGTTTCTCGTTTCTGAATTACTTCACTTAGAATAATCGCTTCCAGTTCTATCCAAGTTGCTGCAAAATACATTATTTTGTTCTTTTTATAGCTGAGTAATAATCCATGACATTGGACAGTCATGATGGCCAATGTCGTGATGGCCATTGTATGCCTGTAATGCCAGCACTTTGGGAGGTTGAGGTGGGCAGATCACCTGAGGTCAGGAGTTCAAGACCAGCTTGGACAACATGGTGAAGCCATCTCTACTAAAAATACAAAATTAGCTGGGCATGGTGGTGTGCACCTGTGATCCCAGCTACTCAGGAGGCTGGGGCAGGAGAGTCACTTGAACTCAGAGGGAAGAGGTTGCTGTGAGCTGACAATCATGCCATTGCCCAGCCTGGGCAAAAAAGTGTAAAACCCCATCTCAAAAATAGAAAAATTTAAAATAGTCCATGGTATATATATATATATGCCACATTTTATCAACTCATTGGTTGATAGGTACTTAGGTTGATTCCATATCATTGCTATTGGGAATTGTGCTGTGATAAATATCACGCAGATGTCTTTTTGATATGACTTATTTTCCTTTGGATAGATATCCATTGTGGGGGTTGCTAGATTGAATGGTAGATCTACTTTTAGTCCTTTAAGAAATCTTCATCCTATTTTCCATAATTGTTGTGCTTATTTACATTCCCACCACCTGTATACAAGTTTTTTCACCATATTCGTAACAGCATCTATTGTTTTTTGATTTTTTAATAATGGCCATTCTGACTGTGATAAGGTGGTATCTCACTGTGGTTTGAATTTGCATTTCCCTGATAATTAGTGATGTTGAGCATTTTTTCATATGTTTATTGGTAATTTGTATATCTTCTTTTCAGAAATGTCTATTCATGTCCTTTGCCCACTTCTTTATAGGATTATTTGTGTTTTTTTTGTTGTTGTTGTGGATTTGTTTGAATTCCTTGTAGATTCTAGATATTAGTCCTTTGTCAGATAGTAAGTTTGCAAATATTTTCTCCCATTTAGTGGGCTGTCTGTTTATGCTGCTGATTACTTCTTTTGCTGTGCAGAAGCTTTTTAGTTTAATTAGGTCCCATTTATTTATTTTTGTTTTTGTTGCATTTGCTTTTGGGGTTGTTGTCATAAATTCTTTGCCTAGGCCAATGTCCAGAAGAGTTTTTCTTAGGTTTTCTTCAGGAATTTTTAGGGGTTCAGGTCTTAAAGCCTTTGATCCATCTTGAGTTGATTGTTGTATAAAGTGATCTAGTTTTGTATATAGGGATCTAGTTTCATTCTTCTGCATGTGGCTATCCAGTTTTCCCAGCACCACTTATTGAATAGGATATCGTTTCTCTGATTTATGTCATTTTATGCTTTGTTGAAGATCAGTTCAACAAAGTATTTGGCTTCATTTCTGAGTTCTTTATTCTGTTCCATTGGTCTGTGTATCCACTCTTATACCAATACCATGCTGTTTGGGTAACTATAGCCTTGTAGTATAATTTGAAGTAAGGTAATGTGATGCTTCCAGATTTGTTCTTTTTCTTAAGATCACTTTGGGTATTAGGATTGTTTTTTCTAATTCCATGAAAAAGAATACTGATATTTTGATAGGAATTGCATTGAATCTGTAGATTGCTTTGGGTAGTATGGTCATTTTCACAATATTGATTCTTCCAAGCCATGAGTGTGAGATATATTTCCATTTGTTTGCATCATTTACTTTCAGCAGTGTTTTGTAGTTCTCTTTGTAGAGATATTTCACCTCCTCGGTTAAGTATATTCCAGGGTTTGTTTGTTTTTTTACAGTGATTGTAAAAGGGATTGAGTTCTTGATTTGATTTGCAACTTGACTATTGTTGGTGTACAGCAGTGCTACTGCTACTGCTTTGTGTACATTGATTTCGGAATGTGAGACTTTACTGAATTCATTTATTAATTCCAGGAATTTTTTGGAGGAGTCCTTAGGGTTTTCTAGGTATAAGATCATATTATTAGGCAAACAGGGATAGTTTGATTTTCTCTTTTCCAACCTGGATGCCTCTCTTTCTTTCTATTGCCTAATTGCTCTGGCCAGGACTTCCAGTACTGTATCAAATTGAAGTGGTGAAAGTGGGCATCGTTTCAGTTCTTACGGGGAATGCTTTCGATTTTCCCCCATTTAGTATGATGTTGGCTGTGGGTTTGTCATATACAGCTTTCATTATTTTGAGGTATGTTCCTTCTATGCCTAATTTGTTGAGAGTTTTTATCATAAAGGGTTGCTGGATTTTATCAAATTTTTTTCTGCACTTATTGAAATGATCATATGGTTTTTGTTTTTAATTCTGCTTGTGTGATGTATCTCATTTATTGAGTCGTGTGTGTTAAATCATCCTGCATCTCTGGGCTGAAACCTCCTTGATGACGATGTATTGTCTTTTTGGTTGCTAGTGGATGCAGTTTGCTCATATTTTTTTGAGGATTTTTGCATCTATGTTTATCAGGGATGTTGGTCTGCAGTTTTCTTTTTTTTGTTATGTCCTCTCCTTGTTTTGGTATTGGGTGATACTGGCTTTATAGAATGAGTTAGTGAGGAGTTCCTCTTTCTCAATCTTTTGGAATACTTTCAGTAGGATTGTTACCAATTCTTTTTGAAGGTCTGGTAGAATTTGGCTGTGAATCCATCTGAACCTGAGCTTTTCTTTTGTTTGTTTGCAATTTTTAAAAAATTACTGATTCAGTCTCACTGCCCAACTGCTGGGATAAAAATCACAGACTTTTCCCACTGAGCCCAGCACTGCGCCTGTGCCTCTACTAAAAGAAACTTTCGGCAAGTGGAAAGTTCTGGGACTCAAGGCCTGCTGTCTGAGTTATTTTGTCCCACAGGTAGCTCCTGTGATGTGGTGCATTCCTTCTTCTTCCAGAAGTAGGCATCCCTGGGAGCCAGACTACTGTGAATGTTGCTACTCCTCTGGGTCTAGCTGCTCAGTGGGGCTGTCACACTCCTGGCTGGGGTTAGGGAATGCCTGCAAGGGATCCAGAGATGTGATCTGTCTTCAAGTCTCCCAACAGTGGGTACCAGCACCAGCTGATAGGGGTAACAGGACAGTGATGTAGACTCTGTGAGATTCCTTGGTTATAGTCTTAGTGTATTGGCTTTCTTGAATGCTGGTTGTGGTAGAAATGAACTGGTCCCATGTACAGACTCAGGACTCCTGGTTAGTCAGGGTGATGCAGGCAATGGCGATAGTTGAGGTTACACACAAGATTTGTCCTTCCTGGGTGCTGTATTCTTCCTGCAGATGCTGGAATACAGTGTGTCAGTTGACCTATAGCCAGGAGGTGGTGCTTGCAAAAGAGCTCCAGTTGTGGTGGTAGTGGTGGGATTTGTGCTTGCCTTAGGTTACCCAGGAGAGGTACTCTGGTGTCTCAGGCGGTGGGTGGAGGCATAACCTCCCCAAGATTTATATCCTTTGTGTTAAGCTACCAGGGAAGGTGGAGGGACAAAGCCAGGTGGGAACTGGTCAGGCAAGTGCGTGGGTGAGCAAAACGTTTTATTTTTATGAAGCCCAGTTTCTCAGTGCTTTCTTTTATGGCTAGTGTTCTCTGTATCTTTTTTTCCCCTACTCTAAACTTACAAAGATATTCTCTTATGCATGCTTTTGGAAGCTTTATGGATTTAGCTTTTACCTGTAGGTTTACAATTTAGCCGGAATTGGGTGTATATGGTGTGAGGCAAGTATTAATATTTATTTACTTCTATGTGGACATTCAGTTTTTCCAGCACTATTTGATGAAACATTTTTTCCCCTATTAAATTGCCTTGGCAGCTGTATTAAATATAAATTAATTGTATAATTATGGGTCTGTTTCTAGGCTTTCTATTCCACTGCATTGATCTAAAGGGATATCTTTATGCCAGTACCATTTTTGTTTATTAATGTAACTTTATAGTAACCCTTGACATTTTGTTAAAAATTGTTATTATTTTATAGTTTCAAGTTAACTTATGGTAAGTTTTAAATCTTGTTCCAAAATGTTTGGCTTTTCTTTGCACTTCTTTGTAAATTTTAGAATGAACTTGCCAATTTTTACAGTAAAAGCCTTCTTGGACTGAGTGGGATTATATTGAATTTGTAGATGAAAATAAGGGGAAATGGCATCTAGACTTTCAATCTGTGGGCATGGCATACCTTTTTATTTATTTGAATCTTGAATTTTTCTTAGAAATGTATGTACTTCTACATACAATCTACATGTATGTAGAAGTAACTTTTTTTTTAAGATGGAGTCTTGCTCTTGTTGCCCAGGCTGGAGTGCAATGATGCGATTTTGGCTCACTGCAACCTCCACCTCCTGGGTTCAAGCAATTCTTCTGCCTCAGCCTCCCGAGTAGCTGGGATTACAGGCATCTGCTACAATGCCCAGCTAATTTTTGTATTTTTAGTAGAGTTGGAGTTTCACCATGTTGGCCAGGCTGGTCTCGAACTCCTGACCTCAGGTGATCCACCTGCCTTGGCTTCCCAAAGTGCTGGGATTACAGGTGTCAGCCACCTCACCTCGCTGAAGTCTTGAACATATTTATCATATTTATCTCTCAATATTCTGGTTTTTGATGCAATTGCAAATTGTAGGGTTGTTTTATTAAATTTTATTTCCCAACTGTTCATTGCTGTTATATAAAAAGACGTGATTGTTGTTTATTAGCTTTTTATTCTGCAGTGTTACTACATTTGCTTGTTAGTTCCAGTAGACTTCTTTGGTCGATTTTTTGGGATTTTTTTTCTGTGTACAATTACATGCTAACTGAAGAAAGACAGTGTTACTGCCTTCTTTCTACTCCTTATGTTTTCTCTTATTGCACTGTCTAGGCCCTTTAGTACAATGTCAATAGAAGTAGTAGAGTGGAAATTCTTGCCTAACGCCCTCTATTAGCAGAGAAGTATTTACTTTTACATCACTTAATATGATGATTACTGTAAGATTTTTGTTGATTCAACTGAAATCAACAAAATAGAAAAGAGATGCAAAATATCTTTCTATTTATTTAGATCTTCTTTAATTTCTTTCAACAATGATTTGTAGTAGTTTTCAGGTATAAGTCTTGCATTCCTTTTTTTATTTTTATTTATTTATTTTAATTTTTAATTTTTTAGAGATGGGGTTTCACCTTGTTGCCCAGGCTGGTCTTGAACTCCTGAGCTCAGGCAATCAGCCCACCTCGGCCTCCCAAAGTGCTAGGATTACAGGCATGAGCCACGAAGCCTGGCCCCAAGTCTTCCATTTCTTCAGTTAAGATTTTTTTCCTAAGTATTCTATTGTTTTTCATGCTATTGTACATGCAATTATATTTCTAATTTTACTTTTGCATTGTTCATTGCTAGTATATGGAAATATTAGCTGATTTTTGTATATGGGCTTCATATCCTGCAACCTCTTTGAGCTCATTTATCAGCTCTGATAGTTTTATTGTAGATTCTTGAGGGTATTTTACATACGAGATTATGCCATCTGCAAATAGAGACAATTTTCTTTCTTTCCTTCCAATCTGAGTGGTTTATATTTCTGTTTCTTGCCAAACGGCTCTGGCTAGCACCTCCACACAATGTGGACTAAAGGTGACAAGAACAGATATTCTTGTCTTATGCCTGATTTTACGGGAAGAGCAACCAGTATTTTATCACCAGGATAATGTTAACTTTAGGTTTTATATATGCCCTTTATTAGGTTGAAGAAGTTCCCTTCGATTCCCAGTTTGTTGAGTGCTTTGTTGGGAAAGGGTGACGGATTTTGTCAAATGCCTTTTTTTCCTTGCATTTATTAAGATGGTCCTGTGGTTTTGTCATGTATTCTATTAACATGGTATATTACACTGAACTGATTTTTTTAAATGTTAAACTATAACATTGCAAGAATAAATTTTACAGGATCATGGTATATAATCCTTTTTTATAGGTTGTCAGATTTAGTTTGCTAGTACTTTGTTGAGGAATTTCTGCATTTACATTCAAAAGTGATCTTGGTCTGTAGTTTTCTTATACTGTATTTGTCTAGTTTTGTATCAGGATAATACCGGTCTCACAGAATAAGTTAGAAAATTTTCTCCCTCTTCTATTTTTTAAAAAAGAGTTTTTGAAAAATTGGTATTGATTCTTCTTGAAATGTTTGATAGAATTCATTTATAAAGCCATCTAGGCTTTTGTAAAAAAATTTTTAATTATTAATTCAATCTCTCCAATTATTACAGATTTATTTGAATTTCTTATTTCTTCTTGAGTCCATTTCAGCAGTTTGTGCCTTTCTGTGAATTTGTTTATATCATCTAGGTTATCTAATTTGTTGGCATACAATTGTTCATAGTATTTTTTTCTTTTTTTTTAAATAGAGATGGGTTTCACCATCTTGGCCAGGCTGGTCTTGAACTCCTGACCTTGCAATCCACCCATCTCGGTCTCCCAAAGTGCCAGGATTACAGGCATGAGCAACTGTGCCCAGCCCAATTGTCCAGAGTATTTCATTATATATTTTAAATTTCTAGAAGGTCAGTAGTAATATCACCTTTTTCATTTTTAATTTTAGTAATTTAACTCTTCCCTCTTTTTTTCTTGGTCATTCTATTGAAAGGTTTGTCAATTTTGCTGTGTTTTGAAGGAAGCAGCTTTTGGTTTTCTCGATGTTCTCTTTTGCTTTTTTATTGTCTAGTTTAGTAATTTCCACTGAGGTCTTTATTATTTCTTTTTTCAGTTTTTTGCTTGCTTTGCATTTGTGTCATTCTTTTTCCAGTTCTTAAGGTAGGTGATCGTTTTTAATGTAGGTATTTGTAAAGTTTCCTCTGAGTCCTGCTTTTGCTGCATCCTGTAAGTTTTGGTATGTTGCGTATTTACTTTTTTCATCTCAAAGTACTTTTAAATTTTCCTTGTGATATCCCTTCCGACCCAGTGGTTGTTTAATGGTTATTTCGTATTATGTTGTTTGATTCCCACGTATTTGTGAATTTCCCTAATTTCCTGTTATTGTTATTGATTTGTAATCTCATTTCCTTATGGTTGAAGAGCACACTTTGTATGACTTCAGTACTCTTACATTTATTAAAACATGTTTTATGGACTAATATGGCTTATCCTGGAAAATGTTCCCTACACACTTAAAAAGAATGCATATTTTGCATTTATTGTGTTTTGATGTCTAGTTGTTCTCTTTATCATTAAAAGTGGGCTATTTTAGTCTCCAACTATTGAACTGCCTATTTCTCCCTTCAATCCTGATATTTTCTGCTCATGTATTTGAGGGCTCTGTTATGTGCATAATATGTGTATAATTGTCACATCTTCTTGATGACTTGAGGATAGAATTCTTCACATTTTCTATTCTTCTATCAGTTTTTGGTACTTAGCGTCCTTGAAGGAATTTGTCCATTTTGTTTGTCAAACTTATTGGAGTAAAGTTCTTCATAAGATTGCCTTGTTATTCTTTCACTGTCTATAGAATCTGCAGTGTTACCTACTTTTTCCTGATGTTGGTAAATCTTTTATGTGCATAATATGTGTATAATTGTCACATCTTCTTGATGACTTGAGGATAGAATTCTTCACATTTTCTATTCTTCTATCAGTTTTTGGTACTTAGCGTCCTTGAAGGAATTTGTCCATTTTGTTTGTCAAACTTATTGGAGTAAAGTTCTTCATAAGATTGCCTTGTTATTCTTTCACTGTCTATAGAATCTGCAGTGTTACCTACTTTTTCCTGATGTTGGTAAATCTTGACTTTTCTTTTCCTTGTTAATCAGTGTAGCCAGGAATTTAACAATTTTATTAACATTTTCAAAGAACATCACATTTTTCTTATTGTTCCCATTGACTTTTTTCTATTTAATTGATTTCTTCTTTTATATAAATTACTTCCATTCTTCTACTTTCTCTGAGGCTACTTTTTTCAGCCTTTTATCATATATACTTAGGTCACTGATTTTTCTACAGTAAGCATTTAAAGCTGTATATTTCCTTCTGAGAATGAATATAGTCACATCCCATAAATTTTGACATGTATATTATTTATGTTGCATATTCAGTTGAATATCATTATTATTCAATTAAAGTATTTTCTTAATTCCCCTGTGATCTTTTCTTGATTCATGGTTTAAAAAAATAAGGATGTCATTTAATTCCTAAATATTTGTGGGTATGTTTAGTTATTTTATTTGAGTCCTTTAATTCTATTTTGATCAGGGAACAGACCCTATATTCCTCCTATACATATTGACTCTATGGTGTCAATGCCTTTAAGTTTGTTGGAACTTGGCTTTTGTTTGTTTGTTTGCGTTTGTGTTTGTTTTTCGAGATGGAGTCTAGCTCTCGTCACCCAGGCTGGAGTGCAGTGGTGCGGTCTCGGCTCACTGCAACTTCTGCCTCCTGCCTCAGCCTCCCAAGTAGCTGGAATTATAGGTGCCCACCACCATGCCCCATGCCCAGCTAATGTTTTTGTATTTTTAGTAGAGCCGGGGTTTTGCCATGTTGGCCAGGCTGGTCTCCAACTCCTGACCTCAAATGATCCGCCCGCCTCGGCTTCCCAACGTGTTGGGATTACAGGTGTGAGCCCGGCCGGAGCTTCGTTTTTGTCCCAATGTACAGTCTGTCTTTGTGAACGTTCCATGTACACTTGAAAATAATGCATATTCTGAATGTTTTGAGGCAGAATGCCAAATAAATTTCAGTTAGGTTGGTTGATGTTGATAGTGTTATTCAGATCCTTTCTGTCTTTACTGATTCTCTGTATAGGACTTAAATCAGTTATTGAGAGAGGCATGTTAAAATCTCTGACTGTAATTGTGTATTTGTCTATTCTTCCTTTTGTCTATTTTTCTGTCTGATTTTGCCCCATACAATTTGCAATTCTAGGTTCAAATACATTTAGTATTATATAGCTACTTGATGGATTTTTCCATTTATCATTACTATGCATTTTTCTTCTCTTTTGTAAAATTATTTGTCTTGAAGTCTACTTTATCTGATAATATAGGCACTCCAGGTTTTCTGTAATTGGTGTTTGTGTGGTATATCTTTTCCTATAATTCTAGTTTAGCCTATTTGTGTTTTTATATTTAAAATGTGTGTCTTCTAAATAGCATGAAGTTTGTGCTTGTTTCTTTCATTCAGCCTCACAGGTCCTGTTAACTGAAACATTTAGTCCATTGAAATTTAATGTAATTACTGAGATCTTTCAGTTTCAGTCTAACATCTTCCTATGTTTTTATGTTGATCCCATTTAATTTCACTTTTTTTTTGCATTGCTTGACTTCTTTGTATTCCCTGAATGTTTCTTAGTGTTCAGTTTTGTTCTTTTATTGGCTTTTTAGCTGTGCCTTTGTTTCATTTATTCATTTTATAATATGTTAATTGAATGTTTGATTTATTCGTTGGGAATCAGTTCCTCAAACCTCGTATCAGCCATGAGATGTCCTGAGGAGGGGGCATGGACAAAAATCAGTCCAGGGAGAGTAAGGGAGAGTTGAGGACCTAACTCTAGGGAACTCTATTACAATATGGTGAGAAGCTTGGAGAAACCAGGGAAAGAATTTAGGAGGCGTGCCCAGACGGGTGCAGGGAGAATCAGGGGAAATCAGGGTGTTGGAAGTAAAGGCAGGTAAGAGTTTCAAGAAAATGGTAGTGATCAAGAGGTAACTTGAACAGACAATTCTCCCAGAAGATACACAAATGACCAATAAGCACATGAAATGATGCTCAACATCACTAATCATTAGAGAAATGCAAATCAAACCCCAGTAAGATACCATATACATGAATTAAGATACCACATTACATGAATTAAGATATTATTAAATTCTAATAATTTAGTTATGTTAAAATGAAAATAACAAACATTGGTGAGGATATGGAGAAACTGGGATCCTGTGCATTGCTGGTCAGAATGTGGAATGGTACAACCAGTGTGGAAGACAGTATGGTACCTCAAAAAATTAAACACACAAAATACCATATGATCCAATAAATCCACTTCTAGGTCTATACCCCAAAGAATTGAAAGCAGGGGCTTGAACAGGCATTTGTATATCAATGTTCATAGCATTATTCACAATAGCCAAAAGGTGGGAACAATCCAGATGTCCTATTGGATGTAAAATATATTTTGCATTCAATCCAGATGTCCTGTTGTACCACATATATTTTACATATATACATGCAAAATGTGGTACAAATATATATGTGGTATAACTCTAAATAGTGTTGTATATATATCACATTTTATATATTTTTAATATATACTTTTTATAATATATACAATTTATATATGTACATTGTTCTATAATATATGAAAAAATATATAATAAAATATTATTCAGCCTTTTAAAAATGACATTATACTAAGTAAAATTAGCTAGATTAAAACGGACAAAGAGTGTTCTCAAAGTAGTCATATTTATAAAGACAGAAAGTAAAATAGTGGTTACCAGGGCCTGGGTAGAGGAGGGAATGAGGAGATACTATTTAACAGGCACAGAGTTTCTGTTTGGGATGATGAAAGAGTTCTGATATGGATGGTGGTGATGGTTATACAACAATGAAAATGTACTTAATGCCACTAAACTGTACACTAAAAAGGGTTAAAATGGTTTGTAAATTTTACCACAAAAAATAATAAATGCCAGCAAGGGTACTGCTTTCCTTAGTTTATAGGAGAGGAAAACAAGGCACAGATACCAAGGAACTTGCTTGAAGCTGTGGAGCTAGGGAGGGCAGAATTAGAACACGCCTTTACAAAACAGGCTTCCAACCTATGCTCCCAACATTTTGCTGTATTGTCTCTTTCAAAGGCATTTCTGGTGGCAATGTTTATAATAGCACAAATATGGAAATGATTTAAATGTCCAAAAATTTGGCTCAATCATGGACCATCCATATAGTACATTATGGAGCCATTATATTTATGTTTCTGAAGAATTTTCTAATGACATGGATGGATTATCTACAATTTATTTACACACTAAGTGGGGGAAAGTCAGTATATAAAAATGAGCTTATATAATGATCCCAGTTTTATTTTTTTAATTACACAAAGGCATAGTTTAAGTATATTTAAGCATTAAAATAAGGGATTATATTCAAGTTATATTGAATTTATTTTAGAATTGTAAAATTTGAAGTTTTTTTTTGATACTTTACTGTTTCTGTATTCATTATCTAATTGCTGTGTAACAAATGATCCCCAAATTTAGTGACTTACATAACTAATAAACATTTCTTTTCTGTCACAGTTTCTGTGGGCCAGGACTTTGGAAACAGGTGGACTGATAGTTCTAGTTTGAGATTTCTCATAATCATCAGTCAGATGTGTCAGGGTTGCAGTCACTTGAAGGCTCAACTGGGGCTGGAAGATCTGCTTCCAGGAAGTCTCATTCATGTGGCTGCAGGGAGGGTCCTCTCCACAGTTGTCTTGGAGTGTCTTCACAACACAGCAGCTGACTTCCCAGGTAGCGAATGCTACCTGGGAAACCAAGGAGGAAGCTGCAATGCCTTCTAGGACCTGGCCTCATATGTCACACCTTGTCAGTTCCACAGTGTTCTATGAGATCCACAGACTAATCCTAATTCCTGGGAGGGGACTGACTGTACATGGGATTGAGTTCCAAGAGGTGTGCATCATCTTGGAGTCTGCTTCTGCAGTTTCAAACTTTGTAAATGAACCAATGCAGGAAACGTAGCATCAGGATTACAGGTGTGAATTCTGGAGCCAGACTTCCTATTTCAAATCCTAGGTCATCCACTTATTACAGTTTTACAAAATATCAGGATTTATATAGTCCTGAATAACATTTAACTAATATGTGTCTCATTCTCTTCATTTATAAAAGGAGGATGAAAATAGTAGCCACCTTGCAGAACTGGCAAGAGGAGTCAATGAATTAATATATGTGAAACCTAAAATGTCACCTGGCCCACGAAAAACTGCTACTTAGGTACTAGCTACTATTATTTATTACTTCTAAAATCAGAGAACTCACTGGGTGCTGTGGCTCACACCTGTAATCCCAGCACTTTGGGAGGCAGAGGAGGATGGATCACCTGAGGTCAGGGGTTCAAAATCAGCCTGGCCAAAATGGCAAAACCCCATCTCTACTAAGAGTATAAAATTGGTCAGGCTTGGTGGCACATGCCTGTAATCCCAACTACTTGGGAGGCTGAGGCAGGAGAGTCGCTTGAACCTGGGAGGCGGAGGTTGCAGTGAGCCGAGATTGAGCCATTCCACTCCAGCCTGGGCAACAAGAGTGAAACTCCATCTCAAAAAATAAATTCATTAATTAAATAAATAAAATCGGAGAACTGATTAATGGAACAACCATTCAAAAGTGAGTTATATGGTATGATTCCAGTTACGTAGAAAAATCTGAATATGCATACCAAAGGAGTTCCTTGTTATGTTAATGGTATTTATTTCTGAGTTGTGGTATTACAAGGTGTGACTTTTATTATTTATTTATTTATTTATTTATTTATTTATTTATTTTGAGACGGAGTTTCACTCTTTCGCCCAGGCTAGAGTGAAGTGGTGTGATCTTGGCTCACTGCAACCTCTACCCCCTGGACTCAAGCAATTCTCCTGCCTCAGCCTCCCAAGTAGCTGGAATTATAGGTGCCTGCCACCACCGCCTAGCAAAGTTTTGTATTTTTAGTAGAGATGGGGTTTTGCCATGTTGGTCAGGCTGGTCTCAAAGTTCAAACATCAGGTAATCCACCCGCCTCAGCCTCCCAAGGTGCTGGCATTATAGGTGTGAACCACTATGTCCAACTTATTTTTATCTTTCTATTTTACAGTATCAATCTTTTCCAGAGACCACTATTAATTTTATAATCACAAAAATAACTTGTAAACACTCATTCTATAATATTTATATTCATTCAATTGTTTCATTTGTTTTCATCAATAAATATCAACAACTAGCTACACTGGATATGATCTAATTAACAGGGAAGTGTTAGTCCCCTCATTTCAGACTTAAAGACCCCAAAGTTAACATCAGCAAAAGGAGCTGAGCTTCATATCCACTTTGGTTGTGTATTTTTCCCATCAAGGGAAGCCTGGGCAACTCTGTATGAAATGGGTTATAGTACCATGAAGTCCAGCAAACGCTGATGACACTCCACTTACGTGCCAAGTACTGTGGTAGGCACTTGAACAAGAAAAGCCTTGATGTTTAATAAAAGACAGGGTTTGATGCTGTGGTGTTGGCCATTCTCTATGCTGTTAGTTTTGCAGACTCAACCCTAAAGAGATAATTCCACTTCTCCAAAGCTGATTTCGCACTACAGCTAGCCATCCATCTGTTCAGCAAAGCCAGGTATCGTGACAGAAAGGCCAAGTTTTCACAGGCTTCTAGCAGAAAGCCTGGTAGGAACCAAGCAGTCCACATGGTCGGGGCAGGCCCAGCCCAGACCTGAGCTTCCCAGTGGCAGTGGTTCTCTTCTCTGCATGCCTCCTCTTTAAATTTTCTGCTTTCTTATCAAGAACAAGATTCCCCCTTACTTCTAAAATAAATCCAATCGGTCAAATATTTGCCTTTATGTTAAACTATATTTATTTTTTAAATAAACTTTTTTACTTTGGAACAGTTTTCATTTTACAGAAAAGTTGCAAATATATTATACACAGTTCCCATATACCTCCTATGCAGTTTCCTCTAATGTCAACACCTTCCATGACCATGGTTTATTTGTCAAAAACAAGAAATTAACATTGTTACAGTACCATCCATGAAACTCCAGGCGTTATTTGTATTCCACCAGTATTTCTACTAACGTCCTTTTTCTGTTCCAGTATTTCATCCAGAGTCCCACGCTGCATTTAATCATCACGCCTCCTTAGTCTCCTCCAGCCGTCTCAATCTTTCCTTATTTATCAGCACCTTGACAGTTTTCAGTGCTGGCCAGGTATGTTGTAGAATATCTCTCAATTTTGGTTTGCTTGATATTTTCTCATCATTAGACTATGATTATGGGTTTTGAGGAGGAACACCCAGAGACATAATTGAGAGGGATTTATTTCAAGGATTCTTCAGTGCCTTTAAATGCGAATGTGATGATGTGCATTGTGAATTCTCAAAGGGAAAGCTACTTCTTACAGAATAAATTTCAATGAAAAGATACCAAAAGGAACTTTTCTCGTGCATCCTTTGTTATCTTATACGTTTTCAGCCTGATTGTTGTTGGTTCTGATCAGATGTCTGAGTTTGTCCTCAACGTTTCAAAGCTTGGCTCAGCAATAAAGAGTCTTTGGCCTTCCATCTTTCAAGGGTGCCCTTGTTCTGTCAACAAGCACTTGCCAAGCACCTCCACGGGGGGCCAGGGGCAGTGCCAGGGGCTAGTCACAAAGGTGATTAACACAGGCCCCTACTCTCCAGCTCACCTTTACTTAGATAAAAGAAACTGATCTAAACCAATTTGGTTCATGAGTGTTAGGTCTTTTTTGGTGGATGCTGATGGTGTTCAGTGACTAGGGGAACCCCACAGATGCCTCCATCTGACCTCCTCCCTGCAGAGTAATGCATTAAAATGAGAGCAAATTAAAGGCCCCATTCCGAAACATGAATCAACTTTCATTAAGAAGCAGGTAAACAGCCAGCCACTCAACCTGTTCTGTAATCGTGGCGATGTCCTCAATCAACAAACACCCTGCAGGAAAGTTTCACTAGAGGCAAATGCGACTGTATCCTGATGATAGGTCAACTAAATCTAATCAGTGGCAGAAGCCTCTGGTAAGTGGAAGGCCTGAGGCTCAGGGATGAGCCGGGTTGAGACCTCGGGGCTCTCTATTCTGCCCATGAAAGGGCAGAGATGCCTGTATTAGTCTTTCTGGCCCACCATGTAGGTGGAAAACCCATTCTGTAAGTGGAAAATTACTTTCCACATCCCTTACCCAAAGGACAGGTCCTCTGGTGCAGATTCGGATAATGATATCAAAGTTGCTGCAGCCCTTCTGGGCTGTGAACTCCTGCGAGGGCTTTTCCAGCATTCACTAACCACCCTTCATGTATGAGTTCCTGACTAAGACACTTCAAATACTAACTAAAAGCTCCAGGTTGTGGATAAAAATTAATTTACACACACATTATACTGTTAGAGAAGCATAACACAAACATTAAGATAATTCTAATGTAACGATAGGAGCAAATGTCTGTAAAAAAGCACTCTAAGAATCCAAATGTGGAGCTGGATGAGGAACATGGTGAGGCTCACAGTGGTGGTGTGAGGGAAGTTTCTAGAGGAGCCAATCTTAAGCAAAAATCCAAAGGATGGACAGATGTTTATCAGGTGCCAAGGGCAGAAAGGGATTCCAGGCACAGGGTGCCACTAAGGAAGGGCAGAGAGCAGGAGAGAGTTGGTTAGACATGGCGTGGGATCTGAGCAGGAGAGGTGGTGTGCATGGAGATTAGAATGGGAGCCAGGAGCCTGGAGTCCCAGCTATTTGGGAGGCTGAGGCAGGAGGATCACGTAAGCCCAGGAGTTCCAGGCTGCAGTGAGCTGTGATTGCGCTGCTGCACTCCAGCTTAGGTGACAGAATGAAACCCCATCTCTAAAAAAAATTTTAAAGGGAGAGATTGAAAAGGGGAGGGAGTACAGGACTGAGAAGTGTGGATTTGATCCTGTGGGTAAGGGCCATTCAAGATTTTGAGTAGCATTTAACGTACATGACTAGATTGATATTTTCTGGGTTTTTGTTTGTTTGTTTGTTTGGTTTTTTGTGTTTTTTTTTTTTTTGAGTCAGAGTTGCACTCTCTTGCCCAGGCTGGAGTGCAATGGTGTGATCTTGGCTCACTGCAACCTCTGCCTCCCAGGTTCAAGCAATTCTTCTGCCTCAGCCTCCCTGATAGTTAGGATTACAGATGCATGCTACCACGCTGGGCCAATTTTTTGTAGTTTTAGTAGAGAAGGGGTTTCACCATTTTGTTCAGGCTGGTCTTGAACTCCTGACCTCAGATGATCCACCCTCCTTGGCCTCCCAAAGTGCTGGGATTACAGGCATGAGCCACCTCACCTGGCCCAGACTGGTCTTTTCAAAGGTTATCTCTGGCAGTCATGTGGAGAAGAAGTGAAAGGGAGGAGGAATTGCAATTAGGGTGAATAGTTAGAACTCATAGTAACGATTCTGGCAACAGATGTCGACCGCAAGGTGAGGAAATGGTAGTAAAGTGACCTTTCTGAGCGTGTTTTTGGAGCCATGCTCTATGTCGAGTACTTTACATCTGTAGAATCCTTCCATCCATCACAACCTTAGGAGGTAGCTACTCTATTATGTCCATTTGAGATACAAAGAGAGTGAGGTCCAGATAAGCTTGCTCGATAAAATACAAGATATCTGGTTATATTTGAATTTCAGGCAAATCAGTAACACTTTTCTAGTATACGTATGTTTCATGCAATATTTCATTTTCTAAACCGGCACCTGAAGGCCCAGAAAGGTGAAGCAAGTTGCCCAAGATGTCATAGCTGCCAAGTGGTGGCGCCAGGCTTGGACTCGAGGGCAGGTGAGAGCCTGCGCTTCGCTCCACCCTGCCTGGCTGTGCCACCTCTTGCAGGTGGAGCTGGCTGGTCTCTCAGCCAACAGAGAGGGCTTGCAGGAGCAGAACCTCGGACAGGCTGCTCGAGTGCAACTTCAGGCAGCTTCACCTACCCTTTCTCTCTGCCTGCTTTATTCATTTATTTATTCATTTATTTTTACTATTCTTACAGGTCTGCAAACCACCTATAAGTCCCCTTAGTGCTGACGGCAAAATCCTGTCCTGTGACTAAGTCCCTACTAATACCCCCGGAACTCCAAAGGTTTCTCTGCCCTAGGGTTCAAAACATTTTTCCAGCTCTCCCCTCCCACTGAGCACTGTAATTAGGAACTTATTCAGACCTGATCTGCAGACAAAATGCATTGACAGCTCTGCCTACCTGTTCCCACTGGCCTGGGATATAAAGCACAACTTAAGCAGAACTGTTTTAAGAGATTTAATAAGGTTTCACCTGAGGCGCAAAATCCAATTGCACTTTCCACATTGGAATGTTCCAAACGTTTGACAAAGAATATTGGGTGCTGGTAACACTGTGAGGTGCGGGGCCAGGACTGCTACCCTTTGGAGTTACTATCCTTACTAGTTTCATTAAAAAGACAGATATCAAAAACAGACCCAAAACAACACAATGAATGTTGCAAGGAGGGGATACAGAGCAGGGGGTGGGAGTCCAGGAAGACGTTGGGGTCACGAGAACCATCCGCTCTTCCGGAGAGCTCATTAGCAATGCAGAATCAGGGACCCCAGCTAGACCTACTGAATCGGACCCTGTGTTTTTCTCTCTGTTTGTTTTTTGTTTTTCTGAGACAGGGTCTCAATCTGTCACCCAGGCTGCTGTGCAGTGGGGCAATCATAGCTCACTGCAGCCTCAAACTCCTGGGCTCAATCTTCCTGTTTGTAGCTGGGACTGCAGGCACATGCCACCATGCTTGGCTAGTTTTATTTTTATTTTTGTAGAGACAGGCTTTCACTATGTTGACAAAGCTGGTCTTGAACTTGTGGGTTCAAACGATCCTTTCACCTTGGCCTCCCAAAATGCTGGGATTACAGGTGTGAGTCACCACAACCAGCCTTAATAAGATCTCCAGATGAGTCCTGTGCACATTCAAGAGACATGACATTGAAGAAAAAGCAGCTTTCACTCCAGAGATATACATGAAATGAATCTAGAAGGAGGAATAGCTTTCCAGGTGGGGCTTAGGGGGAAGGCATTAGAGGGAGGGGAAGCAGTAAGTAAGGGCATAAAGAAAAGGGACACATTCAGGAAACGACCCAAAACTTTGGTATGTCCAGGCCCCAGCGGTACATGAGGAGCAGTAGGCGGGAGTCTGCAAAGGTTGGCAAAGACACCTTAGAGAGGGGAAGATAACAAGTGGCTTTGTTGCCACATGGAAGGATTAGAGCTTTTAAAATAAAATTGTTCGAGCTTACAAAAAAGTATCAGTAACAAGTACAAAATACAAAAATAAATATCAAGTATAAACAAAACCTTAGGTGTCAGCTTCCTCTGTATTTCCACCCACCTTCATTCCGTTCTCCTCCCGTCTTCCTGAACCTGACTTCTGTTCTGAGTTTGGTCTTACCATACTTATGGATGCTTTTTATAATCTTTACACATGTGTTTGCATACATAAACAATATAGGATTGTTGTGCATGCTATTTTACTAATATGTATTTCACTAAATAAACAATACATATTTTACTACAACTTTACTTTCTGATCAACACTATGTTTTTAAAGACTTACTGTTAAGGCTGGGCATGGTGGCTCACACCAGTAATCCTAGCGCTTCAGGAGGCTGAGGTGGGTGGTTTGAGGTCAGGAGTTTGAAACCAGCCTGACCAATATGGTGAAACCCCTTCTCTACTAAAACTAAAAAAATTAGCTGGGCATGGTGGTGCGCGCCTGTAATCCCAGCTACTTGGGGGCTGAGGTGGGAGAATCGCTTGAGCCTGGGAGGTAGAGGTTTCAGTGAGCCTCTATCTCCCCACTACCAACAAAAAGCCACGAGGCCCTAGTTAATTCATTTTTGACTACCTATAGTACTTCTTTGGGTGAATATCACTGTTGATTCTCCTAACAATGCATAGTGTGTTGTTTCCAGTAGACAATGCTGAAATGCGGGTAGGATGAGTCTCCTTGTACACATGCTTAAGTTTCTGTAGGGAACATTTCTAGGAGTGGAGTTGCTGAATTGTAGAATGTGCACCTCTTCAACTTCTCTAGATACCATCATACTGTTTGCCAAAATGTTTGTACCAATTTACATTCCTACCAGGATAGTATGAAAGTTTCTGTTTCCCACATTCTCTCCAACACCTGATATTGTCACATTTAAACATTTTTGCCACTTTGATGAAGTGGGGTAACATCTCTTATTTGCTTTTGTTTGTTCAATTACTAATGAAATTGAGCATGTCATTGTGTATTTACCATCTATTTAGGTCTCTTCTTCTGTGAATTGCCAGTGTGTACCCATTGCCCACTTACCTGTTGGGTTGCTTGGCTGGAATTGATATGTAGGGTTACCAATAGATTCTGAGCACTACTCCTTGATTAGTTATCTGTATTTACAATTTTTTCTCTCAGGCTTGGTTGGCCTTTTTGTGGTATTTATGGATTTTGTTGTTGTTGGTATACTTCAGTTTTAAATTTTATAACAATATCTTTCTATAGTCTTCTTCTAAAAGTTTTAAAGTTTTACTTTTCACGTTTAGGTCTATTGTTATGCTTTTTCATGTTGACAGTCAGTTGTCCCATTGCAATTTATTGACTAATTAGCTCTTTACTTCTGAGCTGTAATGGCACTTCTGTGCCACTGGCATAGATTAATGCCAATGGCATAGATTAAGGTGGCACAGGTGTGTGGTTTGTTGCTCTCTGTCCTGTGAGTCTGTGTGTCTTTTCCTGCTTCCATGCTACACGGTCCTATTGACAGAGCCTTAGAATAAGGCAGACATCTGAAAGGACAATGTGTCCCATAGTGCTGGAAATTCTTCACCTTTCCTGGTCTGCGTGGACTCTGGGATCATCTTGTTTAAGTACACACACACTCACACTCATTGAAGTAATGATTTCTACTGCACTGAACATATAGAACAATTTGGTGGGAGATTTGGCATCTTTAAAATAATCATCCCATCCACAAACGTGAACTTCCTTTTCATTTATTAGGTCTTGCTATGTCTCTCTATAAAGCTTTCTTTATTTTAATTTTAGAGAAAAGATTTCTCTGTCAGCCCGACCGAAAGGCAGTGGCACAAACATGGCTCACTGCATCTGTACCTCCTGATCTGAAGCGATCCTCTCACCTTCACCTCCAGAGTGGGTGGGACTACGGGTGTGTGCAACTTTCAAAAAACTTTTCTGACTAATTTGCTCTTTACTTCTGAGCTGTAATGGCACACTTTCAAAAGGCTAACTTTCAAAAAAACTTTTCTGTAGAAAATGGATCTCACCACATTCCCCAGGCTGGTCTGAAACTCCTGGCTTCAAGCAATCTTCCTGCCTCGGCCTCCTAAAGTGCTGGGATTACAGATGTGAGCCACTGCACACGGCTTCTATAAAGTTTAATAATTTTCTAGATAAAGGTCTTGGATATCTTTGGATTTGTTCCCTTAAGTACCTTATATTTTCTCTTGCTATTGTAAATCGTTTCTTATTTTAAATTATATTTTCCAGTTTTGTTTTTCAGATGATTTGTGCTTTCAAAACAAGTACACTTATGAATTGATCATTACACTTATAAATATGAGTGATCTTATAGAAGCATGTCAGTACCAGATTGATCTGCCTGTCCAGCGTTCAACAATAGATATGACTAGTTTTGCGCTAACTCATTTGCTCATCTTCCCCTTTTACTAATCACTCATCTCCTAGTTTCACTGCAGGTCTAATGACCCCTTCTATCTGGTAGCAGTTTCTTCTTTCACTTCTGTAAAAATCAGTAATGTTTGCTTTGTTTTGCAGGTTCTAGATATAACAATCTGTGAGAGCTTTGCTGATTCAGTTCATTTCCTCAAGCAGCTGAAGCTAAGTAAAAAAAAAAAAAAAAACAGTAGGTGGTTCCTTCCATTTTCTAGATTACCTCACAGGTACTGTGTATTTACCTAATTGCCCTGAGTCCAAACATTCATGTCACTAAAACAGTTTTGGTTTTTTTTTTGAGACGGAGTTTCGCTCTTGTTACCCAGGCTGGAGTGCAATGGCGCGATCTCGGCTCACCGCAACCTCTGCTTCCTGGGTTCAGGCAATTCTCCTGCCTCAGCCTCCTGAGTAGCTGGGATTACAGGCACGTACCACCATGCCCAGCTAATTTTTTGTATTTTTAGTAGAGACGGGGTTTCACCATGTTGACCAGGATGGTCTTGATCTCTTGACCTCGTGATCCACCTGCCTCGGCCTCCCAAAGTGCTGGGATTACAGGCATGAGCCACCACACCTGGCCTAAAACAGTTTTAAAACAGACTTTTGTCCCCTTCTAAGTCTTCGATACTCATTTTAACTTCCCCAGGAATAGAAAACTTGAAGGGAAGAAGCACCGTGGTTTGTCTTGGGGCTGTGGTTCTTGACCTAAGAGAAGACTCGCACCCTACACCTCTCAAAAGAAAAAAGTCCTGCTGGCATATCAGGCCCCTTCCTCTCCACCCCTCCCACACTGACACTACCTTCACCCGCTGTCTCCATCTCCCTCCATGTGTTAGTTTCATATTGCTACCATAACATATCACTGCAAACCTGAGTGCTTAAAGCGTCTCCTGTTTGTCATCTCACAGTTCTGGAGGTCAGAAGTCTTGCGGATCTCACCGGACTAAAACCAAAGTGTTAGCAGGGCTGAGTTCCTTTGGGGGCCTCCAGAGGAGAATCCGTTCCCTTACCTCTTCTGCCGTCTAGAGGTTGCTGGCCTTCCTCGGCTTCCGATCCACTTCTGCTTCATCCAAGTCATCCTTTGCCCACTGTGTCACTCAGACCCTGCTCGCTTCATCACATCTTCTCATCTCTGACTCTCCTGGCTACCTCTGTCACCTGTAAGAACCTTTGAGATTACATTGGCCCTGCCCGAATAATCCAGGGTAACCTCCATGGCAAGGTCCCTAGCATCATCAAGTCTTCTGAATCCCTTTGCCATATGAAGTAACATTTTCACTTATTAGGTCTTGCTATGTGTATAAAATTCAACCATATACTGTTTAAATATTCCCAGGTTCCAAGAATTACAGCATGAACATCTTGCAATAAGGGCATTATTCTGCTTACCGTACTACTTAGACCAGTATTTTTTAAATCAAAAGCTCTGATTCACAGAGTAATTCCGTGGTTTGGAACCAGCATTTTTTAATGAAATCAGAACAGTTTGCTTCTACTAAGGTTAAGTATTGTTTCATTGAGTAAGATTTATGTTGTTTGATAAACTTTGGGTTTCCTTGATATGTATGTATCTGTCACTGGTTACAGATACAAATATAAGACATATTTCTTACTGTGAGCTGTGATTTCAAAAATAAATACTACAGAACATCATAATAGCCTCTTAACTGGTCTTTCTGCCTGCAGGCTCTCCAGTCCTTCCTCCACACTGCTGCCAAAAAGCTCTTTCTAAAAATAAATTGGACAGATTATTCTGCTTAAACATTTCTAATGGGCCTCCATGGTGGAGCTAGATCTCCCCAGCTTAGCTATTCACTCCCATCCAGCAGCTAACCATCATGGACAGCGTCAGTCAGGCTCCTCGATTCTAACTACATCTTGGGGATGGGCAAAGGGAACCACTGACAAAACTCAGAGGGCTGGAAGATAGAGTAGTGTAGGGTGTTTTTCCTCCAGTGTCTTACCTGGCAGGCAAGCCAGCTTCATGGGCGCTCAATCTGTACCGTTGTTTAGGGCCCCGTGCTCAGAAAGGCTCCACACTTGGTTTAACTACTGCTGTTGCCGTCTTGGAATTCTGACTAAGTTTTGAACAACGGGCCTTCATTTTCATTTTGCACTGGGGCCTGCAAGTTATGTCACCAGTTCTGCTTTCAGGGCACATGTTGCAGTAACAATGTTGCTCTCCCAAAGGCACAGCTCTTATCTGAAGCCCATTTCCTACAACCACAGCTGCTGGGTTCCAGTAACTGCTTGCGCATGTGCCCGGATAGTCCTGGCAGGGATGGCAGCTTCCTGCTGTTGCTGGCCCAGGAGAGCTTCACATCCCTTGCTCATTTTTCTCAATCCTGCCCACTTTTTAAATAGTCTCTTCATTAAACACATTCACCCCTTTCAAGAATGCCGTTTATTTCTTTCAAAACCTTGATGGATAAAAATAGTCCAGAGGCACATATACACCATGGAATACTATGCAAGCATAAGAGACGATGAGTTTGTGTCCTTTGTAGGGACATGGATGAAACTGGAAACCATTGTTCTCAGCAAATTGACACAAGAACAGAAAATCAAACACCGCATGTTCTCACTCATAGGTGGGTGTTGAACAATGAGAACACATGGAAACAGGGAGGGGAGCATCACACATTAGGCTGTTGGGGGGACTAGGGGAGGGACAGCAGGGGCTGGGAGTTGGGGAGAGATAGCATGGGGAGAAATGCCAGATATAGGTGATGGGGAGGAAGGCAGCAAATCACACTGCTACGTGTGTACCTATGCAACAATCTTGCATGTTCTTCACATGTACCCCAAAACCTAAAACACAATAATATATATATATATATATATATATATATAAAATAGTCCACTTAGGATAATATCCAAAGTCTAAGTCTTACTGTCTAAGATGCTCCAGTCTAGCCCCTCTCTCTCCTTTTAGAGAATGAGGCTACCATGTTGCCTCATTCCTGCTATGAACCCGCTCCATCACACTTCGTGTTGTTTCCGCAAGTGTGCTAAGTCTTTTCAGGGCTTTAGTCTTCTTCATTTGCCAAAGATTCCCAGGAAATTGTTTCTCCCTCTTCTCATACAATTTAAGCAGGGCACATTGCTACCCAGACTAAGACAACACATAAAAAGTGTGGCCATGTGACTAAATTCTGGCTAATGATACCTAAGCTGAAGTGCTGTGCATGTGACAGAGTCCAGGAACCATCCCTAACAGACTCCTAGAACATGACCTCTGCTGGTTCTTCATTCCTTCTTCCATCCTGTGGCTTCAGATGTGGGCCATCTTACACTATGAGGATGAGAATTATGTATTCTCTAGGGATGGCAGAATAATAATTTAGAAGGAGCCTGTGTCTCTGAGGATTTATAGAACCAAACTCTGGATCAAATGCCTAGAGGCCTAAAGACTCTTATATAAGAAAGGGATAAATCACCTTTTTAAGCCACTGACATTTGGGTTTTCTTTTTCTTTCTTTCTTTCTTTTTTAATCAATTAACCTGATTCTAACTAATGCCATACCTATCACCATTAGTTAAGTAAATCTTTATTGTCCCAGCTATTCAGGAGGCTGAGGCAGGAGAATTGCTTGAACCCAAGGGGGCAGAGGTTGCAGTGAGCCTAGATTGTGCCACTGCACTCCAGTCTGGAGATAGAGCAGGACTCTGTCTCAAAAAAATAAAATAAATAAGTCTTTACTAAGACCCACCTGTGGGTTGGGCCCTGTTAAAGGCTCTGAGATTAATTTTGAACAAGCTAGTAACAATGGGGTCATGTGCAGGTGGAGGTAGTGGTAATTTGAGGTGGTCAGGGATAGAGAGGAAAGGACCACCAACCAGAAATGCATTCTTGGAAGAACTATTTTGGAAAGACCATAGATGAGCCTTCAAGACAGAACTCAGACAATGACAGAGAAGCCAAAGTCCCAGAGAACAAAAGAAATTAAAACCTGCAAAAAATAAAACACAACCATATGCTACCCAAAATATACATTATTAGACCAAGTGACTTGGGAAAGGTCAAAAGGAAAATGATGGACAAAATTTACTGTGCAAATATAAGCAACAACTGAGTAGGGGCTGAGTCCTTCATATCAAATGAAGACTACAAAGAGAAATCATTGGAAAGACAAGACCCTCTACAAAAGCCACCCAGGTCCTAGGTGACTTCTCTGATGAATTCTACCAAATATGTAAGGAGGAGATAATACCAATTCTTCACAAGTCTTTATGAAAATAGAGGAGGAAGGAACTACTTCCCAATTCATATCATTAGGCCAATTCTCTGATACAAAAACATGACAAGGACATTACAAGAAAACTACAAACCAGCATCTCTCATGAACACCAAGAAAAAAAATCCTTAACAAAATATTAGCAAATTAAATCCAGCAATAAAGGATACCTCGCATTGCCAAAAGGCAGAAAGTGCTTAAAGACTGAAGGGAAAGTGTGGAAAGGACACAAAAGCTGCCTTGAAGGAGCTCCCAGTGGCCAAATTTGATGCAATTTGAGCATCAAAAAGAATAATGGATTAATAACAATGGATTACAGTAATGGGTTATAACTTTTTGAATAAAAGAGAACGCATAAGCTTTTACTTGTACTACAATAAGAAGTGGGTGAGGAAATGCTCTTTACAAAAGCACACTTAGCTGATTAATGTAGAAGGAATAATAGAAAAATCAGCAGTTTGCAATTCTCAATGTAATACTTAATTCAGACAAGGATCATGAATAGCTGCTGAAATAATTGAATAAAATGTGAATGAATATACACGGTCTAGAAGTATAATCCTACATATTACTTATAAATTACAAAGTGTAAAAAGAACTTTTCCAAAAAACAGATGTGGCAGATGACAAGAAGAAACAAGTGACACACTTAATGTATTTGCCATTGCCACAAGAATACTGCATCATGAACCTCCCCAAAGTTAATGCCTTATAAATGGTGACCATTTATTTTTATAACTAATGTATCTGTGAGTTGCCTGGAGTTTGGTGGATCAAGGTTGGGCTGGGCTGGGCTGGGCTGGACTGTCCTGGGCTAGGTGGCTCTGCTGATCTTGACTGGCTTCACTCAATTATCGGCAGGTCAACTGGGGAGTCTGCCCTCGGCTTGGGCTGAGGAAGCTTTGCTGGTAATACTGCTCATATGTCTCATTTATCTTCTCTGAAATCTATAGGCTAGCCCAGACATATTCTCCTTGAACTAGCAGAAGTACCAGAGAGCACTCCAATTGCATAAGCATTTCCCAAGATTCTCATCACACAATATCTGTTAACCTCCCATTGTCCAAAGCCTGTCATACAGCTGAACCCAGGAGCAGTAGACTGTGCCCTGCTTCACAGCAGGGGGTGCTGGAAAATGATGTGATTTGACTTTGGTTTAATTAAAAGTTGAGGGAAAGAGGGGAGATTGGATTCAGAGATGCTAAGAGCTCTTTGAGCTCTGACATTCTAGGATTTAACCGTATAACCCCTTCCCCAACCAAGTATGGGGAAAACAAGAAATGAGAGGGCAAAGAGTATGGGTGTTTTGACTGCTGCAGGCCACTGGAGTGGTTAGAATTGTCCGGATGTTAATGTATCTGAAATGCTCCTAACTTAGGCAGAGATTAGGCCTTAATTAATGCCATACCTTGGGCCTTAATCTCTGCCTAAGTTATCAAAGAAAAATATACATTACATTATTATAAATAAGTAACTCTTCCCAGCCTTCTCCATTCAATTTGTCATTTACAATTCAGAGTAATCATAGTAGCACATTTTAAACCAAGCAGAGGAATATGAATACATATATATGATAAATGCATATATTTCTGGAAGACTGCTTCAGTTTCAGGGGAAAAAACAAACAGCCAAGGAAGGTGAGAAGTTAGAAAAGCAGTAAAATATATAGTCTGAGCCAGAAAACTTAATTCATTCTAATATGAATAAAAGAACAATGCAATGGTTGTGATTCATAGACTGAATCACTTCAGTGCATTGCCAGTTCCATAAAGGATGGATTCTGAGACAGGAAGGTGCTGCCATGTAAGATCAGAATGAACAAAATTCACCCCACAGGTTCGATTCTGTGGCTGCCAGCCTCTATGGAACTTTGTATGCAACCATGAAGGAGACATTTGGGGACAGGGAAGAGAGAGGCAGCATGCCTGGGATAGAGACTCACATGTCTGAAATAGAATATTATAGCCTCTAAAAATAGGTGCTCAGTTACCACTCTGCCAAGAAATAATATGCCACAAAGTTATGCTTTCTGCTTAGGAAATGTGAAAGATCTTTTCTTTACTCTGCTGTGATGTATCGTAAGAGAGTAAAACAAACCAACCTTCAAAATCTGGAAATGCAAGGACTCAGAATTTGGACAGAGGGGAATTCTGTGCCTTCTCCATCTCTATTTTTTTTTTAGTTCACAAGAAACTTTGGCTAATTCAAAAGAAATTTAACTGGCAAGAGTAATCAAATCCTTTAGGTAAGAGTTGAGTATCTTGGAGGGCTTGGGGGTCTGGCTTTCCACAAAGCCCGGGCCTTGAGCAAAATATCCCCACCCTGTCCTCACCCTTACCTTCAATCAGAGCTCTTATCAAATAATTTTCATAAAAGTATTCTTTTGAGTTAAAGATAGTTCATACATAAACTACTGCAGATGCTGATGGGAAAGGGAAGGAGAATAGGAAAAGGATAGAGTGAAGGAACATGTTATGGATGAAGTTGTGGCCCCCACAGTTCATAGGTTGAAGCTCTAACCCCCATGTGATTTTATTTGGAGACAGAGCCTTTAAGGAGAGGATTAACGTTAAATGAGGTCCTAAGATAGAGCGCTAATACAATAAGACTGGTTCCCTTATAAGAAGAGGAAGACACACTGGGTGTGGGCACAGAGAAAAGGCCTGTGAGGACACAGCGAGAAGGTGGCCATCTGCAAACCAAGGAGAGAGGTGTCAGGAGAAGCCAACCCGGCCCGCATCTTGATCCTGGACACTCAGCCTCCAGAGCTATGAGAAAATAAATTGTGTTTGTTTGAGGCACCTGTTCGGTGGTACTTTGTCACAGCAGTTAGTCCAAGCAGACTAATACATGAGCTATGTTTATTAATAATCCACGAGGTGGCAAGCACTGAGATCAAAACTTACTGCATCCGTTAACTGAATCCTCACAATAGCCTGGCAAAGTAAGTAACGTAGAGAAAACTGAAGCTCAGAGAGATGCAACTTGCTCAAGGTCATCCCAGGCAGGACTCTAAATCTGAACCCATGACTACTTGATTTCAAATGTGAACGGTTTTCATTGTATTCGAGGTTCTGAAATGCTGGTCTGTTGCAGAATCATCAGGGAGCTTGTGGAAATTTCAGAGGCTTCTATCCAACTCAAGACCTGCTGAATGAGCTTAGGATGGGACCCATCCTCTCTGCATTTCCTAAGCTCCTGGGGGAAGGCGATTCGCAGCACTGCTGTCATTTACGAAACTGTGTGAGCAAAGGTCTCCTGCCTGGTGGTTTTTCAAGGTTCCGTGGATAGGCAAGCAGCTGTCTGAGACTAGTCGAGTTAATTTACCAACTTTCTTCACCTCTCAACCTTACTGGAATTCCAGGAGTTATAGTTTTCATTAGCTTTTATGGGGGGAGTCTCCAGCAACATCAATTTAAAATACAAATATCCACTCTGATCTGGCTAATAATCGTGGGTAATCACACAACCATATGGTCCTGAGTTTCTGAGGGTTCATCCTACTCTACATTCTGAGGTTTCCATTTTGCAGTGTAAAAATTATCAGCACGGAAATCTCTGCAGTCTCTGACCCCTTTGTTGTCAGCCACATCCAGTACAACAAAATTTCAGCAGCACAAAAATGCACCATTGATTTTGGAAAATGAATACTCCTTAATTCTTAATGTTTTGTGAGTTTAAATCCTCTTTATTGTATTCTCATAAAGTTGTATGCATGTATAGTTATTTCTGGCCATTGGATGATCATTTTGTGCAGTGAAATCAGACAAATACCGGATATGCCCTGGCTGTGTCTCCTGAACTGTCTAGTCTCATGGAGAAAGATACTGACTTGTATGAGCCTGCCCATTATTTTCTTAACATCAGGGAACATCCTTTCTCAGTACATGTCATATCCCTGAAGGTGTGGATTTGCCAGACTGCTTTACTATTGATAGAGACAGGAGACAGTCACGGTCTCCAGCAAAACTCTGCTTTCAAGCCTAAAACAGCCTGAAGGCTGCTGTTTACTGCTGGTCCTGGATGAAGCCTGCCCTTTCCCAACTGATGCTCTCTGAGTAATGCCCACCTGCGCACTGGGGAAAGGAGGAGGAGTCAGGGAATGTTTGCCCTGTTTGCAAGGAGGGAGAAGGCTGGCCTCTTGGGTTCCTGGGTGGTGGCCTGGGGTTCAATCTGTAAGGTGGGGGCCTGCTAGCAGGACTCTCACTTCCCTGAGAGTTCTTCTTTTCTTTTTTCCTTTTCACCCTATAAACCCTGCCCTACTCATCCTATAAGGCATGCCTGAATTTTCCTGGTCATGTGACAAGAACCCAGTTTCTTCTACAAGACAAGCAGACAAGGAACATAGTTTGCTACTATGTGGTTTTCTTGAGTCTCAGTTCTTGATTTTTTTTCCCCCACTATTTTAGGAATGCAATAAATTCAGAAACCCAGCTTGGCTTCAAGGACTGTTTGCTAGTTTCCCAACTGCATCTCTAGGGAAGAAGAGGGAAGAAGAGGAACTGAGAAGATGGCACAAATCAATGGAGTCTGTATGAATTATTACCATCCTCCCTCTATCAGATATCACGAGGCAGGCAGGAGTGTGCTTTTAGCATATGGGGAGCCAGTGGGCAGTCAGATGCCAATCAATGGCAGGACTGCAGGCAAGGGCATTCATGCCAACTGCAGGTGGGGACAGAGGTGGCCGGAGGGGAAAGCAGACCTCCTGCTTTATTCTAGTTCATCTTTGTCAGACGGAAACAAATGCAGGAAGAACACTGCACCCCAAAAGAGTCACGACAGAGAGCAGTCTGCTGCACTGAGAGAAAAAGTAGGCTCTGCTAAAGGAGCGTGTTTACTCTAAGGTCACTGAAATATATACCTTTTCTCTTTTTTTTGTGACAGAGTTTCATTCTTGTCACCCAGGCTGGAGTGTAGTGGCATGATCTCGGCTCACTGCAAGCTTCGCCTCCGGGGTTCAAGCAATTCTCCTGCCTCAGCCTCCCAAGTAGCTAAAATTACAGGCGCCTGCCACCATGTCCTGCTCATTTTACATTTTTAGCAGCAATGCAGTTTCACTATGTTGGTCAGGCTGGTCTCGAACTCCTGACCTCAGGTGATCCACCCACCTCGGCCTCCCAAAAGTACTGGGATTACCGGCATGAGCCAGCACTACCAGCCGAATTTACTTACTTTAAACGGTGAATTTTATGGCATGCAAATTATTATCCCCAAATTTAAAAGTGTATGAGAGAAAAAAATCTACACAAAAGGATTTCATGTTAGATACACAAAGAAGGAAAAGAAAAGTGTAGAGGAAAAGTAAGGAAGCACCAAGTGATGGGAGATAATCACAGTCCGAGGAAGGCAGCCTGGCTCTTGGGGTGCTGTGCGCACACAGCAAGTGTCCATGCATGCAATGGGGCAGCTCCTGAGTCCCACTTTATGTTGGAGATTCTCATTCCCAAGGAGTTGAAGGAAGAAGAGCTTTTGTCCCAAAACAGCCACAAAGTGGCAGGCTTGCCAAGATTTGATACTTATATCTTCCGCCACTATCCAAGGGATAAAAAGGGACCCCTCTTTAGGTCAGGACCATAGGACCACAGTTCTATTCCTTGCGTCTGATTCTGCTTCTGCTCAGCCGGGAACTCCTGACGTTCTGAGATACACGGCCCTGAGAATAATCTACTTCATCTCAGTTATAAACAGACCACATGTGCAGCCTCTTCGCAGTCAGCTTAAATCATAAAACCAGCTCCCTTGTTTAGTTTTGACCCATCTGTGCCTGGTCCATTTAGGCTCCATGTCTCAGCACTCAGCCCTTGAGCCAAGAGACTTGCTGGTTCTCCAGGCGTAACTAACAAAAAGGTCCCAAGGGCCCCAGCTGGTGACTGTCACCCTTCCGTTCTCGTACTTGGAATGTCTTGCACAAGTCTTTAGGCACATGATTCTAAGGGCAAGTTTAACACGTCACGATTCCCATCAAAATTTTTCCATTAGGACCATAGTCCTCACTCTAATCATGGAACGTTTCCTTCCAAACATTCCTGTCCCTTCTAACCCACCTTAAGTGGGTTGCTTAATTGGTCCTTGCTTCTTGCCCACCTTAAGTGATCAATGGCCAGAAAAGATGAACAAGATACATGAGTTAAAAACTGACATTGCAATGGAAAGTGCAATGTGGGAATGTATGTACCTGTAGGTGTAGAAAATGGTCTGGAAGAAGATACACTCAGCCAGAGAGATTGGCTATCTTTGAGGAGAGGTTTGAAGCTGGAACAGGGATGTCCCCCCCTCCACTCCCTGCAAATAGTGCTTTGCTCTACGATTTCTTTTTTGTGCATATCTGTATCATTTAAATAATAGCAAGAAATACTTCTGTGAGTAGAGAAAATTTTAATTGCATGAAATAATTCTTGTCTGGAGCAAAAAAGGGCATACGGACATAAATAATTTATGAGAATTGAATTAGTTCCCAAAGCCCTCATATTTGAGTCTACTTTTCTTAGAAATGATATGCTATGCTATATTTAAGATATGTAAGAAAAGGGCTAGGGAATGATGCTCATATTCTGGTCACCCAGCTCAAGCTGTAAAACACCGCCAGTACAGCGACAGTGCCCTGTGCACCCCTCCCTGGTGGAGGCCACTCCGCAATTCCAGGAGAAGTGGGAACTACTTACCCTTCGTCATTCTGTGACCTGCCCAGTAACTAATGTAGCACTTGTCCTGTGTGATGCAGATGGGAATTCCAGAAAATGCCTCTCAGGAAGTAGAGAGAAGGGATTTAAGGAAAGCCTCGGGCTGATTATTTACCATTTCGTGTTATCTGCGGCAATGCTTTCTTCCTTTGGCAAGAGGGTATTAGTTGAGAGGATGTCTGAAATAAAACCAGCCAAGTGCTCTGTGTGCAATAGACCTACACCAGCCATGCAATGACTGGCCCTACTTCCTGAGAACATGCTCACCGTGATCACCAGGTCTGCTGTGGCCGGGTGATGAGGAGTTGGCTGTCATCCATTCATTTACTGAATGTACGTCAGGGAAGGCCATCTAATCAGTGTTCCACCGGGAGGCAGCTCCGTGACCCTGTAGTTCAATGACACTGTTGCTTTCTGAAAACTGTAAATCAAAGGAAGCAGAGACTGCTGGTGAATGAAACCTTTTGTTTTCTTTTTATTAGCACTCGAAATTATGTTTTCTCTAGTGCATTTTTATGTTTGGTACCTGACACAGCTCAAGAACGATGGCCGCATCTTTGGAAATTAACGACGTAATTAAAAATCTGTCCCCACCAGATCTGTTGCTCGTGTTTCATCTTCTTTTTTCAGCAGAGTTGATGTTGCCCAAGTTGATTTTATGTAGATAAACTAAAGAATGCTCACAAAAATGGATATGCATAAGAAACACACTAAGATTTTTCCAAATGACAATGACCCATTATTCCAAAACACACCTCCCCACACACATGTACACAGTTTTTTGTTTTTGCTAATTGTTGTTTCAGGTTTTTGCTGTTATTGTTTTCTTGGAAAAATGCAATGTAAATAATGCACAGTATGTTTATATATGCACGTTGGTGCCAGGTGTGAAGGCATGTGAGTCCTTTCAGTTTATAGTCGTACCTAGAGAGGCAGAGAAATTCTCTTTGCAAGGATGCAGCCCTCTGCTAACGGCTAGCATCAACTTTCTGCATCCATTTGAAAAGGTTCACATGCAAAGGGATGGCTAACCCATGCCAGAATAATGCCTCTTATCTCCCCATGTTTAAAGAGAGACCTGCTCATTGCCTCTGCTCCTCCCATTGAGGCACCAGGGTGGAGATTGGAAATGATTCGTTAATCAAGAGATCAGAAGCAGACTCATTTAGTTTGGGTTTTTCTCCTTAACACCATCCACAGGATTTCTCTAGCTGGAAAATTTTTAAACGCAATAAAAGCATCAATTGAGAACAACTGAAGCATATTCTTTATCCATCTAAAATCGTAACATATGGTATCTAGTATCATACATATCATAATATATTATGCAAGTTACTAAAAAGTCAGCATAGATATAACCAAATATACCATCCATTTCAGCCACAGTTATGTCTTCAAAATGGCTCCACCACCAACCTCTGCTCCCCACCATGCTCCCCACGGGCTGGCTAGGAGAGCCGGGGGTCATGGGGTGAGGTGTTTCTGCTCCAATTCCAATGATTCTCTTCTTTCACCATCCTGGTTAAGTGTCTCTGATGCACTTCTCAGTCTCAGTCTCATCCACATTTCATGCCGATGTGGTCATGACATTTGTCCTAACAAATCAGATAATATAATATACGGGCCATAATTGTTTTGCCCTCATTTTATACACAGAAGAAATGAGGCCTGAGATGCTATGACTTGCCCAAGATTCTGTTAGTCAGTGCTGAAGTCAGAGCTAGAATTCCGAATTCCTTGCCCCCGTGCGCCTTCTCCTCGCTAGAGCACGCTTGTCTTCACAGGAAGAATGCACAATGTTCTTTAAGGAAGGGCCAGTTGATTTGTGCACATAGGGGAACTCTGACCACTGCCTACAGACATAGAGTGTCAGGAGAAAACACCCACTTCATAGGCCTCAGCTCTGCCATCGAACATTTCATTAGAGACAGTAAAACTATATTCTTGGAATGTTTTTACCGAGATTTGGGAATTGACACTTGCTTCAACAAATGTCTGTTTCACACAATCCCAGAAAACCTGGAGTCCTATGGATTTGCACCATGTTTGGATTTGTCATTGCTTCTCAGCAATTGTGTCAGCATTTCAGGCCAGCTGGAGACAGGCCAGAAAATGAAAACATTGGCCCAGAGAGCCTGATGCCCTTGATTTTAACCCTGCTTTCACAGAGTTAACATTAGGCTGTTTTTTGTTTGTTTGTTTGTTTTTTGGCCAGTGATGATTAATCTCTGTAATGATTCAGTTTTCTTTCGCCACAACTTGTCTAAAATACTTTTCTTGCATAGTCCTCTGTTAAAAAAAATACTAAGACAACAAATGAGTAGAAAAGGAATTTTTTTAGCCACTTCCATGGGATAAGGCTAAACTCAGGGCCCAGTTTCGCCTTCCCCTTGAACCGGGCTGGTGCCAACCAGCCAAAACTCGGCAAGCAAAGCAGGGAGGTATTGCTGTACCAGATCAAAGCTGATTGTCCTTCTTCTCCTGACAGAGGGCACTCTGCAAGTGGCTGCCACACGCTGTGCCTGCGATTGCTCCAGAGACAACGGGTTGGTTGCCCTTTCTAGCCTCACACATTGGTGAATTCTCTCAACACTGCATTTTAGAAGAGAGTTCATGAGACGGGGCTACTACTCCTCTGCCTTAACATGAGAAAGTTTTTGATGGGAGAGAATGGGGTGTAGCCTCCTGTAGAACAGTCCTATTTCTCCTACGTTTGAAGCTTGTCCTGATGATCATACAGGGGAGTGTTCTACATACCAGGGAGTGTTTAGGGCAATGTTCTTTTTCTCTTGCAGGCTGAGAGAGCTCTGGATAATTTCTGAGAGGCTGAGTCCTGGGCAGTGCAGCTCTGTCCCTGGAACGCCATGTGGACGTATTATGGTGTTGGCAGTTTTATACCTACCTTCAAAAGACTGAAAGCTCCTGGAATGGAGGAGGCCTCCAGTTTACAGATCCATCTTCCCACTCCAAGTCCATGGTCTTCGTGTAGATAAGAAGGTCCAAGTAGACAGCTTGCATGAGGCAGACCAGAGTGTCCTATGGTATCAAAAAATAAGTTCATCCTTTTTTTTTTTCTGAGACACTTTGTCACCCAGGCTGGAGTGCAGGGGCATGATCTTGGCTCCCTGCAGCCTTGACTTCCCAGGTTCAAGAGCTGCCCCTGACTCAGCCCGCCAAATAGCTGGGACTACAGGTTTGCACCAACACAGCTGGCTGATTGTTGTGGCTTTATTTTTTTTTTTTTTTTAGAAACAAGGTTTTGCCGTATTTCCCAGGCTGATCTCAAACTCTGGAGTGCAAGGAATTCACCCAGTCAGCCTCCCAATGTTCTGGGATTACAGGCGTGAGCCAACATGCCTGGCCAGTCCAGCCATTTTCAACCACCAAACTCGATTCCTCGTTCATGCTTCCTGTGCGTCAAAGTTCGGCTGTAGCTCTGTTGAACGCACCTTCCCTTTGGGCCCAGACTGCCATCACAGCCTGTCTGGTTAACTCATGCCTGGTTAACTCAGCAGAGAGGAAGGAGGACATGAAAATCATGGCCCGGCTCTTAAAACATCTGCCTGGAATGGGCTCAAGGCACGCCTGGTCGTGGCTCCTTGGTCATTGCTCCAAAGTAACTCATAAATCCACTGTTAGGTGGAAACTTACTAGCCTCCCACAGGCAAGGATAGTGGATACTTGTGAATAACAAAACAAATAGTAATGCTAATTAAATTCTTGGCCTTTAATATTCAACACTTCCAGTTCTCCGGCCATTCGGCAGACCACCGACCACCAAACCTGCCTGTTCTTAGCTGTCACCAAAACCACTATACTCAGTCACCTTTGAACTACCTCTGTCTAGACTGATTTTTTCCTTTATCCTTAATTACATAAGTAATGCATGAATATATTTTTGTTTTAAAATATTCAAACAATAAAAATAAAATAAGAACAGTACGGTGGTTTCCATAAAATTAAAAATAGAACCGTCATATGATCCAGCAATCTCAATATCAATTACACTAGTTTCCCCTCTTCTGTGGTTTCAGCTACCCATGGTCAACCTTAGTCTGAACATGTTAAATGGGAAATTCCAGAAACAGACAATTTATAAATTTTAAATCACTTGCCATTCGGAGTGGTGTGATGAAATCCCACTCACCCCGGACATAAATCCTCTCCCTGTCCAGTGTCTGCACTCCCCATTCATGGGTCACTTAGTAGCCATCTCAGTGGTGCTGTGGTTAAGTGATCCTTATTTTACTTAATAATGGCCCCGAAGTGCCGTAGTAGTAATACTAACATGTTGCTTATAAGTTTTCTGTTTTATTATGAGTTATAGTTGTCAATCACATACTGTGCCTAATTTATAAATTAAACTTGATTATAAGTAGGTATGCATAGGGGAGAAAAACAGAGTAGGGTTTGGTAGTACTATCTGCAGTTTCAGGTGGCCTCTGGGGATCTTGCAATGTGTCGTAAGGAACAAGCAAGCGGGGATTACTATAGATTCGAGAGAAGTGGAAGCAGGATCTCAAACTTACATTTGCACGCCCATGTTTATAGCGGTATTACTTACAATAGCCAATGGGTGGCTATTGTATCCATTGACAGATGAATGAATAAATGAAATGTGGTATATCCATACAATGAAATATTACTCAGCCTTCAAAAGGGAGGAAATCCTGACACATGCTGCAATGTGGATGAATCTTAAAGACATTATGCTAGGTAAAATATGCCAACCAGAAAACCATAAATACTATGGGTTAGGAAGATTCAGGACGGGGTCTGGGTTTCACTCTGTGATTCTGTTTATATGAGATGTCTAAAACAGTCAAATTTGTAGAATTTGAAAGTAGAATGGTGGTCACCAGGAGCTGGAGAAAGGGGGAAACTGGGGTTTGTTTTTTATTTTTTATGGTTTATTTATTTAGAGACAGAGTCTTGCTCTGTGGCCTAGGCTGGAGTGCAGTGGCACGATCTTAGCTCACTGCAAACTCCACATCCTGGATTCAACTGATTCTCCTGCCTCAGCTTTCTGAGTAGCTGGGATTACAGGTGCCCGCTACCATGCCTGGCTAATTTTTGTATTTTTAGTAGAGATGGGGTTTCACCATGCTGACCAGGCCTGTCTTGAACTCCTGACCTCAGGTGATTCCCCTGCCTCAGCCTCCCAAAGTGTTAGGATTACAGGGGTGAGCCACTGCAGCCGGCCTGGGTTTGTTGTCCAATGGGCACAGGGTTTCGGTTTTGCAAAATGAAAAATGTCTGGAGATCTGTTGTACAATAAAGTGAATACACTAAAAACTACTGAACTGTACACTTGAAAATGATTAAGATAGTAAATTTTATGTGGTTTTTACCACAATTTTTTTAAAATTTAAAAATAAAAAATAAGGAAAGGGTTTCATGACCACCTTCCAATTGCATTCACCTCCCCACAGGTGATATCAGCTTACCACTTTGGAGTGTATTCTTTTTTTGTTTTTTGTTTTTATACTTTAAATTTGATGCAATTTCTTCATAGTGTCAATGGTCTTAACATTTTGGTTTGTCTTTTCAGTGGCTGGTACTGGTTGTTCCTTTCCATGTTTAGTGCTTCCTTCAGGAGCTCTTGTAAGGCAGACCCAGTAATGACAAAATCTCTCAGCATTTGCTTGTCTATAAAGGATTTTATTTCTCCTTTTCTTATGAAGCTTAGTTTGACTGGATATGAAATTCTGGAGTGAAATTTCTTTTTTTTTTTTTTTAAGAATGTTGAATATCAGCCCCCACTCTCTTCTGGCTGGTAGGATTTTTGCAGAGAGATCTGCTGTTATTCTGATGGGCTTCCCTTTGTGGATAACCTGACCTTTCTCTCTGGCTGCTTTTGACAGATTTTCCTTCATTTCAACCTTGGTGAATCTGACGATTATGTGTCTTGGGGTTGCTCTTTTCAAGGATTATCTTTGTAGTGTTCTCTGTATTTGCTGAATTTGAATGTTGGCCTGTCTTTCTATGTTGGGGAAGTTCTCCTGGATAATAACCTGAAGTATGTTTTCCAACTTGGTTCCATTCTCCCCATCACTTTCAGGTACACCAATCAAATGTAGGTTTGGTCTTTTCACATAGTCCCACATTTCTTGGAAGCTTTGCTTTTCCTTTTCATTCTTTTTTCTCTAATCTTGTCTTCATGCTTCATTTCATTAAATTGACGTCTAATCTCTGATATCCTTTCTTCCACTTGATTGATTTAGCTATTGACACTTCCGTGTGCTTCACAAAGTTCTCATGCTGTGTTTTTTGTTTCCATCAGGTCATTTATGTTCTTCTCTAAACTGATTATTCTAGTTAGCAATTCCTTTAATCTTTTATCAAGATTCTTACCTCCTTGCATTGGGTTGAAACATGCTCCTTTAGCTTGGAGGAATTTGTCATTACCCAGCTTCTGAAGCCTACTTCTGTCAATTTGTCAAACTCATTCTCCATCCAGTTTTGTATCCTTGCTGGCAAGGAGTTGTGATCCTTTGGAGGAGAAGAGGCACTCTGGTTTTTGGAATTTTCGGCCTTTTTGCACTGTTTTTTCCTCATCTTTGTGGATTTATCTACCTTTGGCCTTTGCTGTTGGTGACATTCAGATGGAGTTTTTGCATGGTCATTTTTTGTTGATGTTGATGCTATTGCTTTCTGTTTGCTGGTTTTTCTTCTAACAGTCAGGCCATCCTGCTGCAGGTGTGCTGCAGGTTGCTGGAGGTCCACTCCAGACCCTGTTTGCCCGGGTATTACCAGCAAAGGCTTTGGAATTGCAAAGATTGCTACTTGCACCTTCTTCTGGAAGCTTTGTCCCAGAGGGGCACCTGCCAGATGCCAGTGGGAGTTCTCCTGTATAAAGTGTCTGTCGACCCTTGTTGGGAGGTGTCTCCCAGTCAGGAGGCACGGGAGTCAGGGACCTACTGGAGAAGGCAATCTGTCCCTTAGCAGAGCTCGAGCTCTGTGCTGGGAGATCTGCTGCTCTATTCAAAGCCAGCAGGCAGGAATGTTTAAATCTGCTGAAGCTGCTGACCGGTGCCTCTTCCCCCAGGTGCTCTGTCTCAAGGAGATGGGAGTTTTATCTATAAGCCCCTGATCAGGCTGCTGCCTTTCTTTCAGAGATACCCTGCCAAAAGAGGAAGAATCTAAAGAGGCAGTCTGGTTACAGTGGCACAATGAATGATTCAGCAGCCTTTTCTTGTTATTTTAGTACTAATGCTTCTAATTTTTCATCATTTATTATGGTATTTGCAATACATTTCTGTCATATACACCTATTAAATCAGACTTCCAATAAGAAATTGATAATGTTTTTAAATAGCACAATCTGAGAAGAGTTTGTTTATGAAGAGTCAATCCTCATTTTTCATGACTCTATATTTGTACATTTATCTACTTGTTAAAATTTATTTGTAAACCTAAAACCGATAATCACTTTACTTTCTCAGTAATTCATTAGCAATTATACACAGAATAGTGAAAAAAAGGAGTCACTAATGTGCATGCTTCCCGTTGATGTCGAACAAGGTGACATCTGCCTTCTTGTTTGAGCTCTCCTAAGTAAGCATGCATTTTTTTGTGGTTTATTTAGTGCCACATTTTTTGAATATCTGTGCTTTTTCTTGTGATTTTTCTGTTTAAAATGGCACCGAAACAGATTGCTGGGATGTTGTCTATTTAGTGAAAGAAGGTGTTGATGAAAAGAGTCAAACACTGTAAAATATTTTTAGAGGTTTGTTCTGAGCCAAATATGAGTGACCATGGCTGGTGACACAGTCCTCAAGAGTCCTGAGAACATGTGCTCAAGGTGGTCGGGGTACAGCTTGGTTTTATATATTTTAGGGAGGCATGAGACATTAATCTAATACATTTAAGAAATACATTTGTTTGGTCCAGAAATGTTGGACAACTCAAGGTGGGGGCTTCCAGGCTATAGGTAAATGTAAACATTTTCTGACAATTGGTTGAGTTTATTTGAAGACCTGGAATCAATAGAAAAGCAATGTTTAGATTAAGATAAAGGATTGTGGACACCAAGTTTTATTGTGCAGTGGAAGCTCTCAGATAGCAGACTTCAGAGAAAGCAGGCTGCAAAAGGTTTCTTATTGGACTAAAAAAGGGTGTCTGGCCCTTGGTTGATTATCTCCTGGATTTGAAAAGGAAGGAAGGAAAACAAGGGGGAAAGAGAATTCTCTATAGAATGTGGATTTTCCCCATAAGAGAATTTGCAAGGCAATTTTAAGATATGGCAGAGAAACACGTTTTGGGGTAGAATATTTCGATTTTCTTCCTCGTTATGCCAGAGTTAGATTGGAAAGTACATCAGTCACAGGATACAGGGTTAAAAAAAAAAACCCATCTGATGAGAATTTAAGGTTTGTAGGGCATGATTTCCCAGACTCCTTAGATAGGAATTTGGACAAGATTAAAAAAAAATCAGAGTTTAGTCTTCAAAGGCTATGACGTGCCTTACGGAGAAAATAAGTGTGTTGGAGAAGCTTCATTCAGGCATGAGTTATAGTGTTGTTAGCCTAAGTTCAATGTTAACAAGTCAATGAGATAGATTAAATATGTGTAAGAAACACATAGAAAACAAGGTTATATATGGATTGGTTAATGAAAATATTGGACCAGAGACTCGCAGGTACCTAACCTTATGTTTCCTCCAGGAATGATGATTCATTATTTGTTAGTTCAATGTTTGTGGTGACTTTGTAGAACAGATCTACCTCCAGTAACAAGAATTTGCTGTATTGACAAAGGTTCGGGTAAAGCCTACCACAAGGGGTAGAGCAGCAACCCAGGGCTCAGGAGCAGCTGCACTTTCTAAGGCAAAAGGATGGGGAGGGAGCAGGTGCCAGCACTCAGAGAGGAGTCCTGTGGAGTCTGCTGCCTTAAGAGCTCCAGCAACTACTTAGGTGACCTTGCAGGGAAGAGACTGAGAAACAAACACCCTGACCCGCTCTCTTTTTTCCTCCAGCTTCTTGATGAGGTTCCCGTTAGTCAGTTTCAGGAGAAAAAGCACAGGACACACCAGGAGAGTAGAAGTCTTTGCCAGAATCTCTGCAGATGAGTGAGAACTGGAACTTACGGACCCAGGGAATACAGCCAGTATGGTGCATCAGTTGACGGAAAGGTCTCTATATTCCCAAATCACCAAATAGCCTTTATTTGTCTCTAAAATAAAAAAGGAATTATTGAATTTTATACAATTATTTTTCAGCATGTATAGTTTCTCCTTTAATCTGTTAAGCTTAGGGTTATATTAATAGGTTTTCTAATGTGAAGCTACCTTCTATTACTGGATAATTTAATTTGAGCACCTCATCTTATCTTTTTAATAACCCGAGTCAATTTGTTAATGTTTTATTATGGACTTTTTGCAGGAATGGTCAATTGCAAGTGAAATAGGCCTCAGTTTTCCTTTCTAGTTTTAGTTTCATGATGAATCTAGCATCCAAAAATTATGTTAGAAGATTTCCATTTTTTTACTCTGTAATAGTTTTTATAATATTGAAATTATATCTTCCTTGAAGATTTTTTTAGAACTCTTAATACTTTCTGGGAAATTTCTTCTTATAGTTTTATCAAATTTCATTTTCTTCCTTTACTTTTTTTATTATATTATTCTTTAGTCCCCGAAAATGCATGCAGTAATATGCATGACACTTTAAAATATACTTAGAAAGTGAAGATGCTCTCTCTGTTCTTGCTGTGTTACCACCCACTAAGATGACCAGTATTGATACCTTGCGTGCATTCTTTCCCACCTCACCCTGCTCCACACTCACCCAAATATACACAAGTTAGTAAAGTGTGTGTGTTTTTTAATGGATCACATTATACACATCACTTTGCAATTTCTTTTATTCCCTGCAGCTAGTATATAATTAATATCCCTCCATGTAATAGAGATAGTGTAGCTCACTGTGTGTAATAGCTGCCTAATAGTCTATTGTATGAACATACCATGGGTTAACTGCACACCCACCATTCCTTTACAGATGCAGAGTTAGGTTTTCTTTCTTTTCTTTTCTTCTTCTTCTTTTTTTTTTTTTTTTTTTTTTTTGAGAAGAGGTCTCACTGTTGCCCAGGCTAGAATGCAGTGGCATGATCTTGGCCCACTACAACCTCTGCCTCCTAGATTCAAGCAATTCTTCTGTCTCAGCCTCCCAAGTAGCTGGGACTACAGGTGCCCACCACCACACTTGGCTAATTTTGTATTTTTAGTAAAGACAGGGTTCCACCATATTGGTCAGGCTGGTCTCAAACTCCTGACCTCGGTGATTTGCCTGCCTCAGCCTCCCAAAGTGCTATTACAGGCATAAGCCACCGCACCCAGCCCTTTTGTTGTTGTTGTGTTGTTGTTGCTACAAATATTGTCTCTGTAAATATCTTTGTATACAAGTACTTTTATTTCTATAAAATAAATTCTGAAAAAAGTGGGTTGGCTGAGTAAGGAGAATGTAAATTAACAAGATGCAAAACAAGTCTTAATTCTAGCCTGAGGTTCCAGGAGTCTGAGTAAAGAAGTTGTGGTTCTTTTCCCATTCCACAGGGTCCTGCAACAGAATATACAACAGAACAGGCTTGCAAAGGAGAGGTCAAGGGCTGGTTTGAAAACCCAGAGGGCAACACCCACTTCAGAGTCCAAGGGAAGAAGAAGCTGGGCTGAGGAAGGGTTTTTTAGAGAGTTCCTGGAAGGCTGTGGCAGTCTCCTCATGGCCCCAAAGGGCAGGGAGGAGGGCCCTTTCCCCTCATCTCAAACTGGTAAGAGGAGCTTCAGGAGACCACAGGGAGAACTACAGCTGTGTCCCCTGAAGTTGGGACGTCACAATAAAGGGTTTCTAACTCTTGCCCCCAAAATAGTCCTCCAGGTGAGGGGCTGACTGCAGTCCCCTAAGGCAGCAAAGCAAAAAATTGCATTGACCTTCACCGTACTTCCACTGATGTAGGGGACAGGAGCTATGGGTGCTTCCTGTGGAGTAGAAGTGGTCTACGCAGGACAGAGGTAGTCTGGAGCAATTATGAATCTCACTCAAGAGGTTCCTCATTTTTATACTGTTGGTGGGAGTGTAAATTAGCTCAACCATTGTGGAAGATAGTGTGGCGATTCCTCAGAGACCTAGAAGCAGTAATACCATAAGACACAGTAATCCCATTACTAGTTATATACCCAAAGGAATAGAAATAATTCTATTATAAAAATACGTGCTCAAGTATGTTCATTGCAGCACTATTCACAATAGCAAAGACATGGAATCAACCCAAATGCCCATCAATGATAGACTGGACAAAGGAAATGTGGTACATATATACTATGGAATACTCTGCAGCCATAAAAAGGAGCGATATCACTTTGCAGGGACATGGTGGGAGCTGGAAGCCATTATCCTCAGCAAACTAATGAGCTAAATGATGAGAACACATGGTGGTGGGGGTGGGGAACAACACACACCGGGCCTGTTGGAAAAACGGGAGAGAGTATCGGGAAGAATAGCTAATGTAAGCTGGGCTTGATACCTAGGTGATGGGTTGACGAGTGCAGCACACGTTTACCTATGTAACAAACCTGCACATCCTGCACATGTGCCCTGGAACTTAAACTAAAAGTTGGAAATTTAAAAAATATAAGTTCCTAGAGGGGGATGGATCCAAATACAGGGAGTGTTTCTGGAAAACACCACCTATGCAGAAGAAATTAAAAGTGACCATGCAGGCAGCACTTGGCACATCCCAGAAATAGCAACTGGGGGTTCCCAGTGGTAAAATCCCAAGGAAAATGAATTTTGGGGGGTGGGGTGAAGCTGACTCTGAAGACCCACAGAATCCAAAGTGTGTCCACCCCCAGCTCATAACTGTCCCAGACAAGCAAATCCTTTCCTGTCTTCCTAATCCAGTGACATCAGAAACCTGGGCCAGGCTGCAGGAGTGGAGAAGCCAGCCCACGCCCTCTCTCCCAGCAATCACCAGACTGGGCTGGGAGAGGCTGCAAGCAGAACCCAGAGTTTTGACATTTACACCAGGACTGGACTTTGCAAATGTCGACATGAGACTGTTTTGTGAACAAAAGTGATGATTTTTAAAAACCTGAAAGTGATGGGAAAGGTTACATACACTGCCTAGGATTTTAGGTAGAGACAAAAAAGGAAACTGTAAAAGAACTTTGAAGTGCTGTGGGAGGGGCGTGCACCCGCTGATGTGCTGCTGCTTCATGACACAGGATTTAATCAACGTAATAAATACTGTCAAACTGCTTTCCAGAAACGCTTGTACAGTTCAAACATCTACCAGCAATACGTGAGAATGCTTCTAGAACTGAGCCTTTGCTAATATTACTTTTCATTGACACAATTCTGTTGAATAAAATTGTGTTAATTTGCTATGCTCAGCTCACAAACAAGATCAAGTTCATCCAGGGAGGACAGTAAAATCTCAGAATTCACCACTACATAATTCATCCATGTAACCAAAAACCACTTGTTTCCCAAAAGCTATTGAAATACATTGTTTTTTAAGCTGGAATGGACTTTAGAAACTACTGAAGCCTAGAGAGTCAGAGGACATTTCAAAGTCTCAAAGTAAACTCTGATCATCTACTGGTAGAATAGTTTTCAGATTCAAGCCTTTCATAGAAGCAAAGTTCTACCTGAAAATCTACCTTTTAAAAGGAAAGATGGGCAAGGCATGGTGGCTCATGCCTATAATCCCAGCACTTTGGGAGACCGAAGAGTGCAGATCGCTTGAATCCAGGAATATGAAACCAGCCTGGGCAGATGATAAAACCTCATCTTTACCCAAAATTACAAGAACTTATCCTTGTATGGCTGCCTGCACCTGTAGTCCCAGCTACTTGGGAGGATGAGGTGGGCTCAAGTCCCAGCTTGAGCCTGGGAGGCGGAGGTTACAGTAAGCCAAGATTGTGCCACTGCACTGGGTTACAGAGTGAGACCCCGTCTCCATAAAAAAGGGGGGAAAAAAGGAAGTATAATCCAGTATGACTCTAAAATTTTGGCCAATATAATGTCTTCAATATCAAGGTGATATGATATAGATTTATGTCACTGACCAAATCTCATGTCAAATTGGAGGAGGGGCCTGGTGGGAGGTGACTGGATCATGAGGGCGGATTTCCTGCTAGCTGTTTTCATGATAGTGATTGAGTTCTCATGAGATCTTATGGTTTAAAAGTGTGTGGTACTTTCCTCCTTTATTCTCTCTCTCCTGACGCCGTGTGGAGGAGTCTTTGCTTCCTCTTTCACCTTTCTCCATGATTGTAAGTTTCCTGAGGCCTCCCAGTCATGCTTCCTATTAAGCCCACAGAACTGTGAGTCAATTAAACCTCTTTTCTTCATAAATTACCCAGTCTCAGGTGGTTCTTCTTATCAGTGTGAAAACAGGTAAGACACAAGATTATTAATTTTATGTGTTAGGTTTCTACAGGATACACTTCAAATAGTTAGTGCGTCCATGTGCACTGACATCCAGATTTACTTAATGGAGACTCAGATTTCTTCTCATGGAAATTTGTTTAACTTTCCCTATTTACTTTTGAGACAGAGGTCTCATTTTGTTGTCTAGAGCAGTCTTAAACTCCTAGACTCGAGTGATCCTCCCACCTTGGTCTTTCAAGTAGCTAGGACTACAGGTGGATGCCACTTCGCCTGTCTCTCCTTATTTTAGAACCTCAAATGTCCACTTTTTTAGAGAATCAAGTTAGTCCTATTTGTGGTTGAACAGATAAGCATAAGAACAGAATGGTCTCCAAGGTGTAAGGCTTTAGATACAAGTTAGTTACATAGGAAGCTGCTGTGACACACTTATCTTCCAAAAACATATCTAGCTTAGTGGGTCTCATAACGTCATGGTGCATTCCTTCAAAAGTCCTTCACCTCTGCCCAGAGGCAGTAGGAGAGGAAGACTTCATCTCTGCTTCCTTCTTCTTTCTATGGATCAGAATATGCCAGCCAATGACACCAGAAAAATAATGAGAGATTTTTGAAGATGAAAAAATGTAATCATTTTGTTACTCAAAGGGAATAAGAAACAAAACTCCTCGATGAACACCATATGTATCTCCTTCTGCAGGAGCCCAGCTGTTCTTATGTCCCTTGGATAGTGTTTTACTTCTCAAATGCAAATTCATTCCAGTTTATTCTGGCTTAATTGGTTAAACTCGGCGTGCAGTCTTAGGATTTCCTTATGCATCATGTCCAGAAAGACTACATAGATTTTGTTTGGAATTTAAGGATTTCTTATACGAATAGCATGCAGTTCTCTCAGGTCAATCTTCTTGAAATTGAAATTATATGATTATCACTCTTAAGTTTCTCTTCTCTGTTATACTCTCCATTCTATGGCAAGGGCTAATCCCAAGCCCTGCTACAGAAAGATAAAATGACAAAGAGATTAAATTGCTTTGAAGGGTTATTCATTATGAAACACAGTAGCTGAGGTACAGGTGGCCTGTGTCCATAATTTAAAGCAGTGGTCCCAAATCTTTTTGGCACCAGGAACCTGTTTCATGGAAGACAATTTTTCCATGGACAGGGTAGGGAGGATGGTTTCAGGATGATTCAAGTGCATTACCTTTATTATGCACTTTATTTCTATTGTTATTACATTTTAATATATAATGAAATAATTATACAATTCACCATAATGTAGAATCAGTGGGAGCCCTGAGCTGGTTTTCCTGAAACTAGACGGTCTCATCTAGGGGTGACAGGAGAAGTGACAGATCATCAGGCATCAGATTCTCATAAAGAGCAGGCAACCTAGATCCCTTGCATGCATAGTTCACAATAGGGTTCATACTCCTTTGAGAATCTAATGCTGCTGCTGATGTGACAAGGGGTGGAGCTCAAGTGGTAACGTGAGCAATGGGGAGTGGCTATGGATACAGATGAAGTTTTACTCACTGGCCCACCACTCACCTCCTGCTGTGTGGTCTGGTTCCTAACAGGCCAGGGACCCATACTGGTGGCTGGGGACCCCTGATTTAAAGAACATATTGCTAATTGAAAAAAAATTTTGGTTTTCACAGAAATACCATCACCAATAGAGATTAGGAGTACACACCTGAAAATGAGAATGTCTTTAATTTCTTATGGTATTTAATCAATATCTCCTGCTCTTAGTAGCTGGTAACCAACTCTTGTCGGCTTTCTCGCAGAAAGCCTGTCTCAAAACTATGATTTCTTCTCACTCCCAGTTCCCTCCATCTCTCCTCCACTGTACATTTGAGTCTGTTCTCCCGCACCCCCTTGAAGGATGTGGCAGCATCAATTCCCGGCATTGTCTAGCACCATGAAGCCACTCCTTTTCTGTCTGCTCACACCACCCCAGCCAGCCTTGAAAACACCTCCCTTTCTCCCTTCTGAGTTTGAAAGCTACTGCCTTTCTCTCTCATTCCTTTTATTGGAAAATGTCTATTCATTTATTCATTTTATAAATTGCAAAATGTACTCCAAGCTTCTAATATGAAACAGAGCTGTAATTGGTAAGTTAAAATCCCTCCATCTCCTCTCCACCGCTTCCAGGTGGCAGCCACTGTTCATAGTTCAGTGTGTATTTTTATTAGGCGTTTATAATATATAACAAATATGTAAGTGTTTGTGTTGTAGGCTTCTTTTACACAAATGAGACCATATTACACAATTCTGCAGCCTGCTTTTTAATTGTTCTTTTAAATGACTTGAAAAGTGTAAACAGTATAGAAGTATATGTTATAAAATGTAAAAGTCCTCTTGTGGTATATTTACCCACAAAACCAAGCTGTTCTGTCATTGCACTGGTGTCCTGTCACCAGGGATGCAAGAGAAAAAGAAAGAAGGAAGGAAGGAAGGAAGGAGAAAGAGAAAGAGAAAGAAAAAAGGTCATTGGCCAAATAATTGTAAAGCAATTTGAATCCAATTATTACAGTCCTCTCTTTTTCTCTCCATCACTCTTTACACATACAATCTCTCTCTCTCTCTCTCTCTCTCTCTCTCTCTCCACCCCCCACCCCCTCCCTCTCTATCTACTGATGGACATTCAGGTCCCTTGATTTTCATTCTCACAAGCAGTACTGCAATAAGCAGCATATACGCTTTTGTGCATGTACTTTTGTGTTTGTGAAAATATTCTGCAGCGTGCATTTCTAGAAGTGAAAATGCTGCATTAGAATGGTGTGCATTTAAAATTGTGTTGCATCCTGATGGATTGCCTTCCAAACAGCTCTACCAATTTGTATTCTCATTAGCAGTAAATGAGAGTGACTATGTCTTCACAGCTACATTAATATTGCGTAGTTCAGGCCAGGTGCAGTGGCTTGTGCCTATAATCCAAGCACTTTGGGACGCCAAAGCGGATGGATCACTGGAGGTTAGAAATTCTAGACCAGCCTGGCCAACATGACGAACCCCATTTGTACTAAAAATATAGAAAGTAGCCTGGTGTTGTGGTGCACATCTGTGATCTCAGCTACTCGGGAGGCTGAGGCAGGAGAATCACTTGAACCCAGGAGGCAGAGGTTGCAGTGAGCTGAGATCACATGCAGCTGCACTCCAGTCTGGAAAACAAAGTGAGACTTTATCTCAAAAATAAAATGTGTGGTATCAACCTCTTAAAAGCTTTTATTTGCCTTTTATTTTAACCTATCCAATAGGTTAAAAATAGAGTACCATTATTTAGTTGGAATTTTCTTATTCTGCTGCATATTTTATAAGAATTGTCTCTCAGCCTACTGTTTGCCTTCAATTTCATTTGTGGTGATCTTCACTCTGAGGAAGTCTTTAAGTTTAATATAGTTAAATGTGTAAAGATTTGCTTTGAGGTTTTCTTTGTTTTTTATATATAGGTTTTAATTCATTTGAAATTCATTCTTGTGTAAGAATGAGGTAAGGACCTATTTTTCTCCTAAATGGAGTTTCAGTCATTCCAATCTCTTTTTGGAATAATTCATCCTTCCCACATGAATTTAAAATGTCACCTATATCATGTACAAAATGTATGTGTGTATCTAATTCTCAACTTTTTTCATCATGCAATATATTTCTGCAATCACGCCACCCTGTTTTAGTTACTGTAGTTTTACAGTGTATTTTGATAACTTGCATAGAAAATTCTGCTTTATTGTTCTTCTTGGCCAATTCCAGCTTGTCAAAGTCCATTTTTAAAGTCATAGAGATTTTTAATGAAGTCTCACCCAATAAGTAGATTATTTAGAAGGAAGTCCATAGGGGGCATTGAGAAGCTCCTACATATTACAGAGAATTTGGAAGGCCACATGCACACCCAGGGCTGTTCAAATGCCTAGGAAAGACCTGAGGGGACCGTTAGCTTTCACCCCCAGCTGGACTTTAGCTTCTGTGCCATCAGGAAATGAAAGGTAAAGCAGAGTTGTGGACTGCTTCTGGAGCTTTGAAGTCTTGTATCAACATACACGCAGAGCCAGAGGATGAGAAACTCACCAGTTCAAGGCACATTCGCACATAGAGTTTTAAGCTTTCCCAGAAATCTAACCCAATGACTTCCACTTGCATCTCTGGGACCAAAACTAGTCATATGGTCACAAGTGTAAGGACATCTGGGCAAATGCGTTTTAGCTGGACACACTCCCGCTCTATAGGAAACCAGTGTTCTATGCATAAGAAAGGTGGCATAGGCCAAGCACAGTGGCTCATGCCCGTAATCCCAGCACTTGGTGAGGCTGAGGCAGGTGGATTACCTGAGGTCAGGAGTTTGAGACCAACCTGGACAACATGGTGAAACCCTGTATACTAAAAATACAAAAAAATTAGCCAGGCATGGTCGTGTGCACCTGTAATTCCAGCCACTAGGGAGACTGAGGCAGAAGAATCACCTGAACCCAGGAGGTGGAGGTTGCAGTGAGCTGAGATTGCACCACTGCACTCCAGCCTGGGTAAGAGAGCAAGACTCTGTCTCAAAAAAAGAAAAGAAAAGAAAAGAAAGGTGGTGTATACATTGGGAAGACAACAGCAGTGTTTGATTTTGATATCTGGGAATTATCTTGTGGAATAATAAACAGATTTTTGACAAGCCTATGTAGTTTAAGTTAATTTGATACAAAGATTTATATGAGTCACTTAAAACAAGCTTGTTAATAATATTTTCATTTTGCCAGTCATCACTGTCAAAAGTGCTTTGGGAATCTATCCAAAAGACTATAAATCGTTCTACTATAAGGACACATGCACACGAATGTTCATTGCAGCACTGTTTACAATAGCAAAGACCTGGAACCAACCCAAATGCCCATCAATGATAGACTGGACTGGGAAAATGTGGCACATATACACCATGGAATATTATGCAGCAATCAAAAATGATGAGTTAGTGTCCTTTGTAAGGACATGGATGAATCTGGAGAACATCATTCTCAGCAAACTGACACAAGAACAGAAAAAGAAATACCGCATATACTCACTCATAGGTGGGTGAGAAAAATGAGAACACATGGACACAGAGAGGCGGTCTACTATACACTGGGGACTGTTGGGGGAAATGGGGGAGGGACAGTGGGGGGGGCTGGGGGGGATAGCCTGGGGATGAATACCAAGTGTGGGTGAAGGGGAGGAAGGCAGCAAAACACACTGCCATGTGTGTACCTATGCAACTATCTTGCACGTTCTGCACATGTACCCCAAAACCTATAATGCAATAAAAATTAAAAAAAAAACAAGTGCTTTGTTAAAGTCTCTTAACATGATTACGTGTTTGTGTATTTTACCTTGCAATATAAGGATTTTAGAATGCTTTTAGAAGAATCATAGCTAGAATTTTAAAGCAGTTTTTATGTTCAAGCACTGATCCAAGCCCTTGACACATATAAACCAATTTAACCATCAGAATAACTTATGAGGTAAATGTTATAACTGTTCCCATATCAAGAGAAGTAAAGAGATAGAGAGATGGTAATTAACATCTTGTCCAAAGTCACACAGATATTAAGGACCAGAGTCAAGATAAAGGCAATCTAGTTATAGCTTTCATTCTCTTAACTACTGAACATTTCACCTCTGATCACCTGACCAGCTTTTGTTCAGGAAATGGATTCTAGTCTATTACCTCCACCCATAAATTAGACATTACTTTCATTATTTTACACCATGTATATTTATTTATATTTACCAACATATTTGTTCACAATTTCCTCTTGTCTCTCAGACATTATATCTGAAGTGTATAGATATATAATTTTTTTTGAGACGGAGTGTTGCTCTGTCACCCAAGCTAGAGTACAGTGGTGCAATCTCGGCTCACTGCAACTTCCATTTCCCAGATTCAAGCAATTCTTCTGCCTTAGCCTCCTGAGTAGCTGGAATTACAGACATGCATCCCTATGCCTGGCTAATTTTTGTATTTTTAGTAGAGACAAGGTTTCATCATATTGACCAGGCTGGTCTCAAACTCCTGACCCCAAGTGATCTGCCTGCCTCAGCCTCCCAAAGTGCTGGGATTACAGGCGTGAGCCACCATGCCAACCTTTTTTTTTTTTTTTTTTAACTTCCTTAGTGAGTGTCTTTTGTAAGTGAGTGTCCCCTCTTTAAGTAAAACATGTTTTTACTTTATCCTTGCTTTTAAAGATGATCTCACTGGGTAGAGAATTGTGGCTACTTCTTCATGATTTCTTAGCACGCTGAAAATAATTCGCTAACTCCAATTATCACGACTGCTGAAAAGTGAGATTTAACCCTCATTACCATTTCTTTGTGGATAATCTTGCTTTTAAAATCTTCTTTTTGTCTTTCGTGTCCTATAGTTTCTATGTTACATCTAGTTGTAGATTTTGTTCCTATTTGGGGTTCATTTGGCTCCCTGTGATTGAGAATTGTTATCTAGAAACATTTCTGGAAAGCTTCTAGCCATATATATGTCTTTGAAAACCGTTTCTTCTCTATTTTCTCTATTATTCCTTTTTGTATATCCAATTAGATACATGCTAGTCCTTCTTACTCTCACTTCCTTGTTACTCAGCATCTTTTATATTTTGCATCTCTGTCTTTTGAGTGGAATTTCCAATAATTCCTTCGCTTTATTAAATTTTTATTCAACTGTGTCTGACTTACTCTTTAACTGATTTGTGGCCATTTTTGTCAATCATATGTACTGCAAATATTTTTCACTCTTTGGCTTCTATTTTTATTCTTTTTGTGGTGTCTTTGATAGATAGCAGGTCTTATTTTAGTCTAGTAATAGTCATCAGCCAAAAGACACTGCCAAAGTTTGGCAGAGATGATGCTCTCTCCCTTATCATGAATACAACTTCCAGAATGGTAGAATAAAGACTTCTAAAAATCTACTCCAGAAAAACAATGACAACACTCTTAAAAAATGTCAAAATCAACTTCTTCAGAACTTTTAAAATTAAACTCTTCAAAAATTTTATGTGTGTAAACTCAAGAAAAACAGCTGAACCTAAGTAGGAGGAGTGAGCTTTGTGCATTTCAAGTTGTTCTAATGACATATCCCTCTCCCTAGCTCTTCAGAATCTTTTTTTTAAAAATTTTTTATTGCATTATAGGTTTTGGGGCACATGTGCAGAACGTGCAAGATAGTTGCATAGGTACACACATGGCAGTGTGTTTTGCTGCCTTCCTCCCCTTCACCCACACTTGGCATTCATCCCCAGGCTATCCCTCCCCAGCCCCCCCTGCTGTCCCTCCCCCATTCCCCCCAAAAGACCCCAGTGTGTAGTAGACACCCTCTCTGTGTCCATGTGTTCTCATTTTTCTCACCCACCTATGAGTGAGTATATCCGGTATTTCTTTTTCTGTTCTTGTGTCAGTTTGCTGAGAATGATGTTCTCCAGATTCATCCATGTCCTTACAAAGGACACAAACTCATCGTTTTTGATTGCTGCATAATATTCCATGGTGTATATGTGCCACATTTTCCCAGTCCAGTCTATCATCGTTGGGCATTTGGGTTGGTTCCAGTTCTTTGCTATTGTAAACAGTGCTGCAATGAACATTCGTGTGCATGTGTCCTTATAGTAAAACGATTTATAGTCCTTTGGATTTATACCCAGTAATGGGATTGCTGGGTCAAATGGAATTTCTGTTTCTAGGTCCTTGAGGAATCGCCACACTGTCTTCACAATGGTTGAATGAATTTACACTCCCACCAACAGTGTAAGAGTGTTCCTATTTCTCCACATCCTCTCCAGCATCTGCTGTCTCCAGATTTTTTAATGATCGACATTCTAACTGGTGTGAGATGGTATCTCAATGTGGTTTAGATTTGCATCTCTCTAATGACCAGTGATGATGAGCATTTTTTCATATGTTTGTTGGCCTCATGTATGTCTTCTTTTGTAAAGTGTCTGTTCATATCATTTGCCCATTTTTGAATGGGCTTGTTTGTTTTTTTCCTGTAAATCTGTTTGAGTTCTTTGTAAATTCTGGATATCAGCCCTTTGTCAGATGTGTAAACTGCAAAGATTTTTTCCCATTCTGATGGTTGCCGATTCACTCTAGTGACTGTTTCTTTTGCTGTGCAGAAGCTGTGGAGTTTGATTAGGTCCCATTTGTCTATTTTGGCTTTTGTTGCCAATGCTTTTGGTGTTTTGTTTATGAAGTCCTTGCCTACTCCTATGTCCTGAATGGTTTTGCCCAGATTTTCTTCTAGGGTTTTTTATGGTGTCAGGTCTTATGTTTAAGTCTTTAATCCATCTGGAGTTAATTTTAGTGTAAGGTGTCAGGAAGGGGTCCAGTTTCTGCTTTCTGCACATGGCTAGCCAGTTTTCCCAACACCATTTATTAAATAGGGAATCCTTTCCCCAGTAGAGTAGCTCTGAAAACCATTGGCCTAGCAGCCACTAGAGGAGGCAAATGAGTGCAGAGCTCAGAAAAGGGCCAGCCCCAAAGAATTGACACTGTTTTTGACCTGGCTAACAACTTGCTGAAAAGTTCCATCCTTAAGGCTTTTCTTAATTGAACTGACTCAGGGCACACTCTATGCAAATAGCACAACCTACACGGAATTTGTCAAAACAATCCACAGCAATTGTTTAACATTATAGTTGCTAGAGGAAGCATTACCAGTTGGGGCTAAGAAAAGGCTGTCCAAAAACTTAAACGTTAAATCTGGGGCTGGACACGGTGGCTCAAGCCTGTAATCCCAGCACTTTGGGAGGCCGAGGTGGGTGGATCACAAGGTCAAGAGATCGAGACCATCCTGGTCAATGTGGTGAAATCCCGTCTCTACTAAAAATACAAAAAATTAGCTGGACATGGTGGCACGTGCCTGTAATCCCAGCTACTCAGGAGGTTGAGGCAGGAGAATTGCCTGAACCCAGGAGGCGGAGGTTGCTGTGAGCTGAGATCGCGCCATTGCACTCCAGCCTGGGTAACAAGAGTGAAACTCCATCTCAAAAAAAAAAGTTAAATCTGGAAATATTAAGTCCATCAGGAACTTTCAAATGTTCTTAGATATGCCTTGGAATCCAGAAGACTAAAAACATGTGTAGGGTTGTTTGCATACCTAGTACTACATGTGTGCCCACAAAAGAACTGAGAATGCCCTAAACTTTCAACTCTAGCTGACCTTGAGGATCTGCTCAAGAAGGAAGTGAAGGGTAAGACAGTGTTGAAAGCTGCCTGCAGCAGTTTTGAAGGCATGCCACACACACACACACACACACACACACACACACACACACAACACACACACAGCTCCAGATAAGGATAGAAGAATTCTTGGTCCAAAACATAAAGAAAATTTTGTCTAGTCATTAGCTGACCACTAAGCTAACTAAAAGAGACTTCAGTGGACACACACGACAAAGAATAGAGTCATTACAGAAGTAGTCCAGGAAAGCCATTAAATACATAAGCAAACAGCAACAACAAAAACACTCAGCGAAGAGAATCTTACTTCCAGAATTGTCACATTGTATTATGTAAAATGTCCAGTTTTTAACAAAAAAGCATAAGACATTAAAAAGCAGGAAAAAAGTCTTATGTACAGGAAAAAGAACACTCAAAAGAAACTGTCCTTAATGAAAGCCACTGTTGGACTTATTAGAAAAAGACTTCAAGTCAACAATATAGATAAAATTATGTGAAAAAATTAAAGGAGAATATGAAAATAATGTCTTATAAAATATAAGATATATACTCCGGTTTCTCTTTAAATTGTATAAATCTTTTGCTTTTTACTAAAGATTTCCATGGAGAGGAACAATTCTGAGTCTTAGTCCAATTTTTTGAAGCCCTGTTTCTGTGGTACTGATTAAAAAATAAAGTAAAATAAAATAAATAATAATAAAATATAATGTAAGATATTAAAAAAACAGAAAATACTTTTGAAGATGAAAATTCTGAAGTCAGAAAGTACAATTCCTATAATGAAAGATTCACCAAAGGAGCTCAAGAGAGAATTTCAACATACAGAAGAAAGACTCAGAAGACTTGAAGACAGATTATTGAGATTATGCAGTCTGAGAAATCAAATAAAATGTGAAGAAAAAGGAACAGAACCTCAAAAACCTGTGGGACATCAACCAGCATACCAACATCCACAGAAGGGAGGCTCCAGAAAAAGAAAAGAAAAGAAAGGAAGGGGAAGAAACAATAATTAGAGAAATAATGGACAAAACTTTTCAAGTTTGATTAAAAAATATACATTTACACATTCAGGAAGCACAACAAATATCAGTTAGGATAAATTAGAAAAGATCCATACTTAAAAACATCACTATCAAACTGTTGAAAGTCAAAGAAAAGGAGAGACTCATGAAAGCAGCAAAAGAAAAGCAATCCTCATGTATAAAAGATCTCAGTAATTTGACTAACTTCTGAGCAGAAACTGTGGAAGCCAGAAGGCAGTGGGATGACATATTAAATTGCTGAAGGAAAAACATGTTAACTTAGAATTTTATATCCAGAAAATCTGTCCTTCAAAATGAAGGAGATAAAAAATGAGAAAATTCATCATTTGCAAATCTGACCTAGGAGAAATACGAGAGGGGGTTTCTCAAGATGAAATGATGGGACAGTAACTAATACCCAAATGAACAAATGAAGAACACCAGAGAAGGTCACTACATGGCTAATGCAAAGACAGTATAAACATGTTTTGGTCTGAGGTTTTATCTCCTATCTGATTTAAAGATAAATGCACAAAGCAATAATTATAAAGCTATCTTGTTAGGCTTATAATTCACAAATATATCATTTATATGACAACAAAAGTACAAAAGGAAGGAGGAAATGTAGCATAATGGAGCAAAATTTTAATAAACTACTGAAATTAGATTGATATTAATCCAAATTAGATTTTTCTAAATTAAGATTTTTATTATAATATTCAGGGCAACTACTAACAAAATAACTCAAAAACACAGGGGAAAAATAATAATTAAAATTTGCATACTAGAGAATTTGTATTTAACACAAAAGAAGTTAGTAATAGAGAAATAGAAAAATTAAAAATATGCAAAACACAAAGAAAATAAATTTTAAAATGGCAGTCAAAAACTCTGTCTTACTAGTAATTACATTAAATATGAAAGAACCAAACAGTCCAATCAAAAAGTAAAAATTAGAAGAATAGATTTTTTTTTTACCCAAATATGATTGTTTCTTTTGCTGTGCAGAAGCTCTGGAGTTTAATTAGATCATGTTTGTCTATTTTGGCTTTTGTTGCCATTGCTTTTGGTGTTTTAGTCATGAAGTCCTTGCCTATGCCTATGTCCTAAATGGTATTGCCACAACCAACAGAATGGGAAAAAATTTTTGAAGCTACCCATCTGAAAAAGGGCTAGTATCCAGAATCTACAAAGAACTAAAACAAATTTATAAGAAAAAAAAACAACCCCATCAAAAAGTGGGTGAAGGATATGAACAGGCACTTTCAAAAGACATTTATGCAGCCAACAAACATGAAAAAATGCTCACCATCACTGGTCATTAGAGAAATGCAAATCAAAACCACATTGAGATACCATCTCATGCCAGTTAGAATGGCAGTCATTAAAAAATCTGGAAACAACAGATGCTGGAGAGGATGTGGAGAAATAGGAACATTTTTACACTGTTGGTGAGAGTGTAAATTAGTTCAACCATTGTGGAAGACAGTGTGGCAATTCTCAAGGATCTAGAAATAGAAATATCATTTGACCCAGCAATCCCATTACTTGGTATATACCCAAAGGATTATAAATCATTCTATTATAAAGACACATGCACATGTATGCTCACTGCAGCACTGTTTACAATAGCAAAGACTTGGAACCAACCCAAACACCCATTGATGACAGATCGGACAAGGAAAATGTGGCATATATACACCATGGAGTACTATGCAGCCATAAAAAAGGATGGGTTAATGTCCTTTGCAGGGACATGGATGAATCCAGAAACCATCATTCTCAGCAAACTGACATAAGAACAGAAAATCAAACACTGTATGTTCTCACTCATAAGTGGGTGTTGAACAATGAGAACACATGGACACAGGGAGGGGGACATCATACACTGGGGTCTGTTGTGGGGTGGGAGGCTAGGGGAGCAATAGCATGAGGTGGGGAGGTTGGGGAGGGATAACATTAGTAGAAATACCTAATGTAGATGACAGGGGGGTGGAGGCAGCAAACCACCATGGTATGTGTGTACCTATATAACAATCCTGCAAGATCTGCACATGTACCCCAGAACTTAAAGTATATATTTTAAAAAGCACAAATACGATCCTAGTATATGCTGTTGACAAGAAACAAACTTCAGATTTAAAGACACAATAGGATGAAAGAAAAAAGATGGAAGAAAATATGCTGAGTTAATGATAACCAAAAGAGCATGGGAGTGGCTGTATCAATATGAGACAAAACAGACCTGTAAAACAAAATTTGGCACTAGAGATAACACAAGACATTTTATAATGTTAAAAGGGTCAATCCAACTGGATGAGGTGGATGTCTGTAATCCCAACACCGGCATTTTGGGAAGCCAAGGCAGGAGGTTTGCTTGAGCCTAGGAGTTTGAGATCAACCTAGACAACACAGCAAGACCCCATCCCTACAAAACAAATTTTAAAATGGTGGTGGGCATGGAGGTGTTTGCCTGTAGTCCTAGCTACTCAGGAGAATGAGGTGGAAGGATCACTTAAACCCAGGAGGTCAAGGCTGCAGTGAGCCATGATTGTGCCACTGAAGTCAAGCCTGGACAACAGAGCAAGACCCAAGACCCTGTCCCTCAAAAAAAAAAGAGAGATCAATCCATCAAGAAGATACACCAATTAAAACATATGTACACCTGCTACGGTTTGAATGGTGGTGTCCCCTTCAAAATTCGTGTTGAAACTTAATCTCCAATGCAGCAGTATTAACAACTGTGACCTTTGGGAGGCGGTTAAGTCACCTCCACCCTCACAAGTGGGATTAGCACCATTATAAACAGTATCCAAGATAAAGAGAGTAATGTGAGGACACAGCATTCATTCCCTCCAGAGGATGCTGCAGTAAGGCTCTGTCATGGAGGCAGAAAGCAGCTCTCACCAGACCTGCGCCTTTTAGCACCTTTATCTTAGATTTTTCCAGCTTCTGGGACTGTAAGAAATAAATTTCTATTGTTTGTAAATTATCCAATGTGTGCAACGTTTTTATAGCAGCGCAAACAAAGATAAAACCTGACAACAAAGCCTGAAAATGCATGAAGTAAAAACCGATCGATAGAACTGAATAGAGAAACAGACAATTCAACAATCACAGTTGGAGATTAGAATAACCGACTTTTCAATAACAGATAAAGCAACTAGGCTGAAGATCAACAAGAAAACGGAAGACTTGAACAATGTTAATGTGAGGTAAAAACGCAAACTGCATTTCCTCTGTTCTCATAAAACAATGTGTGAAGTTTCTTCCTCACACACCAAGAAAGTGATCAGTTCTACCGCAGACACCAGCTGGGTGTCCTTCAGTTCAATTCTGACACTATCTGCCTGGAGATAGCATCAGATCCCACAGGTTGAGGCCTCAGTTTTACAAGACACCCCTCCACTTCTGATGCCAATCACAAGTCCCAGGTTGTTTTTGACTGTGCTTCTGGCCAACTGGCTATAAATCAGGGTTATCATAATCCCGTCCTTGGGTTTTATTAATTTGCTAAAGTGGTTCACAGAACTCAGGGAAACGCTTATTTTCATTTACAAACTGATTATAAAGGATACAGATGAAGAGATGCATAGAGTGAGATACAGGAAGGAGTGTGGAGTTTCCGTGCCCTCCCCCAGCATGCCACTCTCCAGGAACCTCCATATGTTCAGCTATCTGGAAGCTCCTCATACTCTGTCCCCTTGGACCTTTTATGGAGACTTCATTAGAAAGGCATAATTGAGGCACAGACAACCAGGTAGAAATGTGGTTGAACAAAAAGGTATGATCTAATACTAACAGACTGAGTGAGGAAACCCAGCCAGGTCTGTCTGTTCAGATTCTTCTTGGCCTGTCTGTGCAGCATTCCTTCCCCCAGGGCATAGGGCAGGACCCTTTCTGAAATAAGGCTCTTATGACCCACAATCAGCCAAGGTAGATCAGTGAATTTCTTTATGGTCAGCTACAAGACAGAAAGGTGGGGAATGATTACTCCCTTGAAGTAAAGCTAGTAAAGGACAAATGAAAGGAAGGCAGGAGAAGGTTATCGAGAGATTCTGCTTTCTGAGGTCTTCCTCTGAGGCATAAAGCACCCTAACATTATAACAAAAGACTCTTTCATCTTTATTACTCGGAGGCACTTCAAAGTTGCTTAAGGAACCAAGGACAAGAGGCCGAATACCTTAACAAAAGGTATGGGTATTGTTTTAGTCACTTAGGAAGTAACAAGGGCTGTGGGAATTATATACATAAATATATGCATAAAACTATTATATATTATATAAACTATATATATATGTATATATACTTTTTTAAATGGAGTTTCACTCTTGTCGCCCAGGCTAGAGTGTAGTGGGGCCATCTCAGCTCACTACAACATCTGCCTCTCGGGCTCAAGCAATTCTCCTGCCTCGGCCTCCTGAGTAGCTAGGATTACAGGAGCATGCCACCACATCCGGCTAATTTTTGTATTTTGGTAGAGACAGGGTTTCGCCATGTTGGCCAGGTTGGTCTTGAACACCTAATCTCAAGTGATCTGTGATCTACCTACCTTGGCCTCCCAAAGTGCTGGGATTATAGGTGTGAGCCACTGCACCCAGCCGTATATTTATACACACACACATAGACCCATCTCACATGCAAAGACACGCATAGCCTCAAAATAAAGCAATAGAGGAAGATTTACCAAGCAAATGGAAAGCAAGAAAAGGAGGGGTTGCAACCTAGTCTCTGATAAAAACAGACTTTAAACCAACAAAGATCAAAAGAGACAAAGAAGGGCATTAAATAATGGTAAAGGAAACAATGCAACAAGAAGAGCTAACTATCCTAAATATATATGCACCCAATACAGAAACACTCAGATTCATAAAGGAGGTTCTTAGAGACCTACAAAAAGACTTAGACTCCTGCACAATATTGGTGGGAGACTTTAACACCCCCCCTTGATATTAGACAGATCAAAAAGACAAAAAATTAAAATTAACAAGGATATTCGGGACTTGAACTCAGCTTTGGACCAAGAAGACCTAATAGACATCTACAGAACTGTCCACCCCAAATTAACAGAATATACATTCTTCTCAGTACCACATCATACTTACTCTAAAATTGACCACATAATTGGAAGTAAAACATTCCTCAGCAAATGCAAAATAATGGAAATCGTAACAAACAGTCTCAGACCACAGTGCAATCAAATTAGAACTTAGAATTAAGAAGCTCACTCAAAACTGCACACCTGCATGGAAACTGAACAATGCTCCTGAAAGACTACTGGGTAAATAACAAAATTAAGGTAGAAATACATAAGTTCTTTGAAACTAATGAGAACAAAGACACAAAGTCCAAGAATCTCTGTGACACAGCTAAAACATTGTTTACAGGAAAATATATAGGACTAAATGCACACAGGAGAATGCAGGAAAGATATAAAATTGACACCCTAACATCACAATTAAAAGAACTAGAGAAGCAAGAGCAAATAAATTCAAAAACTAGCAGAAGATAAGACATAACTAAGATCAGAACAGAACTGAAAGAGACAGAGACACAAAAACCCTTAAAAAAAAAATCAGTGAATCCAGGAGCTGGTTTTTTTTAAAAGATTAACAAAATAGATAGACCACTAGCCATACTAATAAGGAAGAAAAGAGAGAAGAATCAAACAGACACAATACAAAAATGAAAAAGGGGAGACAAAAAAAAGAAAAAGGGGAGATCACTACTGATCCCACAGAAATCAAAGTACCATCAGAGAATATTATAAGCACCTCTATGCAATTAAACTAGAAAATCTAGAAGAAGTGGAGAAATTCTTGGATACATACAGCCTCCCAAGACTAAACCAGGAAAAAGACGAATTCCTGAATAGACCAATAACAAGTTCTGAAATTGAGGCAGTAATGAATAGCCTACCAACCAACAAAAGCACAGGACCAGATGGATTCACAGCCAAATTCTTACCATTTCTTCCGAAACTATTCCAAACAATAGAAAAAGAGGGCCTCCTCCCTAACTCATTTTATGAGACCACCATCATCCTGATACCAAAATCTGGCAAAGACACAACAAAAAAACAAAACTTCAGGCCAATATCCTTGATGAACACTGATGCAAAAATACGCAATAAAATACTGGCAAACCGAATTCAGCAGCACATCAAAAAGCTTATCAAGCAGAATCAAGTCAACTTCATCCTTGGGATGCAAGGATGGTTCCACATAGGCAAATAAATAAACGTAATCCATCACATAAACAGAACCAATGACAAAAAACACATGATTATCTCAATAGATGCAGAAAAGGCCTTTGATAAAATTCAACACTCTTTATGCTAAAAACTCTCAATAAACTAGGTATTGATGGAATGTATCTCAAAATAACAACAACTATTTATGACAAAACCCCAGCCAATATCATACTAAATGGGCAAAAGCTGGAAGCATTCCCTTTGAAAACTGGCACAAGACAAAGATGCCCTCTCTCACCACTCCTATTCAACACAGTGTTGGAAATTCTGGCCAGGGCAATCAGGCAATAGAAAGAAAGAAAGAGTATTTGAATAGGAAGAGAGGAAGTTAAATTGTCTCTGTTTGCAGATGACTGTATATTTAGAAAACTTCATCGTCTCAGTCCAAAATCTAGATGATAAGCAACTTCAGCAAAGTCTCAGGATACAAAATCAATGTGCAAAAATCACAAGCATTCCTATACACCAATAATAGACAAACAGCCAAATCATGAGTGAACTCCCATTCACGATGACTACAAAGAGAATAAAGCACCTAAGAATACAACTTGCAAGGGATGTGAAGAACCGCTTCAAGGAGAACTGCAAACCACTACTCAAGGAAATAAGAGAGGACACAAACAAATGGAAAAACATTCCATGCTCATGGATAGAAAGAATCAATATTGTGAAAATGGCCATAGTGCCCAAAGTAATTTATAGATTCTGTCTTCTCTCCATAAAGCTACCATTGTCTTTCTTCACAAAATTAGAAAAAAACTACGTTAAATTTCACATGGAACAAAAAAGAGCCCGTATAGCCAAGACAATCCTAAGCAAAAAGAATAAAGCTGGAGACATCACACTACCTGACTTCAAACTACACCGCAAGTCTACATTAACCAAAACAGCATGGTGCTGCTACAAAAACAGAGATATAGACCAATGGAACAGAACAGAGGTCTCAGAAATCATGCCACACATCTACAACCATCTGATCTTTGACAAACCTGATGAAAACAAGCAATGGGGAAAGGATTCCCTATTTCACAAATGGTGTTGGGAAAACTGGCTAGCCATATGCAGAAAACTGAAACTTGACCCCTTCCTGACACCTTATACAAAAATTAACTCAAGATGGATTAAATACTTAAATGTAAAACCTAAAACCATAAAAACCCTAGAAGAAAACCTAGGCAATATCATTCAGGACATAGGCATGGGCAAAGACTTCATGACTAAAATACCAAAAGCAATGGCAACAAAAGCCAAAATTGACAAATGAGATCTAATTAAACTAAAACACATCTGCACAGCAAAAGAAATATCATCAGAGTGAACAGGCAACCTACAGAATGGGAGAAAATTTTCACAGTCTACCCATCTGACAAAGGGCTAATATCCAGAATCTATAAAGAACTTAAATTTGCAAAAACAATCAAATGACCCAATCAAAAAGTGGACAAAGGATATGAACAGATGCTTCTCAAAAGAAGACATGTATGCAGGCTATAAATAGATGAAAAAAGTTCATCATCACTGATCATTAAACATATGCAAATCAAAACCACAATGAGATATCATCTCGCATCAGTCAAAATGATGATCCTTCCTTTCAGCCAGATCCACCATCTTCCAGTAATTTGCCAAAATGATGAACACAAAGGGAAAGAGGAGAGGCACTTGATGCATGTTCTAGGCCTTTTAGAAAACATGGAGTTGTTCCTTTGGCCATGTATATGTGAATCTATAAGAAAAGGTGTTATTGTAGACATCTAGGGAATGGGTACTGTTCAAAAAGGAATGCCCCACAAATGTTATCATGGCAAAACTGGAAATGCCTACAATGTTACCCAGTATGCGGTTGGAATTGCTGTGAACAAACAAGTTAAGATTCTTGCCAAGAGAATTAATGTGTGTATTGAGCACACTAAGCACTCTAAGAGCCAAGACAGCTTCCTGAAACATGTGAAGGAAAATGATCAGAAATAGAAAGAAGCCAAAGAGAAAGGTACCTGGGTTCAACTGAAGCACCAGCCTGCTCCAACCAGAGAAACACACTTTGTGAGAACCAGTGGGAAGGAGGTTGTGCTGCTGGAACCTATTCCCTATGAATTCATGGCATAATAGGTGTTTAAAAAAATTAAAAACCTCTGGACTTAGAAAAAAAAAGAATGGTGATCATTAAAAAGCCAGGAAACAACAGATGCTGGAGAGGATATGGAAAATATGAATGCTTTTACATTGTTAATGGGAGTGTAAATTAGTTCAACCATTATGGAAGACAGTGTGGTGATTCCTCAAGGATCTAGAACCAGAAATACCATTTAATCCAGCAACCTCATTACTGGGTATATATTCAAAGAATTATAAATCATTCTACTAGAAAGACACATGCCCACATATGTTTATTGCATCACTGTTCACAATAGTAAAGACTTGGAATCAACTCAAATGCCCATCAATGACAGACTGGATAAAGAAAATGTGGCACATATACACTATGGAATACTATGCAGCCATAAAAAAGGATGAGTTTATGCCCTTTGCAGGAACATGGATTAAGCTGGAAACCATCATCCTCAGCAAACTAACACAGGAACAGAAAAGCAAACACTTCGCATTCTCACTCATAAGTGGGAGCTGAACAATGAGAACACATGGACACAGGGAGGGGAACATCACATACCAGGGCTTGTTGGGGAGCGAGGGGCTACAGGAGGTATAGCATGAGGAGAAATAACTAATGTAGATGACAGGTTGATGGGTGCAGCAAACCACCATGGCACGTGTATATCTATGTAACAAACCTGCATGTTCTGCACATGTATCCCAGAACTTAAAGTATAATTTTTTAAAAAAAGGATCATAAATAAATTGTATTTCTGTCTTAAAAAAAATACCTCTCACTGGCAAGAAATGATATCTCAGTGTGGTGTTGACTTGCATTTCTTTAACAATTGGTAATGTTGAGCTTTTTTTATATGCTTGTTGGCTGCATGAATGTCTTCTTTTTAGAAGTGTCTGTTCATGTTCTCTGAACACTTTTTAATGGGGTTAGACCTTGTCAGGTGGATAGATGACAAAATTTTTCTCCCATTCTGCAGGTTGTCTGTTCATTCTGATGATAATTTCTCTTGCTGTGCAGAGCTCTTTATTTTAGTTACATCCCATTTGTCACTTTTTGCTTTATTTGCAATTGTTTTTTGGCATTTTTGGCATGAAATCTTTGTCTGTGTCTATGCCTTGAATGGTATTGCCTAGATTTTCTTCTAGGGTTTTTATAGTTTTGGGTTTTATATTTAAGTCTTTAATCCATCTTCAGTTAATATTTGTATGTGGTGTAAGGAGTCCAGTTTCTGTATAAGGCTAGCCAGCTCTTCCAGCACCATTTATTAAACAGTGAATCCTTTTCCCATTGCTTGTTTTCGTCAGGTTTCTTAAAGATCAGATGTGTGTGTGTGTGTGTGTGTGTGCATGTGCATGCACATGCGTGTGTGTGTGTGTGTGCATGTGTGTGTGTTCTTATCTCTCAGTTCTCTGTTCTGTTCCATTGGTCTACATGTTTGGTTTTGTACCAGTACCATGCTGTTTTGGTGACTATAGCTTTATAGTATAGTTTGAAGTCAGGTAATGTGATGCCTCCAGGTTTGTTCTCTTTGCTTTGTCATGCTTTGGGTATGAGGGCTGTTTTTTGTTTTCATATAAATTTTAGGATATTTTTTTCCAGTTCTGTGAAGAATGATGGTGGTATTTTGATGCAAATTGCATTTTCACATTGATTCTACCCTTCCATGAGTGGGAGATGTGTTTCCATTTGTTTGTGTCATCTTATAATTTCTTTCAGCAGCATTTTGTAGTTTTCCTTGCAGAGGTCTTTCACCTCCTTGGTTAGAAATATTCCTAAGTATTTTATTTTATTTGTAGCTATTGTAAAAGATGTTGAGTTTTTAAATTTGATTCTCAGTTTGATCACTGTTGGTGTATACCAGTGCTAGTGATTTGTGTACATTGATTTGTGTATCCTGAAACTTTACTGAATTTATTTATCAGATTTAGGAGCTTTTTGGATGAGTCTTTAGGGTTTTCTAGGTATATGATCATATCATTGGCAAATAGCAACAGTTTAACTTCCTCTTTACCAATTTGGATGCTCTTTTTTTTTTGAGACGGAGTTTCGCTCTTGTTACCCAGGCTGGGAGTGCAATGGCATGATCTTGGCTCACCGCAACCTTTGCCTCCTGGGTTCAGGCAATTCTCCTGCCTCAGCCTCCTGAGTAGCTGGGATTACAGGCACGCGCCACCGTGCCCAGATAATTTTTTGTATTTTTAGTAGAGACGGGGTTTCACCATGTTGACCAGGATGGTCTTGATCTCTTGACCTCGTGATCCACCCGCCTCGGCCTCCCAAAGTGCTGGGATTACAGGCTTGAGCCACCACGCCCGGCCCTGGATGCTCTTTATTTCTTTCTCTTGTCTGATTGCTCTGGCTAGGATTTCCAGTACTATGTTTAATAGAAGTGGTAAAAGTGGGCATCCTTGACTTGTTCCAGTTCTCAGGGGAAATGCATTGAGTTCTCCCCCATTCAGCATAATGTTAGCTATATAGGACTGTTAAAGACGATTTGTATTACCTTAAAGTATGTTCTTTCTATGCTAATTTTGCTGATGGTTTTAATCATAAAGTGATGTTGGATTTTGTCCAATGCTTTTTCTGTGTCTATTGAGATGATCATGTAATTTTCTTTTAATTCTGTTTATATGTTGTATCACATGTATTGAGCTGCATATGTGAAGCCATTCCTGCATCCCTTGTATGAAACCCACTTGATTATTGTGGATTATCTTTTTGATGTGCTGTTGAGTACAGTTAGCTAGTATTTTGTTAAGGATTTTTGTATCTATGTTCATCAGGGATATTGGTGTGTAATTTTCTTTTTTTATGGCCTCTCCTCTATGGTTTTTATATTATAATGATACTGGTTTTATAGGATGATTTAAAGAAGATGCCCTCTTTCTCTATATTGTAGAATAGTGTCAATGTCGCTACCAACTCTTCTTTGAATGTCTGATAGAATTCAGTTGGGAAACTTTCTTGTCCTAGAATTTTTTGTTGGCAATTATTTTATTACTATTTCAATTTTGCTGCATGCTATTGGTCTGTTCAGAGTATTTATTTCTTTCTGGTTTAATATAGGAGGCTTGTATATTTCCAGGAATTTATCCATCTTCTCTAGGTTTTCTAGTTTGTGTGTGTAAAGGTGTTCACAGTAGCCTTGAATGATCTTTTGTATTTCTGTGGTATCAGTTGTAGTATCTCCTTTTTCATTTCTAATTGAGCTTATTTGGATCTTCTCTCTTCTTTTCTTGGTTAATTCTACTAATGGTCTATCAATTTTGTTTATCTTTTCAAAGAACCAGCTTTTTGCTTAATTTACCTCTTGTATTGTTTTTTGTTGTTGTTTCAATTTCATTTACTTCTGCTCTAATCTTTGTTGTTTATTTTCTTCTGTTGGGTTTTGGTTTGATTTGTTCCTGTTTCTCTAGTTCCTTGAGATATAACCCTAGATTGTCTATTTGTGCTGTTTCAGACTTTTTGATGTTGGCATTCAATGCTATGAACTTTCCTGTTAACATCGCTTTTGCTGCATCATAGAGGTTCTGATAGGTTGTGTCACTATTGTCATTCAGTTCAAAGAAATTTTTTAATTTCCATCTTGATTTTATTGTTGACCCAACAATCATTCAGGAGCAGGCTATTTAATTTTCACATATTTGCATGGTTTTGAGGGTTCCTTTTGGAGTTGATTTCCAGTTTTATTCCACTGTAGTCTGAGAAGTACTTGATATAATTTTGATCTTCTTAAATGTATTGAAACCTGTTTTGTGGTCTACCTTGGAGAATGTTCCATGTGCTGATGAATAGACCATATATTCTACAGTTGTTGAGCAGTAAGTTCTGTAAATATCTATTAAGTCCATTTGTTCTAGGGTATAGTTTAAGTCCATTGCTTCTTTGTTGACTTTCTGTCTTAATGGCCTGTCTAGTGCTATCAGTGGAGTATTGAAGTCTGCCACTATTATTGTGTTGCTGTCAATCTAATTTCTTTGGTCTAGTAGTAACTGTTTTATAAATTTGGGAGCTCCAGTGTTTTGTGCATATATATTTAGGATTGTGATACTTTCCTTTTGGACTAGTCCTTTTATCATTATATAATGTCCCTCTTTGTCTTTTTAAACTGTTGTTGCTTTAAAGTCAGTTTTGTCTGATATAAGAATAGCTACTCCTGATTGCCTTTCCATCTCTCCACCTTAGGTTTATGTAAGTCCTTATGTGTTAGGTTGGTCTTCTGAATACCACACAAACTTGGTTGGTGAATTCTTATCCATTCTGACATTCTGCCCCTAAGTGGAGCATTTAGGCCATTTACATTCAATGTTAGTATTGAGCTTTGAGGTGCTAGTCTATTTATTGTGCTATTTATTGCCTGAAGGTCTTGTTTTTTTAATTGTCTTAATGTTACAGAGGTCCTGTGTTATTTATGCTTTAAGGAGGTTCTTCTACTTTGGTGTATTTTGAAGATTTGTTTTAAGATTTAGAACTCCTTTTAGCTGTTCTTATAGTGTTGATTTGGCAGTGGTGAATTCTTTCAGCATTTGTTTGTCTGGAAAAGACTGTATCTTTCTTTCATTTATGAAGCTTACTTTCTCTGGATACAAAATTCTTGGCTAATAATTGTTTTGTTTAAGGATGTCCTAAAGATAGGACCCCAATCTCTTCTGGCTTGTAGGGTTTCTTCTGAGAAATCTGCTGTTAATCTGATAGATTTTCCTTTATAGGTTACTTGATGCTTTTTGCCTCACAGCTCTTAAGATTCTAATGACTGTGTGCCTAGGTGATGATCTTTTCATGATGAATTTCCTAGGTGTTCTTTGAGCTTCTTGTGTTTGGATGTCTAGATCTCTAGCAAAACCAGGGATGTTTTCCTCAATTATTTTTTCAAAAATATTTTCCAAACTTTTAGATTTCTCTTCTTTGAGAACACCGATTTTTCTTAGGTTTGGTTATTTAACATAATCCCAAACTTTTGGGGGGCTTTGTTCATTTTTTAAAATTATTTTTTATCTTTGTCAGATTGATTAATTGGATTAATTAAAAAGTCTTGTCTTGGAGTTCTGAAATTCTTTCTTCTACTTGGTTGATTATATTTCTGAGATTTTCCAGTGTATTTTGCATTTGTCTAAGTATGTCCTTCATTTCCAAAAGTTGTAATTGTTCTTTACTTATGCTATCTATTTCTCTGGATATTTTTCTGTCCGTATCATGTATCATTTTTTAAATTTATTTAAGTTGGTGTTCACTTTCTCTGGTGTCTCCTTTAGTAGCTTAATAATTGACCTTTTGAATTCTTTTTGTGGTAATTCAGATTTCTTCTTTGTTTGGATCCATTGCTATTGAGCTAGTGTGATCTCTTAGGGGTGTTAAAGAATCTTGTTTTCTTATATTACCAGAACCATTTTCCTGGTTCCTTCTCATTGAGTAGACTATGACAGAGGGAAGATCTAAAGCTCAAGAGCTGTTGTTCAGATTTTACTGTCTCATGGGTTATTTCCTTGATGTAGTATTATCTCCCTTTCTCCTAGGGATGGGTCTCCCACTTCAGGAAAAATCCTAAACAATGTAATCAAAAGGCGGGAGCAAACACTCTCTCTGTCCTTATACCATATGATATTGCTTCATTACATCAAAATATTTTAGTTTATTCTTTTTAACCAAACTCTTTTATACGACCCTCAAAATGCTGCCTCCAAGTATCAGAAGCATGTCAGGTAACTGGACAAGCTTGAGGACATGATGCTTTTTGCTATTTCATGCAGATCCCAGTTTTGATCTGTTACAATTTTCCTGTAGGCTGCAGAACACCCTTTAGCATTTATCATAGTGCAAGACTGCTGGCAACAAATCTCTCAGTTCTCCTTTTTATTTCTCTCTTAAGATATTTTTCTGGATATAGAATTCTGGGTTGATAATTTGTTGTTTTTTTTTTTTTAATGTCATTCCATTATGTTCTGGCCTTTGCTGTTTCTGATGAAAATTCAGAAATCATTCTTAATGTTTTTTTCCCCCCAGTTTATAACATGTCTTTTCTCCCCCTCTGTCTGTTTTCAAAAATATCTGTTTGGTGTTCTTCAGTTTACTATGGCCCCTTAGATATGCTTCTCTTTCTATTTGTGCTGCTTCTGTTTTGCTAAGCTTCTTGGATCTACAAGTAGATTTTTAAAATCAAATTCAGAAAAATGTTGCTATTGTTTCTTTCTTATTTGTTGTGTGTGATTTTCAGACAGAAATAAATTTATCCTTCTACAGCATCGTATCCTGAAGTATCTGGGCTTTACAATGCATCCCCTCTATGGGCTAGAATGTTGTTTGATCAAATCATTTAAGCATTCAGTACTTTCGTCTTCTCTTCTACAGGAGAGGAAATTAAAATCTTTAATAGGTCAATGCAATGGTGTTTATAAAAGACATAGAAGGTATAAGTAAATGGTGGGCATTCTTTTGTTTGAAGCATTTCTCCAAGAAGCCTTGCTCAAAATGCACATATAATAATTATCCTTTGTTTGTTAACATATCTTAAGACTCATTTGCTAAACTACCTGACAAACAGCAAAGCTCCAAATAAAAGTATATATTTTTTTGTTGGGTGTGAGGAATGAAGTGTACAGGAAAAGTTCCCAGTATGGGCCCCAGGGTTCTGGTAGAATTGGCAAAGGCAAGTGGACACAGATATTCCAGCCAGTACTGATCAACAGCCTGCCTTTCTTGACCAGTGGGCATGAGAACCAGTTCATTAATCCTTATTATCAAATTTGTATTGCACACAAGAGAATGGGCAGAAAATAGCAGTTTCAATATTGTAATATATTCAGCTGCAGCAAAACAAAAAGGTAGAACAGATGTACTGTCAGAATTAAAGTCTTCCAGTTCTCTCCACTCAATTGTTATTGGTTTAATCTGACAAATGTTTCCTTTAGGGCTTGGTCTTTGTCTATGCATAAATTCTAGCACCAAAAAAAAAGCAGTGTCATAACTGCAAGGGATAAACAAGGTTTCTAAATTACCTGTTTCATTCCTTTATGTTGCTTGGAATGCTAATGTCAGTCTGATAAAGGCTGGCTCATTGTGAGGAAACAAGTGTTTCTGTTGGTGCAGATGGCTCCTGAGTTGTTCCCTGAGAGATTATGTGTGATGGGCAGATAGAAATCAATGTTGGAAATGAGCAGGACTGAATGAGGTGTACTGGGAGGAGAGATGTACAGATTAGGGGGTAGTGATGACATATACTAGAAGGTAGGAGACAAGGATGCATGCTAAGTGAGAGAATGAGAACCCAGCCATAACATGAGTCTGCACGTTCATATGAGTGAATGAGTCCAAGAAGATGTTGGAATGCTACCCAAGGTATCTGCCAACATCTATTGGCATATAGTGTTCCTTTTAATTGGCAATGTGTCTCATGAATGGGAAGAGATTTTTGGTATGAACAGAAGGTCAGGAACCACTACAAGCACACTTAGGTTACTATAGTCAGTTAGGGTCTTTCTTCTTCAAGTTTTAAAATTCTACTCAGAATCAATCAGCAGGTCAGCAGTTACATTGACTATTACATCAATGCTTTATGTATAGACCTTTACAAATCTCAAGATTTCTCACATGAGAACAGAGATAAGCAAACCAAAGCCTCCAAAGAAAGAACATACCAATCAGGAGGAGAAATTTGTATTTTTGGTCCTTACAATAGCCAATCAAAATTTTACTCAGCCAATCTGATGGATGGTTGATGATGAGATGATATGCTGTTCAGGACAGCTGACAAATAACTCTCTTTGGTCAAAACCTAAGCAGGAAGTCTAGTTAAGAGTAAAATAATCTCAGCTGGGCATGTCTGTAATCCCAGCACTTCGAGAGGCTGAGGCAGGCAGATCACTTAAGGTTAGGAGTTTGAGACCAGACTGGCCAATATGGTGAAACCCCATCTCTACTAAAAATACGAAAATTAGCCGGACAGAGGTGTCACACACCTGTATAATCCCAGCTACTTGGGAGGCTGAGGCAGGAGAATCTCTTGAACCCAGAAGGTAGAGGTTGCAGTGAGCTGAGATCGCACCACTGCACTCCAGCCTGGGTGACAGTGTGAGACTCCATTTCAAAAAAAAAAAAAAAAAGTAAAATAATCTCCTGAAACAGACATAGCAGCAATCCTAGCTCTGTGCCATGCTGAGTGATCAAGACTGATCTAGTGAGCACATCTGCAGAGCATGGGGGTTGTCTGCCTGAAGCAGAAACTGAGGAACCTTTGGGAAGAAACTGCACCTTAGTGGAAAAAGTCCACGTCCACAGTCCAGTTCAAGGCTAGCATCAAGGGGGAAGGGCATTTCTGATGATAGCCAGGTTGCTCATACTGTGTCCTTCAGCCTAGTTCCCAGGACTCATGGGGAGAGGAGACTAAAAAAATGAGAGAAGTGAAGCATGACAAGTCTATGCAGGCAGTGGGGGCACAGGCAGCATAGATATGTGGTGTTGTGTGGCTGTGCGACAGAACTGGCCGCTCTGGACATGAAGCTTACCTTCCCTACCTGGAGTAACACCAGAGCACAGGACAGACATAGCTGGAGAGATGACTGGGGTTGAACTGTGGATGTGGTACAGATCCCCTTGGGCCTTCCAGAAGTGTGTTGGGAGATGTTTGAATGAATGAAGGTGTGGCATACCTAGTGGATACCTGATAATTCCTTGTCTGCTCACATTTCTTCCTTCAGGAGTGGTTCTTCCTCTATCTCTGATTGCTTATGGAGCTGCCAATCTCCCGCAGCCCCAGCAGCCCTCATATTCCACAGAGATAGGTATGTGACCAGGCTAACCAACAAGAGAATACCATTCTTACCAGAATCATGAGAGGTGCATATACTTGGGCATAAGACCCTAGCAGAGCCAATCAAAGGCCTTTTGTGGGGCTGAAATGATGGCTGCAAGGGGCCTCCATCTATGAAGCAATCTGTAAAGACCATTCTTCCTACCAATGGAGAGATCTGACACAAAATCACTACAGTTGCCAGGGAAACTGTGAGATGGATAAAATGAGGCTGATTTTGAGGACCTGGCTTCAGCCATATATACATGTGGTTCAAATCCTGAAGAGTTTAGTAACCTAACAGTGCAATTTCAAAATTTCTAAAATTCTTTTACATCTTGTTTAATCTTATGGATGAGTTACAATTGAGTAACTCCTGACTAACATAGAGGAAGGATCACTTGTTTCTGTTTTTCACTGTTTGAAATGGTGGATAGCTGTGACCTGTGGAAACACATATCTCAGAGAAAGAAAGCAGAACAAATCATCCCTTCCTCAGCCTCACACCTAATGTCTCCAATTGTTCTAGGGAAATTTTTCATATGTACATAAGTATTTGTCTGAAAATTCTTTTAAAATGTGACGGTTTGAAAGAATGATGACTGGTGAATCTCATGTGCCCAGGAATTCTTTCTTCAAGTACTCGTACCTCTCCTCTCTGGAATGGAGCCTTGTAGTAGGGGATTGGGGACCCTGATTTCCAACAGCCTGCAATGATCTCAGAGAATCCATTTACCCGAGAGATTAAGGGAATGGGACCAGGTGCAGTGGCTAATGCCTGTAATCCTAGCACATTGGGAGGCTGATGTAGGCAGATCATCTGAGGTCAGAAGTTTGAGACCAGTCTGGCAAGATGGTGAAACCCCATCTCTACTAAAAATATGAAAATTAGCCAGGTGTGGTGGCGCATGCCTGTAGTCCCAGCTACATGAGAGGCTGAGGCAGGAGAATTGCTTGAACCCAGGAAGTGGAGGTTGCAGTGAGCTGAGATTGTGCCACTGGACTCCTGTCTGGGTGACAGAGAAAGGCAAGAAAGAAAGAAAGAAAGAAAGAAAGAAAGAAAGAAAGAAAGAAAGAAAGAAAGAAAGGAAGGAAGGAAGGAAGGAAGGAAGGAAGGAAGGAAGGAAGGAAGGAAGGAAGGAAGGAAGAAATGGGAGCTGCCTTTTGGGGATAATGAGATTTCCCATCTGTATCCAGTTGGGGAGGAGTTGGGGAGAAGACAGTAGGGCTTTATCCTTATATCACTGTTTCATGTAGAACCTATGACTTTCATTAGGCCATTCAACGTCCACACATCCATGGAATATACGAGTACCTGCCCCAGGCCGACATTCTGCATGGCACACTATGGTGGGCAGATAGAACACTGCCTTTATGGAATTTATAGCCTAGATGGGGAAGATAGACAAGCAATTAATGATGAAATGTGGTATGTGTTATGAATGAGACAGTATAATGTATTAATCAACTCTTGGTAACAAGTGAGAGAATCCAAATTCAAACTAGCTTAAACAAAAAGAAGCTACTTACTGACTGCACAATAGCCTGGGTACAGATGTCTTCAGGTGTGGCTGGATCCAGCACACCAATGGTGTAATCCTGTCTCCCTCCACCCCCATCTCTATGTCTCTCTGGCCCCTGCGTTCTTCTACATCTGCTTCATTCTCAGGCAGGCTTTCTTGCTGGCAAAGATTGCCCTTGGCAATCTGGAAATACATTATTCTAAGTATAATAAGATCCTGAGATCTCATAAAAAAAAATCTTCTCTCTCTCAGTCTCCATAACGATCCGTCAATTATTCAGTCAGTCCATGCCCAGCTTGTCTGGTTTACAGGTGCAACCTGAGGCTGCACTGAGAATCTAGGAGGTGTATTCTTGAAGATTTGGGGGAAGTCCCTAAAGATATTATGCATACCTTATACCATGTGCTATGGGAACAGAACACATAACAGCAAATGTCCTGCTGTAGGGAATCAGGAGAGGCTTATTTAGAGGAAGCTGATGTGAAGATTGAGTAATAATTCTTTTTTCTTTTTCTTTCTTTTTTTTTTTTACCTTTTAGAGACAGACTTTCATTTGCTTCCCAGGCTGGAATGCAGTGGCACAATCATAGTTCACTGCAGCCTCAAACTCCTGGGCTCAAGTGATCCTCCTGCCTCAGCCTCTGGAGTAGCTGGCACTACAGGTGCACACTCCACCATGCCTGGCTCAATTCTGATAACAATAGCTAATATTTATTGAATGCTCGCTATGTGCCAGGCACTGTGCCAAGTGCTTCACATATATTAACTCACTTAATCTTCACCACAACCTCTGAAGTAAGAACCAGTATTTTGTCCATTTTAGAGAAAACAAAATTGAGGCACAGAGAAGTTAAAGAACATATTTAAAGCCCGACAGGTAGTAAATGAATAGGGTGTCGGGTAAAATAAGTGGGAGGAAAGAATGATCCAGATGAGAACTAGCAAGTGGACAGACCCGGAGGAATCACTGAGGAGCTGACACAGCCTAGACTGTGGGAGGACAAGGAACTGTGCAAATTGGGGATGTCAGCGAGCCCATTTCCCCACTGCCTTGACTGTACTTTCAGAGTATTGTTTTCAGAGACTTACATGCCCATGCAGTTCGCCAAGGATCTGGATGAGTAGCAGCATTGAATTCCCAGCTCATTTCCAGAAACGTGGCCCAATGCTCTGATCAAAAAGCATATCTTGATTAAAACTGGTCTTTTGAAAAAGCCTGCCGGGTGTGACCTATTAATCCCACGGTTTTGACGACATTGCAGTAATTGTGTTGTTGCTTGCTGCAGTTGGGTGACTCTGTTTGGCAAGTGGGCTAATTTTAGAGAGATCAGCCAACCTAATTTATCTGCTGTCTTTCCCTTGGTCCTGAAATCACTGGTACTCCAGTTGCTTGAGTTTTTTTGCTTGTTTTGCTTGTTCATTTTTTTCCTATTGGAGTGCTCTTCAGGGCATAGGTCAAACACCAGTGGCTACACTTCTGGATGTCTTTCACTTTAATAACAGGTCACCATCCCCACCGCGGGTGCTCTGGGACCCGAAATCTGGAACCATGCTGTGGAGAAACACGGTGTGCACGCGCCACTCCAGAGCCTAAGGACACGGGATCAGCAGTGCTGTATTTCTATTTGCAGAGACGTTTGGAGGGTAAGCATCTCCTAAAACCTGCGCTGAGCTGGGCACAGTGGCACACATCTGTGGTTCCAGTTCCTCAGGAGGCGGAGTGGGGAAATGCTTGAGCTCAGGAGTTTGATTATCATTAGGGTCAAGCCATCTGAAATCCCATTCTGAAGTATGATTGGGAAAGATAAAGGAGGAGATAACAATGGGTGAAAAGACCATATAGAGGCATTGTTGGATGCCATCCGGGTACAGTAACAACCATCTGACCACCTTCAGCCACCACATTGCTCTTTGAGTGCTCTTTGCCTTTGTTACATGAACAACTAAGATCTGCTTTAATCTTTACTTCCTTAAAGAGATCTCAACCAAAAGCTCATGACAATGCAGGATTTATATTAAGCATATTTAACAACCAATATGACACAGGCATCAACCAATCAAAACAGATGCTGAGTTATAAGCAATGGTTCAGTTGAACTGGTGCTCACCAACTGATCAATGAACTCTCAGCGCTGCTGGATGGGATCGTGTATTCTCTTTTGACCCAAGACACAGCATCTAATATCTATTGCAAGACAACGAGATATTCCTCTGGGCCAGTGGCTCTCAGCGGAGGCTGATTTTGCCTTCCAGGGGACGTTGGCGATGTCTGAAGACATTTTTGCTGGTGGGATCTGGTGGGTAGAGGCCAGGGATTCTGCTACTTATCCTACAAGTCTCAAGGCAACCACCTACAACAAAGAATTATCTGGCCCAAATTTTCCTAGTAGTGAACTCGAGAAGCTCTCCTCTTGGGAAACCCTTAGCATAAGCAATAGCTTCCCATGCTCTGAACCACAGCAAACCTTTGCCAGATGATCTTGATGGCAGGGTCCTATTGGCTTGTCATCTTGGGGGTGGGCCATGAGTTCACAATAAAAAGCCGTTTATAAATACCGCTGCTCCTGTGGCTTCTTTCCACATTAAACTCTATTAGAATAGCTAGACACTGATCTCCCCTCCCCTCCCCTCCCGTCCCCTCCCTTTCCCTCCCCTCCCTTCTTTTTTTTAATGGAGTCTCACTCTGTTGCCAGACTGGAGTACAGTGGTGTGATTTCGGCTCACTGCAACCTCCACCTCCTGGGTTCAAGCGATTCTCCTGCCTCAGCCTCCTGAGTAGCTGGGACTATAGGCGCCTGCAACCACACCCTCTAATTTTTGTATTTTCAGTAAAGACAGGGTTGTACCTTGTTGGCCAGGATGGCCTCCCTCTCTCAACCTTGTGATCTGCCTGCCTCAGCCTCCCGAACTGCTGGGATTACAGACATGGGCCACCATGCCCAGCCTCTAAATTCTGTATGAGCTACATGATGTGCAGTTTCCCCCACAGCCTAGGGCTTGTTCCCTGTTCTCCTAACAGTACATGTTATGTTCTTAATTTTAACTAAGTTCAATTCATAATTTTTTTATTTTATACACTCTGTTTTTAGTATTATCTAAAAAATACTTTCATAACCCAAAGACACAAACACTTTTCCTTTCTTTTCTTCTAAAAGATACACATTTGTAGGTTTTACATTTAAGTCTATGATCCACTTGAATTAATTTCTGTATATAGTGTGAGGTGTGGCTTGAATTTTTCTTTATTTTTTGCTTAAGGATATTCAGCTGATTTCAATTTTTTTAAATAATAAAGACACTATTATTTAAAAGAAGAACAAATATTTACTATACAAACTGTGAAAATTAGGATATGGCTGCCTCCTGTTGCAGGGAGAAGGCAGAAGTGGGTGGGCAGGGGAAAGGGAAGGGTTTTGAGAGCAACAAGGTCTCTTCAGTGGGGGCTCCACAGGCTAAGGAGAGGCGGGGCTGGGGCTGGCAGAGTGGTCAGCTGAAGCGGTGGGAAGTGCCCCGGTGGGCTCAGTGGCTCCTGTGGGGGTGAAACAGGGGTCAGTAGGGTGAAGGAGTCTGGAGGCTCAGGAGAAGGGGACAGGGCCCTGACTCTGAGCCGGGCTGCAGTCTGGGTGTGCTCAGAGGTGCATGGTCCCCACCCAGGGGCGGTTCCTTGGGGGATAGGAAGGCCCAAGCCACGGAGACATTGCTGCAGCTGCTCCTAGAGCTCCCGCGGTGGCCGCTGTGACTGGGCTCTGGACGTGCAGTAGGCTGGGCGGCTGGCTGAGGGAAGGCCGAATCTCTCCGAAGACACTGCTGCGGGAGAGCGGAGGATTCTCAGCGGCCCAGGCCTGGGCACAAAGACGGGGCCATCTCCTGTCGGCCTTGCCTCTCCAAGTCTCCTGATGGCCTAGAAGGGAGAAAGCCTGGGTGGCGGGCTCTGCTTCCTCCGCTTTACGTCCGGGGCCTCGAACCACAGTGGCTCGGTGAATTTCCTTTTTCCCTTGTTGCACTGGCTGAGGGCCTTGAGCTCGGTCTCCCTGGCACAGGGATCTGGGCGCTCTGGGGCAGCTGAGGCTTGTCGAGGCTCCCCTCTGTGCTCCGGCGGGGCGATTTTCACAGTCACCAGGCTGGGGAAGGGCCACGGGTGCCGGGCGTGCCAAAGCCGCCACTTCACGTAGGCCTGGCCAATGTCGGAAGAGCCCGGCACCATGAAGCTCTGGAGCGATGACCTCGTGGAAAAGTACCTCCAGAGGCGGGCATCGTCCCAGCCTGGAGGAGCCTTGGGGAGGGGCCGGGTGCGGACCCAGCGCGGCCTGTGGACATAGACGACTTTGTAGCAGTCCTGGACCTGGGAGCGTCGGAAGGGTCTGGAGCGCAGGGCCCGGGGCTTCTGGGCTCGGGGCGGCAGCCTGGCCGAGGGCCAGCCCAGGAACCGGCTCAGACAGCTGCCCATGACAGCAGTGTAGCGGTCGGGACCTTTCCTTAGAAATTCGGCTTCCACAAGTTTCCGAATTCTGCGGCCGGTGCCAAGTGTGCAGAACTTGGTGACCCTGACCGTTGGTCTCGGGACGCCAGAAAGCGCACAGAGCATTACGTGCTGGCACCCGCTGGCCATAGGGTCTAGCATGAGCCAGGTGGGTACCTCAGAACTCAGGATCCTGTTTGGTCCCCTGTAGCTGTAAAAGCAAAGGTTTGCTTGGGCCATTGTCAGCCCTGTCGCTTTCAGCTCTGACAATCTTCTCTTTAAATATGATTTCCACTATATTAGTCTGCTCAGGCTTCCATAACACAATACCACAGACTGGAGGGCTTTAAACGGCAGACAGTTACTATGTCATAATTGTGGAGAATAAAAGTCTAAGATCAGCATGCCTACAGGTTTGGTTTTTTGAGGCCTCATTCTCTGACTTGCAGACAGCTGTCTTCTTCTTGTGTCCTCACGTGGTCTGTGGGTAAGCATTCCTGGTGTCTGTCTTTGTATGTCCTAATCTCTTCTCATAAGGAGTCAGATTGGATTAAGGCCCACCCTAATGACCTCATTTTAACTTGTCTTTTTTTTTTTTTTTTAGATGAAGTCTCTCTCTGTTGCCCAGGCTGGAGCGCAGTGGTGCAATCTCGGCTCACTGCAACCTCCACCTCCTGGGTTCAAGTGATTCTCCTGCCTCAGCCTCCTGAGTAGCTGGGACTACAGGTGTGTGTCACCATGCCCAGCTAATTTTTTGTATTTTTAGTAGAGACGGGGTTTCACGGTGTTAGCCAGGATGGTCTGGATCTCCTGACCTCGTGATCCAGTGCTGGGATTACAGGCGTGAGCCACCATGCCCAGCCAACTTGTCTCTCTTTAAATGTCCCATTCTCAAATACAGTTACATTCAGAGACATTGGGGATTAGGACTTCAAGATATGATTTTGATAATGCAGTGCAGCCCACAACAGTAAGTTCTAGAATGTTCTCATGTGCTTTATAAATTTAAATGTCAATGGATATAACATTCATATCTTAAAAAACATTGCAAAGGTGTGGGAAATTAAATACTTGTTTCACGGCATACAAAAAAACTTCCGAACACTAAAGAAACCCATGCCTTTGACCTTCAAATTGGAAAGACAGTTAAACTGGGAAGGTGAGTGAGGAAGCATCCTCTTGGTGATGATGGCGACCCAAGCTCAGGTTAAAGGTCACCATCAGGGCTCCAGGGCAAGCTGCCTGTGCCTAAATCTCTAGCTAAATAGGCGAACCTAAAGACATTTGTTGGAATATGTGATGTGAAAGGAAAAAAACGCTGAAGGGAATCAGGGCCACTTGGGGAGAAAAACAATTTGTTGGACTGTCTCACACTTATTTTAATATAGTTAATCCTGGAACAATGTGGGGGTTAGGGGGTCCCACCTCCTCGTACAGTCGAAAATTCATGTATGATCCCTTAAAACTTAACTGCTAAGATCATGCTGTTGACCAGAAGCCTTACTGATGACACAAACAGTTGGTTAATACATATTTTGTATGTTATCTGTATTTTAGGGTGTATTTTTACAATAGAGTAAGCTAAAGGACAAAAGGTCATTAAGAAAATCACAAGGAACAGAAAATACATTTACTAGTATTTAAGTGAAAGTGGATCATTATCAAGGTCATCATCCTCGCCTTCATGTTGAGTAGGCCGAGGAGGAGAAAGAAGAGGAGGGGTTGATCTTGTTCTCTCTGGGCTGGCAGAGGCTGAAGAAATGGAGGAGGTGGCAGGGGAGGCAGGAGAGGCAGGCACCCTTGGTGTAACTTTTATATTTAAAAATCCATGTACGAGTGGACATGCCCAGTTCAATCCTGTATTATTCAAGGATCAGCTGTATTTTTATTTTCAACTACTTGTGGGGAGGACAGGCTATTATCCCCTTTTCAGAGCTTGTTACCCTGGTTACCTTGTTACCTAGTGCCAGTGGCCTAAAAATCTTGTCAATAGTTGGATGCCAGGCCTGAGCCCTTTCCTAACAAACCACAAGGGACAGCAGGAGTTGAGGGTGGAGGAATGGATATTCCTTGGCTTGTATAAATTTGTTTGAGATGATAAGGCTGAAGAATTTTATGTTTTGGTAAAATTCTGATTTTTTAATAACATCTAATGCACTTATTGTAAATTTTCAATGTAGAAAATCGAGATAAGTATACAAAAGAATTACAACTCCCTGTAGGGACATTTGTATGTTTCTGCCCTGATTATATATACTACATATATGTATAAATATAATGTGGGCTTATATTTGTGGATATGTACATATATGAGTATGCATATATAAAAATTGGAAGTATATTACAGACAAAATATTTTACCCTATTCTCATAATATATTCTGAGTACCTTCCACAATTTTAAATACTACTTGAAAACATATTTAATGGCTGTTTAATATTCCATTCTGTGAAGGTGGTAGGGAGACAGGAGCATAGGAGAGCCGGGGTGACAGCATTTTCAAATCAACTCTTAAAACTAGCAAGGCACATTCCTTGCCAGTCACAACCGATGGTCATAAGATGTTTACAACTAAGGAAACTGCTTAATAATGCCCGCGAGGACAAACTCCTACGACAACGAAATGCCCAGATGTCCTAATATCACATAACAAAATATGCTCTTAAAATAATTACAGTCATGCTTTGATGTACTTACGCACAAAAATACCAAAGATAACTTTTTAAAAATCAACAAATTACTAAAATGTGTCACACTGTCAGGCCATCTACAGGTAGACAGAACTCAGCTTTTACATAGGTAAAACCTCTGTATAAGAAGAGTTTAAAACAAAGACACTTTCTGAGGATGTCCTATTCTGTAGCTGAGTAGCCTTCAACTAGCTGCCTCTTCTCACAGCACTCTGTGACTTGTCCAATAACCCTCTCCTGGGGTTGGATCAGGACCACTTTTCCGGCAACAAATGCATCTTGATGTATTTAACCAACCCTTTATTTGTGGGTATCTGAAATTTCCTCTTTTGCTATGACAAGTGACCCCACGGTAGACAAACAGGTATCTAAACCTTTGTGAGCATCTCTCATCATTTTCCTATAGCTGCTGTGATGGTCAATATTGTCAACTTGATTGGGTTAAAGGGTGCTTAGATCGCTGGTAAAGTATTGTTTCTAGGTGTGTCTGTGAGGGTGTTGCCAGGAGAGATTAACACCCGAGTCAGTGGAAAGGGAGAGGAAGACCCACCCTCAATCTGGGTGTGCACCATCCAATCAGCTGCCACTGCAACTAGAACGAAAGCAGACAGAAGGTGGGATAAGCTGGCTTGCTGAATCTTCCGGCCCTCATCTTTCTCCTGTGCTGGATGCTTCCTGCCCTCAAACGTCAGACTCCATGTCCTTCAACCTTTGGACTCTTGGACTTACTCCAGTGGTTTACCAGGGGCTCTTGGGCCTTCAGCCATGGCTTCCCCATTTTTGAGACTTTGGGACTCAGACTGAGCCACTACTGGCTTCCTGGCTCCTCAGCTTGCAGATGGCTTATCAGCCTATCACGGGACTTCACCTTGTGATAGCGAGAGTTAATTCTCCTTAATAAACTTCCTTTCATATGTACATATATCCTATTAGCTCTCTCCATCTAGAGAACCCTAAAAGATGTATATTGTGAGGAAGTCCCATTCTCTTTTTTGTTTTTTTGAGACAGAGCCTTGCTCTGTCATCCAGGCTGGAGTGCAGTGACACGATCTCGGCTCACAGCAACCTCTGCCTCCCAGGTTCAAGCAATTCTCCTGCCTCAGTCTCCCAAGTAGCTGGGATTATAGGTACCCACCAACTCGCTTGGCCAATTTTGGTATTTTTAGTAGAGATGTGGTTTCACCATGTTGACCAGGCTGGTCTCAATCTTCTGACCTCATCATGCACCCGCCTTGGCCTCCCTAAGTGCTGGGATTACAGGTATGAGCCACCACGGAAGTCCCCTTCTCTTGAGAGTAGGCACATCATTTATGCTGGAGAGAAAGCACTTTCAACCATCCCACAGGCATGCATGCAGCTGGTTTCAAAGGTCTCGTGAGCTTTTGGCAGTATCAAATTTTATTCTGTACTAAATGACCAGTAGTCAAATCCTCTAAGCCCAACGGCTGCACTTTTAAAAATCCAAGTGTTTGTCAGGCATTGCTGTGTCTTTTCTGCAATCTTCTGGGGCACTCTTTTCTCAAGTTACTGCTAATTCTTCCTCTCTGAAGCAGGGTAGAATGTTCCTAGCATGGAAAAGCTGTGTGAATCAGTACTCTTGGACATAAGTGACAGGAACCAAAGAAGAAGTGACTTTAGCAAAAACCAAACACCTAACTGGCTTGTATTTCCAGCAGGGGGTGCCCCAGTGAGCACTGGAATAGGGATTGAGGGCTATTAATTCTCACTTTGGTGCTCTTCTTTGATTTCTCTGTCTGTGTCCACTTTATTCTCTCAGACTGGCTTATTCCATGAAGCCAGAACCGGGGACACTGGCAGCACCTTGCCAATGTCTGCCCAGCTCTGTCCACAGGAAGCAGAGACTTCTCCCTTATTCCAGTTCTGAAAGTCCTTGGCAATGAAGGCTTTTGTCCACCCTGAGGGCCCTCCCTACAGCCAGAGGATGATCAGCCAGGGATTTTCACCCGCAACAAAATTTCTATGCTGGAAGATGGGACTTTCTGAGATGGAAGTTCCTCTTGAAGTCACACTGGCAGGGAAATTCAAGAGCAGAATTTCCCAGAAGAGAAAATAGTACTAGCTCCAGGAGAATGGTTGGGAGCTACCTGGTCAACATTAATGTCCCCCAAAGAACACAGTGACAGTTGTGTTCCTTAACTCCCCACTTAGTCCCCTAGAAAGCTGGGATGGTGAAGTTTTACCATTCAATCCTTGCGGGGTTAACTACAGACAGCTGTTCCCTGCAAAGGCATCTACTTGTTCATTGTGAAGGATGAAGAATATCCCTTTATGGCAAAAAAGGGAAGCTCCCATCTTAGCATTTCATGTGACCCCACAAATCAGTCTAGTGGCATGCATGATAACCATATTCACTGGGCATTTGCTATGGGCCAGACATGGCACTAAATGTTTTCTGTGAATATTGTCATTTATATACATCATAGGAACTATTAGTTCTGTCTTACAAAGGAGCAAACTGAACCTTAAAGAAAGGTGAAGTAATTGCCTAAGTATATGTGGCTCAGAAATTGCAAGGCCAGGATTTGAACTCATGTTCTCCAACTCCAGAGCCCACATGCTTAACCTATATAATACTGCCTTAAATTAACTCCAGAAAATGGAGGGGTCTATTTGCTTAATCTTCTTAATAAGTATTTTTGATTGAGCACTTTCTATACATAGACCTGTACCAGGTGCTTTATACACATATGTACATTTGTTTATTTAATAGGGTTTTTAAGAGTAGTTTTAGGTTTACAAAAATATTGAGCAGAAAGCACATAAAGTTTCCACATACTCCCTCATCACAGACCTTCCCCACCACTTTCTCCTGTTATAGGAACATTTTGCATTAGTGAGGCGTATTTATTACAATTGATGGTTAATAATGATACATTATTTTTTATTTTACTTTTTTTTTGAGATGGAGTTTCACTCTTGTCACCTGGGCTGGAGTGCAATGACACGATCTTGGCTCACTGCAACCTCCACCTCCCTGGTTCAAGTGATTCTCCTGCTTTAGCCTCCTGAGTAGCTGGGATTACACCCACCACACCTGGCTAATTTTCGAATTTTAGTGAGATGGGGTTTCGCCATGTTGGCCAGGCTGCTCTTGAACTCCTGACCTCAGGTGATCTGCCCACCTTAGCCTCCCAAAGTGCTGAGATTACAGGCACCAGCCAGCTTGCCTGGCCAACACTGACACGTTATTATTAGCTAAATTTCAGAGTTGATATTAAGGTTTATTTTTTGTATTGTATGTACTATGGATTTTGACAAATGCTGGATGACATGTATCCACCATTACAGTATCATACAGAAGTTGTACTGCCCTAAAAATCCCCTGTGCCTTCCCTATTTACCCTTCCCCTCACAAGCCCCTAGCATTTACTGATCTTTTTATTGTCTCCACAGTTTTGCCTTTTCTAGAACACCATATAGTTGAAATCCTATAGTACATAGCTTTTTCAGATTGGCTCATTTATCTTAGGAACATGTATGTTTTCTCCATGTCCTTTCCTGGCCCAATACATTATATGGATATACCACAGTTTGTTCATTTACCTATTGAAGGACATTTTGGTTGCTTCCAAGTTTTGGCAATTAGGAACAAAACTGCTATAAATATCGCTATACAGGTTTTTGTGTGGAGATACATTTACAACTCGTTTGGGTAAATACCCAGGATCCTGACTTCTGGATACTATGTTTAATTTTGTAAAAAACATTGTCTTCCAAAGTGGCTGTACTGTTTCACATCCTCACTGGTAATGAATGAGAGTTTCTGTTGCTTCACATCCTCATCCACATTTGGTGCTGTCAATGTTTTGGATTTTAGCTATTTAATAGCTGAAATATAGTAGTATCTCATTGCTTTAATCTGCAATTTCTCCAACAGCATATGATGCTAAATATTTTTCCATATTTTATGTTATATGTGTATTATTTTTGGTGAGGCATCTATTCAGATCTTTTGACTATTTTTATTTTATTTATTCATTTATTCATTTTTGAGACAGCATTCTATTCTTGTTACCCAGGCTGGAGTGCAATGGTATGATCTCGGCTCATTGCAACCTCCACCTTCCAGTTCAAGTGATTCTCCTGCATCAGTCTCCCGAGTAGCTGAGATTGTAGGTGCCCACTGCCATGCCCAACTAATTTTGGTATTTTTAGTAGATATAGGGTTTCACCATGTTGGCCAGGCTGATCTCGAACTCCTGACTTCAGGTGATCCACCTGCATCAGCCTCCCAAAATGTTAGGATTACAGGCGTTAGCCACTGCACCCAGACCTATTTTTAAATTGAGGCGTTTTCTTATTACTCAGTTTTAAGAGTCCTTTGTGCACTTTGGTTACCAGTCCTTTATCGGATATGTATTTTGCAAAGATTTTCTCCCAGCCTGTGGCTTGTCTTTTCATTCTTTTGACATTGTTTTTGCAGAGCGGAAGGTTTTAATTTTAATGAAGGCCAACTTATCAATCATTTCTTTCATAGATAACGCTTTTGGTGATGTACCTAAAAAGCCATTGCTAGATTTTCTCCTATGCTATCTTCTAAGCATTTTATGGCTTTGTGTTTTACACTCAGGCCTATGATCTGCTTTGAGTTAATTGTTGTGTAAGATGTTAAAGCCTGTCTAGATTCACTTTTTGCATGTAGCTGTTCAGTTGTTCCAGGACCATTTGTTGAGGACACTATCTTCTATTGACTTGTCTTAGCCACTTTTTCAAAGATCAGCTATTTGTGTGGGTCTATCCCATGGTTTGGATGTTTGTGTCTTCCAAACCTCATGTTGAACTTTGATCCCCAATGTTGAAGGTGGGACCTAATGGGAGTTATTTGGGTCATGGGGGAGGATCCTTCATGAAATGTCCTTCCTGGGGGTAGGTGGGATGGGGAGATGAATTTTTGCTCTATTAGGTCCCTCCAGAGCTGGTTATTTAAAAGAGCCTGGCACTTCTCCCCTCTCCCTCTTGCCTACACTCTTGCCATGTGATCTCTGCACACACTCACACTCCCTTTCATCTTCCGCCGTGAGTGGAAGCAGCCTGAGGCCCTCTCCACATGCAGATGACCAATCTTGAACTTTCCAGGCATTAGAATTGTGAGCCAAATAAACCTTTATTTCCTTTATAAATTACCCAGACTCAAGTATTCCTTTCTAGCAACATAAAACAAACTAAGTCTATTTCCGAGCTCTATATTCTGTTCATCTTTATATGTAGTTTTCATCCTTTCGATAAAGTTCATATGTATCCAACAGGTAGTAAAAATCTTATTTTGAAAATGAGGAAACTGAGGCACAGAGTGGACAAGCCCACTCTCCCCAGGCCAGCAGCTCGTAGGAAGTACAGTTAGAATTGAAACCCACATCTGTCTGGCTCTGATTCTGTGCACTTTCTGTGCCCCATGGTGCCTAATGGTCCTAGAAAGGGATTTAGTATGTCAACCTTAACCTTAGATGCTGCTCTCTACGGCCTGAATTCTAGCATCTCCTCTTCTTAATGGTCGCTGGACTCTTGGCCAGCTGCTCTTTGATTGTAATCAAGGCTGCCTGTCACTCCTGGTTCCACTGAACCTGTAATATGAGTCCTGATCTGCCTAAAAACTGACTTTGCTTAAAACATTCAGCCCATTTCATCAGCATCCTCTAATTTTTTTGCTGAAATCTTGTGCATAACTATTTTTTCCGTGGTTCACACTGAATCCATTTTGCTGATAAGTCACTTGCTCATGGGCCTCGTCTTATGGTTTTTTCGAAGACAGGACCTTGCTGAGTGGGATTGCTAAACTGAGCACAGTGCTAAAAATCTCCTGGGTTAAATTTCACCCATACTCCCATCAGGGCCTGGAGCACTTGCTTTCAGAATTTACAAACATGAACTTCATGTTGGCGCTCTGTGTTGCCAAGGAGAGCATCTCTACAATCTATGAAATTCTGTTTTACTGCCAGAAGTCAGCAAACGGGAAAAGAAAGACAGACAGAAAGAGAAAATTCCACAATCATATTTCAAATACCAAGCACTAGTTTTTTTTGGTAGGAATATAAGATTTAAAAGCTCCAAACAGAAGTGAAACAGTTTGCAGAAGCTCTCACAGCAAATGAACTGGCAGAGTTCAGATTCAAATCCTGATGTGGTGCCAAGGGCAAAGCAGGTGGTCTTTAAACCCACCAGGCTTCTCTCTGTGAGAAGGGGACATGCTTACTGTAGCCTCACAGGCAGAGTAGGCTGCGGGGGATCTGGGAGATCTCCTTCTGTGAGTGAAGGGCTTCATTTCACCACTGTGCAACTGAACTAAGATTCATTGTTTTATTTACTTATTTATTGAGACAGAGTCACCAGGCTGGAGTGCAGTGGCGCAATCTCAGCTCACTGCAAACTCCGCCTCCCGGATTCAAGCAATTCTCCTGCCTCAGTCTCCTGAGTAGATAGGAATATAGGTTCACGCCACCATGCCCAGCTAATTTTTGTATTTTTAATAGAGATGGGGTTTCACCATGTTGGCCAGGATGGTCTTGATCTCTTGACCTTGTGATCTGCCTGCCTTGGCCTCCCAAAGTGCTGGGATTACAGGCATGAGCAACCGCACCCAGCCAGATTTGTTGTTTTAAAACAAAGCATATATGGTGGTTTATTACAATGTCAAGCACTTTTCAAAGCACATTAGGAAGCTGGGCAGGGTGGTGCTCACCTATATTTCCAGCTACTGGGGAGGCTAAAGTGGGGGACGGGATCACTTGAGCCTAGGAGTTCAAGGCTACAGTGAGTTATGATGTTGCCACTGCACTCCAACCTGGTGACAGATTGAGACCCAGTCGCTAAAGAAAACAAACAAACAAGCAAAAACAACTATGCATTTTACAACTGCTAAGCCATCTGAATGTGTTCACTAAAATTTTTCTAGGGCTGGGCATAGAGGCTTATCCCTGTAGTCCCACCTGCTAGGGGAGGTTGAGGCAAAGTGATAGCTAGACAGCTGGTATTTGAGGCCAGCCTATGCAATATAATAGTAACTACTACTACTACTCTCTCTCTCTACATACACACACACACACACACACACACACACACACACACACACACTAGGTGTGATGACACAAGCCCGTAGTTCCATCTACTTGGGAGGCCGAGGCGGAAGATGGCTTCAGCCTGGGAATTTGAAGTTACAGTGAGCTATGATTGCTGCGCCACTGCATTCCCGCCTGGGTGATGGAATGAGACTACTGTCTCTAAAAAACAAAAACACGACAACAGCAACAACAACAAAACACTTTTTCTGACGCTAGCACCATGCAGTTATATACTTTATAAATTGCTGGTCTAATTCCAAGCGAGTGTAACATCCAGCAGCTGACATTTGAGAAGGACCTGTAGAAAGGATTAGAAGGCCATGGAAACCGTCCACTATTTTTCTGTTTTACTACAAGATGGAGGAAGGAGGGCAGTATTAATTTATGCCCTGCTTACCTATCCCAAGTCCCAGACCACTGGATCTTTAAAGATTATGATTCTTGCTTGGTTTTCGGTGCAAAGGGAGACAAGGAGGGAGCTTAAGAGGTGAGCACGGTGTGATTCAGGACTGAAGTTTCTGCCACCTCCTGGAGGGTAACTGCAAAAGTAAGCCGCTTTGACTGTCCGTTTGTGCATTTGCCACTGCCAAGGGGCACAGGTAGATTCAAGCTTTGGGGCTCTTCTGACAACTGGCAAGGATCAGGGAGGGCAAGGGAATAGCAATAAAATAATCCAATAACAAAGACATGAAGATTTACAATAATTTTTAGGCCGCTGCAGTGTTTCAGGCCTGAAATCCTGAAGGAGGCCCAGGCAGGAGGATCGCTTGAGGCCAGGATTTCCAGGTTGCAGTGAACTGCGCTCCAGTCTGGGTCACAGAGCAAGATCCTGTCTCTAAAAAGAAAAGGAAACAATTTAAACCCTTTAAGTGCATACTAAATCTTTTATTTTGGAGAAGGAAAACTGGTCTCAAGCTCCGTGTGAGCTCCCTGGGGCCCGCAGGGACAGGGTTGGCACGGCAGGGCCTGCGGCACCAATTCTGGCCCGGGCGCTGTGAGAGCTGCAGGAGACCACAGGATGCTGGGGTGCGGTGGGCTCGGATTGGTGGAGAAACTGCCAAACGCCGGCAGGGCGGCTGCAAAGGCGAGCGGAGGCGCAGCCCGCCAGCCAGCCAGCCCCGGGAACCCCAGGTTGGGGAGCCGAGCGCGCGAAGACTCAGAGGTCCCGCCCACCAAAGGCGCGTAGGTCCCGGCCACCGCCTCTGGGCTGGCAGCCGCCGCCGCGCCGAGTTCCCATTGGTGCCCGGCTCTGACGCGAACCAGCGGGGCCGGGGCTGCCTGGCCCGGGGGCGGGCGCGGGGCGCCAGGCGGGAGGGCGGGGGCCGGGCTCTTGGCTGATGAAACCTGGCGCCGGATCCCGCCCGCTCTCGGCGCCCATTCAGTCCGCGCGGGCAGGTGTGAGCGGCGAGTCAGCTGCCTGGCAGGCGCGTACGCGGCCGTCGGCTCCAGCTCACCGCAGTCTTCACTCCTCTCCCCGCGCGCCGCGCCCCCGCCCCGCCCCGTCTCTGCGGCCGAGCGTCCGTTGGTCCTTGAGCGCGTCCGACCGTCCGTCCGTCCGTCCTCCGCCCGCGGTCCTGCCCGAGTCCCGCCGCCGCCGACTCGGTAAGTGTCCGGCCCCCGCCAACGCTGGGGCAGCTCCTTGGGCCCGGGTCACCTCGGAGGGGGCCCTGGCGCCGCGTGGGGCCGCGGGAGGGCGGCGCGGGAGTGGCCAGGGCCCCCGCGCCGGGGACGCTGCCATCCTCCGGGGAGGGCAGGGCCAAGACCAGAGCCGGGCAGGCCCCGGGGTGGGCGCGCGGGGCCGGTGCCCATGCAGCTGCCTCCTCCACGGAGTCCATTTTGGCTCCCTGAAGCCGCGGCGTGGTGCATGATGCAACACCAAGTGAGTAAGCGTGGGCGACCTGGCGATGCCCGCCCCGCCGTGGTGTCCGGGGACCCGCGCTCCGCGACGCACGGGGTGGTCGGGGTGGGTAGGCGGGCAGCTGGCGAGGGGGCCGGCCCGGGAGGCATCCGGAGCCCGCTAGCGGCAAGACCTTCCCTTACATGGCGCGGTGCATGGCACCCCGCCCCGCCACGAGGTCCGGGGATGTGTCATCAGCCGTGGGTGGGACCCTGCCCGCTGCCCGGAGGGTGGTCCCGCAGTAGGTGGCCAGTCCGGGGAGTGTGCTGCCACCCCTGCGCGGTGGTCGCCCTGACTTAGGGCACCCAGCCCTCCGCTTTTCGATAGACCCCAGGACGCGCCGCCGCCTGCACTTCTCGTCAGGGTCCCCAAGATTGCTTCTAGGAAGTCTCCCCTAGGTGGGCTTCCTTGTGACCCAGTGTGACCTTTTCTGAAATGTCAGGGTTCCTCAAGCCCTCCATGTGGTCTGGAGTGAGAGGAAGTTCTTCCACCTTTTTCAGAAAGGCACCCTATTCTCAGGGTGTTCCTTTCTGCGTAGTAGAAAACTTCCTGGGCACGGGCAGGTCAGTCATTGTGAAACCTGCGTGTTCACAGAGCGGCAGCTGCGCTGTAGTACTGCAAAAGCCTTCTTGTTCAGCTCCTGACTCTTTCTAGGGGATGCGGGAACCAGATAGCAGTTGTGTTTGACCTGTGTGACTAGGATAGTCAGACATGTGCCTTGAGGGAAAAAAAAACAAAATCCTACGTTTCCCAGTCCTTACGTCATTGCCGCCATGCCCTCATGTGTTGGGTTTTACTCTAGACATAGTTACCAGATGGTTGGGGTTGCAATCCCGGGTGTATCTCCCTAAAAAATGTTTCTTTTAACTTACATTCGACTAGTAGAATTGTGTATGTTGGCCTCTGGCTGAATGCCTTAATTGTATTTAATTCGAATTATAATTTATTTGGTATTTATAAGATTTCTTGTCCTTTATGTTTGGTGCAGATAATAGGAAACTATGATACATTTATTCCTCTGATATTTTTAGTTGGTCTCAGTGGAAATTAACATGATTTTTATATGAACACACCCTCCTGTTATTAAAAAATAAGATCTTATTTAAGTCACATGAACAGAATGGAAAGTTAGGGGAAAGGTCAACAATAGATTAAAATGGTTTTTAAAATAGGTTTAGCATATTAAAATCATGTTTAATTATTATAGAGGTAAAGTTCAAAGGATGTCAAAGGAGTTTTGAGTAAAGAGGACAGGGCTTAAAAAGTAGATCGGAAATGTACTCCCTTGTCTGGGTCTGGATTTTAGAGCCACGTGCTCCTGTGCATATGATCATTTGCTTTAGGTGAAAAAAAAAAGGCTTGAAAGACAAAATTGTTGACTTCAAGGAGTTTAAATTTTCTATTTGGTAGAAGAATTCATTCTTTGATGGAATTAAATACATGTTGATGGATTATTCTAGTCTGTAGTTTCTTTTAAGCATAGTCCTTACAAATAGGTAATTATGTTGGAGGGCACAGAATTATGTCCAATTAAATTAATCCTTTCTCATTATCAACCATGTATTTGGAGTGATTGCTGTTAATCCTAGGGACAAATTTGAAATGTGAGTAAGTGCATCCTTGTTATGGAGAGAAATATTTCTTTCCTCTAACTGTGGAGATACTTGGGTCTCGGGGTTATCTCTCCCAGAGGCATCTCAGAGGTGCCTGTCACTCCACCTGGCTCTCCTCATTCCAAGCGAGACCTTCCAATGGGATGCTGGTGTTATCTGTATAGTTGCCCCCTGTAGACCCAGATAGATTTTAAAGGCAGATCCATTGGGGTTGGCGAGTGGATTCATGTGAGGGTAAGAAAGGGTCAAACATGACTGCAAGCACTGAGGAGGTGCTGTATTAATGAGAGGGGAAGGCTGAGCAAAGAACATGTTGGATGAAAGAGGGACTTTTTGAAAGTCACAACTGAGCTTTTTAGAACTCTCATCCCCAGGGTCAGGCTGGAAGACTTATCCTCTTGGGGCCCCTCTCAGGTGCCTGCCTGTGTGTTTATTGGCTCCTCCCGCCAAACCTGGGGGTTTCTTCAGTCTTTGTCTCCTTGTTGCCCATGGCCTCCCTTTGCTCCCCTGCCACCCTCCAGTGGGCTGCCTAGCGCTGGGCTTGTCCTGTGAGATGGGGACCCTCTAAACATGGAGAAAGGTCCTGGGGTGTTTCTGGATCTTCAGGACATCTGCCTCTCCTCGGGTTTCCCAGGCCTCAGGTGAGGGGGCATCAGATCCCTGGCCAACCTGCTATCCACCCCAGGGTTTAGACCTCTCCTCCAGTGAGGGAACAGAGTAGTAGCTTCATTTGTGGCCGATTATCTGCCTTGTGATAAACTTTAGTGGCCTCTCTGTTTCTCCATAATCTGCCTCCTCCCCCACCCCTGTACCCAACTACAATGCAGCCTTGAAAATAACCACCCCTGTGGTTCAGTGTGGGTCATGATCTGTCAAGCCAGGTTTAGCGGATTTGCCAAATGGAATTGCCGGAAGGATGGGCAGCAAATTGGGAAAATGATTTCGTGGCTTGCTAGCCGTGTTCATTTCTGTCCCAAGGCATTCGTTGAGATGTGCAGTGCTGGCAGACCCAGGGGATGCTGGCTGCTTGGCCCACTGTCAGGATTTGGTCATCCCAGGAACACAGGGTGCAGAAAAGACATTTCTGCACTTTGGACTGGATTCTGACTGGTGTGCGGTTTGCCCCTCCTGCCACACCCAGCGGCTCTTTCCCTCTGACTATTGTCAGGAACAGTGGGGACTGGCAGGTATTCCATTTGATGAACACGCTGGATAACTGGAGTCAGAGCCGTGTGACTGAGGGAAAAGGCCTTCACAGCTTCAGTGCGGAATGGGGTGATTATCTGCCCTGAAAGGAAGGATGCGGCTTTGAGGAGCCAAGGAGAGTTAGGACCAATACTGGGAATAGCACTGCTCCTGGCTTCTGGAATCCTGGCTTTGCTTTTCTCTGAAGTAATTAGACTTCCTGAACCTTACACACTGGCTCCATCTGTATATTGGGAGAGCCTGTGCCTCTCAGCCTTACAGTAGTAAAATTAGAAAACGTGGAGTCCATGTTGTTCTTTGAAAGAATAAAGGTACCAAGTCCATGCATTTAGATTTCTCTCTTGAGATCAGTCCTTTTGTTAGCAGCCTGCAGTTCTGACCATGGCAACAAAAAAATCAAGTGCAAGGAAACCTAGGGGTTGATCTGGGGGTGGGAGAGAATGTCCCTTACCCTAGAAGTACTATGTCTGTCTACGTTGTCTTTCCATTTTTTTCTGATTGTCCCCTTCCCCTCCCTTTTCTGGGGGTACAAGGGCATAGCAGTTTTGTTTCCTAGCTTTCCACGTTCCTACCGCAGTGCTTTCTTCAGAATATTTGTTCAGATCAGGTTCTTGGCCATGAGGACAGCCAGCTGCTTTCCTGTTTCTTTAAAAGTGGATCCCAGACTCCTGTGTCCTGCACAGTGAGTTGCGTGTCCTAGAGACCATCTAGCAGCGGTGACTCTGGGAGTGGCCTCTGCTTGGTGTGGGGCCTCTGCACTGTGGGGTCAAAGGAGATGTCATGACCCCTACTGGCAGAAAGTGCAGAGCCCCAGAGTGGGTTCCACTTACAGGATAAGTTGCTTTTCTGAAATATTTCTCGGAGCCACATTTAAATTCTTTTTCATATTGTTTGCATAGTAATTGGCTTCTAGTGCCTATCTTATAGGACGGAGAGAATTTAAATGAGATAATCCATGCACAGCCTTTGGCACACAGTAAATCTCGAATGTAAATGTTAGCTATTATACTGGAAAGAAGACTCTGTTCCTTGATTTAGGTGCAGAAGAAAAATAATTTTTTTTTTCCGAGATAGGGTTGTGCTCTGTCACCCAGGCTGGAGTGCAGTGGTGAAGTCACAGCTTGTTGCAGCCTCCACCTCCTGGGATCAATCGATCCTCCCACCTCAGCCTTCCCAGTAGTTGGAACCACAGGTGTGTACCCCCATGCCTGGCTCATTTTTATTTTTTATTTTTTGGTAGAGAAAGGATCTCATTATGTTGCCCAGGCTGGTCTCAAACTCCTGACTTCAACTGATCCGCCCGCCTCGCTTCGCTAAAATGCTAGGTGTATGGTCGTGAGCCACTGAACCTGTCCCCGAGAAAAATAACTTTTATAACAATTTAATTTCACTCTCTTATTTTACCAAGGCATTAAAATGTTATGCTCTTTTCTTGGGCTTGTGTCTAAATTAGAAGGGGCAGACATAGTCCCAGTGTGCTGGAGGAGGCCTGTGGGCCTCTGAGGCATCTGCTGACAGGTTCACCATCCTGTCTGGTCCTAGGTCTGAGGGAAGAACAGTAGTCTCTGGGCTGTTTTGGCTCTGACTGCCTGGATGGACTTGAAGCCATCCCTCTTTGGGATCCTGGTGCCTCCCTGGGCATGGGGTGCAGGTTTGCTTAGGTTTCAGATCCGTACATCTTGGGCTTGGTGACTCCTTGGACCCATGGGAAACAGAGCTCACAGCCCCTTTCTTAGTGTTTGCTCTGTGTGTGCGTGTGTGTGTGTGTGTGTGTGTGTGTGTGTGTTTGGTAGGGGGCAGGATGGGAGTGACTGCCCTAGCTATAGTCATTCCTATTTCCAAACATTTTGTTCAGATTACTCTGAAGCCCTTGTATTTTGGAAAAAGCAAAGCTGAAACTCTGGGCCGTGTGTTTCCCATCTCACTTATCCCGTGCTTGGGGTCAGTAGGATCGGATGCCGCCATACAGGGCGGGGTGGTGGGCAACACCCACCTGGGCGCAGCAGTGAGAAGGCAGGGGATCATCCTGCCCATAAAGTGGCTGGAGTTGGCCTGGTACAGTCAGCTTGGAAGTGTCCTTCTCTACATCGTCTGCCTACCGAGTGTCATTAGCCAAAGTCTGTTAGGCCAAGTAGGAAGGAAGGGAGGGGCTCTGGGGCTAGGTAAGATCAATCATTGCAAGCACTTACTTAGTGCTCACCATGTACTCTGTGCTTTATCTGTTTCCTTTGAATCCTCCCAACCACCCAATGAGGTCAGCCCTTCTGCTTTGACTGATGGGGAGAGGGAGGCTGGTGGCCCACGTGCTCACAGGTAGGCAGTCAGTGGCAGAGTGGAGATCGGAACCCAGATGTCTGCCTGTACCTGGGCTCCAGCCTGTCTTGGGATGGGTCTGGCCTGGCCTGCCCTGTGCACCCTGAGCGGGAGGCAGACAGATCTGAAGCCCATCTGCCTGCACCCCTCTGTTTCTGGCTGAGTCCAGGTGGTTCTGGCTCTGGCCACCGCCCCAACGCTGGTTGGCACGTGGCTTCCCCTCTCTTTGCCCTGATTTCCCTCTGCTGTCTCTGAATGCAGGTCTTTCCCCTCCCAAATCCTGGCACCTGCCACAGCTGGAGCCCTGGGGTCCCTGGGGCAGCTGCGCTGGGACGTGGCCAGTGTCAGGAGCCGGTGTGTGTGACAGAGGCTGGGCCGCATTTTTTCTGGGTCAGTAGTTTGGCATTTACATCACCAGCCTTTTGCTGGATGTAATATCTCTTGCTCAGACCACAGGGGAGACTTGTTTATCACCATCAGCCATGCCCACACTCTACCACCATCTCCACCTGGGGAGACCCCTTCACAGCGGGTCTTGTGGGAACCAGAAACTGTTCATAGGGGAAAGTTGACTTCCTTTTCCGTATTCCATCCTTCTTAAGGCCAGTGGCCGCTGTCGTCCTGCCCTTGGCTTGGCTTTGCTGATTTTAACAGTATCTTGCGGAGGTGACCCCTTTCCTTAGAGGATGCTTCTTTAATACTCTCAGAGAGCCTGGGGCGGGAGCTGTCCACACGAGGGCCTGCAGCAAGGGCTCATCTTCCCCAAAGTGACTCGGGAGTGTCTTCTTGGCCTGCAGCTTTTCCACAGGGTCAGGGACACCTCCTGCTCTCCCTTGAGATGAGGCCCAGTCCAGGAGCTGGGGGCATTCGGGTGCACATCCTGAGACCCCATGAAGGCCCCCGGGAAGGACTGCATAATAGAGTTAGGAAAACTCTTCTCTACCCCTTTTTGCCCTTCTCCTTTTCCCCTTTTCTTTTTCACCAGTTTTTGGATAACATTTCAAACCTCAAAGTTGCAGAGGCCGGGCGGTAGCTCATACCTGTTATCCCAGCACTTTGGGCAGCTGAGACAAACAGATCACTTGAGGCCAGAGTTTGAGACCAGCCTGGCCAACATGGTGAAACCTGTGTCTACTAAAAATACAAGTTAGCCAGGCATTGGTGGTGCACAGCTACTCAGGAGTAGGTAGTCACAGCTACTCGGGAGGCTGAGACACAAGAATCACTTGAACCCAGGAGGCAGAGGTTGGCCACTGCACTCCAGCCGGGGTGACAGAGTGAGACACTGTCTCAAATAAAAAAAGAAAAAGAAAAGTTGCAGGAGGGTAAGGAACTCCTGAGTACCCTCTTCCCAGATGCACAAGTGGTTTATGTTTTGCCCCCTTCTATTCTCTCTCCACCCACACGCAAACTCATACATGCACACAGACACACACATTTTTTCTGAACCATTTGAGAGTAAGCTGAAGACATCACACCATTTTATTTGCTCTGTATACTTCAATGTATATTTCCTAAGAACTAGGACCTTCTCTCATGTAACCACGGTATGATAGCCAAGTCAGGAAATTGAACATTGACACAACCATGTGATTTAGCCCACAGTCCGTGTTCAACCTTGAGTCGTCCACATAATCTCCTTTATAGCTAAATTTTTTTTGGGAAGGAGTTGTGCAGTGTAGGGGTTCTTTCTAAAGGGCCGTAGTCTAATTTTCTACCTCACAAGCCTTTCTAAGAAAAAGTGTTTCTAAAAGTTAGAATGCTTATTATGAAAATTTTGGAAACTACAGAAAATTAAAAGAAGGAAAAAATAAAAATCATTCGTAATTCCAGCTCAGAGGCTGAGTGATCGACCAGGTAAACGGCTTGCAGAAAGGTGGTAGCAAGACTTTCTCAGCTCCTTCAGCTCTGGTGACCTGGCCGTGCAGTCCTGTGGTCCCTTCACCACCCACACCAGGCAGGAGCCCTGAAGCCGAGTCCTGGGGCTGTGGGAGGAGCCAGCTCCTGTCTGGAGCTGACAGTCTTCCATGCTCCTGCCCACCCCTTGGGCAGGTGCCCACGAAGCAGGTGGACTTAACCAGCCTTGGTGGTGCCTTTGTGGTGCCTATCCTCTGGGTGGGGAAGGGTGGAGATCGTTACTAAATATCCAGAACTTGTTGGAGACTTGAACTGTTGCAGGCCCACTCTTGTCTAGTTTCTACCTCTTGCTTCCTGGACTTGGCAGAGGTTAAGGCTGGGGCCCGGAGCATGAGTGAGAGAAGCAGCACTGGCTCCGAATCAGTGACCTCTTGGCTGCTTCGGGCGGTTGTTAGACTTGCCTTTTAATGAGCCTCTTGGCTTCTACCAGTGGGCTACAGAAGAAATAAAATGTGAAATTCTACCACGTGAGGTTTGCTGTTTGCTAATGACTGTGCTTCTCAGAAGTTCCTAGGGAAAGGTTTTAACACTGGTGCAGGTAGTGAAGTTCGGCTCTCACTTCTCGGCTTTGTCTGCTTAGCTGGTCCTTACAGAACAGCTGTAACCAAGAATGGGTCTCCCCGTTCCTGGCCCAGAATGGGTCTTTGCTAAGCCAATCTGGTTTCTGGAAGGATTTTGTTCTTAGAAGCTACTACGTCATTGTCTTCAGCTCCCCATCATTTGTACCTCAGTTTCCCTGAGCTGTAAACCTACGTTATGTGTGAAAATGGGCCTCTGAAGGTCATGATCAAAAGCCTTGAGTATTTTTCCATTTTCCATGTGTTTGTTTTTTCTACTCCGGCCCCAGACCCTCTCCTTGAAGGAGCTGGCCTTGAGAGTGACTTCGGTGGGCAGCCGCCCAGACTCCACACACCCCGCTGAGTCCACGTAATGCCCAGCCTGGATGGGCCAGGGCTGAAGGACTACTCTTCAAAGAAACCCTTTGAAGTGCAAACATTTCCTTTCCTGAAAAGAAGGGAAATTGAAATGAAAACTTATTGTTCTGTGTAGACAATGTTCTCTTCGATCAAAGAGGGAATGGGGCTTATAAAGGGAGATGCACAAATTAGAGCTTGGTGTGGCCGGTGGTGTGGATGTGAATATTCATCCCTGTGGAGAAAAATAGTGGGGTCTCTGAGATTGGTAAGATTGTATTTTCCTTTTTTTCTTCTTTTTCCTTAAGGTCCTGAATCTAGGTCTAATGTTCTATTTGATGATGTCTCTCCTTTGTGTTTTTGTCTCCTGGTAAACAGTAAATCATGATCCTATTTCCATGTTAGAATATTATGTAGCCAGTAAGAATGGTGTTTTCAGAGAACTTGGATTTTATGGGAGAAACTTCAGTGTTAAAAGCGAAACCATCTGGGTGCAATTTTCCATATTTGGTCTTATCTTAATGAGATATATGTATCTGCACAGAAAGAAAAGACTGGTAAAATTGGACTTTGTTTTTCTCACTGCAGTGTTTGTGGCACCTAAAATCGTGCTCAACAAATACTTATTGAATGATTATTTTAATAATTAGTCAAACTATTTAAAGGAGGAATGTCTTTGAGCTGATGTTTTGGCAGGTGGATGGGACGATATATTACTTTAAGTTTCTGTTGTAATTTTGCCCTGGCAGCTCAGTTCTGGTTGATTTTGTTCTTTGTACACATATGTACCCCACTTTGCTCTTTGGTACAAATTATACTGTAAATGGGTGACTTTAACATTTATATTTTTGGAAGAATCTGGTCTGATTGAAATCACAGTATCAGAATGTTGCCTTTTTCCTAATGTTGGTGATTAGGTAGCTTCCCAAATGGAGTAAAATTACAGCTTCCTCTTATCCTGTAGCTAAGGAACCTTTGGGCCAGCTTGTCCTGTCCTGTGGTTGAGAATTTTTGCCTGATTTACCCAAGGTTTCTTATCCTTGAGCATCCAAGGCTACCAAGTTACACTGTTCATATGTCATCCTGGTTTCTAATGTATAGTTGTCTAAAAACATAGCTTTCCATTCTTACCTGTACTGTGGGTTAGCTTGGAAGATGTCCATCCCTGGTCTCAGTGGTCTCATTTAGGGAGTCTGAACTCCCTGCAAGGACTGTCACAGCCGTCCTTCCCTCTCTGGTGAGATTGTTTCATTCCTCCTTCAGGCACTTAGGATTGAGAGCCCTGTTGGCTGCCTCTTCTGTACTGTCAGCCTAGCACAGGGTTCTGGAAGCCTGGTGTTGGGAAAGCCTTTCTCTGGGTTATTTGGGACGGGGCTACTGGTTTCCCACACACACTGGTACTTACTGCGTGTTCCTGAGGATGGCAGCTTTTAAACTTCTTTGACCACAATCTACAATAAGAGCTAAATTTACATTGTGATCAAGCACATACACAGAGGTACACATATTGATAAATAGATTAAAATGAAAATTTTTATGAAACAGTACTCATTTTTACTACCTGTGGTACACTGAGATAATTTGTATTCTATTTGATTACAAGAAAAATTCCTGGTAGCAACTTGGAGTTTGCAAAACACACTGGGTTTAGACATACGAGCCACACCTCACCTGCAACTCCACCACAGTGTCCTGAGTTTCATGTTCACTGCTGACACTACAGGATGGTGGTCAATTCTCCATCCAGACCAGTTTGGGCAAAGAAAGTTGGGGAGTCAAGGTTTCTTTTTGTGGTCATTTGAGAGTTTCTGACTAAAGGGGACATTATTTTCTGTGATGATGCCCAAGTAGGTGAGTAGGTTTTCAGGGCAGACCTGTGTGAATTCCCCAGTGTGGTTTGCCTATGCAAACTAGGGTATCTGTCCTTAGCTGACCTGACACGCTGGTGTCTCAAAGGTGGCCTGGTCAGATTGTATGTGAGTTTTTGGAATTGGCCATATATTTGTTAGTTTCAGTGCTCTGATTTTCTTTGAGTTTATTTTCTTCAGTGTGATGTGATGAAGAACCTATCTGAAAGAGTTACGGATTTTGGGGAAGAAGAGTGAGAAGAGATACTCATAGAAATGTTGTTATTATTTTTTACTACATCTGATGGGTTAAATTGAACAGTATTGAAAATATGATATTAACAATAGCAGCCACACCATTAAATAGTTCTTCTTGAAAAGGTTGGATGGATTTTTGCTTAAGAAATGCTTGAATGTTTTTCTTTTTTTTCTTAGAAAATAAATGTTCTTTAAGTAACAAGTCTGTGTATATAATTCATAAAACAATTGTAAATCAACGGAATTGACTCTGCCTAACAAAGGCATAGTGACATAACAGAACTAGAACAAGATAAATTGCCTCATTTATTGAAGCAGTGTGCAAAGGTCTGTCCTTGTTCTTTGTAAGTTTCTTTTATTTATTATGGTTCTCAACAAAAATAAATAGGTTGTGAGAATTCAGAGTACTTAATTTACAATATTCTTAAAAATTCATATAGAAGTTACAAATAATGGCCAGGTGCTGTGGCTCACCTGTAATCCCAGCACTTTGGGAGGCTGAGGTGGGCAGATCACCTGAGGTCAGGAGTTCAAGACCAGCCTGGCCAACATGGTGAAACCCCATCTCTACCAAGAATACAAAAAATTAGCTGAGCGTAGTGGCACATGCTGTAGTCCCAGCTACTCAGGAGGCTGAGGCAGGAGAATCGCTTGAGCCCAGGAGGTGGAGGTTGCAGTGAGACGAGATCGTGGCACTGTGCTCCAGCCTGGGCAACACAGCAACTCCGTCTCAAAAAACAAACAAAAAAGAACTTAGAAATATTACCATCACCATTGTTGGTATTTGAGAAGAAACCTCGTGAACTTGATCTTATGCAATTATATAGGCCTTGTTGCTAGACTTCCTTGAAGGAACAGAACTGTATGGCACACTTTACTATGCATGCGGGCACGGGTATGGGCTCCTTCACAGTTCTGGGGTGGGGCCTGAGATCCACATCCCTGCCAGGTCTAGACCTAACGAAGGGTCTGTACCTAACCATGCAGGCTGTGTAAAATAAAACGTTAAACCTGGGGACATGACTAACTGCAGCAGATTGTTTCTGGAAACGTAGAAACAATTATATAGGTTAATGTTTGAAATAAGGGATGACTTGTCATTGCAAGTGTACTCCACTTCCCCCACAAATCTGTAACTTCTCATATTTAGCAGTTAGTTTTTTTGTTTTTGTTTTTTTAACTTGTGTTGGAAGACATTTCTTTTTCAGATTGCTTTCTTTCCAGAGGGCAATCGTGGGAGAAATTAAGCAAGAGCATTCATTAGTTCCTTGAGTAATTTTATTGAACTGGGAAGAATGTCTGTCTTGCTGGTCTCAGAGTTTGATACAATTAGAATTTTAGAAAATTATCAGATCTAATTTGTGCTGGGATTCAGGCCTAATTACCCAAAGACTGTGTGGTCTGGTGAGTCAAGGTGAGGGCACTGCTGTCTCATGTTTCTTGGGAGATTTTGAGTAGGGCAGTGCTTAGGGCAGAAGAAGGCTCTCCACACAAATCCAAATCACTTTCCTGCAGCTCCTGGCTGCCTGTGAGCAGTCCTGTGTGGAGCACCCGCAAGGGAGGTCTTGCTGAGTCACCCTGCGTAGCCTTTGAGTTGCTGGAAGAGTTGAAGCCTACGGGGGCTGCTGACCTTGACCCACAGAGGTCCCAGCAAGGGTCTCTTTCCAGCAAATCGTCCTACTATGTGAAGGAAGAAAGCACCATTCTTCCCTGGGGGGCACTTGAAAGTAGGGAGAGAGCGATAGCATGGGTTTCTCAACATGGATGCTTTGTGGGAGCAAGCAGTACTGCCCCAAATCCAAATGAACAGTGACTCAGACATCTGAGTTCTCTTCCGTTTTCCTGGAATTGGCCTTGTTGCTAGACTTCCTTGAAGGAACAGAACTGTATGGCACACTTTACTATGCATGCGGGCACGGGTATGGGCTCCTTCACAGTTCTGGGGTGGGGCCTGAGATCCACATCCCTGCCAGGTCTAGACCTAACGAAGGGTCTGTACCTAACCATGAGGGCTGTGTAAAATAAAACGTTAAACCTGGGGACATGACTAACTGCAGCAGATTGTTTCTGGAAACGTAGCACACAAAGCAGGAAACGTTTCCATTGTAGTTGTGTACATTGGGTGCATTTTGTAGTATGCCTGCTCATTATGACTGTTACTCCTTCATTGCTGTCTAAATAGCATATAGGTAGGCAAGGCCATATGGGTTAGGCAGAAGTGGCAGTAGGGGCAGACAGCAAGGATAGAGAGAAGGAATTTGCATCTCAGCGAGCGTGCAAGTTAAGAGTTAAGTACTTGGCATAACATAGTACTGCGTTTCATATCCTAAAGTCACACCGTGGGTATCTTTAAACTGTCTAGACCAGCACATGCATACAGATCCTCCCTTGGGGATCCCCTGAAATGCAGGTTCTGATTTGGTAGCTCACGGAGGGGTTCTGAGAGATTTGCATTTCTAACCAGCTCTCGGGATCACTTGGAATAGCAAGCACCTCCAAAACTGCTGGACCCTGGAATGACTGCAGGGAGACCCAGGCCGCCCAGGAGACCACATCTCCCTGAGGGCCTGGGATGCGTGTATTTTTGTGCTTCCTGTACCCCGAGCAGTGCCTGGTATAAAGTAGATGCTCAACAACAATCTTTTCAACTGAACGGAAGAAGCTGCTGCCCCAGAGCCCATTTACTTTAGTGGCCTTGGAACGGCAGGAGTGTGGTGGCCCAGTCATAGCCTGTGCACTCATTTCGGCCCAGCCTGGTTATCACTTTACAGCTGTCTGCAGATAGGAAGTGTGAATTCGGCGGCAGAGGGGGACTCCTGGCATTAGCAAGAGTGATATCTGAGGGCTTGGCAGTGAGGACAAGGACAGAACACCCACGTAAGAGAGGCAAGAACTCAGTAACCACTGCTGTCTGGGATGATTAGCCAAGTGTCAAGCGGCCCTTCTCATTTCAGGAGGTCTGTGTTGTACACCCACATGCAACTCTATGCCTCCGTTTCCTCATTTGAAAAATGGGGAATCTTACAGTCCCCCTCTTGTAGGTTATATTAAGAATTGAGGCTTTTAGACCCTTGCCAGGCTCAGCATGAGAGTGCAATAAATGTGAGCTGTAATTAGGATTGATGTGTAAAGGGTTAAGCCCCAGCCTTCAGGGAGGTTTCTCCCAGAAGAAAAATCCCATTCCTGAGGTTGCACAGAAATGTGTTGGTATTTTGCTGCTAAAGGAGTAGGTGTAAATTAACATGCAAAGTGATTCCTCCAGAAGGCTGGGGGTGGTGAAATGGGCAAAGGAGAGGTTGCTACTTGTTCCTCATCCTCAGGAAATTCTTAATGGAAGAGGCGGATGTCAGGAGCCTTCTAATTAATGGGCAGGCGAGGCGGAAGATGAACCTGTCTCGGGGGTGCACTTCAGGGGCAGGCATGGCACTGCCAGAGCAGGTGCAGGGGTGAAGTTCCAGGGACCCTTGCCCATAAGACCTTAAACCAGAGTGCCACTTAGAGGGGATGACAAACACTTGGATGTATGCTCTAGTGTTTAAGCCTCTTTACAGCTTACTTATATTTGGTTCTTTAAAAGTCTTAAAAGTGGCTGGCTAAAGGTAACAGGGTGCTGGGGTATGGCTCCCACACATCTCTATCACCCAAAAGGTGCTGGGCACGAGTATTCAGGGAAACCTTGGCTGGGTCTGATCTGTGTTTACTTCAGAGCTTTATGCCTAGCACATGGGTTTGCACAGGGACATTTAAAGCAAGAAAGAAGAGAGCAAAGCAGATCGGTCTCTGGGAAGGCTTTGAAGGGGGCCCAATCTTCCGTATTTTACTGCAAATGCCTATGAAAACACCCAGAACTTTCCTTGGTCTAAATGGTTTTCTTGTAACTTCTCACAGGGGGAGAAGTGGGGGTGGGGGGACGGGATGCCATGGGAATGGAGTGTTCTTCAGTTGAGTTGTATGTTATTTTTATTCTCCTCTGTTGCCTGGTTCATTAATTCATAAACTCCTTTGGAAGGCTAAAAAGTTCATTAGAAATATCCTATTTCTGTTAAATAGCATAGAAACATGTCATTTACATTTTTTAAAAAAACTCAGAACTTGAGATCACTTGGATCACTTGTATAAAATGGGAGCCAAGGCTGGCCCTTCTCTGGCAGGCTCTGGCAGTGGTGGGAATGGGGGCGGGGTCAAGGGATGGAGGGCACTTGCGGTTTGCCCTGTGACCTTTGGAAGCTTTTGAATTTTTGAGCCACGTGTGTGTTGCCTTTTTGAAAATCGCATCATGGCATTGCTTCTTTAGGGAAATCTGATTTAGTTTTCATGGTACCTCTTGCAGGAATGTGGTGAGAAGCTTTTAATCACCTTCTTAACACTGTTCAGTCTCTAGAAACTTGCACATTATTCATTTGCCTCAGCAAGTGTTAAGATTAACAACATATTACGTGGGTGAAACTTTGCAGTTGGGCCCGGGAATTGTCTCTCTGCTTTTTAGTACTCATCACCTTGCTGGAGAGGGAAAATCTATCAGCTAAGGAGACATGTCTTGATTGTTTAGCAAAGCAGCTATGTGAGGAAATTAAGACTTGTTTCCAGGTGTGGAAAAGGCCTGCGAAGAAGGCTCTGCCAGCCATCGAAGGTGTGTTCTCTGCATGTGTTTGTGTATTGTTTGGGTATAAAAAGGGGTAACATGGGACAGATTTCAAAAAGGGGAGGCAGTTATGAAGGCGTTGGGAAATAAAGGTAGAAAAGCAGAGAGGAAGCATGGTGTAGGAGTCCCAGACTTTTAACAGAGCTTGCAGTACCTTGGACCCTGAGAACACAGAGATGTCCCCTCTGCTGTCCCCTCCTGCCTGGCCTTGGAAGCCCTCGGGGGGACTTATCACACTCTCCCTGCAAGGCAGTTCCAGGATGCACCACCCCCTCAGTACTCATGGCCTGGAGGTGGAGAGTCCTCCACAGGGTCTTCCTGGGGACTTATCACACTGTCCCTGCAAGGCGGTTCCCAGATGCACCACCCCCTCAGTTGCCATTGACTGGAGATAGAGGGCCCTCCCTGAGGGTTCCCAGATGCACAGCCCCTCAGTACTCACGGCCTGGACGTAGAGAGACTGCCGCACTAGGGGCTCAGCCATGGACTCACCTGATCCCAGGTGAAAGGCAGGCACTCCAGGCCACGTTTTTTGCCTTGGGGTTCTGAAGAGTTTGTACTAGAATGCTTCTACTCTGTGAAGTTTCCAGCCCTCAACAAAAAAGTCAGTGACATTCCAGGATTATGGATCTACCAAAGAGCTCTGAGCAGTTTGGTGGCCATGCCTTGAATGTGGATGTTGAATGGGAACAGCAGGGAACAGATGTAGTAGGGACAAAGGGTCTGGTAGGAGTAGGATGATGAAAAAGACCTCACTGAGAAGTGTTACTTTGCCTGTGTTAGCCCAGAAACACTGAGCAGGGCACCGGTTCGACCAGAAGGAGCAGAATGAATGGCTCTTGTCAAAATAAAAAGCACTTGATACCAGCATCCATGTGGTCCACCAGGTTTGTGCCCCATCAGAGGAACACTCTGGAGGAACTTGGGCCCCGCCGTTCTGAATAGTGAATTTCCAGTGCCACTTTGGAAAGAGTGAGCAGTCATGGACCAAACATTTCATGGTCTGGTGAAAAGCTGCTGGATGCTGGCCAGGTGTGGTGGCTCACGCCTGTAATCCCAACACTTGGGAGGCCGAGGCAGGTGGATCACCTGAGGCCAGGAGTTTGAGACCACCCTAGCCAACATGGCAAAATCCCATCTCTGCTAAAAATACAAAAGAATTTGCCACGCATGGTGGTGTGTACCTGTAGTCCCAGCTTCTCGGGAGGCCGAGGAAAGAGAATCACTTGAACCTGGGAGTCGGGGGTTGCAGTGAACCGAGATTGCGCCACTACACTCCAGCCTGGGGACAGAGCAAGACTCCATCTCAAAAAAAAAAAAAATTCTAGTGGATGCTTATCCATTCATGACAGGGGCAGCCGTTTCCTGGTGTCAGATCCCGGCCGCGGTGTCCTGTTGTGTGGGGCGTCTCAGGTGGAGTTTGGAATGTCGGGATAGGCCATGAGAAGTTTCATTCCCACACTATCTCACCAGGGAGGAAGCCTGAGAGAAATGATTTTTCAAAAGGATTAGTGAGCCATACACATCAGAATATATACAGGCTTCATCAAAGGAAGGAGACCCAGCTTGAATTGAGGGTGAAGCATTTCGACAGCAGCCGCCTGGCCGAAGCTCTGTGTTGAGATATCTACCCAGAGCTGTCTTCTGCCTGAAAGGCTTCTTTTAGAAAAACCCTAACAGTGCCACCACTTGCGTCTGTTTCTCTTCTGCCCTCCTGAGAAACATACTTTTCCCCAGTGGGATGAAGAGAAAGGCAATATTAAAAGATGTGTGAGAGCCAGAGTTCTGCCTGCCTCCAGGTCCTGCCTGCGGAGAGAGAAGGTCAGGGCTGTGGAAAGAGGCCTCAAGTCTGAGAACAAGAGAACTCATTGAAGTCTGTGGCTTTTGACAGGCTATGACAGGGAGCCTGGGTACTGCCTTCAAGAAGGATCACTTCAGCATTGGTGGATCCTTAGTGGGCTTGGAGCTCTCAGAGTACCCAGAGAAAAGGCACCGGGCAAGAGCTACGTGGGGTGCCCAGTTGACCTAGAAGCTCGCTGTGTCCTCTCTAGGAAGAAATAGTTCACAGTGGATGGTGCCAGCTTTGCGTTCCTCTCCGGCCCTGGCTGGACTCTGGGTAGACTCAGCTGGGGATGGACAGTGGACACCTGGCACCTTTCCTGGGCCTCACAATGTTTGCCCAAGGTCCTTTAGGTTTGCCTTAGCAGATGTGATCCTGCCGACGACAGGGTATGCTTATTTACACTTGCAGATGTGTGTGTATTAAAATAACACGCCCTTGGATTGAACAGAGCACATTGAGCTGTGCCACTGAGTTCATGTAAGGTTCACAGTAGGACAAAGTATGGCAAAGAGTCTGATTTGCAAAAAAGACTTCATTTGTGCAGCCCAAGTTCAGATGTCTTAAATATCTGCTCTCTGGACAGAAATCTGATAAGGGTTGTGCTACAGAAGAGGGGACATCTCATTTGCCAGCCCCAAAGCAGCTTTGGCTTTTGTTTGGGGATGGCAGGGACTTCCTAAGAGGGTTGACTGAAAGATCCCGAAGATGAGGGTAAGAGATGCCATTTGTCTCAAATGGCCATAGGCCATAGTGAGGAGAACCGCAGACTTTGTGACCAGCTCTGGAAGTCAGTGCGTGTTCCTTGTCAGAGCTTGCAAATGTTTTAGAATAAATGAAAAGGAAACAGGACTTTCCATAGCTGGTGACACGCAGAGGGAGTGGAGGAAAAGAGGGTCGCGGGCTCCAGAAGAACGTGGTTCTCTGTGGTTGCCCAGCATGCGGGCACCAGTGGTGTGTGGGGTGATCACAAATCTTTTGCAAATGTTACCATGGGACATGCTGGCCCACAAAGCCTGCTTTGCAAGCTCCTCCAAAGACAGAACCACTCTGCTGGAGGTGACTAAGGTTGATCAAGATATTATTTCTTGTGATCTTGGCTCTCCAAATACAGGCTATGTAACATTTCAGTGAGGAGCAGGACAACTTGGTGGCCAAGAGGCCCATCAGAGCTGTCTGGTTTGCGTTCTGCAGGTCATTGTAAAGCAAGTTGCAGCCCCAGGATGGACACAACCCTCTTGGAGCCAGATTTCAGATTTCCCTGCTCTCTCCAGTGTGTTTTCCACCTGTCCCCCTTTACTCGGGACTTCCCAGAGCCACACCCCAGGAGATACTGCCACCCTTCAGTTAGTGACACTTCTCCTGCACTGGGCACCCAGCTTCCTCCACAACCTCATCAACCCCCCTTCTCTCCAGCAGTGAGGTGCTTGGAGCTGATTTGTGCATTTGGCTCCAACTGTGGGAGCCTGCTGAATCTGGCGCCTGGCTCTGGCTAACCCTGACCCAGTTGGGTGGGAGCTCAGAGTCAGAGCTGGGTGCCAGCCCAGCCAGCAGCTTGAGGTATGGAGGAAAGCCCAAGACATCCTTGGCAACAGAGTGACTGGGAGAGAAGATGGCTGTCAAGGTGCAGGGAGAGGAAGCCCCTGCCCCATCCGACCATCGAGTTCGTTGTACCTTTTGCCGATTCAGGCTACAGTAAAAGACAACTACCTTACGCCAAATTTCATTTGAAATTTATAATTGACCTTGTGTATCGCTCTGGGTAAAGCAGTTTGTAAAATTCTGCATTGGCATTTGAATTTGGTGATTAAAAAAAGAAAACCAGCGATGGAGGTGACAGGCTAGGGCCAGGACCCCTCTGACCCAGAACTACCTGAATGAGAGGTGAGAGGAGCAGAGGTGTTGATGCTAGACAGACCTGGGTTCTAGCCTTGTCTCTGGTGCTGACTGGCTGTAGGAGCCAGCTCTAGGCCTTCCTGTGCCCACTCATCAGGTGCCACCTTCCAGGGTGTCTGAGAACCGAGGCAGTGTCTGGCCAGTTCTCAGTATAGAGCAGTACATTTATCAGTTGGACAGCAGATATCAGTTTTCTTCTTTTTCCCTCCTCATTCTTTCATTTAGTTTTAAATGGCGTTAGAGATGGTGCATCTGCTGTCCTGGAAACCCACAAGGCATTCATGGAACAGGGCTCCTCCTCAGCAAGTGGACACACTAAGGTGACCGTTGGGATGGCCCAGACATCCTGTCGCCTTCTTCTCTCACTTTCTGCAGCTCCACCAAGTATAGGTTTGATTTGAAGTGGTACCGTTGGTGTCAGCCTTTAGAACGTAGGGAGAATGCATGACCCTAAGAAACAGTGATACAATGCAAGTAACTGATGCCCACTTTTAACACCATGTGAGTTGCATTACCTAGTTCTCTGCTGTTAGAAACTTGTTTAGTCTTATCTGCATATAGTTTGTGTGGTTCTTCCTATCTGCAGGAAGCTTTAAATTTCTTTTGTTTTCTTAACTTTTTTTTAGAGACAGGATCCCATACTGACGCCCAGGCTGAAGTGCATGGCGTGAGCACAGCTCCCTGCAGCCTTGACATCCCGGGCTGAAGCAGTCCTCCTGCCTCAGCCTCCTGAATAAGTGGGACTGTAGTTGCATACCACCACACCTGGTTAACTTTTTAAAATAGTTTTTGTAGAGACCGTCTTGCTGTGTTTTCCAAGCTGGTCTCAAACTCCTGGCCTCAAGGGATCCTCCTATCTAAGCCTTCCAGAGTGCTGGGATTATAGGCATGAGCTACCACACCTGGCCTAAATTTCTTGAGAACTCCACCAGTGCCAGGAGTTCATGTTCTTGTTCATGTGAGCACTAGGCAGCGTTAAACATTAATGATATTTGGTGGAAATTAATACAAAATGTATTTTCAGCTCTGAATGGGGAGCTCTTATATGCCCTTCCAGAAGTTGAAAGGCAGGGGCAAATGACCACAGTGGGCAGTGATGTCCCTCAAGCAGGGACAGAAATCTGTTTCTTTGGGCCAGCTTTGGAAAGATTTGTACCATATTGAAAACATAGACCACATTTGGAATCTAAACTTTTTAGACATTGGTGTTCAAAACCTTTGGTTTAGTTTGTGCATAAACTTACTTTTAGGCTAACTCTTAATTGTGTCATAAAATACCTAGAAGTATGTATTTTAGGGGATTCAGGGGCAGAAGTATGGCACATTTGTTTTATGACAGGTAACATTTAATAGCATATCCAAGAGCTAAAAATACCTTTTATTCAGACTCCTATTTGTTTGTAAATTCTAGTTGGGTCCTTTATCACAACAGGAAGTTTACAGAAGCAAAACAAGTGAAGTTTTCTTTCTAAAAATTCGGAATACACTGGGTATTTATCATAAATTAGAAGCAGTATACAGTACTTGGCTTTTTTTTTTTTCTTTGAGATGGAGTCTTGCTCTGTTGCCCAGGCTGGAGTGCAATGGCGCGATCTTGGTTCACCGCAACCTCCGCCTCCTGGGTTCAGGCAATTCTCCTGCTTCAGCCTCCCGAGTAGCTGGGAATACAGGCGCGCACCACCATGCCCGGCTAATTTTTGTATTTTTAGTAGAGACGAGGTTTCACCATGTTGACCAGGATGGTCTCGATGTCTTAACCTCATGATCCACATGCCTCGACCTCCCAAAGTGCTGGGATTACAGGCATGAGCCATTGCGCCTGGCCCAGTATTCGGCTTTTTAAACTATATGTCTTCTTTTTTTTGTTTTTCTAGTGTACTGTTTTGATAAGATCTCCTTGGACATTTTTCCTGCACAGATCAAGAGAAACTGGCACTGGGTAGAATAATACTTTTATGTATAAATAAGAACAATCATCATGTTTTCAGATATTTGACTAAGTGCTCCTGTAACTAAAGAACAGTTGCAATGGTTACCCAAAGGGGCACAGAAAAAGTGCATATTCTGAACAAGATTAGCTTGAGTTTAGAAGGTGGCAGCTTTTCTTCTCTGCTTTAGTTTTGTGAATCTTAACATGTGCTTCATTAGGTGGAATGGCAGGTGTTTCTGTTCATTTGTTTGGTTTGGGCCCAGCACAGATACTTGTGATTTGTGCTGCAAATAATCCTCTGCTGACAGACTGGTTAAAGAGTAAAGAGTATTAGCTGCCTCAGTGAGTGCTATGAAATGTTAAGGTTTACCCTAGACCTTGACTTTCTATTTTTATATGAGATTTCAAATTTCAAAACAGGCTTTTTGAGAGGATTTCCTCCATTCATGTATTCATGTATTTCATAGGTATCGGGTGAGCTCCTACAGGTGCTGGCATTGACTTTCCCAAGTTCTTGCCCTTATGGGTCAGAGCTCCCTGGCAACAGATAGAGTGATAACACAGGCTGTTGGCCAGGAACCCTGTTTTCTTATGATTAAGTAAGCTAGAGAGAACGTCACAGTCCTACCGTCTATCTTCATCCCTTTGTAAACTAAGCTCTTACTGTTCTACTCAAACGGCTCACAATTGCCTCTCTCTTGAAATAGACAATCTACTGATCTCTTCTCAGTCCTCACCCCCGTGGTGTCTCTGAAACATTTAATACTGTTGGCCATTCCCTTCTTTTACAGATTCTCTCTTTTTGTGGGTCTGGAAGGAGGCCTTCTTCATGTACAGCATGTGAGAGAGCTTGTCAAAGAACGTAGTCATTGCTTATTAGTAGCTAGGTGTGCAGCAAAGCCTGTGGGAGTCAGGGCTCATGGTCTGGGGCTAGAAAGGTGCTGGGCGCGGGGAAGGTGTTCAGGCCTGAGCTGTCAATACCAAACTAGGGTTACCAGGTTTAGCAATAAAAATACTGGATGCCCAGTTAAATTTGAATTGTAGATAAGCAGTGGATACCTTTTTTGGTATAACCTTTTTATATTAAAAAATTATTTGTTGGCAGTATTTGGGACATCATTATGATATATTTGGGGCATCATAATGATATATTTGGGGCACACTTACATTGATGAGTTTTTTTGTTGTTCATGTGAAATTTTTAGAATTAACTGGGCAGTCTTATATTGGATCTGATAGCTCTCTGCTAAGCTACCATCGAGTCACATTGTCTTTTGTGGCTCCCGGAGCACTTTGAAAGGGGAGGATGTGAGCCTCAAGGCAGACACAGGGAGTCAGACACTCCCTGGCTTTAGAGAAGTCCATCTGCCTTTGGACTCTAGAATTGCACCTCCCCTCATTTGTATGCCACTTCCTCTTTCGGCTCCCAGAGTGTGGTGTTCCCCACGGTTCTGGTAACAGCTGCCTTCTTTTCTCCCAGGGATCTCACTCCTGGCAACACATGTCTCTGGGTGAGCCCCACATCCAAGGTCCTCGTTTCAGATTCTCACATACCCGACTGCTTGCCAGATAGTTCTGTCTGTTCTGCTGGACACAGGACATGTGACAAGACTGCTTTTTGATCCGAGGATATTTTGACTGCCATTTATGAATGTAAGTATTTTATCAGATATATGTCATCACTGAAGAATTTTCGATGACACTATTGTCCAGAGTGAACTTCAGTTTAAATCACTGTATTTTTAGAGCACAGATAAGCCATTTAAATTTTTCATGTTTCATGACATTATTCTCTGCAGGATAGATTATTTGCTATCTGCATTTTCAAGAAAGGTGTATTGTATTTACAAGCCACTTGTCTGTGGCAGATCTGATGGCTTTCAACTTCCGTCTCTGTTTCCTCTGGACCACTTATCCCTCCCAAATGAAATTTTCCCCACCAAATTGTGCAGCTTTAGATGTTAGTTACCATGTTGAGTCGGCTCTTGCGGTTGTGTGTTGGCTGCTTCTGGTGGTGTGGTTGGTGTGCTGAGAGCAGTTCCATGCAGGTTTCCCAGGGTCACCCTCCCTGCTCAGCGCCAGTCCACCGTAGTGCTCCGGCCCATGTTTTGTGAGCTTCCAATCACTTTGTAGATTACAAACTGGGCAGAGATCAACTTGGGGAGTCCAAGGGGCAGGGCCACCCTCAGCTCAGATTCAGTGCTTTCAAATCCAAGTTCAGGATTTCAGAGTTGTCTTGGACTGATTCCGGCCAGTCCTTCCTCTCCTACCCCTCACATGGTCTTCTTCCTTTTTGTTCTAGTCCCTCACCCTGGTGCCGTGAGTCCTGCGTATTTCTTTCCACCTCCCTACCTTTTGTCTTTCCAGCATCTTCCTGAGTGGCCTCTGTACCTTTTTTCCCCCGTTAAATTACAGTGGCACCTGCCCCTTTGGGTGGCGCCTGCCATTCCTAACAGCATGTGCGTGGAGTAGAAAACCCAGTGAGTAACTCTTGTGTGAAGCATCCTGGCGCTGCCCTGAGGGCTGGGGGAGCCCGCACTGGTCCAGTCCACTGGGCTTCTCAGGGCACAGGTGTAACTTGGCATGGGACCAGGAGGCCCAGACAGCGTGTCGCACTTGGAGGCATGCTTGGGATCCACAGGTGGCTGCTGCCCCACCACCTGTGTTTTGGGGCAGTGTCATGCATGCCACAGGCAGCCTCAGACCTGGGCGTTGGTGCCTCCTTGGCCACTGGCCATCGGGCCTACTTCCCTTGTGACATTTCACTTTGACCTTTCCTTTGAAGGTTTTTGAAGCAACGCTGTACACGCAAAGGTCAACAAAGAAGAGTGGATGATAGGTGGACAGAAATGTAAGTTAAAAGGCAGGAAGTGAGGCTGCTTAATACAGCAGGTTGGAGGGGATGAGCAAAACAAAAAATGCCCTTGAAATGATTCTTTAATCATTTGTCTTTAGAGACGTAAAGCGGGACATAGAAAACAAACATTTCCATTCAATGTATACACAGTTTGCAAAACAAATAACTGGGCTTTGTGAGTGTCCAGACCTCCTGGAAGGAGGAAAGCGGTTCTGGACTGGGCAATCCTTTTCCGCCTGAGGTCAGAGTGGAAGAAACTGGAGAAGCAGCCCCTCTGGTGGAACAGCTAAAGCAAAAGCCTTTCATTTTCTTAATGAAACATAGTGCTTCCAGATTTGGCCCAGAAGCCAAACTGAGATGAAAAGGCCTCTGGGTGGAGCGGGGGACCATCCATGCGTGAGACCCCCAGTGGATGTGTGGTGGTCACTTCATTGTGATCTAGAAAGGCTACAGCCACGGCCTGCCCTCCACTACCCTGCATCCAGGCATCGCCAAGGGCTTTGGTTGTTGGTGCTGTAGAGACTGGGACCTTTACATATTTGAATGTTTTAAAATTAAAATCGTCCATAAAATGTCATTGTATTATGCTTTTAGAATTTTCCCATTTTGTTCATGTTTTTAATAGTTTTAAGTCAACTTTAATATTTCTGGGCAACAACCCTCAAGTCTTCCACTATCTGAATCAGGGCAGATGGAAATAAGTCAAACAATTACCTTATTTTATTTTTTAAACTGTATATTTGTATAGTATTTTGTTGATTACAAAATACAATTTTTGCTGTTTTAATGGCAAAAACTGCAATTATTTTTGCACCAACCTAATACCTTCATTTTGGTATGACAAAAACAATTATCATTTTGGCTACTCATGATATATCTTACACATTAAGAGACTACTTAATAAGTTGGCTACTAGTGAGATATCTTACACATTAAGAAACTACTTTATAAGTTGGCTACTAATGAGATATCTTACACATTAAGAAACTACTACTAATAATATAGTTAAACATAGCACATACCATGCACCAGGTGCTCTGCAGTGCTTTTCATACATAAATTCATTTAAACCTCTTCATCTTGCAAAGGAGAAAAGGGAAAGTCAAAGAAATTAAGTAACTTATCCATCTTTTTTTTTTTTTTGAGACAAAGTCTCACTTTGTTGCCCAGATCTGCCTGCGGTGGCATGGTCCTGGCCCACTGCTGCCTCAACCTCCTTAGGCTCCAGTGATCCTCCCATCTCAGCCTCCTTGGTTGCTGGGGCTACAAGCACAAGCCGCCATGCTTGGTTAATTTTTTTCCCTGTATTTTGTAGATACATGGTTTTGCTATGTTGCCCAGGCTGGTCTCCAACTCTGGGACTCAAGCCGTCCATCTGCCCGCCTTAGCCTCCCAAAGTGCTGGGATTGTAGACATGAGCCACGGTGCCTGGCCCCATCATTTTTTGAATCCAGTTTAACCTGAGAGTTTAACTTCTGTCTTGTCTCACTGTCACTTGAGCCTCACAGTAGGAACAAGGTGGAGATGGGGGGCAGGTATGGCCCCCATACTGTCATTATCCCAGTTTCAGATGCTAGAATGGAAACGGCAGCTCGGAATACCTTGCTCAAGATCACACTGTAATCTCAGCACTTTGGGAGGCCGAGGCAGGAGGATCACCTGAGGTCAGGAGTTCAAGACCAGCCTGGCCAACATGGCGAAACCCTGTCTTTAAAAAAGAAAAAAAAAAAAGATCACACTGTGAGGGCAGGCCTTCTGATTCCTCATCAGATTAGTGAGGAAATATAAAATGGGATATAGAAAGAATTTTCCTATTCAATGACAAGTCAATAATGTTTCTTGATGCAAGCTGCTAGGCCTTTGTATCCAGGCACATAGCAGGCCAGGCTGAGTTTGGGGTAGAGGAGGTTCAGCAGAGCGACCAGTGCTTATAGCACAGCAGCCATTCATTTGATGCCAGAGGAACACGTGAATGAGCTTCCCCAGGATTCACAGGCAGGTGGGGAAGTGCTAGATAATTTCACCTGGTGGCCCACCCAGGCAATGTGATTATGTGAATGTGGCCTTCAGGGAGCTTCTGTATTTTGTTAGGAAACTTTTGTTTCTGGTTCTGTTTTTCTTTTAATTTGTGTAATGTGACCAGGATGTCTGTGGCCAGACTAGCCATCAGCCATGTGCTTTGTTTGCTGGTTGGAGCCTGGCCAGCCATGGAGGTGGAGCCGAGGGGCCTTTGGGACGACTCCCGCCTCAGCCACCTAGAGCTCTGATAAGCACTGCTGAAACTCTTTGAGGTTCAGTGTTCTCATTTATGAAATGAGGATTGATGGCTGCTTTTCTAGGCACGTGAAAGACCTAGCACAGTGTCTGCTGCATACCAGCTGCTCAGATGTTATTGCGTTACATTGCAGAATTTTTTAAAAAATCTGTCTTGATAATGCAATGTGGTGTTGTAACTGATCATTAGACTCAATGTGGGTACTTTTGAGAATGGCATAGTGGTGATGTCTGGTGTCCTTAGGAGCTTGATTTAGAAGGAGGAGGGCTATCATGTGATTGTTGCAGCCCCCGCCTCATGAGGTCAAGCCCTCCCCTTTGCAGTGGGCCTGGCAGCTACAGAAATCCGGAGCTCACTGCCTCTAAGGCTGTTGCCATCACGGGTCCTACAGGGAACAGAGTGCATTCTCAGGTTGGGCAGTTTGAGGTGAGTTTAAATAAAGTGACTTTTTACAAAGCAAGGCAGGGTGTTGACAGCCTGGAGCAGTGAGGGGGCCCTGACCACTTCCAACACCCTCGGCCTGAGGGAAAGTGACGGTTTTGAGGCTGCAGCTGGCTGTGTGAAGGGCTGATCTCCCATGAGACAGCCCGCAGAGGGTCCTCCCTCACCTCACTCCTCCCTGCCGGTGCCTAGAGAGCTCGGGATGCACGCAGCGGGGCCTTGTAGTGGGGATGGCAGAAGCAGGGAATGGCTATGGGGGCAAACAGGATGCAATTTCAGGTATGGAGCACAGAGCCAGGTCAGAGTCAGGTGCCCTCAGCTGAGCTGAGGACAAAAAACAAGTCAGGTGAGTTGTGCAGCCCACATTTTTGTTTGCTTTAGACAGGAGTCAGTTCTTAAAATGGAATCAAAGTGACTGGACAGAGACCCGTTTTGATGCATTTAAGCTGGTGGCTTCTTGGGTAATCTTCCTTCACTTGCTCAGAAGCCTGGAGACATGTGTTCAGGTGCCTCTGAGTTGTTCGGTGTATTAGGACTTGAGTTGCCCCGTGGTAAAATAAAGGGACGGACTTATCAGGGCTTCTACAAGTGGGGCATCTACAGGGCCAGGTAGTACATATTTTATTTAGGCTTTGTGGCCACACGAGGTCTCAGTTGCATGATCATCATCTCCTTTTTCTTCTTCCTCTTTTTTCTTCCTCCCCTTCTTTAAAAACACAATCTTTTACAAATACAAATCATTCATAATTCATGGTCGATACAAAAATGGGCCAAACGCCATTATGTGTCAGCTCTTGGACTAGATTGTCACTCCCCGTGTGCTTTGTGTACTCTGTGTGCAAGGTGATGCGTTTTTACTTTAATGGTATGTTAAGTCCTAATATATTTTGGGAAAAATAGGTGACTAGCACCTTAAGAGCTCACTACCCATATATGTAGCCACATGGGGCTCTCCAGGAAACAGCTGGCTCTCGCAGGTTGGGTTGTGGATGTGAGTTTTAAGATCGGATTCCAGGTAATTTTGGTGGTGCTCCATTTATGAGAATAATCCATCATGTCTTTTTAAAAATTTGCCCAAATTAGTAAAAGATGGATTCCTTTAAGGAGAAATATTCTAAAGGACAGTGTCCGTGCCACACAGAAAGAGCAGAGCCTCGCAGAGGAGGTATGGGGGAGACCATGGTGTGGGGTGGATTAGATCAGCTCACTCCTCCCCAGCAGCACATTCCTTGATTATTCCATGTTTCAGATGTAGCCTGTTGGGACCATTTCACCCCAATGAAAATGCTCTCAGCACTTTGAGAAGTACTGTGTCAGATTAGAAGAGAAACAGAACAGCAGAGCTGTTCGCCGTTTTTTTTTTTTTTGATGGAGTCCTGACTGACAGATGCCAGGCATGTGGGGTGCCTGCCCACTCTGCCCCTCTGTGAAGAGCTGTCCCCTGGGTGGGAGCTCTTTGGACTCAACCCCTCCCCAAAGTTAGGGCCACTTCACCCTCAAGGGCATGTACATTACCTGCCGCAAACTGTGTTCCTGTGCTGAATTCCAGCAACACAGCTCGCGATTGAGGCCCAGGAGAACAAATTAAGTCCATTTAAAAAGTACAGAAATTCAGGCGCCAAGACTTGCGAGAGCTTGCTTAATTCCCTTTGGTAATTACTGGCTGTCAGTCTTCCTGTCCCTGAACCTGTGCTGTTCTCACGAGCTCCTGGCTGCACCCGAGGCTCATTTGTCTGTGTGGGCTCCTTTAGAACCACCGCACTCTCTATGTTACTTCTGTGGAGGAATGCCTGCCTGCAGGGAGCTGTACCTGGCAGCTTGTAAACGCCCAGGAGTGTGGCAGGAGTCTACCTGTCAGGTGTGCCTTGGCAGAGAAAAGGCTGCGGCCAAGCCCTGTCAGCATTCCGAACATTCAGTGTGGGAAGCATCCCAAAATTTGTCTCCCACTCCCTGAGCTGGGCATGTTTTTTTCCCAGCCTCCTGGATGAGTTTTTTGGCCTGGTAGTGAGCCTTGATGACCTCAGGAAATACCGGGCTGGGCCGAGACTTTGTTTCATTTCGAATGCCTGAGGAGCTTTTACTCTTCTGATTACCTCTTTAAGCCATCTCATTATTTTTGAGATCTTGTACCATATAGACTTGCAGAGTGAGAGGGGTTCCCTCCCGCCACACCCTGTTTTGACCTAAAAGCTTAAAAATCACGTATATGGCATTATTTAAATCAAAACATGCTGCATCCTTCCCCATTTTTATTATTCTGCTCCTGTCACCGTGAAATATTTAAGTCGTGTATTAAAACAGGAGCTTGTATTTGCAGTGTAACAGAACACTGGAAGATGAGGTGGCAGTTGTAGGGAGAGTTTATCAAACAGGAGCTAATTTAGCAGTCGTGAAACTCTCAAAGCAAAATGATATCTACGTATAATAAATAGCTTGTGCAAGTAGAGTGGAGAGCCTCTTACCACTGGCAACTGGAGCCATGATGATTGATTTTTCAGGGAGCGGGTGGTAGGGTTTTGACTTGAAGCAGAATTAAAGTATGTGGGAGAAAGTGCTGCCTTAGCAACTGAACTTGAATAGAAGTTCAAGTTCAAATCTGCCTGTCATGGTTCGTGGAAAACTATACTTGGGGTTCCTTTGGATTGAGCTCCTCTTGGCTTTTTTTTTTTTTTTTTTCCCAAAAAAAAAAAAAAGTTTTATCAGTCTGATTTACATACTATAAAGCTCACCCATTGAAAGTACAAATTCAGTGGATTTTAGCAAATTCACAGGGTTATGCAAACATCTCCATAATTTCACAACATTTTCGTTACCCTAAAAAGGAAACTGATGCCCATTAACAGTCATTCCCCACCCCTAGCCAAGCTCTACGCAGCCACTTATTTCCTTTTTATCTCCATTCTGGACATTTCATATAAATGAATGACACGAAACGTGACCTGTGACCCTTCATGTCTGGCTTCTTTCACTTAGCCTTGTGTTTTCAAGGTCCATCCGTGTTGCAGCATGTGTCAGAATCTCATTACTTTTCATGGCTGAGTAATATCCCATTGTCTGGATGTACTGCATTCTGTGTATCCATTCAGCAGTCGATGGACATTTGGGCTGTTTCTGTGTTTTGGCTTTTATGCATAATGCTGCTGTGAACCTTGGTGTAAGTTTTCACGTAGATACTTGCACTCCTTTATCTTGAGCATTGACCTAGATGGAATTGCTGTATTGTACCTCTGTGCACTTTTTGAGGAATCTCCTTAGCTGTTTTGTTTTTCCATTTTGAATTGTAAGCATTTTTTAATAGTGGGAAAATACACATAACAAAACTTGCCATCTTAGCCATTTTTAATTGTGCAGTTCAATCACATTAAAACATTTACACTGCTGTACAGCCTTCGCTGCCGCTGTTCTTTTCTTGGGTTTTGGTGAAACAGTCCATACCATCTCTTAGGCCCCAGAAAGGATAAATAACTTGGGCTTTCACTCAGCAAAGAGGTGGGTTAATAATGATTGAACTCACTGCCTTTTGAGTGTGAGAATCTAGATGGGGTGATGGTTCCTTGACCTAGAACCACAGGATCCCTTCTCTGTATAGATGCTGCTGCGTTAGGAAGCTTTGGATAAGAGGAGCAGGGTGGGGATAACTTGAAGAGGCTGCCCAAGAATGAGAGCAGGGAAATGGTAAGGTGGGCTACTGTCTGCATCCTGGGGGAGCCCACTGGGCATGTTTGAGGGACGCTGTCTTTCCACAGTAGATGTGCAGAGGCTTTTTTTTTTTTTTTTGTATGGTAGACTGAGATCCACCTGGGCCCTGGCAGATGGCAGAAAGGGATCCTGAGTATAAAGGACCGTGGATCAGATTTACTGAGTCATGAGAGAGTGTCCAAGTGTGGGCCAAAGTGTCTAAGTGTGTTTAGGGAAGAGGTCCTGGAGAAGGTGGGTTTAGCCCGCTCTGCCCCGCCTCTCAGCAGGCCAATGCCTCCTGGAACCCTTTGTGCTTCTCCAGGGCCTGTCCTGGGAATGCCTGACTCAGTCTCTTCTGACCACTCCAGGCAGGATCTGTTGGCCCTGCCCTGAAGTCCCCCCTGGCCTCCTTCCTTTCTATGCTGGCCATCTTGAGATGACCCTTTGTTTGTATTGTACTCATGGGTCTTCATGAGCAGCTCTCTTACCTTTTCAGTAACATGTCATCTCCTCATTGGCAAGGTCTGTATTTTATGCTCTTTTGGGTAAGTCACTGGCAGACAGAAACATCAAACATCCTAATTCAGCATGGGTGCCACAGTCTACCCAGGCAGCTCATTAATGAGATGATTCTTTTAAAATATTGACAAACCGTGTAATTAAGAGCTGACTATTCACACATCAAACAATTCTTAACTTAAACTAGAGGGTTTCTTTTAATAGCAGCTCCCCCTGGCTGCATTTATCTATTTGTGTAGTTTCTTAGCTATTTGGCAGAGAAATTTCAGAACGCCAGCTACAAGCTAGTGCAGTTGAAGAACAGAATGTATTGAAGAGAAAGTATTTCTGGAAGCATGTCATTTACTGAAAGAAATAATCTAAGAATGTATTTATTTTGAAAAGTGCTTAATATATTTATATACATAACCTCTATTTATTTTCTTAAATAATTCTGTGAGCTTAGCAGTAGTTTCCTCATTGAAGAAGGGAGGATATTGAGATTCAGAATAATTTGCCCCGGCTTATTCAGCTAGTCCGTGATTGAGCAGGGATTGATACCAATGCCTTCCTCAAAACCTGTGCCTCCTCATCACATTGCGTCTGACTGTATTTGCTAAGTGGGAGGATGTCCTTGCATCTAATTGAACTTGTACTGTAATTTCATTACGGCCATTGCCCTAGGGGAGCTGTTATAAGTCTTGCATAGAATTCCAGTAGCATTGAAAATAATGGAGCACCAGAGTGGATTTAGAGTTAGAAACACACACTGAGGTTTGAGCCGAGATTCCACTTCATAGAACCTTCTTTATGCAGCTGGTTTTTTCACATGTGAAGCAAGTGTAACAGCTGTATAACCTTCAAAGGCTTGGCTTGAGTATTAAATAAAATTTCACACTCATTTAAGAAGAAGTGCCTTAGGAGAGGACACTGGTCCATCGTAGGCAATTAATGGCAGTGTTAGCCTTTGTCAGTGGACCTGTAACTGATGTCAGGGGTGCATTTATTGTTGGCTGGGCCAGAGGTAGGCTGTGCAGGGTCGTTGGTGAGAGCTCATCATGTGGAAGGCGGGAAATGACCGAGTGGAAAATCAGTGTATTCTTCCAGACCACCCCTCCCTCCAGCCCTTGTCCTCCCTTCCTCTTTCTCCCCACTATTTTCCTGTGTTCGTCGTGGTTTTCCTTTTACCATCTTGAGAGGATTTCTGCATTAGGCATTAGGTGACCAGTGGTCCTTCCAGCTCTTTGAGCTTAGAACTTGGTGTTTTAAAAATTCTCATCGGCCAGCAGAGCATCACTTGGAGAGAAGCTGCCATCCCCATGGTGCAAACTGCCTCTCACCAGCTAAAGATGGCCTTCCCCCAGGAGCACCAAAACCCTGTCTTTTTCACGACTGGAGGACTTTCTAATGAAATGGCAGTGGTGCCTTAGTTTCAGTGTTGAGCTACCTTTCCTGAGCATCAGCATCTCATCCATAAAGTGGGGACGGCGTGTCCCTGCCCATGCTGGGAGACACATGACAGCACAGGGTAGGCACTGGCAGTGCCGACTCTTCAAGCTGCCCATCTTCTCCATGCTGCCTGCAGGGCAAAAGCCTCCCCAACAGTTGTACAAGCTGTCAGATTTACTCTTAGAAACCAGAGCCTCGATTCATTCTGACGGGAAGCTTGTCTTCATCCACACTGCATCTTTTCATCCTCAACTGTTGTTCTTCCCCGGCTGCTGCTTATTCTCTACCTGGTTTGGGGACATTGAGGGTTCTCCAGGGATGTGATGACAAAGTTTTGCTTTCCTGTAAATATGTTTATCCCTATTTTACAGACAGATTTGTTATTTTTAATATTATCATTTAAATAGTGAAACACTAAAAAGAAAAGGCACGTAAATTTGCAGAACACTTTGCCATCCACCACTGCACACAGTGAGGTGGGTTTTCTTTGCCTTGGCACATCATGGATCCCTCTTTGCTGAGGAACTGCCCTGTGCATGGTGGGATTTAGCAGCATCCTTAGCCTCTGCCTGCTTGTTGACCACCATCCTTCTTCAACTGAGACAACCTAAACTGTGTCCAGACATTGTCAGGTGTCCTCCAGGGAGCAGAGTCACCACCGACTCTGTCCTCCCGGCGTCTCTCTTTGCCCCTTTTGGAGCCATCATTAGATTTACACCAGTAGGTAAGAATGGTTTCCTCTTGGTCTTGTGCAGTGTACGGCACAGAAGGACTTTGTAGTCTTTTCTCAGAGTACTATGCATCTCAAAGGAAGGATGAATCAATTCAGTTTTGAGCCAAGTGGTCTTTTCCTGGGGGCAAAATGAGCTGAAGTAATTTTAATTATTGAAGGGCTGGAGGTAGGGTAAATACCTTGCTGTTTCTTCCTTGATCACATTTCCTTTAGAGTTTGTAATCTCCCACCCCTTAGTAAGTATTGTAGAACCACAAATGTTATATAGATTGTGGGGTCTTTTCAACAGCTTTTACATTTAAATTTTATTGCTGCCTTAGGGAGTGGACGGCAACTGGTATAGGTTCCAGATAACAGTGGAACCACGACAAACATTAGAAATTAGGCGAATACCACAGCAGTGATAATTATGCGAGATAACGCAAATGTCCGTTCGCCAGGTTCGGCCATTTCACAGTATACGGGGTGAGGATGCCTTACCCAAATGCTTGGAACCAGAAGTGTTTTGGATTCGGGATTTCTTCAGATTGAGCTGTTTGCATTATACTTACCAATTGGGCATTCCTAATGCAAAATATCTGAATTGGAGACTCTTCAGTGAGCATTTCCTTTGAGCATCCTGGTGGTGCTCAAAGTTTTAGGTTTGGGAGCGTTTCAGATTTTGGATTTTTGTATATATACTTTAAGACATTATGTTGTACATAGTAAATACATACAAGTTTGTCTGTCAGCATGAAATACAAACAAAGAAATTAGGGGGAGCACTACTGACATTGTCAAGAAGAGGCAAACCCATTCTCTGGAGTTTGCCTGGGGACCATTGAGTAACAGCTGGAAAATTCACTGTCATCAGGTAAAGGGCAGGGTGTGATCACTGAAATTGGCAGGCTGAGAATATGCCGTGCTGTGATGGCGCTACAGAGGTCAGGACGTGCGGTCCGTCAGGAATGAAGGGGAATGCCATATGTGAAGGTTTTGGTTTCTAGTACCATTCATTTGTATCCCTTGCCAGTACTCTGTATTGCTGTAGTTAATGAGTCTGGATGAATCTAAGATTTGGACTCTGAGGACTGGAAGGCTCCAGGACAGAGGGGATCGCCCCCATTTCTGTGGTCTAGAAAAGCTTTGGGAATCGCAGCTCTTAGCTTGTCTGTAGAACAGCCTCTGGGACGGTCAGCTGTTGACGCAATCCATGCTGTGTGTGTGGCTCATCACAGAAGGGGTGGAAAGGCCTCAGATCGTGAGGGCTTCAGAGGACAGTTCCGGATTCTTCAGTGATGCCTGGGGTCTGCCCTTGTGGTTCCAGGGACACTGAAGTCTTTATCTTGCACATTAGGTTTTGATTTCTGTCCTCCATCATTGTCTTTGAACAGGAAAGTTATTTCAGCCTCTTAGCCCAATGCTTTTAATAAAAAAACTGTGGAAATTTCAAAACAATATTTATGTCAAAGGAAAAAATTAAACCAATTCTAGTTTGCCTTTTCAAACTAAAAATACCCTCTTTTTCTAAGACTCTGACACTGCCAACCTATCCCCTCGGGAGCTGCCTGGGCTGTTCCATAGGAATCTGGCCATCCCAAAGGGCTTGACTCTCACCACAGTTATTGGTTGGAGCTAGGGGGGTGACTTCACAGAGGTGTCCCGCCTGCCTTGAACTGTGCTTCCTTGTAGCTTCATTCCTGACACACCCTCAGCATGTCACCAATAACCGTGACGTTGACCTCCTGCTGGGAGGGAGCACCCGTGTGTGTGTGTGTGTGTGGAGTTGGAGACGAGAAGTGTGCTGCATTCATTAGTGTTTGGTCCCTTCTTATTTTTTGAAGAGTCATTCCCGTTAATAGAACATTAACTCCACAGAGATAGGGATTTTGGTCTAGTTGGTTCACTGCTGCATCCCCCGTTTCTGGAACTACCTGGCACTCAGTGCATAACTGTTGAGTGAAGAATAGGGTAAAAACAGGTGGAGCTGCTATGTAAATTGCCAAAAAGTTGGGCATTATGTTTAAGAAAATAAATTAAAAGATTTTTTTATTGGTTCTTATCCATGTACTTAACAGAAACATCTGACTCCTTTTGATTTATAAATTGTTAAGCAGGATATGTTTTCAGATATTTTGGGGTTATTTTATGCGTGGACTTTCTTGTGGTGTGCCAGGTGTCCACTACAAATATACAGCCATGAGCCCCGTAATGATGTTTTGGTTGATGATAGACCTTACCTGTGATAGTAGTTGAAAAATTCCTGTTGCTTACTGACATCTTAGCTTTTGTGACATTGTTCTGCTACGTGTTACTCACGTGTTTGTGGTGGTGCTGGGGTTAACAAATACACTGCATTGCCAGCTATCTAAAAGTATAGCACATGCAATTAGGTGGAGTAGATAATAAACGACTATGTTACTGGCTTATGTGTTTACTATACCATACTTTTTTTCATTATTTTAGAATATAGTCCTACTTACAAGAAAAGTTAACTGTAAAATTGCCTCAGGCAGGTGTTTCAGGAAGTATTTTCAGAAGAAGGCATTGTTAGCACTGGAGATGACAGCTCCTTGTGTGTTTCTGTCCCCTGAAGACCTTCCAGTGGGACAAAACACAGGGGTGGGAGACGGTGACATTGATCATCTTGGCTTTGTGTAGGCCTAAGCTAATATGTATGTTTTTCTGCATCTTGGTTTTTAATAAAAAAGTTGAAAAAGCTTATAGAATAAGGCCAAAAACTGTTTTTATGCTTTTGTGTAATGTTTGTGTTTTAAGCTGTGTTACTATGAAAAAGTAAAAGAGCTACAAAAAAGTTTATAAAGTAAAAACATTACAGTAAGCTAAGCTTAATTTATTATTGGAGAAGGAAAAGTATTTTTTTACACATTTAGTGTAGTTTCATGTACAGTGTTCCTGCAGTCTACAGCAGTGTGCAGTCATGTCCTAGGCCTTCACATTCACTCCCCGCTCAGTCACACTCGCTCACCCCCTCCCTCATGTTCTCTCCATCCCCCCTACCCCCACCCACCACACTCGCTTCCCACTCAGTCACATTGGCTCCCCGCTCACTCATAGAGTCTCAGGGTAATGTCCAGCCCCGAAGGCTTCATTCATGAAAAGTGCCCTTCCTATAAGGTTGTACCAGTTTTTATCTTTTATGTCTTATTCTTGCTGTCCCTTTTCTATGTTTCCATTCACAGATACTTAGCACTATGTTACTGTTGCCTGCAGTATTGAGTACAGTAACATGCTGTACAGGTTTGTAGCCTAGAAGCCAAGGCTATACTGTGCAGCCTAGGTGTGCAGTAGGCTATCCCACCTAGGTTCCTGCCGGTACACTCTAAGTACACTCCAGGATGTTCACACAAGGATGAAATCGCCTGAAGACACATTTCTCAGAACACATCCCTGTCGGTAAGTGACACATGACTGTAATATAACCACATGGTGTCACAATCACACTTTTACAGTCTCCATGTACTCCTGGAAGCCCATCAAGGGTAGAGTTGGAATGCTGCTTGCTATATTTATGAAGCAAATGGTCTCTTTCCATCTGAGGTGTAGCACTGTATTACTCTGCTTTTAACAAAGGAATTTTCAAATCTCAAAATTACAATAAATTGGTTGGAACATGCTTGGATTAAAGAAAAGCAGTACTAATGCATTTATTTGCTGTGCATTCCAGCCCCATTAATCCTGATGAATTCATCCTGGCTTAACATATGGCATGCCTTCCTTTAGACTTTCAAATTTAGTGTTAACTGCTTTTTTACCATGATAGGAGCAAGCGTCACTGCAGCAGGCTGCTGAATTCATGCCTAAGAATCAGGAGAGCAGCATTCTTCCTGTTGAGCATATATTCAGCTTGGCTGTGTTCATTTCACTGGGCAAACTTTCAAGCGGTGGTTCTCAAACTGTTTGATCTGGAACCCCTCTGACACCCTTAAAGAGTATTGAGGACTCCAGCGAGCTTTGCTTATGTGGGTTGTGTCTATCAATATTTATGAATTGGAAATTGAAATTTAGGCTGGATGCAGTGGCACACATAATCCCAGCACTTTGGGAGGCTGAGGCAGGTGATTGCTTGAGCTTAGGAATTTGAGACCAACCTGGGCAATGTGGCAAAACCCCATTTCTACAAAAAATACAAAAAATAGCCAGGCTTGGTGGCTATTTTTATAGTCCTAGCTCTCTGGGAGGCTGATGTGGGAGGATCACCTGAGTCCAGGGAGGTTGAGGCAGCAGTGAGCTGAGATCATGCCACTGCATTCTGTTACCTGAGTGACAGAGTGAGACCCTGCCTCGAAAGCAGAAAAAGAAAGATATTAAAATTTAGAATAACTTGAAATAAATGTCTTAATCTACCTAAAATAGCAATGATGAACCCATTTTGTGTTAAGTAACATTTTTTTTTGTGAAAAATAACATTTCCAGAACAAATTAGGTGAGAAGAGAGGCATTGTTTTGCATATTTACAAACCTCTCTGTTTAGCTTAATTGAAGGCAGCTGGATGCATATATGTGCATTCAGTCAGTTTGGACGTTTTGTTTTTGTGGAAGTATACAAAGAAAATGTGGCTTCTCAGGAATGTGCCTAGAAAAGGAAGAACACTTTAATGTCCTTCTCAGGTAATTGGGGTTATCCTTTCTTGATATTACATTAAAACTCCACGGGCAATAGTGGGTTCCACTATGGAATCCGAAGCCATTTCAGTAAGCTGTTTATACTCTAAAATACACGGGTCTGTCTTACACTTCAAATCAGTCTTTTATGCATTTATGATTCTGTTTTACTGAATTACTGTTTTATGAGTTATATAGATCTTCCAAATGCTGGCACATTTCATCATATATTTTTAAAATAGCACATTTGTTAACGTCATCCCCAGTGTCATCAGAAAATTCAGATTTTAGGGAGCTGTCCACATCTTGGTAACGAATAAAAGTTTTCTGGAATTCCCATGTTTTTCTTGAAAGCTCAAATGTTATTATTGCTTGCAGCAAATGTCGTCAGTTGTTTCCCTTCTAGGTTCTGCCTCTTTTTTTCCTAGAGTTAACTTTCTTTTTTTTTAAAATATATACATTTTATTGTGTTTTAGGTTTTGGGGTACATGTGAAGAACATGCAAGATTGTTGCCTAGGTACATACATGGCAATGTGGTTTGCTGCCTTCCTCCCCATCACCTATATCTGGCATTTCTCCCCATGTTGTCCCTCCCCAACTCCCCCACCCCCTGCTGTCCCTCCCCTAGTTCCCCCCCCTCCCACAGACCCCAGTGTGTGATGCTCCCCTTCCTGTGTCCATGTGTTCTCATTGTTCAACACCCGCCTATGAGTGAGAACACGTGGTGTTTGGTTTTCTGTTCCTGTGTCAGTTTGCTGAGAACGATGGTTTCCAGGAGTTAACTTTCTAAACTGCGAATCCCAATCATGGCTGCCCTCCCTCTCCTCAAAAATAAAGTGTGGTTTCCTTGTCTTAGCCACAAGGACTCAGATGACTTTGACCCCAGCCCCCAACACTTGCCATTTCCATTCTTTTCTCAAACCTCTACATTATTTTTTTTAGTGGGTTAAAACAACATAAATGTATTATCTTACAGTTCTACAGGTTGGGAAGTCCAGAGTGGGCTCAAATCAAGGTATGGACTGTAGGGAGGCACTCCCATTTGGGGGCTGCAGGGGAGAGAAGGGGAGGGGAGGACCGCTTTCTTGCCTCTCCCTGCTCCTTAAGGCTGCCCGCGTTTCCTGGCTGGTGGTCCCTTGTATTCAAAGCCAGCAGGGCTGATGGCGCCACCTCACATGGTGTCCCCCCATCACTGACTCTGCTGTACTCTCTTCCATTCAGTAAGGACTCTTATGATCACTCCGGGCCCACCCTTCATTCCTCTGTATCCGAATTCTGCTGGCCTTGTAACTTGACATGTAACAGTTCCCTGGGATTAGGATGTGGACATCTTTGGGGGCCATTGTCACATCTGCATTTTTGCAGTCAGTGCCCACTTTCTGGAATGCTTCCTTTCTTCCCCACTTCTCTGAGTGGTAAGCTCATCATCCAAACATCACTTCATTGCCAAAGCTTTTCCTGGTGTCCAACTACTTTCTTTCCTGCCGTGACAGAGGGTAGGGTGTATGGCACCCATCCTGCAGTGGGGCACCAGAATACAGTGGTCATGAGGAAAGCATGTATTGGGCTAAAGGGGGATAAAGCAAATATGGCAAAATGTTAAATATTGGGAAGTGTAGATAAAGAGTAACTATTCATTCAACTTCTGTAGGTTTGACATTTTCAACATAGAAAGTGAAAAGGAATTAAATATCAATGTAGGATGAAATATCAAAGTATGAAAGATGATGTAGGTGGGAATAGAATAAGATTCCAATTGTGGGAAATCTGGTTTGCTGCTGTCTAAGTTATAAAACTCTAGCTGTTGATTAGCATCTTTATGTGCATTTTTGGTATAATGATAATCTTGACTGGGTTCATATTAGGTGCAAATCATATTTCAGACAGCTTAATTAAACCTCTTCAGCTCCTGGGTGAGTGCAAGAATCTGTGCAGAGTGTAAATGGTAAGATTTAGAAAACGAAGGACTTTATATGCCATGCGTCTGCTAGGTTCTTCCTAGCGTGTCCTCGAGCCGTGTTCACACCAGGCACTCCCAGTCACTGGCCAGCACGATTCCACTCTAAGGTAACAAAAGTCCTGCATCCCAGATTTAGGATAATCTTACGTCCATGCTGGGATTCTTGGTGTTATCGGCAGGTGTCTGCTCTGTGCTACCATTGCATCCGTTGGTAGTACCCATAGAACTCCATCATTTGTACAAATGACTGATTGTACAAATTCGAGTCCAGAAGCACCAGCTAAGGTTTTCCGCCCCTGTTGACCTTGCTGGTCACTACCGGTGTCAGGAGCAGACTCACTACCCTTTATGGCCCCTAACCGGGGCCTCAGAGCTTTTGCATGTCTACAGCCATGCCCTAGATTTGTGGAAGGAAATGACCCATGTGATGCTTTTATATCTTCCTCTTTGAAATGTAAGAGTTAATTTCAGAGATAAAGTGGTGGAATCTCTGGTGTGGAGGGCATCTAGCCTGGCTCCTCATCTTCTCCCAGAATTCCCCTGATTACGTCCTGTGGTGGGCCACTTTGCCGTCCACCCTGTCTTCAGTCGCTGTTAAGGTGGCATGTGCTCCCTGCCCCAGGGCTGAGCTGAATCTGTTTTCCCTGTACCAGCCACAGACTTGGACATTCTGGGGTCGAATCTGAACATATCTGATGATTCCTCCTTGCCTTTCAGGATCCCAGAACCTTCCTTGTACCTCTCCTGAGACATCTTTGCTGCAAGATCGAGGCTGTCCTCTGGTGAGAAGGTGTTGAGGCCTCGCGTCATATTCCAGGTATAGTCTGCCTGTCAGCATGACCCAGCATGCTAGAATATGTTACTCTGTTTTGTGCTAGACTGTTATTCATTTAGACTCCTAGTTGTCTGTTGACTTTTTAAGTTAACTGACAACTAAAACTCCGAGTTGTCTTCTGTTTTAGATTCCCAACTGCTGTACTTTTCAGACTCATGTGGCTACCCATCGACTCAACAGAAAACAAGCCCATTTTTTCACTTTAGTATGTTCCTTAAATTCCTGCATTTCCTTCAGTCCTATCCTATGGCTTCTTATCCCACGGCTGGCCAGGCCTTCCGTCCCTGAGGCCTGGTCACCAGGGCAGGCTCTGGGAAAGGATCATCCTGGAGCTGTCCCATGTCATTCCTGGCACGGACATTGGGTGCTTTGTCTCGTGCTCTGTGCCACCTGGCTCCTGGACACTGGCATGCAGCACAGAGGCTGTGATCCATTCCTCTGTGTTTCTGTCTGTGACTTCTGGAGCCTTTGCACTTCTCAAGGTCAAGGGCAGCTTCCAGTTTTCTTCCTGCCCCAGAACTTTTCATCTTGACCCCATTCTTCTCACTCTTCTCCTTACCTTAACTTCTTTCCCTTTTACTTAGGAATTCTACTGTGACTTGTTGTTCTTGGTTTAGGTGCTGTAACCATCTGCTGTAGGGCAGTGGCATTTCAGGGTGTTCCTTGCAGCTCGAGAGTTAATTCCAAGTGTGCATAAGAGCCAGGTGGGTCAGGGGGTCGGTCAAGGCTGGCCAGAAAGGCTCTCTGTCCCCTATCTTTCTTTAACTACGAGTAGCTTCATTTTTATCTGATTCTTCTATTCGGGTTTGGCATAGGCTGTAGTTTGGGGAAAAGAGTTCCACTATAAAATACTTCAAACTAACTGCTTGGTTATTTTTTAATTAAAATAAAAATGTTTACTAAGAATGGCAGCTTCATCATTACTGTTGCTATTTTATCACAAAAAATAGAGGTAAAGCTTTTCAGTTGAGGGAAAGTGTGTGTGTGTGAGTGCGTGTGTGCGTGTGTGTAATGAACCTCACCTGACTTCTCTCCCACTCTCTCACATTCTTAGTCATTTGAGGCCATTCATATAGTTAATTCCAAGACTTTGGCTATGTTAGGAATGCACACATACTCAGACTCAGCAGGCCACACTGAGTTCTTAATCAGAAGGACTTCCGGGGAATATAGCCCGTGACCTTTGCCACATGTAAGCAACTTTGAGCAGACTGCCTTGAAATGAGAATAAAGGAGAAAGGAGGGGCTGCCCGTAAGCCTCAAGTTCCTGGGGAGGATTAGGCTATAAGTAAGCACCTTGTTTATGAGGCTGCTACAGCCTTGTAAATGTCAGAAACAAAGGTGCAGAATTACCAAGTGCAGCTCCCAAAGGCAGTAGGTAAAATTAGCTGCTGGCCAGCAGGGAAGTGGGAGGACATTCTGCACAGGCCAGAAGCCGCTGTGTGCTGGGGTGTGTGAGTCTTGAGCCCCCTTTTCTTTCCTGCTCAGTTTAGGTACTTAGTAAAATAACTGAAATTAGAGTAAGTTCATTCTGCATTCTTCCTCCCATCGTCCCAGTCAGATATGTTTCTGCTGCCTTCATGGACTGTTTTAGAACATCTTCTAGTGTTACCTAACCCTGGGGCTGGGCGTAGACATCTGAGTGAATAGCCTAAGTCAGACTCTTTCACTTCTTGGGCAACGCAGTGCAGTATCGAGGTGTGAGGGGAAGCCCTTGGGTGGTCTTGGGACACAAGTCCCAAACCCTATCCGAATCAGGAGAGTTTATGGCTTACCGGGCACCGCCATGATGTCACCTTTTCCTGTTGAAGAGAATCAGGCCAGGTGCCACATGGCAATGTAGGTGGCACGTCTCCTGGAGGCTGTTCCGTCTTGGCCACACTTGTTGTTTATCACATTCTGTCTTCTCCCTTCTGTTCTGTTCCCTGCTGCTGCCTCAGTCTCCGCAAGGAGGGAGGACACATAGTAGGTCTATCATAGGTAGCTGTTGCATGGATGGATCATTGGGAACAGTTACTTGCTTGCTTCTTTCCAGACTGTGCATTCTGAGGGCAGGGACAATGTATGGTCTCATCTTTATAGCTCCCATTACTCCCTATAACCATGGCCCGAGGCAGATCACTTAATTTTTAAAAAAGGAAATAACAGCTATTTAATGTATGCCATTTTCCAGGAGGAGAAAATTACTTTCAAATCATTCAGCCTTCCAAAATAGCCTCAGGCAAAGTCATGGTTATCCCCACCATTGAAGCAATGTATTAAAGAAAGGTTGCTGCTCTGGTCTTAGCTCCCCAAGGATTCAGTGAGCCAGTGAACACCAGTGCACCCATCATCATGCAAGAGTTTGGACCATGTATTAGTCATCTCTTTCTCCAGCTTAAAATAACACACAACTTATTTTCTCAACGTTTCTGTGGGCTAGGAATTAGAGCAGGAGTAGGGGCTTAGCTGGGGCCTGTGCTTGGGGTCTCACAGGGCTGCTGTCTGGATGCTGGCCTGGGCTTGGTTTTCATCTGGAGGCTTGACTGGAGAAATATCGTCCACGCTCCCTCAGGTTGTTGGCTGGATTCATGTTCTCTAGTTGTAGGACTGAGTCCTGGCCTCTTTTTGGCTGACACAGAGGCTGCTCTCAGCTCGCAGAGGCCACTCGCAGTTCCTAGTGGCTGCCTGCATCTCCCAGAAGCCACCTGCAGTTGGTGGTCATGGGGCTTTCCCAGCAGGGCTGCTTGCTTCGTGGAGCCAGCCCAGCACAGGTGACCTTTCCTTACTCCTTGAAAGGGGGAGTTGGAAAGTGTTTTCCATCTGCTATTGTTATAAGGAATTATTTCACTCCTTGCTTTTTTTCTGCATTTGTCCCTGATTTTAAACCTTCTACAGGATCATGGCCCCACAGGACCCATTTTCCCTTGAAGCCAGCATGTTCACCTGGAGTCGTCACTGGCCCTGCTGGCTGGTGGGTGGCTCCGGAGTGCCCGATTCTACTTTAGGAGCGAGGTGGGCTAAATTGCTTTTTGTGAGCTGCCTTGGAACTTAACTGCAGTTTTGTCATGTTATTTGTATAGGAAAATGTGGTCCTGGGTCTCAGATGACTGGTATGTCAGTGAACTTCCAGCTGGCAAGAGGTCCTTACCTCTTTTTCTGTGTTTTTTTTGTTTGTTTGTTTGTTTGTTTTTCCTGTAGGCATTGGGGACTGTAGAAAATATTATTTGGGGCATATGTTAAAATGTCTCTTTTTAGCCTTTAAGAATTCCTTAAAAAACAATCGAAGTGGCTGGGCACAGTGGCTCACACCTGGAATCCCAGAACTTTGCAAGGCCAAGGTGGGTGGATCACTTGAGGTCAGGAGTTCAAGACTAGCCTGGCCAACATGGTGAAACCCCGTCTCTACTAAAAATACAAAAATTAGCCAGGTGTGGTGATGCACACCTATAGTCCCAGCTGCTCGGGAGGCTGAGGTGGAAGGATTGCTTGAACCCAGGAGGTGGAGGCTGCAGTGAGCTGAGATGGTGCCCCTGCACTCCAGCATGGCAGCAGAGCAAGACTCTATCTCAGAAAACAAACAAACAAACAATAGATGTGATCTGTGCTCTCTCTTTCTCCTGATTCTCTGAAAATACTTGTAATCTGACTGTCACAAAGCTGAAACCAAGAAATGAAGAATTTCGATTGTACACGGATGGTCTGGAACGTTGAGTTGAACGTTGTCATATTGAGGGGCTGGCTCTGGGGTCAAGTTCGCGTGGCACTCCAGAGTGACAATCTGTGGTCATGGTATTGCTTTGGTGCCTTCCATGAAAGCAATGCAGGTGGCACTGCCTGTGGCAGATGATAAAATATAGACCACGTGGTGTGCTGAAAGGGCCACTCCACCCTTCACCCCTCTGGCACTCTCATATGGTGGGAAAGAATGGCACTGGTCCCCTATTTCAAGCTGCCTTGTCCTTCTCTGGCTTCCTTCTGGTCCATGGGTGCTGTTTACTCCCTGCCTTTGATCGTTCAGATGAGCAATGTGGGCAATTGGCTATTTCTTTCCGGATGCCTGAAAGGAATTTCAGGCAAATTGAATTGCATTCTTTTCTCTGGTAGAGGCTCTTCTCTTAGTGCCCGCTAGCTTATCTGCTCCACATAAAGAGAAATCCTCCTCATTAGAAGAGTACAACCAGTACTTGTTGAAGACTGAAGACAGTCAAGGTGGTCAGCCAGGCCAAGAGACTCTGATGTTCTTTTCAGACTAGAAGTGTGTTCCTTCTGTAGTGAGTGTCTGAAATTCTGGTCACCGGTGAAAAAGTGTGATTGTGCGTAGGGCAGGAAGACCTACCATAAAATGTGGCATTTCCTGGTGGGAATTACTTGTGCATGACATGTGCTGCGTAGATAATCCCCATGGTAACTACGGGCATGTGTTTTATGTGTGTGTCAGGGCTCTTTGAAAATAAACCAGGGACCAGGGAACAAACAGCAGATATATATGAAAGGTCACAGTATTTGCTTACGCAAAGGTGTTGTATGAGTTGGATTAAAGTATTGTGCTGTAAGGCAAGCATATTGATTTGCCACCAAAAAGCAAGAGAATGCTGGACCTCAAGAACTTGGAAGTCCTCATGCTCAGTTTTTTCCTTCCAATGTTTCTTACACAGACCAGATTAGTCTGCCCAAGATCACGTTTTGTGGATGTTCTTCCTTTGCTTAAAACTTTTGCTTTTAAATAAAGGTGTAAATCCCTTAGCTGGCCCTTACTCAAGACCCCTAAAGGGGCCACCCTGCCCTGCCCCTGCTCCAAGTCACAGATCACAGACCAGCGTGCCAGCCTTGCCCAGTTACTGGCATGCCACCTGTTGTCCAGCGGGCATGGGATCCATCTTCCCAGTGAGGTTGTTACCTGTAGAAAGGTAAGGAAGGGGTGAACTGCAAAATTCGCTTGTGCTCCTTCTAGTATATCACTCTGAAACGTGTGTGCCGAATGTTTTAGACAGCTGCCAGCTTTTGAGTAGCCTGTAAACTACTCCTAAGTCTGTTCTGTGGTACTCACATCAGCTTTTCTGATAGAGGCTATAGTGTGAGAGAGGGTTGCTTTTCAGTCTGATTTCCCATTGATTCAGACTTAGACCCAGAGAAGTGCCTCAGGACACTGCTAGGAGAGGTGAGGACAGGTCTGCCTGTTACACATCATTGACTCTTGGCTGTTTTTCTAGGTCACATCTTGAATATTGACAGTTTCATAGGGCTCAGCCTAACCCCATATGAAAAGACGATTTAACTAGTTAACATGTGGCTGTGGCTTATAGCATTTTGGGGCTGTCCTGGCACTAGGGTTGTGGAGTCTGGTGCTTGGTGCAGGTAGTGGAGTTTCCTCAGTGTTTACTGGGTCAGCCCCAAATGAAGTCCTTATTTACACTTAACTTTGGAAATTTTCAAACATGCACAAATGTGAAAAACTTAGCGCAGCCCCGTGTTCCCGCTTATCAGCATCTCCTAGACAGACTCAAGGTGGGCTTGGCTTGTGTGGGACCCTCATGCCTTCCTTTGTTCTCCATGTTTGTTGATTTCATTAAAAGAGATTTTCTTTCCTTTAATTCAGAAGCTGTACATTTTAAAACTGTCGAAATATGGAAGAAACCGTTCATAATCTACTTCTGTCTAGAGACAGCTGCCTCACTTCTTCCTGCACTGCAATTCTTTGTATACCCTTATTTTTACGTTATGATTTTTAAGGATTGCTGTAATGCTGTTTTGATACTTTTCCCCTATTTTTATCAGGGACATCATATCTCCAACATAATATGGAATCTGTCTGCCTTATCTGCCACTTCCTTCCACATACCCCTTCCAGGCCTCTGCTATCTGTATCCTTTCCACAACTTTCCACTGGAGCCCCGGTTGGGTCCTACAGCCAAAATTACCCACTTTTCCTCAGTCCCAGATACAGTTCCTGTTACCTCACAGCCCGTGGGATTTGGCTAGCAGCTGGCTCTACGGGAAGTGGATGGATTACATCGATTCACTCCACTGCATGTGTATTAATGGACTTCATTTTTACAGGGGTATCACCTTCAAGAAGAGGTTGTCACTTAACTCGTGACTTTTATATTTGTAGGATTTCAGACAGGGTAACAGTAAGAATTATCAGGCAGCAGGGAGAATGAGCTTGGTCAAAGTTGAGTCAGTTTGGCACCTGGCATGGAATAGGGTTTCAGGAATTAGGTGACCTGGTTCAAATCCTGGCTTCACTACTTACAAGTTACATGATGGCAGGCAGTTTAACCTGCCTGCTACACTCTATGTTCTTATTCTTACAAGAGGACCAGCAATTGTGACTTGATAGCTTCCTCAGGCGGATTTCACGGGGCAGTGTGTGTGTGTGGCATGGAGCTTGTGGTGTGTGATGTTGGCTGTTTCTAGCAGCCCCCTCTCCCTGCGAGGCTGTCCTTCAGGTCATTTCCTGGGCTGTGCCCTGTTGTTCATAGTGTTGCTTTGTCTCCTCTTGAACCAGTGAATTTTCTAGGAGTTCCAGGTTTTTTCACAAAAATAAAGTTGCTTGTGATGATGAGGAGACTAGGGGAGAAGTGAAAATTTCCAGGAGTTTCGGGATTAAGGTGTTGCCAGTCCTATGTGTGAATTGGAGGACTGCGTGGGTTTATTAAAGGTTTGTTGAGTGAATAAATGAGTGAGTGGGAAAATATCAGTCTGCGAATGTCCGGTGACAATTAAGTTAGGTTGGCATGGAACCCTCTGCCTTGCTCTCATTTGCAATGCTGATTCTCCTTGTAAGGAAATTTATAGAAGGAGTGAAAGAAACGAATTTAACTCTCAGGATACCTTAGAGGCTCAGAAAATTAAAGTGCCAGTGTTCAAATCTTAGGGGAACTTTGTTTAAAACATTTCTTTTTTCCATCTTGAGATGTGTGAGCCATTTCCATAGCCATTTCCAAGGCCTGAGTGTAGTACCCACCGGAGATGCACAGCCTGTTTCATGGAAGCTCCCACTGTGTGGGGCCAGCTCCCAGCTGCTTCTGGCTGCACTTGGGAGGCAGCGGAGGGTCTCCCTGCGGACCTGCCTACAGGGTTTGTAGACCAATGTTTCCTTTCCTTGCTGCCCAAGTGTGATGAAAAGGCACGTGTCCGAGGAGCCCCGGGCTCCGATAGGATAGGATACCTGTCTTTATCATAAAGCATTTCTGCGCGTAGGGTCTGGTGTCTCTCCTGAGGAAGCACTACCCTCCCGAGTGATGACGGAAACACCTCAAGAGACATAAACTCTCCACTCACCCTGCTGGCTTCAGGAGGAAACATTTTTCGGGTGTTCTCTTGTTTTTGTGAAGATGTAGCTTTTCCACTGGCATCTCGTTTTTTATGTCAGTGTTTGATTTGGGTAAACAGCATTGGAAGACTGAGCTGAGTGAAGCAGGTGGTACCAACAGTGCCTGTGGCAAAGCTTCGATGAAGGGAAACCCTGGTGACGGGAACCTTGAGCTGATAGGGATTGTCCGCCCTCTGCTTCGGTGAGGCAGAAACAGCTGACCAACAGAGGGCTATTGAGATTTAAAAGAAGAAAATTATTATGAGGAATTAATAGCTACTAATGGTAGCTGTTAGTACGAGTACTAGTACCATGGGGTGTGATGATGGTTCTTTGCATTAGGAGAGTAGCGAGTTCTGTTTTCATGGTGTTTCCTAGTACATTGTGTTGTCAATACTATCTGGTGCCTGCTGGGTGCCAGGGGCATAGAAGGATGATTGGGATGCAGCCCTTGGTCTGGGGGAGCACCTTGAGGGGGTCAAGTTGAGTCAGTGGGGAGGAGCTTGCCCCCCCACATAAGGTAGGTGCGGTGTCGCCTGTGCCCTCTCCACCAGGCATGGTGCCATCTGTGCCTCTTCTTTATTTTACACCCTCTCCTCACTGCCCCACTGTGCCATTCCCCATAATCTGTCGACCCAATTCAGAGGATAGTTAAACACTTTGGAGTTAGTGAGACTTGAGCCTCAGCTGGAACTTTCCTTGGTCCTATGCCCTTGGGGATGTTACTTGGGAGAATATTATAGAAGTTACTTCATTTGTGGTGGGGCCAGGCAGTATTAGTTTAAAAAATCTTCCCAGATCATTCAGATGTGCAACCAGCATTGAGAATAACTGAGCTGTAATCAAGCCTGTGTCTCCTTGTCTCTAGAATGCAAGGTATTGCCTATGTGATAAGGGGGTAAAAAGACTAAGTAAACTATGTAGAGGACTCTCATTTGGCTGGCGCCCCAGGATGTTAGAGTTTTTCGGTCATGACTATTGTTTTCTCATTGAAAACGTGAAATGTCATTCTAGACAACACAGCAAATGATAGAAAAGAAGAAAACAACAAAAACATACCTATAATCTGAAAGATAATCTCAGTTAATATTTTAGGATTTTACACCCACATACTTACTCATTGGGATTATATTGTGTTCTTTTGGACTTGGTGTTTTCTCATGACATTAGAAGTTAAATGGTTTACAAACTGCAAACCATTTCAGCAGCAGATTCACACTGTAAAGATCTCACTGGGTTCCTTCACTGGGACAGCGTTACCTGCTCTCAGCCTATAGGTTATTTGTTTATTTGTTTGGGCCTCTGCATGCTCTGAGTGGGTAAGATCCCAGGGCTCCTTAGTTACTTTTACCTGGCTGAGGCCCAATGCTGTGTGTGGTCTTTACGGCCTGTATGGGCAGCTGTCCCTTGGCTGGCTGACTTCCCCACTGTGCCTGGAAGCTGTTCTGCAGTTGGTGGGTGCTCAGCCCAGGGACCTGCACCTGCGGTAGAGCCTCAGGTCTTCCACTCCCTGCACGCAACCCCCACACCAACCCTCTCCCTTCTCCTGCAGAACCTCTGATTCCTGCCTCCTCCCATACCCTCTCCATCCTCCTGCAGAACCCATGATTCCCACCTCCTCCCATACCCTCTCCCTCCTGCAGAACCTCTGATTCCTGCCTCCTCCCATACCCTCTCCATCCTCCTGCAGAACCTCTGATTCCTGCCTCCTCACAACCTTCTCCCTCCTCCTGTGGAACTTCTGATCCCTGCCTCTTCACGCCCTCTCCATCCTCGTGCGGAACCTCTGATCCCTGCCTCCTCCCCACCCCTCTCCATGTAACGTCGCTTTTGCTGTAGGACTTAGTGATGTGCTGTAAACCTTGCGTATGGGACCTCGGAGGTCCCTGGGAACTCCTGTGATCAGCCCTGTTGAGTCAGTAGGCAGAAACGCGTGGCGGGGAGGTGGGGCTCTCAGGCTTTCTGATTGTGGCCGAGGCTGTGAAGTCACCACCGAGGCCTGAAGGACTGAAATTCCTGGTTCAGCTATCACACGGGCCCTGGGGTCCCGCTGTGCCAACTCGAGCTGTCATGTTGTCTGCAGCTTGTGGATTTTAGAAGAATGTAAAGGTCTTTATAACCAAGGCTTCCAGCTCGATGTATGGAAGTGCCCAAATGGTTCTGTGCCTTGTACTTCTTGATGGAAGGTCACGCTTTTTTCCCCCGTGAAAATAGTGGCCTTTTGAGGCAGACTTGTTCCTGGTCCCACACTCCCCTTCAGGACCCTGCTGCTCCAGGAGCCACTGTGTATGTTCATACCCCTCAACCTCAACCCACCACGCTGTACTTTCCAAGAGTAGGGACTGGAGGTTTGCCCATTTCTCTTAAATCCTAGCTGTCACAGTGCTTTGCACATAACAGGCTGGGATCAGTCACTTTGGGTGGAATTCAGTTATATCCTCAGCATGTCACTAGCTGCCTGGGGTCAGCCAGATGTAGACCCTGGGGACTTTAAAAGAGCCCCAGCTCAGAAGTTGTATTTCATAGTAGGCAGAGCCCTGCCCAGTGAGACTGGGGCCATGCACCGTGTACTGTGCCTTCTGTGCTGCTCACTGCACAAGTGGACAATTTTTTTTTTCAAGCTGCATAATTGTTGAACCATTCCTTTTATCCTGATACTTTTGATTCTTTGATTTACTCTCTCCAATTCAGTTTTCTTACAGTTAAGGAGCTTATTTAGTCTTTTTTTCCTTTTTTTGATAGAAGGCTTTCCTCTGTCACCGAGGCTGGAGTGCAGTGGTGTGATCATGGTTCACTGCAGTCTCCTTTAGTCTTTTTTTTTTTGAGACAAGGTCTCCCTCTGTCACCGAGACTGGAGTGCAATGTGTGATCACGGTTCACTGCAGTCTTGACCTCCTGGGTTCAAGCCATTCTCCTGCCTCAGCCTCCTGAGTCTCTAGAACCACAGATACGTGCCACAGTTCCCAACTAATTTTAAATATTTTGTAGAGTTGAGGTCTTGCCTTGTGGCCCAATCTGGTTGGGAATGAGCTCATGTAGTCTATTTTCTTTTCTTTTTTTTTTTGAAAAAAGAAGTGAATCTGGGTGACAGATTCAATCTTGTCACCCAGGCTGGAGTTCAGTGGCACAATCTCAGCTCACTGCAACCTCCGCCATCCAGGTTCAAGTGATTCTCCTGCCTCAGCCTTCTGGGTAGCTGAGATTTCAAGCGCCTGCCACCATACCCAGCTAATTTTTGTATTTTTAGTAGAGATGGGGTTTCACCATGTTGGCCAGGCTGGTCTCAAACTCCTGACCTCAGGTGACCCACCTTGGCCTCCCAAAGTGCTGTGACTACAGGCATAAGCCACCATGCAGACCTCATGTAGTCTTTAGTGATGCTTTGCACAGTGAAAGGTATTCTCTGCCTATACTCCCTGTAGGTGAACATGCCTTCTGCAATGCAGAATGATTTTGGAAAGATTGTATGATTGTATGTTTTTTTGGATGATTAAAATAAAATAGAATTTTTAAAGAGAATTTTGAGAAGTATTATGATAGTGAATAATTAAGTTACTATTAATATTTTGATATACTTTTTATCTGGCATTTAAAGAATACATATGTATTTTGTTTATCCAAAAATTTATACTTTTGTAGTATTTTTCTGTAAACCTATCAAGAACATTTCTTCATTGTCCATACAGTCTAGAAAGACGTTTTTAATGGCTACATTATTTAGTCATATTTTATTACAAGTTATCCATAATTTTTCCTACTCTTAGACAAGATGGGGTTTTCCCATTTTTTTCTACTTCCCTGAATGACATCATGTTTACATCCAGAATAATTTTAAATTGTATTCAATGTTTGTGAGCAGATTTCTCATGATTTTCCCAGTAAGCTATTCTCTATTTGTCAGTCTTCTATACATTGTATGTGAATTGAATTTTTATGACTTAGGGTTTTCCCTTTGATATATACTAAACTTGTTAAGATCTATCCTCCTATCTGCTCCCTGCCCCTCATGCCCGAATTGGCAGTGGCTTCTGATGACAGGAGAAAGACTGATCTACCTTTGTGCCAGGCTCAGTTCACCCAGGAGCTTCATGAGTCCATGTTCGGTCAGTTATGACCTGTCCTTTGATGGCCTTAGGCACTGACCACTGTTAACTTTCCTTTTCTGTTCGGAGTCTCTTTGCCTGTTAAGGGACCTCCTTTGTTCCTTCTCAAGACCATGTTCAGTTCTGTCACTTTCATATCTCATTTTTTATAACGCCATGCCTACCTCCTTCGGTCTCCATCCTTCGTGTCTGCCAGTCCCATCTGATCTGACTTGTTTTTTAAAATTTAAGTTCTTGCACCTGGGCCTCCTAACATCTGCAGGGAAGTGGATCCTGCTTTGAGGTCACTTCCTTCAGTGCAGGTTTTGCTCTTGTCATTGAGACTCCACGTCCTCTCCCACCCTGGCCAGCGTCCCCTCCCACCCTGGCCAGCGTCCCCTCCCCCCATCTGTGGCTGCAGCTCACTCAGCTGTGTGAGCCCTGCCCTCTCTGTGCACACTTGGTCTGGAGCACTCTGGGACTGCTGGGCAGCTGCCCACATGCCAGCCGTGAGGTTGGCCAGCCGCTTTTGTTCAGGAAAATGGAAAAGATGCCACTGGACTATGCCCATTCATCTATGATATCCTATAATAGTGCTACCACCCTGGCAAAGACAGAGATTCCTTAGCCTGGTACAAATGTAGACCACAGTCTTTTTCCTGCGAGGGTGAAAGATTTTCCTCTGGATGGCTCCCACCAGGTACCTGGTGAAAGGGGTCAACTTGGGCCTAGGCCATTCTCAAGGCCACTGAAAGGGCAAGCTAAAAGCATTGGTTTCTTACCAAGATGAAGATTTTCTTGAAAGAAGGGCATTTCTTTCAAGAAGGGCATGAGACATTTATGTTCTCCAGATTATCAGCGCTCGACTTCTCAGCGCTGCATTTTTGTTCCAGTGTGTTCCAAAGGAATTGAGTTTTCCCTCTTGCTTTTGACTCCTCCTGCCCCTCAAGGAAGCCATTAAGCTGGAATGTATCAGTGGTGGAATGATCCATTAAATTCAGGGGTGAAAACATCACACCACTCAACCCCGCTCACTTACATCAGAAATCTTTAAAATAGAGCATAAGAGAGTCTTTATCTGGAATTCTGACCCAATGGGTCATTTTACTCCTGGTGTTACATAGTGGTTACTAGAATAGAATGCAGATTTAGAATTCTTGTGGGAAACTTGCTTTTCTAAATGTTCTTTGATAATAAATGACTGGGCGTAAGATAGATCCAAGACTCTTGGGGTTGCAACATTTCCATCACACCCTCAAAAGGAGGCATTGACTGTGGTATAAATTCCTCCCCACCTAATTTCCAGATCATGCTCTCAAAGTATTCTGGCAACTTTCTGTGTAAACCCCAACAGCAGGAAGTCTCTACCAACCAGACTGCTTGTGGGGGTTGGAACGGTCAGACTCATTTTGTGCAGAGTAGCTTCATGTAGCCTCACTGTGGGTGGGACAACCAGCTTTGGAGTCCTGGCCTGAATGTAAGCGCTGGTGTAATGTGTAGAAAATGCTGACAGATAAAACCACTTGGAGCACAGGCTTTTGCTTTGCTTCCAAGGAGACAGGGTATTTCTTAAAATAAACCCAGGACAATAGTAATGTCTCATTTTCTCCTCCCCTGGGAAGTAGAAATGAACACCTAACCTGAGACATTTATGTTCTCCAGATTATCAGCGCTGGGCTTCTCAGCAGCAGTTGGCTGCATTTTTGTTCCAGCATCTTCCAAAGGAATTGAGTTTTCCCTTTCCCTGGATAGCAAGCAATACTTAAGAAGTAACCAAGGTAAAAAGTAATCTCCTGTAGGGGTCCAGCTGTGTCCACTCCACCCACTGAGACATAAGCACTTCCCTCCAGCACTTCCCTGGGCTTGGTAGGGGGAAAACAGGCCAAGAAGAAAGCAGGCCGCTGCATACCTATTCAGGGGAAATGAGCTGCACCTCTGCACAGTTGTCTCACCAGAAAACCCCTTTTCACATTATATTGGAAAACTGTTATCTGTATCTAAGCTTAGAATAATTTGATGACCTGCCCCTTCATTTTGAAAGGAGTGCAGAGGTCCCCCAGCATACGTTGCTTGGTTGTTTGAGTGGGTTTTCACCTGGCAGCAGTTATCTGTGCCAGTGGTGACACAGCTGCAGGTGTGCACATGGGCTTTGCATCTATGCACGTCCACGGGTGTCATTTGTCCTATTATGCGATCAGCAGGCTCACGTTCACCTTCTGTTCCACAGAGGCCCAAAACTGTTACCAGAGTTTGTCTGGGCCCTGGTGTGCTCCTTGCCGAGAATCCCTGTGGCTCCTCTTGCGGCTTTGGTTCTGCCTAGGACAACAGCACATTTTTGAGAAAGGAGTGCAAACCAGGAAGCAGCCCTCCTGGAGAGCCCAGGACAGAAAAGGGCGGGCGACCCATCTCACCTTCTGAGCATTTAGGTTATGTGACCCTGTGAAGCCTAGGGAAGAAAATACTGTGGAGCAGCATTGTCTTTGCCTTGCACTTGACATTTAGTGCTTTAAGGAGGAAATCTGCTTATTGTTGAGCAGAAACGACATCTGGGAAAGAATGGGGGCAGGCAGGTGCGGTCTGTGCATCCCTCAGCCGCATTTCCAGCCAGATCCCAAACAGCGCAAGTCATAAGAGGCTTTCACAGCCTGTTTCTCTTCAAGCCTCTGTCTACTTAAAATACTTCCCTCCCTGCCAAAGGGATATTGAAAAGTGACTTTGCAGCAATTTTTGCACATCTTCCCACACAGGCTTTTCAGCCGAGGGCTATCTTAAAATGTTGCATTTTCCCTTTCAACTTTAGTAGACAATCCAAGCAATTGTCTACTAAATGCTTTGTTGTGATTTACAATTTGACTTGAATAAATCTGGTTAACACCCCAAAAGGAAGAAAAGAAAAAGGCATTTCCCAGAGAAATCACCCTGAGAAGACTGTAGAGCGTTGGAGAATTCTGCAGACCTTGGGGTCTCAGCAGCGCCAGGTCCTTGGTTCCTGCTCCCTGGTGCCCCTTGGAGGCTCTCTGGTAACTGCCCAGGCAGCCCTCATGATCCCTGCCTTGCTGAGACACCTCAGAACTGCTCTGGCACGAGAGCTTGCAGAAGCAGTCCTGTGCATTGCTGAAAACAACCTGGGAAGCCGTCCGTCTCTCTGCTTGCTCTTCTCTTGTCAGCCCCAGAGGCCCTTTCCTGCTCTTCTCCAACTCTGGGATCTGATGTTCCTGCTCCACCACTGTTCCACAAGCAGTGCGCCCTCATTTCCTCCCTACTTTTGTCCCACCTGCTCCACCATGATATCATTTCCTTCCTACCTGTGATGCCACCGGAACCCCAGAGGAGGACTGCGCCTGCAGAGCCCGTGACCCTCTTTGACACTTGGCTCTCTGAGCTGTTTTCCCCATCTATGTAACAAAGGGATAGGATCAGATGATTTCTGTTCCCCATTCTAGCTCAAAATTTTGAGTCTTGAGATTATTCTCTTCCCTTGGCCCATCAGATAAAACAGAGCAGGCCCCACCCTCAGTTGCTGCACGACCTGGAGCTGGTCAGTGATGTGGAGGTTGCCCAGGGGCCCTGAGCCGCAGCCTGGGGAGGCCCTGCTGCACTGCACCTGCCCAGCAGCTGAGGGTGCAAAGGCGTGGGCAGGCAGGGAAGCGTTCAGGTGTCTAGGCTCGGATTTTCCTAGACTTGCCATCTTAAGTGACTTAATTGCAGCTGTTAGGTCAAAAAATACCAATGGATGATCAACATGAATAAATGGTGACTTTTTATGTGTACCTTAGTAGCCAAAAGTCACGACGATAGCTTGTATGTGCACATGCTGCTGTTTTTAGATTTTTAAAATAAACTCTGTTTTAGGATAGTGTTAGATTTACAGAAGAAGTGTGAAGAGTACAGAGCTTGGTTGTGCCCCTCACCGTTTCCCGTTTGTAACATGTATCTTACTTTGGTGGGTACGTTGGTTATAATCAGTGTCGATGTGCTATTACTAACTGTCATCCATATTTGATTCAGGACCACCCCGCATTGCATTTACTCCTCACATCTCCTTAGCTCCTGTAGGATCTGACGTTTCTCAGACTTTCCTAGTTTTTAAGGACTGTGACAGAACCAGTCAGGTATTTTGTAGAATGGGATGTGCCTGATGATTTTCCCATGGTAAGCCTGGGGACCGTACGTTTTGGGGGAAAGACCATGGAGGTGAAGTGCCCGTCACATCACATGCCCACTTGTCTGTCACTGCTATTGGCCTCAGTCACCCGCTGCAGTCGTTGGTTCTCCAGTTTCCCCACTGAAGAGTTTATATATCCTCCCACCCCCACCCTTCCATCCTGGACTCTGTGGAAGGAAGTCTCTCCTCTTCAGGTGTGGGGGGCAGAGCTCCCCCTTTTTGAGGGTGGATGCTGGTCTGTCCTTGCCGAGGGCTCACCTGTTGCGTCTGGCCGGGCAAGGTGGGCCTGTAGGTGGGAGGAAAGCAATCTCGGAGCCATCCCACAAGGCGTAAGGTGTCGTGGACCCTCATAGGGCATGTTCCATGTGACAGTGGGATGAATGAATATGTGTCCTCTTGTGATAAGTGCTCAGGACCATCTCAGACATGCATATCTGTTATGTACCATAGAGCGCATTGGGCTGACATACCAGCCCAGAGGAAAAGTGCTTCCTGGAGGAGTAACAGTGAGGAAAAGCCCTCACTTGTAATAACTCAACAGTTTTCTGCTTAGGCCCATCTCTTTGTTACCTTAAAAGTGGAGGCAACATGCTCCTTACCCTCAGGGGATCCTAGAAAAATGTACCAAAAAGAAACAACAAAAAAAAAGCATTGTTATTGCTATTCAGGGCCTGTGAGTTTTAATAGTTTAATAATGAAATTAAGATGTGGTTTGATTTGCCTTCTATTATAGCATACTTGAAATAACACCTTGTTTTTCCTGGTGTATCGCCTGATGACTGAGTGTAGGAACAATGTCATTAATGCATGTTTCCTCTACACATCATTTTCACCCACGGAAGAGTGTCCATTAAGAGGAGTTGAAATAAATGCGGAAGCTCAGAGACCACAAAGTGAAGTCAGCTGCATCTGTTGGCCTGCTGAGATAACTCTGTGTATGCCGGTGAGACTGGAGAAGTCTGCGTGCTTCTGACAATCAATGGTGGGATTCTGCGAATGAAATCATTTTAGCAGGAAATGATTATGAAGGACCTGATCACTGTGTGTGCTTCAGTAATGTGATGAGATGAGAGTAAGGGGTGAAATGAGCAGTCAGGAAACGTCTTTGTTCTTTTTCAACAGATCTGAACAGCAACATGGGGTGCAAAGTGCTGCTCAACGTTGGCCAGCAGATGCTGCGGCGGAAGGTGGTGGACTGCAGCCGGGAGGAGACACGGCTCTCTCGTTGCTTGAACACTTTTGACCTGGTGGCCCTTGGGGTGGGCAGCACACTGGGTGCTGGTGTCTACGTCCTGGCTGGAGCGGTGGCCCGTGAGAATGCGGGCCCTGCCATTGTCATCTCCTTCCTGATCGCTGCACTGGCCTCGGTGCTGGCCGGCCTGTGCTACGGGGAGTTTGGTGCTCGGGTCCCCAAGACAGGCTCAGCTTACCTCTACAGCTACGTCACCGTTGGGGAGTTCTGGGCCTTTATCACCGGCTGGAACTTAATCCTCTCCTACATCATCGGTAGGTCCCAGGGAGCCTGGAGCTTATGCTCTCTGCCACTTTTCTGTTGGTTCCCAGCTTCAGAGTGTGGGCGGATGCCCCATGGGGAAGTCATTCTTGTTAACATGAGAGTCAGAATTAATGGGATGTTTCTGAATCATTTAAAAGTATTTTTTAGTATGTTTTTTGATTACTAGAGTAAATGCATCACTGATAGAAAAAAATTGGGGAAATAAAAGCACAAAGAAGAAAGTAGAAATACCCTGCCTGACAACCTGGAGAAACTAATTCTCTTATTCCTTCCTTCATTCATTCTTTCTTTTAATAAATGTTTATTGAGTACCAGCTCTGTGCCGGGCATTGTGCTAGATACTAGGGAATCCCATGAAGGCATAAGACAGTCTCTGTTCAGAAGTTTACCGTCTACTGATATAACTATTATTAACATTTTTTGTGAACTTAAATGTGTATTTTTGTACAGTCTATCTCTTTATAAAACAATGTATAGGAAACATTTCTCATATCGTTAGCTGTTTTTCCACAGTAATACTTGCAATGCTTGCCTACCATCATGTAGATTTATACACACAGCGTAATGTATAGGCTGTCTTTATGGGACTTTCAGATTGTTTCCATGACATTGTTGCTGTTGTTATACACAGTTAATTACTTTATGTCTTGGGGCTTAGCCATGATTCTTTTCCTTAAAACTGTCTAAGGAGCAGAATGGCTCTCGGTGAGTCTGCATGTGTTTAAGGCCTTTTTTGACTGTGATCCTCACGTAGCCAGGGCCCCTTTCCCTGCAGTGTGGGCACGGGGCTTCGGCCTGTAACACAACCACCCAGCAAATAAAGAAGCAGACAGAAAATCTTTCCAGTTTGCCAGGTAAACATGCTTTGCTTCTCTTTATGCCTTTTTTTTTTTTTTTTTTTTTGTATTTTGATTACAACTGAAATGGAACACATCCACTTAAAAGAAAACAAACACCTAAGTCTCAGAAGCAGCAAAGGGTACCAACGGCCACTCGACATGCCGTTTATTTTTTTCCTCAAACTTTTTGGTAACAGTGAAAAATAGTAAGACTTGGTAAGTTGAGTCATGTAGGTCCCACCTTGCTTCTCTATCAGCTCCCGCTGGGCCCTACCCCACCCTCCCTGCCACGCATGCCGCCTGCCAGGACCCTCACTTCCCTGGGCTCCCTACAGCCCTATCTCTGCATGGGGGGGGCACCACTGCCCCTTCATCAGGACAGCTGGCGGAGGGTAAACACTCACGCTCTCTGAGCAATACCCTCTCTTTCTTTCCAGCAGCTGCAGTATCTGCTGAGAGCCAACATAGCTTACTCTTCTGAATTCTAAAATAAAATTCATAATATTTTCTTTCAGTGCCACATCAAAACTTACAACCACACATGATTCTCACATGCTGAAGTCTCTCAGTGGGAATGTAGCTATTACAAATGGACCGTCATGTTTCCAGAGGATTTACCTGAGCATAAAATACACGTTGAGCATGAAGTGCTTGCAACATCTAGACCAGCAAATTAAAGGCTCTGTCAGAGTGCCATTGGCTTGTGTGAAGACATTTGCATGCATTCTGAAAATTTCTTTGCAGCCTTAGCTGCTGGGAAGGGCAGTTTTTCCAGCAAACATTTTTTTTTTTTTTTTTGTTAAGGGCGTGATTTAGAAATTGGAAGGGAGTAGGCTGGGAAGAAAGGCTGGGTAGCCCCTCTCATCCTGCAGGACAGGGTTTGGGTGCCAGATTTGCTGTGAGCCAGCCGCTCTGGGGGTGACAGGGAGATGGTGAGACCATTTTTATGGAATTCATATTAGACTGGTTGCTCGGGAGAAAGAAATGTGGTTAAACTTCTGATTGTTGCAAAGATAATTATCATAAGACCAAACAGTGAAATTGAATCTCTGCAGATCAGTCTGACAAAATGCTGTGGGTAATTAGGACCATGGTCACCAACAGGGCCCCCTTTGAAAATAAAGGAAAGTGCTCTATGCATATACTGGAATTTTAGTGCCATTTCCTGAGAAACACCATTGGAAGCACACTCTGACTATCTTCAGAATTAAAGAGAGTGAAAGAGAGCAGCCACCTCTTTGGCGTTTCAGGTGCTGCCCTGTTGGTGTTCTTCAGTGCTGGAGGGTATAGGCTGAGGGGAGAATGAGGAGGGCTGGGCTCTGACTGTGGTCCTGCACTCTGGGGACGCCGTGGCCTCCAAGTCAGGTTCATGCACAAAGTGGCAGAGGTGGCTGATGCCTGCTCTGAGGTGAGCAAGTGGCTTTGTCCCTGAGATGGGGTTCAGCCCCTTCAAGGACCTCTCTTCTTGCTGGGAGAACAGTGTTTTGGGAGTGCAGGTACCATCACCTCTGCTACCAAGGGGTTCCTAAGCAACATTTGCCGAGACTGCCAGTTGCACCCCAGGAGTGCATTATGAAATCAATTTTTCATGTGTTGTCATCGGTATTTACTTTCTTAGATGAAAATAGGTAGCATTAAATACTATCAGAGTGCCTCTGAGATGGTAAGGGCAACACTCGTTTTGCAAACTTTTTATTCAGATATATATATTTGATAGACACCTGTGCATATTGGATAGGATGTGAAATGCATTCCTCTGTAGGCCCTAGAAACCTTCTCGCACTTAGCACTAGTTACCCATCACTTCTGGCTCAGTGTGCACTGTGGTCTGGCTGCTGCCACCAGGTTCCAGTGCGCTGCCTGTGACTCCTGCAAGGATGCTGTAGGAGCTCCACTACAAATACCTTCCTAACCGTTGTCCTCCCATCCCCTCTGTTGTGTGTGCTTTGTGGCAGGTACTTCAAGCGTGGCGAGGGCCTGGAGCGCCACCTTTGATGAGCTGATCGGCAGACCCATCGGGGAGTTCTCGCGGACACACATGGCTCTGAACGTCCCCGGCGTGCTGGCCGAAACCCCCGACATATTCGCCGTGATCATAATTCTCATCTTGACAGGTAAAGCCCACACTGAAAAAGAGATGAGGTCAGAGTGTTGGGCAAAGGTTCGGTGAGAGGCTCTCATTAAGCTCCTTTGTTTTCTCGTCTAACCGTAACACTCATCTCTGTTTTGTTTTTGTGCTTCATGCAGGCATCTTTATGTGTCCCTGTCTTCATGGCTTCTTATAGATTCATATAGGGCTGGCCTGCTTCGTAGCTGTTAAGTGCTGTCTCATTAAAAGAGAATCTTAGGTGTTTAGCCTAGCCATTTATGGAATGAGATTTTGTCAGCACTGCAGGCTTTTTATGTGAGTATCCTGGGAATAAAAATTCTTTTGACTCAGTGGATGACCATTTGGAAAGCAAAGCTGTCATTCATCCGCCAGGAAAATGTGGAAGAGCCCCGTCTGGAACACAAATGTGTGCCTGGGGTGTCTGAAGATGACTTGGATAGTTTTACACCTAACCACCATCACAACACCCTTTCAATACATAAGTTTCACGACAGAGTTGTGGTTACAGAATTTGAAAAATCCCAGAGACTGCCCGAACACAGCCGATGGCAACTTCTTGCTAGTGACATTTGTGCGTGACTTGGCCAGTGGGATGCGAGTTTTGCTCTGTGGGACTCCATAAACATGAAGCTGAAATGCAGATAAATTCTCATTTGGGGTTAGAAAATCTTGGATGAGTTTTAAAAACGACATGCCATATTTTACACACCACGTAACTGAAATAACTTCACTCAGGCTGGTCTCAGCAGTATTTCGAGTCCAGCTGGCAGAATCATGCATCAGAAAGTAAGTCTGCACTAGTAAGATTTCATTTTAATAAACCTGAGAGGGAGGGACACTAAAGAAAAAAATATATTGGTGCATGTCGAGGTGTTCTCCCTGTGATTAATTACACAATTCTCTTCTACGTCTGTACTTTAGAATTCAATCTCATAGGTACAGCAGTTTTATTTTATTATATATTTTATTTTATTTTGAGACAGAGTCTTGTTCTGTCGCCCAGGCTGGAGTGCAGTAACATGATTCAGCTCACTGCAACCTCTGCCTCCTGGGTTCAAGCGATTTTCACGCCTCAGCCTCCCAAGTAGCTGGGATTACAGGCACATACCACCACACCCAGTTAATTTTTTATATTTTTAGTAGAGATAAGGTTTCACCATGTAGGCCAGGCTAGTCTTGAACTCCTGACCTCAAATAATCTGCCTGCCTCAGCCTCCCAAAGTGTTAGGATTAGAGGTATGAGCCACCGTACTCAGCCAGTTTTTATTTTAAAACTATGAGAGGCATCCATAGTAGGGAAGTGGTCTCAAATTCTGGCTGTGTTAGAGTGGTACCGGCCCCTTCTGTGCCACTTTTCTTGCCCAGCAGAGAGTTCAGCTGTGGAACTACGTCTTTCAGCTATGAATGACCTCTTCACCCTAAGGTGGTACTGGGGCATACACCTCAAAGGCAGCGCTGCCAGAGGTTCCTGAACATCTTTATTACTTACTTTTCTTAAAAAAAAAAAAAAAAAAAGTGAGTTTGCAAGCTAGAGCTAGTCTAGCTCAGATGTTATTTTATATGCACTGAGTCCAATGAAGAGCCATGTATGTTAGTGGTTCCAGAACCTCAGCTAGCTGTTATTGTTGATACCACTAACATCCCAAAGTCAACCAAAACAATTTCCTCATCTGCAAAATGCCCATTCTCCCAGGAAACTGAGCAAAGTGTTTCCTCCTGGATTTGTTCCTGGAGATTGCTTCCCAGCAGCACATCCTTTTAGTGAGAGGGAGCAGCTTGGTGTGTGGGTCCAGGCCTTCTTCTCCCTATAAGAGGGGCTCATGCTCCAGATCTCTGCAGTCCTCTGATGCCTCTTAGGTGGGTGTCTCAGTTCCCAAGGCCACCTAGGAAAGCCTGGGAAGCACCCCACAACCTCAGTGATTGAGACCCCTGCTCTTTGCCCCTAGAAAGATCATTAATCCACCCCATTCCCAGAAGCTCACAGAGGTCTGCAGAGGCTCGATGCACTTGGATTCTTTTTCAGTCGCCTTCTCTTCCCTATCCAGGAAGGACCTTCTAGTTCATGGTTAACACTCCGACAGGGTTTACCTGTTATCTGTTTTTTCAGGACTTTTAACTCTTGGTGTGAAGGAGTCGGCCATGGTCAACAAAATATTCACTTGTGTCAACGTCCTGGTCCTGGGCTTCATAATGGTGTCGGGATTTGTGAAAGGATCGCTTAAAAACTGGCAGCTCACGGAGGAGAATTTTGGGAACACGTCAGGCCGTCTCTGTTTGAACAAGTGAGTTGCTGCTTCTGAGCATTTTTCTTATTTGATATTTAGTGACACAGACATGTATTGGGGGATGTAACTGGCCAGGAAGGTGTATGCCTTTAAAAAAACATTATTTGAGTATATTTTGTTAATTTTTTTTCTTTTGCAGCAAAGTAGCTGTGTGTATTTTGTATGTTTCAAGTTTGTGTGTAGGTTTATTCCCCTGAAATGGAAAGACTATTTTATAACAAGAAAGATGGAGGAAAATAAGATCATCACCCTAATTCCAAGTTGTGTATATTTCAAGATTCTTGTCAGACCTCATTAAATGATCCCTCTTTCCCCAGATTCTGTTTGATGGCCAAGTTCTGAATTTTATATTCAGAATGGATTTTTCTCTGCAGTGCCATGGTAACCTAACTTTATCTTTACATACTTTCCTATTATATTAATAACGTAGACGGAAGAGGAATATGTGGAACTTTTTTTTTGAAGGTTTTCAGAATGAATGAACTGTCAGAATGTGAGCACAACCATCTCTTTTCCGACATCTGACTTGTGCTGCTCCAGCCCTGACGACAAGTGGCCCCTTCACCCTCATGCCTCTGACGTGGACACCCAGAGCTGGAGGTGACAGCTCCCCCCTGTACCATCTCAGGCCTCTCACCCAGCCCTCACTGACAAGCTCAGATTACCTAGGAAACAAAGCCAAACAGTCATAATGTATATTTTTTAATATTTTATCAGATCTTCAGGTAATACTTTAGGTCCCAGGATGGAGAATGGGGAGTTGAATTTTGTGTGAGATTCTTCATTAAGACTGAAGGTTGAAACTGCTATGATAAAGAGACCCTCCCCGTGGCGGTCCCCACCTCTGCCTGGCAGAAAGGGGTGGCTTTAATTTATTTTATTTTTTTGAGATGGAGTTTCACTCTTGTTGCACAGGCTGGAGTGCAATGGCGTGATCTCAGCTCACCGCAATCTCCGCCTCCTGGCCTCCAGCAATTCTCCTGCCTTAGCCTCCCAAGTAGCTGAAATTATAGGCATGCACCACCACTGCTGGCTAATTTTGTATTTTTAGTAGAGACAGGGTTTCTCCGTGTTGGTCATGCTGGTCTCAAACTCCCAAACTCAGGTGATCCACCTGCCTTGGCCTCCCAAAGTGCTGGGATTACAGGTGTGAGCCACCGCACCCGACTAATAGAGTGGCTTTAAAGAGATGTTTCCAGTCCTGAAATGAGCAATCCAAGTTGGCTGGCCAGCTCTGTCATAGGCCTCTGGGGACCCAGACAGCTTCCGTCTTGCCCCATCTTCCTCCAGGACGTTGTCCTCCTCTGCCTGGTCAGAGCTGGCTGTAAGCACATGCATGGCCCAGCTCTCCCAGGAGGGAAGGGAGAGCATGGAGGAGTGCCCAGGACTGTTCAGGGCAGACCCTGATGGCACACAGACGTTCCATTGGCAAAAGTCCACTGGAGGCCACACTGAGCTGCAAGGGAGGCTGAGCAGCGCTATCATTGGGAATCGTAGCAGTCACATATGCCCAGTTGGTCCCTGGTTCAGGGCCAGGTGCCCAGCCATGCCCTCCAGTGTTGTTACCAGCAGGCAGCCATTGATGTGTGACTGGTTTGCTGCTTGAATGGAGATAGGAAACTATGGTATTTGGTGTGCAGAACTTCACTAACATGAATATTGATTGTATGGTTAGCAGTTCTAATAAAAATACCCTTGCTGTCCTAAACTCCAAAACAGAGAAATGAGGACTTTTAATATGTCACCCCAAGCTTTCCAGAGTCATATTTATGCCAAATTTGTGGGTACAGTAAAGCCAATTCCAGCTGCGCTTTGAGGTAACATAGTAGCCTTTGAAAGCTCTGAGAGCATATTTGACCGGTTGCTATTTTCAGGTCAGGAATGAACTATAAAGAGCACCTCTTGTTAACTGGTTGCCAATCAAGATTTAATTTTGTTATTTTTATGAAGAGATTTGTTTGTGCCAGCCCATGGTATTTACTTTCACGGGTCATCCTCACGCTGATGCCCTCGTAGTGATGAGCCGTACTGACCCCCAGACAAAGCAGCATTTGTTGTCCCAGCCCCTGGTTACAGTTGGGGCCCCCTCAGCTATATCTGGAGGCCTCACTGCCAGGGCCCAGCACCCCGCCCGCAGGGGATCGGCCATGTTAGGAAGTGGGGTTCTGCAGGACTGAAGCCTTGCTGCCTGCTCTATCGTTTTGTTAAAATCTCTTAAGCATCTTTCTTTCTTTTTTTCCCCAGCCACAGCTTTGTGTTTCTGACAACACAGCCGTGTAGTCTTGCATGAAATTGCTTGTTCCTCTGAAATAGTAGAGCACTGCCCAGCCAATCTGTATAATATGCAGGAGCTTCAGTGTGCATGGGAAGCCATGCGACCATGTGGGCTTGTGATTTCAGGATGCTCTCTCCTAACCGTCTGGGAAAGCCCCTGGGAGCTGGCTCGGTCTGTCTGTTGGTCTGTGAAGAGGATTGTTACCTTGTGGTCTGGATGGCTCCTCATGCCTTTGACTCATGCTGCTGCTGGCATTCCCATCCAGTGTTCTGTGGACGTAGCAATAGTGAAACATCAACCCCCAATGGAAGCCTGTTCAGAAAGCTTTGTTGAATGGTGTCTGCCAGTTAGGATGGAAGCCCCAAAATAACATTGGCTTCAACGAGATAAGGGTTTGGTTATCTCTGGGGGTGGTCAGTCAATCTCTGGGGGTGGTCAGTCCAGCATGTCACTTCATCCGGCCAGGAATCCAGGCCAAGAGCCCCAGGCTCCTCCCATGCAGCTAGCAGGATGGACATGGGAACAGCAGGGGGCTGTTTCTCAGCAGATGTAGACACCATGTCTGCTCAAACCTCCTCCATCAGAACTTAGCCAGCTGGCTACCCCTTGTAGCTAGCGACTCTGGGAAACATACGGGTCTAGGCTCCTGATTCTTAAGGCTCGTATGTCCAGCTACAATACTTAAGGCTTCCATTACTGTGTAGAAGAACAGGAGAGTGTGGCTTCTGAGGACAACCAGCAGTTGATGTCAGGGTGGCTGGTGTGAGTGCAGGCAGCGGAGCCCTGCTGCAGGATGTTCACTGCAGATGCAGTAGGCGACCCCGGGGCCTGGCCCCTTTCTATGCCAAGGTCTTTGCCGCTTCTGAGCGACCAGCTGAGCAGAACACAGAAGGGCTGGTCAAAGGCTGCAGGGCAGGGAACGCTGAGCTGAGACCAGGACTCAGGCTCAGTTTGTCTCGGGGTGACATTTGCTGGGTGAGGGCTCTTGGTAGCCCCTCTCCTTAACATGTGAGTTGCCAGATGAGTGAACACAACTGCCACATGCACGTAACAGGTTAATTATTGATTATCTACAAAGAGACCGTTATGAAATACTTTTACATGTTTTGGTTGCGCCTCTGTAGAATGGGTTCTGTGGTTATTTTGTGTTGCTACTTTTCGTAAAGGTTGAATTTGATTTTTTGAGTAGGTAAAATACTACATGGTTTATAGATCATAATGCTTTAAAAAAGATTTGCAGTGTGCTCCTTTCTTCATCCACCTTATCTCCCGCCACACAGGTAAACTTTTTAAGATGTGTGTGTGTGTGTGTATGTGTGTGTGTGTATGTGTGTGTGTATGTGTGTGTGTGTGTGTGTGTAAGCTTCCAGTTTCTCTCTGTGTAAGTACAAGCAAATGCAACCATGTATAGTCCTTTTCTGTTACGCAAAACATGGTGTTCCATATACACTGTTCTGCTCCTTGCATTCTTGCTTACTAGAATACCCTGCAGATTTTTTTATATGAGCCACAACCTTGTTTGTTGTTATGGTTGCCCCAGGTTTTGGCACCTGAGCCCTCCTGAGGTCGGGTGTAGTGGTGCAGTATGAGGAGCAGGTGTGGCAGGTCACAGTCAGTGGGGCCAGTTTGCAGATGCTCACGGCTGCGCACAGCTCTGGAGCTGATGCAGCACAGCGCTTGCCTTCACCCCGTTCCATTAGCTGGAGGGTTATCCAGTCTCTCCTGCAAGGATGCTTTTTGTTTTGCCTCCTCTCTTTGTGCTCACCCATCTCTCTTGCTTCCCTCTTCTCCATGCTTTTACTGTTGTGTGTACTTTACCTGTCTGCGTGAGGAAGACACATTCCAGCCCTTCTTAGTCCTCTCTGTGAGTTCATCTCTTCCTGGTTTAATTGTGTATGCAGTTCCCTGCACTTTCCGCTTGCCCGGAAATGGGGGTTTCAGGACCTTTCTGGGTGCCTCTGCCTCATGGCTTCCTAAAGCTCATCTATCCATGATAGCATTCATTTTTAAAATTTATTTTACAGACAAGATTTTGCTGTGTTGCTTAGGCTGGGGTGCAGTGGCACAATCTTGGCTCACTGCAGCTTCAAACTCCTGGGCTCAAGCAATTTTCCCACCTCAGTTTCCCAAGTAGCTGGGACTATAGTCACATGCCAACATACCCAGCTAGTTGGAAAATAAATTTTTGTACTGATGGGGTCTCACTGTGTTGCCCAGGCTGGTCTCTAACCTATGACCTCAGGTGATCCTCCCCTCTCGGCCTCCCAAAGTGGACATGCATTTATTTTAATGCAAGGCCATGTTGGTAGCTCTCGATGCCACAGGAGCTGAGTGAGGCAGTGAGACTTTTCACTGCCTGCCAGTCACCCTGGCCACCCACATGGGGCCCCCAGAAGATATTTTGACTCTTGAGTTCCCCTCCTCCTGTGGTCTTATCCTCCCCCTCCTGAGCCATTTGGCTGTCACCTGTTTTGTCTTAAGCATAGGCTGCTGTATAACAGAAGCCGTTTGTGAGGGTGGGAGCTGGCAGTCAGCAGGGCTTCTGGCCTGGGAGGCGAGCGGGTTTGGATGAAGTGGGCACAGCTCCACTCCAGCACGTTGCTGTCCCGTGGCCCTGCTCACTTGTTTGTCCTGGACTGCTTGGTTTTGAACTTGGGTTGCTAGTTTTAGTCATATTCTAACACAACAAACTAAAATTTTGTTTGGCCATAGTTTTTCCTACATCCATCACTTGTACATTTCTGGGGGTTTCCTCTCATTACTGGTTATGGAACCACAGTGAACCCCACATCTAAATGAGCTTGCTCATGCATGTACTTCGAGTGTCTTCATGGCAGTTTACATAACTGCGAGATGTGATGATCCTCTAGGAATTAGTAAGGCTTAATCCCCATTAGAAAGGAGCTGCGTCTGTCCCATCTGTCTGTCTGTCTATCAGCCAGTCAGTAAATCCTACTGAAAGCAAAGTTCACCAAATGGGCTGCCACCCAACCTGAGGAGCATCAGTGTTTATAGGATTGGGAACATCCTATAGGGTTCCTCTCTTCATGCTGACGAGGGTTAGGACAGGTTGTCCTGTGCAGCTGGGTGGCTGTAGGTATAGTTGAGTGGGAGGGATAGATGTGGGTGGTGAGTGTTCTCTTGGACTCCAGGCCGCCACTGGGACCCCGGAACAGGGCAGAAGGCCTGCAGCCCTGCGGCTGGCAAAGGTGTAGATGTAGGGGTGGGAGTAGGGGCTGCCCTTTGGAACTGCAAGAAGTGCAGTTGCTTTTCGGGTGGCAGCAGAGGGCTGGATGCAGAAGGCTTAGGGTGACTTGGTGACCAGCAGGGCCTGTGTGCCTCCTAACTGGGCGATGGTGGCCAGGGAAGCCACCTGCACTGACTGTACGGTTCACCCCCAGAATACAGCATGTGGGGGAGTCAGGCAGACCAGGGCTTCATACATAGGGGAACAGGGGCTTGAAGGACCTTAGACGGGGCCCTGGGAGGGGCCATAGCGCCACACTGAACCTGGGCATCAGGTCTCGGCATGGGTGTCAGACATATTTTCTGAATGTTTATGCAGCCTGCTTTCTCTGGGCTCCTGGGTTTGTCAACTGTGCTTGCCTTAGCGTCCATCAGTTTGCCAAAGGTGCGCTGAGCCCCTCCCATGGGCCAGAGCCCGGCTGTGCCTGGGCCCCACACATCTGGCAAAAGCCGCGCGACCCCAGTCTCCACCTTGTGCATACAGGCACTTAAGGAATGCCTTTGCTGACAAAGACAGTATACTTTTATTTTAGCCTTAGTTTCTCTGGAATTGTTTGTTTTGAGATTGAGTTACTGGTAAATATGGGACCCAGGGGGGACTGGCTGGCGGCTCTGCCGCCTTCCTCCAAGGGCCCTGGGGAGAAGGTGTGGGACTGGCCACGTGCTGGTTTCTCCTCCATTTCCTGTTGGACCCCTGCCTCACAGTGCCCACCTCTCCCCACCCTAGTTACTGTTTAGAAAATGCTCCTGGAAAGGGCGATACTCTGTACCCTTGTGGCCCTGGGCCATGAACAGCAGGGAGGCCTGTGCCCACGGAGTTGGCATGCCGTGACTGGACTCAGGGAGGGCTAACCATCCGGTTCTGCTCCTGTCAGGAGGTGAGCACAGCTCCTGATGCCAGACTGCGCAGTACGTGTCGTGACCTTTGTTTGTGTCCTTTTTTCTAGTGACACAAAAGAAGGGAAGCCCGGTGTTGGTGGATTCATGCCCTTCGGGTTCTCTGGTGTCCTGTCGGGGGCAGCGACTTGCTTCTATGCCTTCGTGGGCTTTGACTGCATCGCCACCACAGGTATGCCCACCAGCCCACCGTGGTCCTGGGTCCTCCCGCACCCCTGGCAAACAGGCCAGTGTTGCTTACGGCTTGCCATTTCCCTCTTTGCTGGCACGGTCTGGTCACCACTCTTTTTCACACAGGGACAACGTGTAGATTTGTAGCTTCTTGCCAACCCCTCCCACCCCCAAACCATTATCCCATCCCCAAGTGTCAATGTCTGATGGAAACTGCATCTTGAATGAGGCTGAGGCTCTGCTGGTAGAATGGGATCGTAGCCGTGTGACTGGCCTGATTTCATATCTGAGCATCTTCCGGGAGGAATGAGGCCATTCACAACATTGTCATCCTGGTGGTCTGAATGGCTTCAGTGAACCTCCCAGATTTTCCCTGCCAAAGGAAACACATCTCTTCCTTTGCTGCCCCACCACGTTCAGACTCAAAACACTCGCAGGGCCATAGGCTATCTGATGTGTCTTTCTGCGTACCACCCTTCCGCTCCCAGAAGCCCAGGAGGCCCCAGTGCCCACAGGGCCGAGTGCTGGAGGAGAGATTTCTCACAGTGTTGTGTAGGTTCCTTGGCAGTCATGTGGGCAGATGTGCTGTCTCTTATTGTGTGCCCTCCTCCACTGACCCCTTGGTACTTCTAGGTGAAGAGGTGAAGAACCCACAGAAGGCCATCCCCGTGGGGATTGTGGCATCCCTCCTGATCTGCTTTATCGCCTACTTTGGGGTGTCGGCCGCCCTCACACTCATGATGCCCTACTTCTGCCTGGACAATAACAGCCCCCTACCCGACGCCTTTAAGCATGTGGGCTGGGAAGGCGCCAAGTACGCGGTGGCCGTGGGCTCCCTCTGTGCTCTTTCCGCCAGGTGAGACCCCCTTCTGTGGTGGCTGCTCCTAGGGGTGGAACCACCAGCAGGGGTTAGCTGTATCAGACCAGGTATAGCCATGTGAGACACGTCGGCTGCCAGCATTCTTTACCCTTGAAATAGAGTCGGGACCCAACCCAGCCCTGATCATGTGGTTTTTCCCTTGTTGTCAGTATTCAACATCTCAAGACTTGTGTTACTGAGATTTTCATCTGAAGAACCTGAGGCTGGCTTTTCAGCATCATCTGCTTAGACTGGCTCTCTGTCCCTGACTCTGGCCACTGGACCAGGCCGCCTGTTTGAACACCATATTTTGGCCCTCAGTTTGACTGTAATGCAAAAGCTACTTTGAAGAAGGGAATAAATGCCTTTCAATGAGAAAATTTTTGCCACTGGTATTTCCTTGTAGTCTGTGTAAATAGAGCTATTTGGTAAATATTGATTTACTACAGGGAAATCCTCATGAATGCAGTGATGCTTGTATTTTCTGTTTGATTCAGCTGGAAATAATTGCAGGAATAAATACAGTTTTGTATCTGTACAGACTGTACTGGGTCTCATGCTAGTGTATGTGAGATAGATGTTCCCTATTCTTTACCTTAATCCATACTCACAGTGTATGCTCTTTCTGGGGTTGATTTTTTAAATGCCAAGTCTTTTAGCCACAGGCCTCACTGAGCATGGAGGGGTGGCAGCTCTTGGTGAGCTCAGACTCCTCCTTCACCGTAAACCGAGCATGGCCGGATGTGGTGCCTTTATCCTTTATGAGCCAGGGTTGCTCACGTGGTTTTCCTCTCCCCATCTAGTCTTCTAGGTTCCATGTTTCCTATGCCTCGGGTTATCTATGCCATGGCTGAGGATGGACTGCTATTTAAATTTTTGGCCAAGGTCAATGACAGGACCAAAACACCAATAATCGCCACGTTAGCCTCGGGTGCCATTGCTGGTGAGTACTGGAACTCATTTCACATGGAAATATTTTCACAATTGGGTCATTGATCCCTAGGGAGACATCTTGCATTGTTCTGGTCTGTGAGTAATTTTAACTGGTCTTTTTAACTCCTGGTCTTTATACTTGGAGCCTGGTTCATTGAAAGTTGACTGACGTTTTGACAAAAGTCAGAGGCAGTTTGACAGAGGATGGGATAGAATTTTCGAAGAGTTTGCACTCTGGTTTTCATCTCATTGGGCAGAGCTTAGAACACACAGTATTCCCCCAAAACCTTTTTCCCCAATTTCTGGACGTTTCCCTGTCAAGGTCAGGCTGACACCTTCCTGCATAACACAGGCCAAGGGAGACTTCACCAGTACCTGGAAATTCAGCATCCATGTTATGAATTCTCTGGAAAACAAGTGTCCCTTATGATCAGTGTTTTATAAATGTGCTGCCTCTTCCCGAGGGAGTATCAAGGGTGTTGCTGATGAAGCTACTGCCCCTCAGTTGATACGTAATAGCAGACACAGCGGAGCTTCATCTTGTCAGATCAGCATTTTGTTGGATGAAATCAGTGGGGTGATGAACTCTCTGAGCTGTGTGGGTGTTCCAGGGCCCTAGATGAAGGGAAGGAGCACCCAAAAGGAAGCTCACGTGCACACTGTACCTGTGGTTTTATGTTTCCTCCTTTTACAATTGCATTTCATAGCCCCGAAAGGCAGACACCAGCCCACTGTGCAGATGTAGAGGTGGAGGCTCAGGGAGGTGAAGTGAGGATGTGCACCCAGGATGGTGGAGCCGCCTTGTGATTCCAGGATTGTTTTTATGCCAAAGTGGCCAAGCTCCTTCCAGGGTCTGAGTAGAGCAGTGTGTCTTTTTGGCAAATTAGGGTATGTGGTATCAGTCACAATTTCTACTGCAGCAACTTGTCCGGTAGCCATTGGTAAGGCACTTGACCTTCTGAAATGAATGAATTATTTGCTAAGTTTCATTACCACCTACTCCCTTAGCAAAGTCTGCTTAGTTTTGTGGATTAATATTATATAATAAAACAAACCTATCTTTAAATTTTGAAACATCTTTTATGTGATTCTATGCTCTCGAGAGTGACCACGGCGGTCATATTGAAAGGCACTATACATCAGAATGTGACCAGTATATTTACAGGATAGGATTAAGGATCTGGAAAAAAAAATAGTTTTTATCAGGCTTTGCCCAGAATTTGATCATATTAAAGGCTGGCCTTGATTTCTTTCCCATGCTGATAGACGGAGATCAAACTTTGTTCTTTGAAGTGACTGTAAAGTACATGCCATTCACAAAATCCAGGCTTACCCTTTTCATTTGACGGCGGTGGGAAGTAAGTATTTGGTTATGTAAAATCACCTCACATGGAAGAAATTAGTCTCAAGTTCCCCGTGAGTAGGAACATCGGCATTTGTGGCATGCACAGTTGGGTGCTGTTCTGATTATCAGAAGGCCCTCCCTCATTGCTCTTTAATTTTATGTTTTATCCTCCATTTAAATTTGTTTTACTTGCAGTGATCTAGAGGGGCTTGAAAGATATTTGTGGAGAAATAATGATTTTGTGTTTATTTTTTAGCTTGTGTTGATTCCATGTGTTTTGAAAATATCCCAAAGCAGATCTAGGCAAGCTGTTTTTTAATGAGTACTTGACATACACACCCACATGAATAGACAGGCATGCTCTCACAAAACTCACAAAAGATATTCGAATAAGGGTGCAGGTTTTAATTATATTTTAAAGGCAAGGGACACGGTGAATGGGCTGATACTATATTCTTTGAGAACAACTCTTCAGGTTTCTTCCATGTGAAGTGACTTCACATGTGAAGAACTCTGCTTTCCTGCTCATCTTCCTGGGTTAGGACCCCCTATGAGTGCCCCCAGAGCACCAGAACCTCCCCTTCTCTACCGCCCACTGTTGTACACTGATGCCTGTGTCTTGGGAGGGAGTACACTCAGGAAGGCTGGGCACTGTGGCCTGCTCTGTTCAATGGTGAATACCTAGAATCTAATGATGGGCACATCTTGATTGGAGTTGGATGATGGAAGATGGGTAGAAAGGATAGATGCTGAATGGATGGATGGGTGGATGGGGTGGGATGGGATGGATAGATGGATGAATGGATGGATGGATGGATGGGTGAATGAGATGGATGGAAGATGGATGAGATGGATTGATGGATGGCGAGTGGATGAATGAAAGAAAGATGGGCAGATAAATGGTTTAATAGAGAATGGATGGATCAATGGGATGGATGATGGATGGATACACATGAGTCTGTGAGTCAGCATGGTCTAAAGAAAGACACATAGGACTCAGTCGTAAGAACCTAGTTCACATTCTTATACCTATGCTTATGAGCTGTGTGACCTTAGATAAGTCTCCTAACCTGTGTGAATGTTAGTTTCTCCATCTGTAGTGTAGGAATGGCTTACAGAGTTGCCATAAAAATCACAAGAATGAAAGTATCCTCTGTGCAAATGTCAACAATTATTACCATCTGTTGAGGACTGTCTGTGATTTAATCCTGAGCTTGACTTCCCTTTAAGCTGTGTCTTTCCATGGGAAGGCCGGGGAGGTGGTGGGAGTAAAAGCAGCCCCCTTCACTGCCCTGGATGGTGGGTGGTGGTGGTCCTGCTTGTCCATGCAACCAGACGGCCATCCACAGATCCTGGTGTCTGTCTCTTCCCAGCTGTGATGGCCTTCCTCTTTGACCTGAAGGACTTGGTGGACCTCATGTCCATTGGCACCCTCCTGGCTTACTCGTTGGTGGCTGCCTGTGTGTTGGTCTTACGGTATGTATGGCTTTTTGGGGTTTCATGACAGAAATGCAGAATGGAGGCACCTGGTAGCCTTTTCACAGTTCAGCTATGGTTTACATGATGAAACTTTTAGGTTGGTGATAGCTCCACTGGGAGCTGCCAAGGAAAGGGTAGGACCTAGACTGACAGCCCAGTTAGAAAGATGTCCTTGGCAAAAGTTGGGGTGCCCCTCACCCTCCTCTATCATGTGCCCTCATTTTTCTGGCTAGATGTTGGGTGGATAGAGACAGGTTCTCAGCCCAAGCATTAGACCAGGATCCAGGGATCAGAATTTTTGCAGACTGATTGCAACTTGGTTCCAATTCTTGAGACAGACAGGATTGAGGGCTGCCTTGGTAGGAGTTAGGAAAACCCAAGCCCTGTGAAACCCAGGTCTGTGTGATGCTTCTGCAACTTCATTGCACGGTGGCTGGAGGAATGAATCCCACTGTGTAACATGGGCACCCAGGTTGATGTTCAGGGTCACTGTCGAGGTCGGCTTGTTGTAGCCCAGTTGGGGCCAGGCAAGCCTCTTGCAGTTGCAGTAAAGCTGCTCTGGGCCTGGGCTTGGTGCCTTGGTGTTCCCACCTGCCCCAGCATGCACTCCCAAAGCACAGCCCTGGCAGCATTCATCCTGAGAACCTGTGCTCACGGAGACACTCAGTACTGGTCTCCCCTCAAGAGCCTCTTTGTTTCTCTTCAGGGATCTCCACCTGCAAGGCCATTGATTGCATGTCCAACTTGCTCAGTAGCTGATGTACATAAAACCCAGGCCGAGCCTTAGCAGCAGCTCTGTAGAATCAGCTAAGACTATTGGGGACCCCTTATTCCTCCCAGGGGCCCAATGCTAGAATAGTCTCTGAGGTCCCCCACTTTCTTAATTGACCGAGTGGTGTTGCACAAGGGGATCCATGCAAAAATGGTTAATATCTTTATACTCCCTCTTAGAATTGATTGTATGCAAAATAATTCATACAGCACAGCACTCCGTTTTTCAAAGCTGGTGGAAAGGATTTGCACTCTGTTCGTTTTGGGTGGGAAGATAAGGAACCTCATTCAGAACGGATGCTTCACTGGCAGGTACCTTGTGTCTTGGAAATCATGCTGCAGGCTCGGCCCTCCAACCAGCCACATACAATGATTTACTCCAGGGTGCTTGGAGTTTTAAAAATAAATTGATCCAATTAAGTCACACAAACAGAATTTCTCAAATCCATCAGCCTGTAGCCACATTCCTCTGGCTCTTGGTGCCAAATAGGATCCTGGTGTTCCTGCTTTCTATTTCTGTCCTTCCTTTTAGCTCCCTACAGCCGTAGTTTTGTGGGAAGTGGCCCAGTATCTTTAGCATCTGAGGGCCACTGCCACTTTTCTCGGGGTATTCCTCGGGGTTGCTCGTGGTGGAGTTCCTATTGCCTGGAAACAGACCATGGAGGGTGTTCTCCAGAAGCAAGAGCAGGAGGTGACCTTCCCAGTCTCTCCTCTTCGTCTACAGTGCAGCCTCTGACTATCTCCTTCCCATTTCATACCTCATGTCCCAGGCAGCTAACTTTGTAGTTTTATAGAAACTAACTTTGCAGAATGTGAGTTGGTGCATTGCCCTTTTGCTTTAAGTGGAATGGTTGGTCACACAATATATTTCTTCCCAGGTATCAGCCAGAGCAACCTAACCTGGTATACCAGATGGCCAGTACTTCCGATGAGTTAGATCATGCGGACCAAAATGAGTTGACTAGCACCAGTGATTCCCAGCTGGGTTTTTTACCGGAGGCAGAGATGTTCTCCTTGAAAACCATACTCTCACCCAAAAACGTGGAGCCTTCCAAAGTCTCTGGGCTAATCGTGAACATTTCAACGAGCCTCATAGGTAGGAGCTAGCCCTTCCCTGGGGCCTCGCTTGCTGGCATTGCATGGTTTCTAGGCAGTGGAGCTGGAGTCGGGGGAGGGTGCCAGAGAAGAGGAGCGTCTGCTTTGCTCCTGGACTGAGGCATAGTTACTCTGTGCTAACTGTAATTGATGCCTCCGGAAATGGAGCCTCTGCAGCAGATGCTTGTGGGAAACTGAGAAATGGCTGAGTTGCAGCTCGCTCTGTCTCTTCTTCCCCCTTAGCTGTTCTCATCATCACCTTCTGCATTGTGGCCGTGCTTGGAAAGGAGGCTCTCACCAAAGGGGCGCTGTGGGCAGTCTTCATGCTTGCAGGGTCTGCCCTCCTCTGTGCTGTGGTCACGGTCGTCATCTGGAGGCAGCCTGAGAGCAAGACCAAGCTCTCGTTTAAGGTGAGCAGCTTGGCCTAGTGGGCCTGTTGCAGGGAAGGAACCCTGGTACACAGATCCCAGCCCTGCACAGGCTCAGCTGGGCCCGGGTGCCCGACGAAGGTTTTTGCTGGCCAGTTCAGGTACTATGGGACAGGGGCCCTGAAGGCACCGAGAGGACCAGACCCTGGAAGGAGGCAATCCTCCTCCCCTGGCTCTCCAGTGGTGGGACGCTTCTTGTAAACGTCTGCCCAGGTTGATCGCATGACTTTTCTAAGCCTTGGAGACGGGCAAGGCTTCTACATGTTTAGATTACACAAATGATAAAAAAGACCTTAGAGGTAAAATGTAGTTCCATCTTCTAGGTCCTTTTTTTAGCAGGAGAATCATAAGAGAAAAATCAGAATGGAGCTCACTTGGCCACTCAGAGCTTAGAACCAAATCCCCATCTATTAGGATTTACCCTTGGGTTTGTGTGTGTAGGGGGCGGGGTGTTGGGGTGTGGGGGTGGGCACGCACTCTCTCTTCCCCACACTCACCCGACAGTCCCCATCACTCTCAGGCGTGCTGCCTTTTGCTAGACAGTGTTACTGAACTGTTGGAACTGGTGCCACCGCTGTGGACTGATGCCGCCTCATGTCTCTGCAGGTTCCCTTCCTGCCAGTGCTCCCCATCCTGAGCATCTTCGTGAACGTCTATCTCATGATGCAGCTGGACCAGGGCACCTGGGTCCGGTTTGCCGTGTGGATGCTGATAGGTACGTGATGCTGCCGCCAGCACGTCCATGATCCTGGCTTCTCTTGGGGGCCTCCCTTGTTTCCGGATTTATAACACAATGACACACAGTCAGCAGCTTTCTCAGAGATAATGCTGAATCCCTGGTAGGTTGTGAGTCCTCTCCTCCCAGTTAGATACTTTTTGTTTTCATTGCCTCTTGCCCAAACTATTCTGTTGGGCAAGACCTTGATATTAACAGGAACAAGGTGATGATTCAGCTGCAGATAAGGTACCAGTTATTTTCACCCCAGACAGGAAAGTCTGGCCTGTGTCTTTTGGACCCCTGGCCTGCCCAGCACCAGATTGGTATGGGCACGAGGCCCAGGCAGGGGTGGGTGTCATGGGCTCCTCTGTGATGGTGTGTTCTCTGTGAGGGACGGTGGTTTGGAGCCTATGGGACATGCCTCTGGGGTAGGGGCTTTCACATGAGATAAATCACCAGGGCTGGGTGCAGCCTGTAGGGCCTGCTGAGTCCCGCCCCTCTGGGCATCTCACCCTAGGGGCTGGAGGGGAGGGACTCATTTCCTTCCTCTCAGCATCTGAGTGGTAGTGTGGTAGTGCTGATAGCCAGGGATGTGGTCCTTGCCGTTGCCCCTCAGGACCATGTCCCCACAGCCTCCCAGCCCCGTATTTGCATGCCGTGGGCAGATGGCTGCTGCCTCATCTCCCAGGACCCTCGAGGGGTGCTTTACCTCCAGGAAATACTTAGCGGCCTGTTTTCTGCCGGCACCAAGATGGGTCCTCATTCTCTGCAAAGTGCAGCCCATGTCTAGTTAGACAGACATCTCCTAGAGCGTTTCTGAGAAAAAGCTGCTCACAGCCCACTGTGGCCATTTCCTCAGGGCCTGGTGAAGGCAGAGGGTGCCTCTTCCCAATGTCCCTGTAAAGTCCCTGTGTTCAGGAGCCTGAGCTCCTTTCCTGGGTCCTGCATGGCTGAGTCCTTGCTTCGAGGCCTCCTTTCCTGTGTCAACCATACAAGGTGGCCCTGGGGCCATCTGGCTACAGTCCCGGGGCAGGTGGTTAGAAGCATAGGTCCTGGACCCACCCGAGTCCTGGGTGCAGGAACAGGCTGTGGACTCCTGTGTGAAGTCCTTTCCCAGGGCTCAGTGTGTCTCTTACAGTCTGATGGTCAGTTGCATGGAGGAAATGGGGCAGTGGGATTGTCCATGCTGAGAGCCTGGAGACCTCCAGCACCTTCGGGAAATCCCGTCTCCATAGTACACATCCCTGATGCTCTTGTGGCCTCAGGGGGCATCAGGGGGTTAAGGTGAAGGACCTGATGGTTTCTGGTGGCCCTGGCCCAGCTGCTCTGTCTGCTCAGGAAACGCCGCAGCATGAGGCCATCCAGAGGAATGTAGGGCTTTGCCAGATGTAGAGGCAGACGGTGGCCTTCATGTGGCAGCTGCTCCAGATGTGGAAAGGTCCCGAGGGCCGCTGGCTGTGGGCTCATGCCAGGCAGGAGCAGGCCGCCTGAGAGGGTTTGCTGTGGGGCTGCCCTGGGCTCCAAGCCCTGCCCGCGGTGGTATAGCTGGCACTCTGTTCACGCCCATCTCTCCTGTCGGCCCGCAGGCTTCATCATCTACTTTGGCTACGGCCTGTGGCACAGCGAGGAGGCGTCCCTGGATGCTGACCAAGCAAGGACTCCTGACGGCAACTTGGACCAGTGCAAGTGACGCACAGCCCCGCCCCCCAGAGGTGGCAGCACCCCCGAGGGATGCCCCCAGAGAACTGGGAGGCACCCCACCCTCCCCTCCAATGCAACAGGAATCACCCGCACCCACACTCCCACTGTAGCCGAAGGTGCAATTACTTGAACTGCAGCCCCAGCCCACTCTCGGCTCTGCAGCTGGCTCTCCAGGCCCTGGTCACCTCCAGACAGCTGCCTGGCCAGGGCCACTGGGCTGCAGCTGGCCACTGTGTCTCTTCACTTCTCTGAACAAAGAGAGCAGGTCCTCTCCTACCAGCTCAGCCCCGAGCTGCTGCAGCCTCAGGCAGAGTGGAGGTCACCTTCTCCCCTTATCTTGGGAACCAGGCCTTCCTCCCGGGGACTGTTCTGGGGTTGAAATTCTGCATACTCCAAAGTTTAGCAGCCGTTTTCCCCCTCAGCCCCAAACACCCAGCAGTTAAGCCAGATGAGTACCACAAAACTGTGTCCCCACCAGCCCCCCACCCGCAGAGCCGAACGATATAGTACACTTAAAAGGAAAATCAGGCCTGTGGTTTTTCCCCATTGTGTTCAGATGGGTCGTTAGGACTGGACCAGTCCCACCCCTCGGCTTCTGAGGGCTTTGCTGTGACATCACGGCAGCCGCCCAGGGCTGGGCAGCAGGGCTGAGGGCAGCTGGTTCCTCTCAAATGAGGAAGAAGGGATTGCTCCCATTAGGGCCTGGTCGGGGGTGGCCGGCTCTGCTTGTCCGTGTGTGTGCACGTGTGTAAACCAGGGACCTCCTTCAGCCCACGCCCTCCAGGCCTGGGCCGGTTCTTGCTGCTCCTGCCGTCTCCCCCACCGGCTGTGTCCTGAGTAACTGGAACGTGAGACTACCTGTGCGGGACTGTCCTCTCGCGGCAGAGTTGGGAACTTTCCTGTGAGGTGCCGCCTCTCACTCAGTCTTGCCCTCCCATGCTTGGAACCAGTCTGTTGGCTCTTTGAGGTTCTCAAGGTGGGTGGCAGCTCAGCCCAGGGTCATGACATGTCGGGTCATGGTGTTTCTGGCCCTGACATGAGCTGCCCAGCCTCTTTGTTACGTATGATGAAATTGAAATCAAGCCACAGGCCATGAAATTGTGAATCACTCCACCAGATTAAGTTAGGGCATAACGTTATCTTGGAAATGGCCACGTCATCACCCCCTGTGGTTGGCGTATTGCTGAGGTGCTTGGGCCATCAGGGAGGTGATTTCCAGGCATATTGTTGTCCCTTCTGTGTGTCCGTCATCCGGATGCTGCGGACCCCACGCCTCCGCAAGTGGAAGGGTCCGGAGCATCCTCCCCTGCCTCTGTTGTCTGGGTCAGGCCTGCAGCCAACACCATTTCACACACTCCTTGTAGATGGAAGCCAGAGGAAACCGGGGTGCGGGTGGAGCCCTGCTTCCATTGAGAGTATAATTCAAGAGACAGAAGGCTGGCGGGGGAGGGAGAGGGAGGTGGGCATTGAGAGTATAATTCAAGAGACAGAAGGCTGGCGGGGGAGGGAGAGGGAGGTGGGCATTTTGGACACCAGGAGATATGGAAATCCTGCTTTCAAAGCTCAGTTTCATTTCCATTTCTTCCTAGTCTGCTCTTTGACACAAATCTGGTAGAAAGAAGCCTGATAAATTGAGGGCCCTTATGCTCTCCCTGTGCCAGAAGATTCTCGGAGAGAAGTGTGAGAATTTGTGAACTCGCCAGCGGAGGACGGGTGGGCAGCCTTGGGCTGGGCCTCCGTATCAGGCCTGCTCACCTTGCTGGGAGCTTTGTTCTGATCTCATTTTGAAAGTTCCAGAGGGAGCATCATAAGAGCCCAAAGCTCTGATTTCCAAAGAGAGGTATTGACATTTATGTAGATTGGTGCTGTAACATATTTTGATAAATACTAACTTATTTTGTTGGGGTTTTGATTGTCTCTTGTCCTAGGACCTGGTAGTTATTTGCTTGATTTTTTTTTCCTGTTATTTTCTACATAGGTAAAGAGAACTCGAGGGAAGGAATTTCCAAGAAAATTTAAAGTGGTGGGAGAGTTGCTTTTTTTTTTTTTTTTACTCTAGTTTTTCTTTCTGGCTGAAATTTCCATGCAAGACAGCACCCAATAGACTATTTAGAGTTGACACTTGAGCGGCGCCGTGGATCATTCTGTAGATTGAGAGGGTGTGTCTCCCCTGCTCGGAGTCCCATCACCGGAGCTCGCTGACAGCTGGGAGTCTGGCCTTCCTCATGCAGAAGCCTTAAAGCTCGATGCGGAAGCATGCCCAGCTCAGCAGGGATGGGATCCCCCTCCACCCCCGCGTTAGAGGACGGGCTTCCTAGTTAGGAAAGGACACGTGGGGGTGCCTTGCATAAATAGTTCACTGGCCACCGTGCTTTTCTGAGAAGTTCTTTTGTACAGTTGCCAGGGGTTTTCTCTGCTGCTTGGGAGGGCGTGATTTAAGTCATGGTGATGGAGTAAGCCTCACAATTTTAATAGACTTTTTTCTTATCACATCCCTCATTTCTTTCCCTGAAATAAAAATACACACAGCGAAAAAAAAAATGATAGTTTCACATCTCTTAGTTCCCTTGCCTAAACGAGAATATTGTTAGTTCCACGGCTGGCCAGGATTTTCCTTCATAGTCAGAACTCCCACATTACTAGAGGCATACCGGCCACGGGAGTATTGTGTCTACTTTTATCTGTGCACCAACCACAAATGCCCACATTGGAAAGACCCATTTGTGGTGGGTAAACATCCCTTCCTGTCTCCCACACCCCCCGTGATCACCCTGCATGTGCTCATGACCTCCAAAGGCCCACGCTCATGAAGCGGCAGATCCCCGGCCCCCTGCCTCAGGACCTCTGCTGAAGATGGGGACGAAGGGGGTCTCCAGAGAGGCATCAGGGGCCTTGTGGGCTGCTGGCTCGGGAGCCAGCTTACAGGAGGGCAGCTCTGTGGTGGGGAGGGGCACCGTCCGGAGACCAGGCCTCTGCACGTCCCCACCCTCCTTAATCTGCTCACACCCACTTGGCCGAGGCTTTGTGTACTGGATTTTTTTTTTCCAAATGAAGAGGACAGTGATAGATGCATTTTCCCCAGGCTGTCTCAGAAAGATGGCTAAATGTATACTGTTGTCAGAATTGCTCAGATCTCCCCCCACTGTTGGTTTTGTTTTTGTAGCAGCAAAAACTTTCCACCGCGGCTTTTATCTCTGTCAGGCAACCAGCCACCTGGTCCCGTGTGCTGACTAGCACAGTGGCCAGGATCCAATTCAAGTCCAGGGGTGACCGCAGGATGGTGGAGGCGGTGGGCTTCTCCACCCATCCCAGCTGCCAGGGCCCTGATGCACTCCCTCCTGCCCCTTCAGCACATCTGTGTGCACAGCTGGAGGGGTACCTGGCCCGCTCACCTTCGTCCAGAACCGTGGAAATGCTGGGGATGCCAGCTCCTCCCTACCTTGCCCCTGCCGCTGAGCAGGCATTAACCGGCTGGTGTTTGCAGTCCCACATGGTGTGGACTCCAGAGCAGTGAGTTCCAGTGGGGGTTGCGTGAGGAGATGCCCCATAGAGGCCCCACCCAGGCTTACAGGGCAAGGTCTTGGGCACTGTGTGACACAGGACTCACCGCTACAGCAAGCCTGCCTGGCTCTGTGCCAGGGCCCCTCTCTCCTGATTCACACATCCCATTTTTACACAGACCCTTCCTTCTTAAGAGCTGACAGCTCAGTCGGCTCCCAAGAACCCACACCATGAAGACAAGGAGTGAGGGGCATTTGTGCCCAGGCCCAGCACAGCTGCGTTTTGGAGTGGATGCGAGGCATGTTCGTGTCCATACCTCTGCTAGTTCCCAGGATCGGGAAATTGCTAGGTGGAGGCAACATGAGGCTTGTGTGTGGAATGGTTGCGGAGTTCGCCTGCAGACCGATCTGAATATATGTCATGTATAATTGTTATGTGTAATTTAAGACATATCTGTTTGCCATCGTCATGGGAAGATATGTAAGGCTCTTAAGGGAGAGGGAGGTATGCATGCTGTCAGGCTCCTGTGGACTCTGTCCTAGTAATGAAGTGCTCTATCGATCCAGTGGTGCAAGAAGCTACATTCCATGTGTCGTCGTGCTTAGGAATGACGCCTAATGGATTTTTAAGGCAAAAGCTGTCAGCCGACGCCCACCATCGTCCCTTGCATCCAGTCTTTCTGTGCCAGCGTCTCAGAGCCACAGCGCTCTCTTGCCATCGGGACTGGCTGGGCCTGGCATCTCGGGGCACAGTTACCATGGAGCCCTCCTGGATCACTCTACAAATGTGCTGAGTGCCCGCTGAAAACCCCACAGGAGATGGAGTACCTTGGTCAAACTTAAAGAGAAGATTTTCTCAGGGTTTTTACCAGTGTGTCCAGCAGGTCAGGAAGCAGGGATGGAAAGACGCATTCAGACTGCTAATTTATTAACAAGGCAAATGAGTTCATGTTTCTTGATGACAAACTATTAAGTTTGGGACTTATTTTCCCATTCGAGAAGTTATAATATATATTTAAGATAAGTTTCCTGCTTAAGTTGTGCCTTTCAGCTTCAACGAGTTTAAGGAGCACTAAGGGTAATGATACCAATGAGGGTTGGTTTATTATCAAACCTGAATAGCTATGGTTTCTCCAGCAAATGTTTTCTTCTACTGAACATGGAGCCATTATTAAGAGTTGTCTGTTTTTTTAATTATGTACATTTGTATATTTTTTTGCTTGTTTGATGTTCTATTTTTCTAATAGTTTTCTTATAGTTTCTTAAAGTTGCCACACTAGATGTAGATTCCGATGCTAACTGCAAATCAGGCTGGCCTCTGCTGGGTCTCTCCTGCTTTTATTTTACTGTAAGGACAGTGTAATTGTCCACCACCTTTCAAAAAAATGTGAAACTGCCCGCGACCCGCCCTCCCCCCGCCTTTTTGCTGACATCACTGTGTACCTTGACAACTTCCTACCATACTTTATGTTATAAAATCAAACTATTTTGTGGTACATTATCTCATGCTTCCACAAATTCTAATAAATTCTGTCTATGGGTTCCATGTGCATGGTGTGATCTCGAGAATCCTAGCAGGTCTCTGCTGGGTCCCAGACCTGGTGGTGCCCCATAGAGAGTTCCAATCCCACCCTGCTTCCCACAGCCCATGACTTTCATCCCATCTTCTCACTTTCCTGCCATTTGGAAATGAAATCCTCATTCCAACAATTTGAGCCTCAACCAGGGAATCCCTTGAGCCCCCATTTTGGATGCTCTGATTATCTCCAGATTTGTTTGGCTTTGGGGCCACAGAGGTCTTCCTTCCAACCAAACTGTTGGGGTAAAGTGACTCAGAGGCTGCCAGTTGTCAGGCATTTGCTGAAGGACTTGGTCTCCGGCAGCAAAAAGCTCTTACCCATTGCCCCCGTAATTGTTGCTCTGAGTCCCTCAACTTCCTTGAGAAAGGATCCATTTTTTTGCACAGGAGGCAGATTCCATCAAGTGGGCCTTGATTTCCAGACAGTAAGAGGCAGCGGTTCACAGCAGCTATACCAGCAGATCTGCTGCGCACAAGAGAAGGTTTGACCTTTTTGAGTTTTGTCAGCCGATGGATGGTGCTGACGGCAGACACTCGGAGCAGGGAGCGGTGTGGGGCGTAGGGCCGGCGAGCTGCTCTCTGGACCCCAGCTTGCCTATGATCTGCAATATGTGATTAGCATGTGTACCTGAGAGCACCATGCACAGTTCGGGTTTGTTGGCCACAGAGAAAACCAGACTACAGAGCTTGTGCGGTGTGGAAGCAAGGCTGTGCGGCATGTCCCAGGGACACGGGGTGGGCGTGGTCTCTGGCCAGCTGTGATTACTGCGGGAGGTTCTGCTGATGCAGAACCGGATCCACAAAAGGGGCCAGTGTCCCAAAGCAGCCCAGAGAGCCTGATGGACTCCAGAATTAATTGGGAAATAAGCATGGAGCATGCCTTGATCCTGGATTTTTGCAGGTGTCCTGTAGGACGGCGACCTCTGGTCCCTGAAGATGACTTTGAGCCAAGTGCAAGGTGAACCCCAGTTCCTGCAGCGCCACACTGCCACCTAGTGGCTCTGCTTGGTGCTGCGTAGGCAGCTTGAAAAGGCCATGCCAAGTCTTTGAGCCGTCTCTTTGAAAACCCTAACCAGTGTCTCCTCAAGGCCCTGTGGGACGATGCCGGGCTGGAGACTTGAGAGGCACCGCCTGGAGAAAGTTTTCCCTTGTACAGTTTGGTTATAAAGCACCTCTGGTCAATCAACAGCTGCCCCCAAATGGCATTCACATCAACAAGGAAGCCTGTGGAGCCACAACCTGGGATGCTGGCCCTGCCTTTCAAACCCAGCTTCCAGCCCACCCTTGCTCAAGACACCACACGGATCTGGGCAGGGTCTGGAACTGCAGGGGTGGGGGATGGGCTGGAACTAACTACAGATAATCCCATCAGCCCCCAAAGGGAACAGTTCAGTTTTACCTGTCCACCCAGCCATAAATATGGCCATTTAAAAAATGCAGTTTGAAGAAAAGGCTTTGGGAATGAAACAGACAATATCTTTGCTAATGAGGGGAAAAGCTTTTTGGCTGTCGGTGTGGCAGAGCACCTAATTCCAGTGGATTTGGGACTGCATGTGGGAGAAAAAGCTGTGGCTGGGTGGGACCTTACTGGGGATGCTTTTAAATTCTCCTTAAAACAATGCACCTGATGAGTGTCGGCTGGCTCAGAAGCGCTGTTACCACCATGAGGGAGGCGGGACGAAGCCCAGTGCCTGCCGCTTGAATTTGGTGGTGCAGTCATGCAAGAAGGCAGCATGAAGGGGCAGCGGCTGCGTGGCAGGGGCTCTCTGGGTGCCTGTGGTGTGGATGCCACAGAGGGAGGAGGTCTGGGCCCCCAGGAGGTCTGTACATGCGCACACTGCAGGGACAGGGGCTCTCCAGGTGCCTGTGGTGTGGATGCCACAGAGGGAGGAGGTCTGGGCCCCCAAAAGGTCTGTACACACACACACTGCAGGGACAGGAGGTCTATACACGTGCACACTGCAGGGACAGGGCCTCTCCGGGGCCGTCTGAGCTCAGAGCTGCAGGGCAGCCCCACCCTGCCTGGTGCTGGCATTGGAAAAAAATTCCTGACTTAGTGAGTGAGGACGATTGGCCTGCATCATCACACTGCGTTGAGAGTGACCCAAGCCTGGCCATCAGAAACACTAGATATCTGTCTTGGTTTTGGGGCAAGAGGTTTGAGAGATGCAGACTGGCTAACAAAAACATTTAGCAAATGTAAGTGAATTGTGAATTAACACACGCTGTGCCACCAGAATGGCTTACCAGCCTTTGGGGTGTGTGTGTGTGGTGTGTGTGTGGTGTGTGTGTGTGTGTGTGTGTGTGTGTGTATGTGTAAGCATTTGACAGGCTCTCATGTGGGCAGGAGCCTCACCACTTGTCATGGATGAGGTGAGGGTGCAATCCCAGAGTCGAAGCGTACACACTGACGCAGCAAAGGCTTTGAGAACAGCCTTCGACTCCAGTCACAGGTGGAAAGTTGTCCAACCATTCGGCTTCCCCCCATGCTTAACTCTGTAACTCCCTTCTTGCTAGAGTGATACAAGCCTCCCACACGGGGAGAGCCAGGCTCTCCAAGGCTCCTTGGCACAGAGGAGGTCAGTGAGTGAGCTGACTTCCAGAGTCTCCTCTGCCTACTACAAATTAGCCGTGGAAGGGCACGCCGCTCTCCATGAACAGTGGAAAGCTGGCTCTAATCTCACCTCCTGCTTGTGCCAGTAGCTGCCACCTGCCTTGTTCACTGCATGCGGTGAGTTAAGGACAATGGGAGGAGGCCATTATGAAAGTGAAGGGCACACAAGACACCCCAAAAGAAACAAATGGGTTAGGACTCATTGCCAGGTAATTATTAAGAATTGCCATCAATACCCTGGGAGGCCTGGATGACTCAGAGGTGGCTCTGGAGTGTTCCCAATGAGGTCCAGAAGTAAACTTGTGTGTCCTCTACAAAGGGTCTGTTCAGTACTTGTTTAGGAGGGGCTTGCAGAACTCTCTAAAACAGCAGCCACTCCCACACACCCTGCAAACCACAGCAGGGAACCTGCGAACCCGGGCTTCTCCCTTGTTACAGTGCCCCACCGCAGGGAACCTGCGACCCCGGGCTTCTCCCTTGTTACACTGCCCCACCGCAGGGAACCTGCGACCCCGGGCTTCTCCCTGGTTACACTGCCCCACCGCAGGGAGCCTGCGACCCCGGGCTTCTCCCTGGTTACACTGCCCCACCGCAGGGAGCCTGCGACCCCGGGCTTCTCCCTTGTTACAGTGCCCCACCGCAGGGAACCTGCGAACCCGGGCTTCTCCCTTGTTACAGTGCCCTACCTCAGGGAGCCTGCGAACCCGTCTTCTCCCTTGTTACCAGTGCCCCACTGCAGGGAGCCTGCGACCCCGGGCTTCTCCCTTGTTACAGTGCCCCACCACAGGGAACCTGTGAACCCGGGCTTCTCCCTTGTTACACTGCCCCACCGCAGGGAGCCTGCGACCCCGGGCTTCTCCCTTGTTACAGTGCCCCACCGCAGGGAACCTGCGAACCCGGGCTTCTCCCTTGTTACAGTGTCCCACCGCAGGGAGCCTGCGAACCCGGGCTTCTCCCTTGTTACAGTGCCCTACCTCAGGGAGCCTGCGAACCCGGGCTTCTCCCTTGTTACAGTGCCCTACCTCAGGGAGCCTGCGAACCCGTCTTCTCCCTTGTTACAGTGCCCCACCACAGGGAACCTGTGAACCCGGGCTTCTCCCTTGTTACAGTGCCCCACCACAGGGAACCTGTGAACCCGGGCTTCTCCCTTGTTACAGTGCCCCACCGCAGGGAGCCTGCAGACCCAGGCTTCTCCCTTCTTACCAGTGCCAGGCATCTGTGGGACACTCCAAGGGCCAGCTGGCTAAACCGGCTGCAGTCCAAACTGAAGGCCATCGGGATGAGGGGAGCAAGCACTTTTGGGCTGAAATGAATGAATGACCGTTTGTGTCCTCTTTCCAGCTAACTCCAGCACACCCTGGCCTCACAGAGCAGAGGCACTGAGCTCCCAAGTCCAGGGGAGGGGCTGCTCACGCCCCCTGGGCTGGAAGGGTGGGTGCAGGTACCTGGGACCTGCTGAGTCTGGGAAAGGGGATCTCCAGACGTCTTTCATGGATGAGCACTCGACCCTGGCACACACAAAAAAGGAGTCCAGCCTGCAAACACCACCACTTGCCTCCATGCCTGGGATCCCCAGCCTGAGAGGGACAGGTCTCCAGTTACATCAAGTAGGTATCACAGAAAGTCCCTCAAGTTTATTTTAATAGGCTTTAGAGTTAAACACAAATATGCAACACAAACCATAGGGGCAGGAAAAAAGATATTATGACCCCATTCATTCAACTAATCATGGTTGGGGCCGCCCCCATCACCACCTGTTCTGACGCTCAACCAGAACCTTGTCCCAGCATGTGGTGGCCAGGGATGGGGGTGGGGGCAGGCCGTCCACGCATCCCCCAATGCCTCGAAGAGACCGGTGGTATCTGGTGGGTCTGTCTGAGGCAGGTGCGGAGGCTGCAGCATCCAAATGTGGAAACGTCACTCCAGCCTGGAAGGGGACAGAGGCGGACGCCATGTGGAGAGAAATCCGAATCCTGATGGCGTGGAGGGATGGAAGAATCGAGGAGGAGGCACAGCAGCTGCCACCCCATGGCTCAGATGAAGAGCCACACATGATGGGTGTCCGTGACAAAAAAAAAAAAACCAAAAAAAACAAAAACAAACAAAAATGAAGCCAGGGCCATGTGGAAATTAGCCCAAGTACCCAAGGTCAGGGCGGATTAGGGCAAAGCTCTCAGCAAAGTCCACCTAATGAGGAATTACTTAGTGCTAACAATGCTACAACTCCGACCACAGCAGCCTAACGCACTGTACCACGTCCTAGCATCACACGGAAGTCGGTATTGCTGTGTAACTGCATTTAGCAGGTGCGGCTATGTAAGCAGTTCCTAATTCGGACAGCTAAGCTGCAACCGAATTTGTGTTTGCAGGTTGTGCCTGCTACAAGAATAAATAATTGTGTACTTAGTCAATGTGGCATGATCTACTCTAATGGAATGCCCAACTCAGTATCACAGTATCATGCAGAGCCACTAAAGCAAAGAGAAATGGTGCTTCCATGTGGATTTACTGTGTATGTCCCCAGAAGGAACAAGACCCTTGGAGGCTTGCTGGAGATGTACCTGAGGCCCGGGAGCCCAGCTTGGACTCATGCTAGGGCCAGGGACCATGTCTGTCTTTGTGCTGGCCACACATGTGCTGAGTAGGTGTGCCCTGGACAAGCCGACCTCGTCCTCGGGCTGTTTCTTCCCTGCTCCATGGCTCCGGCCCCTGCAGGACCCTCTCATGGTTCTTCTCATCTTGGAGAGGCTCAAAGACAGGCCTGTGCTCGGGGTAATTTTGGGGGGCCTCAGAGAGCTAGTGCAGGGTCTTCGTGATATACAAGGAAACAAGGGCATCATCATCATCACCATATGTGTTAAAACTACTTCTTCCTTCTGTGTATCATGCTCCTAATCTTCCACACCACTACGTGAGTACTGTTTACATCCTAATTCTACCATTTTAGAGACAGGTGCCAGTCCAGGATGTGGTGCCGCCCGGCTGGCCACTTCACTGCGCTCCTCTGTCTGGGAGAACCTTCTGGGTCTAAGATGGCAGCACAGTCAGCGGTAGCATTGCCTGATCACCCAGCAGGAAGTGCAAGCGGGTTTCTGGGTGGTGGTGTGATGATCTAGCATAGCTCAGAACTGGTCCCCCGGGACAGAAAACGGTGTTTTTCCCAGACGCCCCTGCTAGAACCCCTGAGCCACCTCAGTGTGCAGTGAAGGGGTTGAGCTGTAGAACCAAATTGAAGGGGGGACTGCTATGAATTGGGGGCCTGAGGGTCACATTTCAACGAGTTGATCATTTACAGCATCACACAGAGCAGACCACATGGAAAGCCGGCGTGATGGTCCCACTCTGTGCCTGGTCAAAATACAGACCCTAGCAGCAATTTCCTTCACGAGGATGGAGCGCGAACGGGCGCAGTCATCTCCAAGGCCATCCTCACTCTCACTCAAACGTCATGCTCTGCCATGTTTTCCCGAGGGTGCAACAGTAGCTTAATGACCGAGTCTGAGATGCCATTTAGGAAAAAAGCAAAACTTGTGTTTACAAGACTATTGGAGATGAGTCACTGTCATAAGTCACATCTGAAAAACTGCTAAAGCCCCTTAGGGTTTCCCACGGCTCTCCCTTATCCACTCATGACAGGAGCATCAATAATTAAAACTTGTGAATGGAAGAATAGTGACCTCACATCATGTTGACTAAGAAGGTGATTGTTCCAAAGGCAGTTACCATTCACAAATCGCTGGTGTTCGTGTAAAGAGAGTACCACTTGGTGGTGAGTTGAAAGGCGCTTCTTCTCTGTATCCTTTTTTTTTTTTTCCTTTTTCTATTTGGGGTAGAAATATTCCTGGGAGGCTAGATAGAAATGCATTTTCATTTCCCAACAATTCTTAGGCACAAGTTAGAAAACTGCTGACCTTCACTAAAATATGTCAGCACTTCATGTTATAAAAAATGCAATTCAGAACCGCCGCATGTGTATATATGCGTATCTAAATATACACACATACCGGTGCAGTACACAAAGATTATTCAATGTATATTGAAAACTGAGCTTTTGGTAACTAAACTGAAATTCTGCAGTGAAAGTTCATTGCTCAAGAACAATTGCAAGTGTCTTTCTTTTGGCTCTAACTATGGTAAAATGTTTGCACATCAGACTTTACTGTTTACACGTTCCTAAGTGCTGACACCAGGGCAGTCTTACACGGGGATCAGAGGAGGACGCGCCTTGGATGCATTTGCAGCTACTGAAGCATGCGTGCAGGGCCAGCTCCGGCAGCACCGGGTCAGTGCTCCCTCAGGGTGGAGACAGGAGGACGAGAAGCCGGAGCTCCCACAGGCCGCATGGTGGCGTCATCTGGGAGTCATGCTGACTCTGGCCGGAGAGGAGGGCCCCGAGGAGGAGCCGCGGTACACGGGAGATGTGGGTGAGAGTTTAACGGGGCTGGTTGGGTCCCCGGTTTGGAGCTTCCAAAGCAGCTCTTCGTTGGTTCGGCTCAATCTCTTCTTCTCCTGGGTTTCCTTCTCGACATATTCCTGGAGGTTAGCATTTTCCTCCGACAGTTGTCTGCATGGGCACAATGACAATCAATCAAGTAGCAATCATGCTGGTGGACACTGAACCTGAGGTCGGGACAATTAGTGCAGGGCAAAGAGAGGAGGCTGTGATGCCCGCAAGGAGAACAGGGACCAGGGCGGCCCCATGACCAAGAACACTGGTTGAATCATGATTTCCACTTGGCCCAATGACACATCTGTTCCCAGAGCCTCTCTGGCCAACACCTATCATCTCACAGGCCCTCTGCCCGGCCAGGGGAGGCACTGCTCTGTCTATCCACTAGAAGGAGCAAAGGCCAGTGACTGAACAGAGGGAAGTGGGGAGCTGGAGTGGGTATGCAGCCAGGAGGCCCAAGAGGACAGTCAGCTGCAGAGTTGGCAATTGACAATGACAACAGCACAAGGACAGAGACAAGCCGCCAGCCTTCCTGAGCCTGCCAGGAAACTGGGGATGCCTTCTCCTGGCCTCCCTGCCCCAGGCTTGCGCCTCCATGACAGCAGGCATCCTCCCTTGCTGGAAATGCTGCTCTATGGGTCTGTCTGCCTGCTGGACTGTGAGCTCTGGAGGACAGAAGCCAAGATTCTGCATGCTGAACCCCAGCATCTAGCAGGTGCCTGGCACATAATAGATGCTCAGTTAATGTTTGCTGATAAAGGCTGGTGGGTGAAAAAATGAATCTGAGTTGCTTGCTTTGTTGCATTTTAAAGAAGGACGGCACCTTTGAGGAACTCACAGGAATAAATGCAGATGCACTTTAAAGCTGGACAAACTGAGGTCAAGAAAAGTTATCTCCCAGGGATAAAGTCTGCGCTTGCTCTGCTGACAGGGCAACTTTACAACTTCTGGAGCAAAGGAGCCTGCTGTCCCCAGCACAGCCTTTCCTATGTGCCTCTGATGTGTGAACAAAATGCCTGCAATAGAGGCTTAGTTATGGGGGCAATGGCTGTGTGTCCATTCCTGCATGTGTACAAGAGCATGTGTGGACGAGAGTGTACATGTGAAGATAAGCATGCAAATGTGCGTGCAAATATGATGGCATGTGGATGGGTGTGAGGGATTGTATGAATACATGAGTGTGTGCATGAGTGGGAGTATGCAAGTGTGTAATGTGAGCGAGCATGCAGTGCCTGTGTGAGTGCATGTGACTGTACGCACGTCCATGAGCTGTATGTACAAGGCTAACACACTCTGGGTGATCGCTGAGGAGAGTAGGCAAAGACCTCAAAGTGGGCCTGGGTCTCACTGAGATGGCTCAGCCCTCATGGAAGAGCAGCTGATGAAGCCAAACCCTGCTCTATCCCCCAAAATCCTGCTGTATCCCCACACTGCGCTGTGGGAGAGAGGAGCCTGAACATACTTCCTTGGAAGCTGGGGCACCTCAGAGCAGGGCCCCACAGAGACAGGCAAGACCTGGAAGGAAGTGGTGAATTTCTGGAAGCCGGGCTGTCAGCCAGCGGTGGCTCTTTTTTTAGCCTGGGAACACCCAGCTGGCCCCCCTCTCCCAATCTCTTCCAAAAACCACCCCCTTCCCCTCCCAGTGCTACAGGAGGACCCTGCTGCACACATCTGCTGATTTCACTCTTTTCTCCCCAAGGTGGGGGCCACTGATACGTGGCCAGTTGTAGGCAAGGTGGCCACAGGGGTCTGTTCTTGTTCTTCAGGTCATGGGGGAAACAGCAAGAGACTGTGGGGAAAGACTCGCAGCCCAGAGCGAGGGAAACTGGGCATTGTGACAAAAAGAAGCTCAAGAGGAAAGCCACTTCGTAGGTGACACCCCGCCCGCCTACCTGGTGACAACTGTGTTTTGGTCGATCCTTGCTTTAAGGTCTTCATTCTGCTGTTGGAGAACCTGGATCTTTTCTTCTAGGATAATGTTCTTTTCTGCCTATAAAGGATACAGTATTTAAGAGGTTCTAGCAAGGCCATAAAATAGGGAGTAAACCGGTGCCCTCAGCTCTGGGCATTGGAGGATTATCAAGAACAGCATTTTGCAAATATCAGTTTGCAATGCATTAGTGGGTTGTAAAATCAGGTTATAGGAATGTGACCAGCATTTCTTCTTTAAATGAAACAGAACAGAAAATGCCCATGTGCACCATATGTAGCAAATTTCAGATATTTTTTATTTCATATATATAGAGTGTGTGAGTGAGTGAGAGAAAGAAAGAGACTGTGGCGGGGGGGGATTGTGATATAAAATGTATTTCTTACAGTGACTGTCCCCAGGCCCTTGCCATTGTCAGAGATAAACCATGAATCCCACCAGGACCTTGTTTGACTAATGTCCCATGGTTCTTCCCAAAGGGTCAACCACACTGCAGCAGTATCCCTGGCCAGCGTGAGCGCATGACGTGACATTCTGAATCCATGAAGGGATGGAAATCTACATAATATAAGCACGCTTTTCCCGGCTGAGGCTGTGGGCAGCCAGGAATGCAAAGCCCAAGCCCAGCTTGGTACATTACCCCAAATCCCGTCATCCATGGCTGCTACCCCCTGCAATTGATGCCGTTCCCTCTGTTAGCATGTCCTCAAGGGCCTGAGACCTAGCTGAGTACAGTTCCAGTCTAAGACAAAGTTAGAAATATCTTTTGAAAAGAATGTGACAAGTTCACTGTTAATCTAGTTAATCTTTTTTTGTTTTGAGACAGAGTCTTGCTCTTTCTCCAGACTGGAGTGCAGTGGCACAATCTCAGCTCACTGCAACTTCTGCCTCCTGGGTTCAAGCGATTCCCCTGCCTCAGACTCCTGAGTAGTTGGGACTACAGGCACGCGCCACCACACCCGGCTAATTTTTTGTATTTTAGTAGATACAGGGTTTCACCATATTGACCAGGCTGGTCTTGAACTTCTGATATCATGATCCACCCACCTTGGCCTCCCAAAGTGCTGGGATTACAGGTGTGAGTCACCACACCTGGCAATGTAGTTAACCTTTAAAGAATGTAGTTGATTGTTAAAGTTCCCTATTTGTGAAATGTTCCTTGCATCTGGTATAAGCAAACCAGGGGCTCATCTAGGACCACACATTGCATTTGGTGGCCGTGTCACCTCTCTCTCTGGAAGCATCCCTTTTTGCAGACATCACTTGCAGTATGGGTGCTTATCAGTGAATGGGGCAGACCAGGTGATGCTGTATTGTCAAGATTCTGGGCAATGCTGACAAAGAGCAGCGCCAGGGGCCAGTCCTGTGGCTAGGATTCCTAAGCCCTGTTCATGGATGGTTCCTTGTTCATGAACAGGGCTTAGGAATCCTAGCCACAGGACTGGCCTCTGGCCCTGCTCTTTAGCAAGGCACCTCACCCAGCCCTCATTTTTGCTCTCAGGAGTTGAAGTGATCAAATGGGTTTTTATTTTGCCTGGAAAGGTTTCTGGGATGAGAAGTCATAAGGGCAGGCAGAAAGCCTGGAGCATAGCTAAAATCAGCCAAGTAAACCCAGAGGTTTGCTGGTAACCCAATGCAAATGGCCCAGCCAGGAGCGGGAGGATAGGTGACTGCTCTCACAGTGGCTGGTTGAGCACTGGCCAGGTTGCAAGGCAGGGTTGGGTTGGGGCAGGCGTGGTCCTGTAGCTCCCCACCAGCCCTAGGCCTGGCCTGAGCTAGGAAGTCCTGGGCTGCTAGAGGGTAGAGAGTGGTCAGCATTGCTCACTTGACAATCCAGCATCACCTGGTCTGCCCCATTCACTGAGAAGCACCCATACTGCAAGTGATGTCTGCAAAAAGGGATGCTTCCAAAGAGAGAGGTGACACGGCCACCAAATGCAATGTGTGGTCCTAGATGAGCCCCTGGTTTGCTTATACCAGATGCAAGGAACATTTCACAAATAGGGAACTTGAAAAATTGGATGAGATGATCAGTTCCTACCTGAGATGGCAAGTTAAAGATATAAAACACTTAGACGGTGTAATACCTGGGCTGTGTGTGTGTGTGTGTGTGTGTGTGTGTGTGTGTGTGCACGCGCATACAGACACTGCCTTATAGCAAAAAAGTTCTGGAAAGTATAAGCACTGGTAGGAATATGAAGTTATAACCTGCTTATTTTCAGTTTATCTTATTTCATAGTTTCCCACAGTACATATATTATTTTTGATAGTATCAAAAGTTTATTTTTAAAGTAATAATAATAAAGGGAAAAAATAAGAATCTGAGATCCTGGGGCCAACTTCCAGATCAAGATGGGCTGCCCATGGAAGGAGGCTTCTCTGCCACTCCTTTTGCACACCTTTCTGGGACTCTAGCCCTGGCCAGGGGGGTGGGGTGATGGGGGAGTGGGGGAGGTGCTTGTGCCCCAGGGTAGGGGGTGAAAGCCTGTGTGTTCTGTGCCCCCTAGGGGGTGACTTTTGCTAGCTCTGCAGGAGCCAGGCTGGTGGGCTGAGGTGGGTGAGTGTCAGTGAGAGCAGGGACGCTGTTCTGGACTGAACGTTTGTGTCCCCTGAAATTCCTGTGCTGAAACCTAACCCCCAAGGTGATGGTTTAGGAGGTGGAGCTTTGGGGAGGGAATCAGATCCAGAAGGTGAGCCCCTGTGAATGGGATTAATACCCTTATGAAAAGGGCCCCAGGAAGATCCCTGGCCCCTTCTGCCTTGTGAGGACTCGAAGCACTGGGCCGGGGCTCCTTAGGGCCATCTCCGGCATCGGTAAAGCGGCTCATGGCAGCGTCTGCTCCACAGGCAGCTGTCGGAGTTAGGAGCAGGCTCACTCAGGGAAAGTGCTCTGTGCAGTTGGAGATGCTGCATCCTGCCTGGTCATTGGAGATTCTGCATCCTGCTAGGTCACCACATGTCCCCAAGACAGGGCGTGGAGACAGTGCGATTGCCAGCAAACTAGGGTGAAGCAGGAGGCGCCTGTCAGGAAGGTTTCAGAGTTGGACAAGGTGAGGCCACCTCTAAGATTCCTTATCAGAGCTCCTGGCTTCCCTGGAAAAGCCAGCCATGGGATTTTCTGCTTAGGTGTAAGCAATGGGCAGGTAAGGGACACACCTGGCCAAACACCGTCAGCAATGACATCAGGAACGACAGCAGGAATGTCATGGAGGTTAGTCACTCCTGAGCAAACAGACCTACTCACCAGCTTTTCCAGCTCAAGAATCTTCTTTTCCTGCTCGTGTATTTGCTGATTCTTCATCTCTAATACCTGCTTCAGACTCTTCATGTCTTCTTCCAAGTGCTGATAAGGAGCCAATGCAATCTACAGGGGCAGAGAGCCATGAGCTGTTGACCGGGGCTCCCAGCAAAACCCAGTATTAACCAATGTCACTAATCCAGCTAAATCCAGCCTCTGGACCAACGCCCCAATAGCAACTGCACAGCAAAGAGAGAGGATGCTCGCAGCCTTCCCTGAGGAAGGGGTCCTGCTAGTTCCCCCTGGGAACCCATTCTGTGGGGGAGCAGGTGACACATGGCCATCGTCCACTTCGAAGTCTGACTCCGGAAATGCTGCATGCTGCCAGCCCATGCCCAGCAGGGAACTCATGGGTAGAAAAAGTAAACCCAACACTGGCCTTTAACATTCACCTGGATAACTGGTAGCTGGGGCTCTTCTGGGTCCCACCTATGCCCATAAAGAGCCCATGCACAGGAAATGAACAAAGTGGCTTAAGAAGCAGAAAAGCCATTTTAGAAAAAGACACTTTATGGTAGTGCTGCTGGATATAACAAATTAAAACATAGTATGTCCTGTTAAATTCAAATTTCAGATAAAGCACGTTTTAAAAAAGTCAGTAGAAGTATTGCATGGGACATACTTAGACTCAAAAATTTATTTACCTGTAATTCAAATTTAACTGTGTGTCTTGTATCTTATTTGGCAACCCTACGTTAGAGGGAAGGAGTTTTGCCAGATCTTCTGAAAAAAATTCCCCTCGACCTATTAACTCACGCTGCAGCCAAGGCTGCCCGTGTCAGCCTAAAAAGCTGGGAGGGAATGGGATGGAAGGAGTGGTCGGGCAAGGGAAGGGGGTTGCCAGACCATGCTGATCACAGGGGCCCCAGGACCTCGGCTGGGCAATGCTGTGGAATTTGGCACAAATAACACGTAGCTGGAGAAATCCACAGCTGCTGTCTGACTCTGGGGAGACGTACTGACAGAAATTGTTTAAAAATCCAGGGGAGGTCGCGACCAGCTGTCACTTCGTCACGGGATTCACAGAGAGGCCTCGTCTTGGGATGAGAAATGCTGAGGGAGTCCCGTGGCCTTGCTAGGGCGGGGTCCCTGCGGGGCTGGAAGCCTGGAATCCATAAACTACCTCCAACTGCTCCTCCGTGTTCTTCCTCAAAGCCTCTTCGAAGCGGCGTGCTCTGTCCCGCAGAGACTGGCTCTGGAAGGTCAGCGTGTCCACCTGGTCCTGGAGTAATGATACAAGGAGTCCAGCTGGGGGCGCTGCAGCCCGCCGCCGCCACAGCTGGGGCAGCTGCAATCAGCGGGCCACCACTTTCTTCAGCATCCTCAGAGTGTCTCCCTTGGGACTGAAGAAAGAGGTGCCCAAGGGGACCCCCAAAACCACATGATGGCCATGGTTTCCCCCAACGCCTGCCCGTGGCTCGCCCCTTCTTGGCGCTTTGTCAGGAAGAAACCACAAAAACACTGTGAACCGGGGGGCATCTCACAACATCTGATCCTATAGAGGCAGACAATCCTCAGAGAGAGGGGTCTGGGCCAGGAGGCACCTAGCCCCTGGCTTTGGGAAGGACCACAATGAATGTACTTCAAATAATCGTTCTCATTTATGAAGCTCAATCTAGAACCTTCCAACCCTCCTTGACTTCTTTCTCTGCCTTGGGATCCCTCTCACATCACCAAACCTTCTAGCCACTGAGTCCTGCCATCCTGCCTCCTGAATGTCCCTAGAAGCTACAGACTCCCCTGAGCTCAGCCACTCGGCTGGCTCCATCCTGACACGATTCTTCTTTCTCCTGAAGTATCACTTCTTTACCCTCACGCTGCAGTCAAACCCTCTTTCTAATGTGCAAAGCGGAAACTGTCCTTCCCCAACCTCCTACCCCACTGCCCTCAAGGAGCCATGCACACTCCCTAACGTAGCATCCTCCCACTTCGCTGCCTCCCTCTCCTCTCACGCCAGCTCTCCTGCTGGCAGTGCCCTCCTCCAGCCAGCTACCTCTCACTCCTGCTTCATTCTGGCTCCCACACAGCCTTCCTGGCCTGACAGCTGGGTTGCGTGTCCCTGATAGGAGCTGACATGGAAGCTGAGTCCACACAGTCTCCTCCTTCCTGCTGTGACCCGCTCCCTGGCCAGACTGGCACTCCCAGCCCTCTGCCTTCCTGTGCCTGTCAGCTAGGGAGGCAGCTGGCCGCTCTCCACCTGCGGGTTGAAGGAAAGCAGGTGTGTCTATGGGGACACCATGCCCCTTCCCCAGCTCCCAGGGCAGATGTACCTGCGTTGACCCTGTCCCACTCAACCCGCCCATGACTCCCCGCACCACAGGCTGGCAAAGGACCGCTGATGCCCAAGAAGCACTTCACCCTTCATGTCTCACTCATGCAGACCAGTCCAAAGCTCTGTTACAGCACCATTTCTGTAATATCAAAACACAGAAACTAGGGTGTCCCGTGAATTCTTCCAAAAAAAAATACATATATATAAAATACACATGCACACATACATACATACATACATACATACATACATATATGAGAGACAGAGACAGGGTCTCACTCTGTCGTCCAGGTTGGAGTGCAGTGGGTACAATCTCGGCTCACTGCAACCTCCACCTCCCAGGTGATCCTCCCATCTCAGCCTCCTGAGTAGCTGGGACTACAGGCATATGCCACCACACCCAGCTAATTTTTGTATTTTTAGTAGAGATGGGTTTTCACCATGTTGGCCAGGCTGGTCTTGAACTCCTGACCTCAGGTGATCTGCCCCCCTCAGCCTCCCAAAGTGCTGGGATTATAAGCGTGAGCCACTGCACCCAGCCTACTTCCATTTTATTTTTAAGAAATGAAAGTTCCCACAGTGCCATGAAATGCAAGTACCGCTGCATGAGAGCAATGCGCTGCAGGTGGGAGCTTGCGTGCCTGAGCTGAAATGCCCCTCTGGGCCCCCAGCACAGGCCACCTGCTACACTGACTATAAAAATGCCTTTCGCTCCTTGGCTCCTACACCAAACATGGGTGTTGCCAGAGAAAGGATTTCTTTTAAGCCTCTTTCCCTCCATTAAAAAACAGAACAACAGAAAACTCATCAAGCAATTATAACATAGGATGGATCTAAAATACCAAACTGTGATTTTTCTGCCTTAGTCACCATCACTCAAAACATCTGCAGGGAGAGAATGTGCTGTTGCAATCAACTTGGGCTGACTTCTTTATGTCAAGCTAAGAGGCACAAAGACACAGCTGGTAGCCTGACGCAGCATGGGTCACTGGGGAATCAAGCGATGAATAGCATGGCCATAATCATAATAAAGGTAACAATGCTTGTGGTTATTACAACAGTTACAATAGCTGACACTTATTAGCGCTGACCTCAGCCACCCCAGGGCTATCCACTTTTCACACGTTATTTCCCTTCATCTGTTCACACCTTGAGAAAGGTATTATCATCCTTAAAGAGTAAGCTAAGGTTTATAGAGGGTATGTAACTCTCCAAGATGTGAAAGCTAGTAAGAGCTAGCACATGGGGGGATTTAAATAAAAACTCAAGTCTCTAACTACCAAACCTGTTTCTCCAGGTGCCGGCAGCCCAAGGAGGCTGGCTTGAGCGATTCCACCCTCCTTGCACCAAATTACCTCCAGTCCACATGGATTCTGCTGCACAGAGAGTCACAATGAAAACTGCCCAGTTCAGGACCATTTGGTCAGTGGCAGGGCACAGACTCCCAGACAAGACAAAACTCTCATTTCTTTGGGTTTGGGATTGGATGGGATTTTCGCGTTCCTTTAAGGAACTGCCGGTGCGTATACGAGGAAGGCAGTCTGGGGTTAACCAGCCAAGGGCAAACCACACGAGCACTGTGCGGGCATCGCACATTTCAGTCTTTGAAGAGTACCCTGGAGAATGTGACCTGGGGTCTCTTCACAATCCTGGACTCATCTTGGCGGGGCAGGCTCAGTGCCATGTATGTTGCCAGAGGAAAGTGAGTCATCAAAGAAGCAGAATTCCTGCCTACATATCACAGCTATGGGATTCACTTGCACCATTTCCAGATGGAAGTGTACCGAATATTTAAAAAATAATTTTGTTGTGATTGGAATTGCTACACCTGGAAAGGGAAGCAGGGCCCCCAGTGTCCCCCTGGCTTCTCACACAGCTCCTCTCTAGGGCTGGGGGCTGTCAACGTCTTTTCACAGAAGCAGCTGCCTGGGTCTCTGTAAGGTGGGAAGGAGACCCTGCATTCTCCCTTGTGGGCCTGCAGGACATCAGGAAGCCCCTCTGACATCTGAGACCAGCATTTCCTACGGGCGGAAGTGAGAGGCAGAGACGGTGTTTTCATATCAGCCACCTCCCGGTAACTGCAGCCCGTTTTATAATTCTCAGAGCATGTTCTGTGAATTCTGACCTGCACAACCCTCCTTGTACCATCCCCCCTGCCTGAAACACTCACTTCCCCAAGTCCGCCTCTTGCTTTGAACCTAGCTCAGTTACTGCTTGGATATTCCAGACCACAGCAAGTGCAGAGTACGCTTTCTGAACGTCTGTAGTGCTCACTAACTGCATTATTCATTGGGTGATGGTATGTGTTACCTATGGTTGTCTGTTACGATTTGCATCACAGCTCTCTGAGCAGACAGCACATTTCTTAAGGGTAGGGAGTATGACTTATTTACCTCTATTCCAGTGTCTAGTACAGGATTTAGTACACAGTAGGTGCTGAATGAATGTCTGTGGGTGGGAATGATGCTGCTGCCATTATCTCGATATCAGGTAAGAAAATTAAAGAAATACTAACCTGTAATGACAGCCGCAGTTTTTCAAAATTTTCTTCTAATTCTTTCTTTTCAAGCTCATGAGTGGACATCAATTCTGGAAAGAAGACATTAAATTGTTAAGTTGATCTTTCTTTTGAAAAGGATAAAACAAGGCTCTTTGGCAGACTAAGACCAGAGGCTTCAGGTAAATAAATAACTCCTGTGCATCAGATTCAAGCCCAAGGGGACTTCTCCACTGGTTTGAAATTGTATGTGATGACCGGGTTTGTCGAAAGAAAGAAGGGACTGGGGGAAAGGGGGTGGGAAAGAGAAGATGGGGGCAGACAGAGCACACACAGAGTGCGCACACTACACACACACACATCCACACCACACACACATCACATATACACACCACACACACATCACATACACACACCACACGCACACATCACATACACACACCACACACATCACATACACACACCACACGCACACATCACATACACACACCACACACACATCACATATACACACCACACACACATCACATACACACACCACACGCACACATCACATACACACACCACACACATCACATACACACACCACACGCACACATCACATACACACACCACACACATCACATACACACACCACATGCACACATATCTCATACACACACACCACACACACATCACATACATGCACACCACACATCCATCACGTACACACACACCACACACACACATCACATACACACACACCACACACATGCCTACCACACACATCACATACACACACCACATACAATACACACACCTACCACATACATATACACATCACATATACACATACCATTTATCACACACACCCACACACCACACACACACCTACCACACACATTACATACACACACACCATACACACATATATACCTACCATACAGACATCACATATACACACACCACATACCCTCCACACACATCACATACACACAACACACACAACACACACCATACACATCACACATACACCACATGCACACATACGCATTACCACACATACCCCACATGCCACATACACATGCCTACCACACACATACACATCACACAATCACATACACACATTACATGCCACACAATCATACACATCTGACACACAATCACACACACAGCTAACATACACACAACCATGCACACACTCCCCCACATACAAATACATACACACATGTCCCCCACATCCCTACATACATACACACCACACACATCCCACATACACATACATACCGTATACAAACCTACACTGCTCATCCACTACACACACACACACACACACCACACATGTTCCCACACACCCTTACATACATATACTACACATACCACACACATATATACACCATACACACACATAACACACCCACACCCACACACACCACACACACATCACACTCATAACGCACAATGCCCACACACCCCCAAATTCATACATTTACACGAACATACACTTACACGCCTCCCCACATCCTTAGAGCACCATCTTTGTACACAGCACATACCCACACCCCTCACACCATACACCACAGACACACATGACAAACACACTCCCCCTGCCATACACCAGACATACCACATATACACACATGCATACTCACATGCTGCACACACCACAAATACCCACGCACATACCACACACACATGTCCCCCCAGACTTCTTACCATATACACACACCTGCAGCCCCCCATATGTCCTACCCTCCCACACACCTGCAGCCCCCATACCTCCTACCACACACATATTTACAGACATCCATATCCCCTCATACCTCCCACCACACACACACACACACACACACACACGCACACACACACTCTCTCTTTCTCTCTCTCTCTCCCTCTCTCTCTCTCTCTTCTACATCGAGCTGTACCACCATCCTGCCCAAGTCAGATCCTTTGTTCACGTTATTCATTGATTCTCTAAACTGTTCTCATGGCAAAATAACTACTAGGTAATTAACATTAAATCCCATTTTCTTCCCCTCCCAGGATCATTCTTCCTTCCCCCTTCGAAGCAGCCATCTGGGGTTGAGGAAAGCAGTGTTTCCAGATCAGCGGAGCTGCGAGCAGCCATCCTGCCAGCCAGGCTCGCCAGCTAGCCTCAGTGCTGTGTCTACACGGACACCTTGGTAGCCTCTTGGCTGTACTTTGAGAACCACACGTCCCTGGGATTTGCCTCCGCAAAGATTTGGAGTTAGGACAACTCAGATGCAAGGAAGAACTAATTGGACTGGTTCCTCTTGGAGGGTTTGAAACAATTCTGTTCTGTGAAAAGTGTCATCCCAGCAATAATTTGCAAGTTAGGCAGAAAGAGATGTCATGTAAGAGTTATTAAGCAAATGGATTCTATTTCCCTCCAGATGGGAAGAGTCTTATTAGCTGCGTGAAGCCCATCTCATTCTGGCTACACAAGCAATTTGTTTGCATGTTCTAACGAGAGGGAGGAGGGTCTCATTAATGAGCCTGGATCAAATGCTCAGAATGGCAGCACACTGGAGAACGACAATTACCATTCTGGCTGGCTGCAATTAGGAAAACTTCGTGGTTTTCATTGACCCAAATCTTTTAACTAACGGTGATAAGGGTCACTAAGAAATCCAGTTGTTACAGCTGACGTTTACATTTGGAAAAGAAAAGTTTGTGTTGATTTCATTGATAGAGAACCAGCTGGCCTTTCCGGTCTGCCTGCCTCTGACTAAATGATTAGTTTCATAGTCATTGAGAGCAGCACCCTGAGCACAATAATACATTTTTTAGCTACCATTACCTACACCTACCTGGCCTTACTTTTAAGTCATTATTTATAATTCAGGTTTTAAAAAATATTTAGTAGTTTTTAAAATATTATCATTCAAACACCTTGAATGTGGTGTCTGAGTGAGACTTCATTAGTTAGAAAAATCTACCAAATGTATTTATGTGAAAATCCAGAAAAAAAAGGCAACACCATGGCTCACTGCACCGTTTCCATTCACCTTCTCTCTTGTGAGACCAGCTTCCTCTAGTGACAGATTTAACCACGTTTTCAAAGAACTCCAATGCCTCAAAGGAAAATAAGAGGCAGTATCCATTCTGAAGATGATAAAAGTGATTGCTAATATCTGTGTCTTCATCATATATTTCTTTATTTCAAGTTCATGACGCTCCGTCTCATGCTTAACACGGTGTTTAACACAACGGTTCTGAGGCTTTCCTTCATACTAGAATCGCCTAGGGAGTTATAAAACCTTCTGATGCCTGGGCTGCACTCCGGAGCAATTAAATTGGAATCTCAGAGGTAGGAGCCACATATCAGTACACACACACACACACACACACACATATATATTATTATTATTATTATTTTGAGACGGAGTTTCACTCTTGTTACCCAGGCTGGAGAGTAGTGACACGCTCTCGGCTCACCGCAACCTCCGCCTCCTGGGTTCAGGCCATTCTCCTGCCTCAGCCTCCTGAGTAGCTGGGATTACAGGCAAACGCCACCATGCCCAGCTATTTTTTTGTATCTTTAGTAGAGACGGGGTTTCACCATTTTGACCAGGATAGTCTTGATCTCTTGACCTCGTGATCCACCCGCCTTGGCCTCCCAAAGTGCTGGGATTACACGCTTGAGCCACTGCGCCTGGCCCCACATCAGTATATTTTTAAAAACTTCCAGGTGGTTCCAATGTGTAGCCAAGGGTGGGACCAGTACTCTGAGTGAGAGACACATTACCAGGAGCCAGGTGATCCATTTAACTAGCCCCCAGGAAAATACTGTCCCTTGCTTCCAGCTTGGTCACTTACTAATAGTTCCCAGAGGTAGCGGGGGTGGTGCTTGAGGGTGACAGTAACATGGACCTTGGTTATGGCACACTGGGTCTTGTTCACAGAGAACATTTTTACAATAACAAAAACTCTGGCCTGGGCACTGTGGCTCACGCCTGTAATCCCAGCACTTTGGGAGGCTGAGGCAGGCGGATCACCTCAGGTCGGGAGATCAAAACCATCCTGGCTAACACGGTGAAATCCCATCCCTACTGAAAATACAAAAAATTTGCTGAGTGTGGTGGCACACGCCTGTAGTACCAGGTACTCGGGAGGTTGAGGCAGGAGGATAGCTTGAACCCAGGAGGCAGAGGTTGCAGTGAGCCGAGATCACACCACTGCATTCCAGCCTGGGCAACAGAACGAGATTCCATCTCAAAACACACACACACACACACACACACACACACACACACACACAAGTGCACTATTTCCATGCCTAATTTAGACAGTGGCCCTCAAGCGTGGCTATACATTAGAATTAGAATCGCCTAAGGAGTCTTAAGAAATCTTGATGCTTACACAGCTCTGCTGATCAAGGACATCAGAATCCCTGGGGTGGGACTGAGGCTGCTATTGGTCTTTTGTTACAGCTCCCCAGGGGACCAGAAATTCCAGTATTCAACAAGGTTGAGGATAACTGCATTAGAGGAAAGAAGTAGCTACTGGGACCTTTGATTCCTATCTCTTCTTTTCCCAGGAGCCAACAGAAAACAATGCACCAGGAGGAAAGACAGGAAAGGAAGGACAAGAGAGGAAGGGAGGGCTCCACACACCTGCAGCGGGAAAGCTCCGCCTGGACCACCCACCCCTGCTTGCTGTACACAAGGCTGGGAGCTACCTTGGACTCTGTGGTCGTGGTCATCCTGCAGGATCGCGATGGCAACTGTGTGGTTATTTTCCATCTCTAGGAGAGCAGCCTCATGGCTGGCGGCGAGATCTTCCACCTGGAAGAGAGTCGCAGTTACTGGTTAGACAGAGTGCTAGGGAGTATCCTTGCTGCTTGGAGAGCAGAAGTGGAATTCCCTGAGTGGAAAAGGTCTGTGACCCAAAACATCAATGACAAGTCACAGCCTGGAGCTGAAGCAGGAGAGTTGGACTTTGTGGTGATGTGGCAGTCCCCGGAGTCACAGGGAGGTCACTGCTACAACTTGGCTCTTTGCAGGAGGGTCCAACTCCAGGGAGGGGATCGCTGCCTGAGGTACCTCTTTAGGGTCCTGAGTGTGGCCCCTGGATCATCCCTTTTCCACTCTTATTCCATCCCCTTGCACCACGATGATGGCAAAGGAAAGAAAAGGGTCCTCCCTATGAGGTGGTCTGTTTCCCAGTGGCAGGGGGAACTACAGTACACAAGGTAAGTGAGGGAGCTAATACTTATTACGCTCCCCATACAGGTTACTCTACTTAACCCTCAGAGCCACCATATGAAGTAGATCTTTTTATGCCCGATTAACAGATGTGGAAACGGAGGCTCAGAGAAATGTGAAATGTTTTGCCCAAGGGCTAATATACGGCAGAGCTAGCAGTAGGACCCAGGTCTGTCTGACCCCAAAGGTGAAGCTCTTCCTAATGCACGATTGCTTTGTACATTAGGTCTCCCCGAAGCAAGACCAGCAACGAACACCTTAGGATTCTCTCATCAATACCGGGTCAGGCTGGCAGGTCTGTGAGTCTCTTTTTAAATGTAAGGTTGCCCACCAGATTGGACCACCTGTGCAGGCAACATGGTGCTCCTGGGAAGGGAGCTGCTTCCCAGCTGCAGGAACACTTCCAGGAGTTTAATCACAAGTGGTGCAGCCAGTCCAAGATTCTTCACTTTCACGTTTCCTGACCCCCTTCCCTACCTCTCACCTGCCTGCCTACCAGGTTTACTGTTATTGTTATTGTGGCTCTTGTTTTAGCTTCAAATGTATGACTTGCAGGAGTAATTGCCTAAACCAACCTCTCCCTATGACTGCAAACCTCTCCTGGACACACTACACCAGTGTTTATCCAAATTCTCTGTCAGCAACCCACTGTAAAAATGACCATTGTATACAGTACCATAGCACACACAACCACACCCGAACCAAAGCTTCACAAAAACAAAACCACCCCTTCCGTTTGCAAAAATCTGGTTTAAAAATGTTTCCTCTATTTTGTTTTACAGAATGCTAGTTAGAGGCCACTACACCTATTTCGCAAGCTCCTAATGTGTTAAAACTTGGCATTTGAAAACCACTGAACCAGACAAGGTACGCTGGTCTTGAAGTTCCTTGGTGGCCCAGGTAAGAAGACATTGCTTCTGGCTGGTCATATTCAGCCACCTCTGAGGCTCCTTCATTTCTCTGGGGAGAATTCACAGGCTGACCTTTCAATGGAGAAAGGTCTCTCCCCAAGAAAGGACACCTGCCTGTGAAGTTGACATATGGGGATGTATTGTTTTTAAAGAAGGTGGATTCCCATTCTGGACACTATCATTTCACCAAGAAATTATCCCAACTTCTCTCTCTTATGGTAAACGAGAACTTCATCCACTAAAACAAATTATCACTGGCAAAATCAACAATGGACCCACGGCATCAGGAAAGCCGCATTGCAGTGTCATAATGGGCATGGTGCACTTGCATTTATTTATTTATTTAAAAAAATTTTTTTTGGAGACAGAGTTTCGCTTTTGTTATCCAGGCTAGAGTGCAGTGGCATGATCTCGGCTCACCGCAACCTCCGCCTCCTGGGTTCAGGCAATTCTCCTGCCTCAGCCTCCTGAGTAGCTGGGATTACAGGCACCTGCCACCATGCCCAGCTAATTTTTTGCATTTTTAGTAGAGACGGGGTTTCACCATGTTGACCAGGATAGTCTCAATCTCTTGACCTCGTGATCCACCCGCCTTGGCCTCCCAAAGTGCTGGGATTACAGGCGTGAGCCACCGCGCCCGGCCCCGGTGCACTTGGATTTAAAGGCCATTCTTGTGGCTCCCTCGCGTTTAAAGACCATTCTTGATCAAACAATACTTGCTTGAGGCTCGACGCTATGAACCCACCAGCAGAAAGGCTGATTACAGCAGTATTTAATTGTCTGATTCCTATTTACAGGAGGTTTTCACGGAATCTTTGTCCAAAACCTTTCAATCTATTAGAAAAATAAATGACTGGTTAAAAAAAGGAAATATATCTTTTCTTTCTGCTCCATTACAGATGTCCCTTAGGCCATGGCACATTATAGAAGCAGATTCGCCTACACTGTTTGGAGGGTTGTTACAAGGTTTAGGAGAGGGAAGAACCTTCCGTCAGTCCTTGGTGTCATTCTAATTTATTGGGCGCTTACACAAATGATCATGGGTGGTTTCAGAAAAAGAGAGAAAGAGGGAAGAACTACGTCTCAGAAGTCTCTTGAGTCCTGGGAGGTGGATGTGCCCTGACCGGCAATACTACACGAATTTGTGGCTTCAATGTATGCCATTCGGGCTTGCTGGAAGGCATGCCTTTGATTCAGAAGTGATGGAATATTATGCCCGTTGTATTAAGGGTAATGGAATGGCCTGATATATTCTTACAACCTTTCAGAGGTGCTTTTATGAATGAAATACTGATCATCTAATTCTAAAGGTTCACATGGAATTAGAGAAGCACCCAGTATGTTTGGAAGGAAACCAATGAGAGCCCGTGAGCCGAAATCTGAACACAATAATCCCTGCTCTTTAGTCATTTGGTTTCATGCAACTAATGGTTTTTAAAGTGTGTTCTCTCAAAGAGGAAGGAGCTATCTACTGCTGGCCATCCTCTTTCTTGTCATAGTAGGAATCCATATAACTTCTCCTGTGGTGCTTGGCTTCTTTCTAGAGCACAGGCTCACATTTATGAAGTAGCCAGTAAGAATTCCCAACCTTGAAACCAGAAGGTGTTGGAGGGGATTAAAATAAGCCGAACCAAGGAAAGAACAAGATCTTTCTATGCACTGAAGGTCACCAAACCAAAGACAAAAGTGCTCGACCATTACGGCCTATGACAAGCTTAGGCTGGCTGAAGCATCCTTCTCTTCTATTTAGAACCCTGGTGGGGCCCCTTAGACCACCACTGGGCCATCCTCTTTCCTGCACAGAGACAGAGTTCTGGGCTGTGCCATGGAGGCGACTGTCAACACAGCTGTCTGGTGGTCCTCGTCCTCCGGAAAAGCAGCTGCTCCCTGTGACATGACTCCATTCCCACAGCTGTCTGCTATTCAGCTGGGCTGAGTGACAGCAGAGCACAGGCTTGGAAGGCCACCCTCTCAGACAGGTAAGAATACAGCTGTGGGTTGACTTCACGTAGCCATTTACAAAATGTAGTGATCTGGGGCTTTGGCAAGTCACTTAGAGAAGACTTAGAGTTCAAATGAAGAAACGTATGCTTTATACGGTCTCAGCTTCACCCATTAAACCTAAACCAGATTAAATTTCCATTTGTGCCCATCCACATGGGATGAGACAGAGGGAGCCTGCCAAGTCCCTCTCTCTCCCATGCTCTCTGAATGGCTTTCCTTTTCAGTTAATTAGGGGCCCTCCTTCACTTGGTCCCTGCTTACAGTGTCCTGGACACCAGCTCAGAGCCATGCCAGAGCTCGCAGTCTGCTGTCATCTCATGCCGGGCAGTGCCTTTGCCCCTCTGCAGCCCACCACGCAGGCAGGTGTTGACAGAGGCCCCATCTCCACTGCACGGCCTCCTCCCAGAGCATGGAACCTCTGGGCTGTGATGGGAGACTCCGGTGCTGGGAGACAGAGGGCCCCCTGGGATCTCTTTCTATTTGATTAGAGAGAATGTGGTTTTCGCTGCACACAGCACAACTGTGAGCCTGCTCTGCAGGAGGACTAAGGAGGCATAATACAGATGATGGACCAAGTGGTCTCTACGTCTGGATTCATCCTGGGATGCTCCTCTTGTCATTTAGTCTAAAATGATTTCCTTACAAAAGCATAGAAAGTGTGTCCTGGATATGAGACAAGGCAAATGTAAACTCCAAAGGCTCAGCTCTGCTGCTCCCTATGAAGGAGGAATCTCTGCTGAGACTCCAGAAACCAGGGCTGGAAGCTGGGCTGAACATGTTTGGGGCAAAAAAGAAAACTGCATGTGTGTTTATAGTCAGTCTGTTTTGCAGGCTTGATAAAGGGAGTGTGGCGATTTGGCGGCTGTTACTGCGCAGCTTACTTTAGAAGGAGAGCTGACTTTCACACATTAAACTCCTTTATCATTGTGCCTTTAAAATAAAAGTTATACCTTGTCTTTAAACTCACTTGAGAAAGCCAAGAAGCAATGCCACCCCCATGCCTCCCTCAGCACTCCAGCCAGCGGGGTCCTGCAGCTCCCACCATGCTTGCGGCTCTGGGCCCTGGCTGCACACAGACATTCCCTGGGAGAATCCAAAACAGCTGGCTGCCAGGCCTCATCAGTGACGCTGATTCAATTAGTGTGGGCGGAGGCCGAGGAGGGGTGTTTTGCTATTTCTCCAAGTGACCCACCGGTGTAGCCAGAGCACACACCATGGCAGAGAGCCAGCCCCTGCCCCCTGAGATGGTGGGGGCCCAAGCAAGAAGCAGCTCTGGCTGGCTTTGTCAGAGGGAGGTGCTGCTGTAAAGCCAGAGGTCAGCCTGCCCCAGCCAGCAAGTCCCAATTTGAAAGCCTCAGAAAATCCTGCGTGTCAGAACCAAAGCAGCACCTGCCCCTGCTGTCAGCTGTTGGGGCCACTGGGTCATGAAGAGATACCAGACCAGCCAACCTGATTTTTTACTTTTATTGATTGATTGATTGATTGAGATGGAATCTCACTCTGCCACCCAGGCTGGAGTGCAGTGGTGTGATCTCGGCTCATTGCAACCTCCGCCTCCTGGGTTCAAGTGATTCTCCTGCTCTCAGCCTCCTGAGTAGCTGGGCAGGTTCCTGCCACCACACCCAGCTAATTTTTGTATTTTTAGTAGAGATGGAGTTTCACCATGTTGGTCAGGCTGGTCTTGAACTTCTGACCTTGTGATCCACCCGTCTCAACCTCCCAAAATGCTGGGATCACACCCATGAGCCACTGCGCCCAGCCGTGAACCTGATTTTTAAGGTTCCAGAAGGACACAGATGTCACTGTCTGCGGGGTTAGCACTGCCCAGTGCAACTGTCCCTGAGAAGGAGGCCCCCAGAGTGGAGAGTCCAGCATGGAGCCTGAAACCACAGATCATCCTCGTGTCCATGTCAGTCACCCCCTTGAGTCTCCTCTCCTGCGACACAGGAACACTGATTCTATCTGGTAGTTAGACTACTGGCCTGGGGTGCATTTCATCTTCCTCGCTTCCTGCATGTTCTCGGCTAGAGAAGCTGAAGCCTGGGGAAACAGCCAACTTTCTGCAGCAGGAGCAGAGTCAGGGGCCTGAATAATTCATAGGCTTGACTCTGGTTCCCCCAAACCAATGGGTTTCTGTAGGAAAGAGTCACTCACATGTAAAGCATTCAGATATGATTTCTGACACTTCCAGCTGCGAGGATGAGATGTGAAATTCTCAGTTCCTCAACAAGCTGTGTGCATTTCTCACCCGCATTACAGTTCCTTGGGCACTTAACTCGAAGCTTCCTCAGTGGATAGATAAGCAAGCCCACATTTTATAAATCTTACTATCTCTTGCAGTATCCTGTCACGGTGCTTTGCGTACGTACAATACACATTCTATAAATATTCTTTGCACAGGTGAATGAGTACATAAATGAATGGCTTTTGCCTTCATAAAGGATCATAAACAGAGTGCAGAGCTCTCATATGACTGAACATTTTTGAATGATGCCCAGGTAGCTTATATAAGTCATTTTCATGTGAAAAAGTCAAGGGCTTCTTTCCTTTCATCACTCCAGTTTGAAATCTCTAAAAGGCTGCCATGTCCCAGTTTTAAAAAGAGATGAAGCACATCTCTTGTCACATGCTTCTGTGCAGGTGAGCCCTTAGCGAGGCGTCCTGGCCCCCAAGTGGACACGCTCCCATCAGCAGTGCCTCTGCTCCAGGTACCACCATGAGAGTCTTTGTTCAGGGTCTCCTGCTGCAGACCACCTCTTGCCCCTTCTCACCTTCTGGCACCTTCTCAACCAACCCAGACCTTCGGATCAGCAGCCTTTGGTAGACATGGATATAAATGTGTTCTGTGTAAAATTGGGAACAAACAGTCCATGGAGACAGAGGCATAGAACAGGTTGGTATTCATACCAGGTTTGAGATGTATAAAGAAGCTGTAAAATGAGCAAGTCTGTAAACAGCAGCCCATGCAAATGTCAGCCTACAGGAGTCACATGCAGACAGCCTGGAAGGCATGATGCCGGTGGCTCAGTTTCTCATCCTAACACCAACAGGTAACTTTAGCTGTAACCTATTCTATTTCCTAGTCTCTATGGCCTAACCCGCCTTAAACAGGGAGGTGTGTCTGCCTTTTATAGGCCTCTAAGAAAGAAGAATGACTGACCTGAGATACTGTATAGAATAAAATGCCATAAAGTAGGAGCTTTTTATTACAATGATAGTAATTAGTATTACCCTTCAATTCCTCTCAGGTCCCCTAAGAGTCACAAGCCTCTTCTGCGGCAGTGGGAGGGCTGGGTGGGTACTTCTGTATGGGACGTCCACTTAGAAGCAGCCGAGGAGGGTGGCCCAATGGTATCTGACAATGAAGGCCACTCAACACTAACCTGAATGTCAAGTGACATTTAAAGGGTGCTCTTCACAAATGTCAACTTACCTTAAGTACATCCTAAGACCACTATATAAAGCAACACACCAGTTAGAATGTGGGGATGAAGGCACTGGAGCTGGAGAACTTAGAAGCAACAGAAAAGAAAGGAGCAGTACTCATGGAAGCAGAGTGGGTGCACGGAATCATCCGCCCCTCTCTTCAGCACTAATGGCAGTCATGGACAGGGTGGCTGCCATGGGGGTGGGAGCATCTGCCTCCTTCTGGCTTTCATAGTGACAGGCTCCCTGGGAATGGTCCTCCAGCTAGTCCGTGGATGCATTTTCCTCTTCAGTAAGGGTTCTGGGTGAAAGTTAACTGTTGGCATTCATTGAGCACATGGATATTGTGTGGTACTCTGCCAGGCATGGTTCCAGGTGCCAGGATCCCGCAGGAGACCTGGCAGGCAATTCTAACTTAGTGGTTGACAGCAGGGAGTACTGAGTGTTAACCCTGGCTTCTCCATGAGCAGCTCTGTGAATTCTGGCAACTTACCGAACCACGGGAGCTTGGCTTTCTCCCTGTAAAATGGGAATAAGAATACCTTCCTCGTTAGGGCGACCATGAGGACTGTGAGTCAGTTCATGCAAAGAGCTTAGAGCAGTGTCTGGTGCAGGACAAGTGCTAGATACATGTTTGCTTGTTATTCTTTCTGCCCTCATGGAATAGAAAGATGATAAATAAGGTAGAAAAGCAAAATGTATGTGTGAGTGATAATACCCAATAATACTGGGAGGGGGACAGAAAGAGTTTGTATGTGGTGAAGGGAGGAATGATAATTTTGGATAAAGATCTCACTGAGAGGGTGACATTGGAGAAAAAAAGTCTGGAAGGGAGGGTGAGCGGGAGCCATACACTGTCTAGAGGGAGAGCATTCCAGGCAGAGGGTATATCAAGTGTGGAAACCCTGAGGAAGAGTGAAGGAGGCCAGAGGGGCTGGAGGAGAAGATAAGAGGGGGTAGCAAGGGGAAAGCAGCTCAGAAAGTGAACTGTTCGCAAAGCTCACCTACTGACCAGGACTTCTTGCTAATGTGGCACTGGCTCCCCTCCGCCTGCTGCCCGCATCACCTAACAGCAGAGCTCGAGCCGCACTGCAGACTGACCTGCTCTTGGTGCTGACACCCGATGCTGAGCAGCTGGCCACGGTGCTCTTCCTGCAGGCGCGCCATCTCCGCCTCGAATTGCAGCTGCAGCCGTTCCTCCAGCTCCTGGAGCTCAGCCTGCTGCTGCCAGCCCAGCTTCTTCACCTCATCCTCAAACCGCCTCTCCAGCTCCTCCTTCTCCTTTTGTAGTTTCTCGCACTTTGCTGTATGAAAGGCTGGGTGCAAAGTACAAGATCTTTCTTTAAAAAATGGATAGGAAGCGTGGGAAGAACTCAGCCTCCATGGTCAGATCATTGAGGCTGGTGTAATAAATTGGGCGAGGTCCTCTGACTTCTGCAGGGCTGCACCATTTGTAAAGTGCTGTCCTTTCTACCCATTAGATCACCACCACAGACCCTGGATGTTGAGGAGAAGCTGCAACCTCATGGAGCTCTGGAGACTTGTCCAAGGTCATCCAGTGGGTGGAAAAGGAGCTGGGAAGGCAAATTTGGGTTTTCTGATTGCAAGGCCACGAGGGCAGGTTTTCAGAAGGTCTGTGGACCACGGACATAAAACATATGGAGCATCTGGTAAAAATGTAGACGCTGAAATGTGCCTTGGGTCAATCAGAGCCCATGAGGCAGGAATTCAGGATCTCAACTTCTAGCAAGGCCCCTGGGTGACTCTCACGGCCATCAAGGCTTGAGAGCTGCCACTGTGGAAGCTGCGGATAGGAATAGGGCCTGGCACCTAAGGCTATTCTCTTCTGGCTAAAATGCCAAACAGGACAATCTCCAAGAAGGTGTGTGGGTTTCCTTCCAGGTACCCTGAAGTTTTCTGCTCGATATCTCTTTGGCGTAGGCACTCCACCCCTAACCACAAAGTCGTGGTTTGCTTCAAGTGTGACAGCTGACAACAGAGCAATGACAGCAGCTCCCATGGCCCCTGCCCGAGCTCCCCCTCTGAGCCTGTTCTGTCTTAGTTTCTGTGCCTCCCCTGTGCTGTGGGCAAAAGCCGAGTGCTTCCATTCCAAAGACCGCTTCCTGAACTGCACACCTGTTTCCAAGACCTTGACCATCTACTATGTCTAGGTCAAATGGGGCTGATTACATACACACCCAAAAGCAAATGCCAAGGTACACGGACATCATTTACATTCTGCAAAGGTCTACCATGCTCACTGCTCTGTGCTACAAACTGGGAGACATTGGCATTTACCTTAAAATAGAGTGAGCAGGTACAGGTGCTGATTAACTGTAATCCACACCCTAGCGGTGGTTAGCGATGACAGAAATACACATCCAAGGTTGCTAGATAGCATTTGAAACACCCTCATCAGAAGTCCCACGCTAGAGAGGCAGCTAATTAAAAGGGCTTCTTTGCCACATTTGGCTCTGAAAAATTTAATTAGCATAAGGGTTGTTAACGTTTTTTTCCTCTGGTGAGATAAGTGGTAGATTGGGTAGATACTATCCAGGCATCTTGCCCTTGCGTGAAGGGTGTGTAAGAACCTGGCCAGCCCAGGAGCCTAACACTGTCCCCGGTGGTCTTCCTAGCCTGCCCGAGGGCTTCCATTGGGCCACTGTCCCACATCCCATCATTTAATGGTGGACTCTAGTCTGCCAATGCCATCAGGGCGCACTGAGGGCAGGGTGGTGGGAGCTGCTTATTCAGCTCATTTTTGCTCTCTTAGAGCAAAAAAGCTTTTGTTACTCTAAGTTCTGAACAACTTCTACAGTGACTTACCTTTCAGGTTTTTGAACTGTGGAGGGCTTTTATTTTTTCAATCACACACAGAGAGAAAACATAGAAGTACAGTATAAGGATATTATTATATCATAAAAATAATTTTAAAAGGATTTTTTTTTTTCCTGGAACCATTTGAGAGTAAGATGCTGACCTGCTGGATGTGAGCCATCTCCCAGTGCACATTCCCTACAAATAAGAGCTTTCGGACTCAACCCCAGCACTGGCACCAAATTCAGGGAAGAAACTCTGCTACAATAGTGCCACCCAATGCTCAGACCCTCTTAAGTTTCACAAGTTGTTCTGATGACATCCTTTCTAGAAAAGGAATTCAGCCCTGAACCACAAGCTGCACCGAAGGAGGCTCCTGTCTCCTTAGTCTGCTTCAGGCTGGGAGAGTTCCTCAGTCTTTCCTTGACTTTTGGAACCTGAATTTTAAAGACAACTGGCCAGGAATGTTGTAGAATGTCTCTGAATTTAGCGCGTCAGATGTTTTCTTCCCATCCATTGAGCTCATGCCTGTTTGGCAGGAATATTACAGAAGAAGTGGCACTGAATTCTTCTCTATTAATACATCTAAATAATACCTTGAAAATGGAAATTTCTTTTTAAATTCTTTATGTAGTGAGTCAGGAAAATAATGTGTATTACTGATTATTACACGGTGATGCTGAAAATGATTTTGTGGTAGAGACAGGGTGTTAAAAATGGTCAATTTGGGGTATCAAATTAGGTGTGCCCCTCAATATATATATTAGGGTCACATCTGCTGCAAGTGGATCTTTTACCTGAGGTATTTCTAAGGAACAAAGCGCTGGAAGGCTCCAAGCTTCAGAGCGCAGGGAGGAAGCTGACATTTTCCTTGCCTGCTAGCAATTATTAGTATGAAAGGCAAACTTGGTCGGATACTTTGTGGTACCTGGTACTGAGGTCGTGGCAGGGGACCCCCAGAGTCCTCCCCTTCCTCTGGTCACTGGAGGCTACCGTCCTCACACAAGGTACTTAATGAACAATGACTGATAGGCAATATGGCTCAGGGGTGGTGGTGGTGGTGAGGACACGCCTATTCCCGGGAGTTCTGAGACCCCAGCTTACTCAGCTCCAGCTCTCTCTAAAGACCCTCCAACCAAAAAAAGGCGATCAGGATTCCACCAGGGAATTGAGTTAGCGAACAAAGCTCTCATGATTCACAGAAGAGGTAAGAGGTACATATGTAAAGATAGGTTTATCCTGGGATGTTAAGAGAACAGAACAAAGACCATAGAACGTCAATTAAGAAACAGTGATTGACAGATTGACACAATGCCAAATTAAGTCAAGTAGAGAAGCAAGAATTTTATCTACCTTGGAAGAAAGCACAGAGTCACCTACAGACAAAAACTTGAGCCCCTGCTGCCCACTAGGGCAGCCCAGGGAACGAGCCCCATGTGAACTCCCCAGTGCACGGGGCGGGTCTGTAAGTTCAGTGTGAACTAGCTTCATTGTGTCCTCTGCCTCACGATCACGTACCTATGGATGGGATAAGTAAAGCAGTGACCTCGATGTGTTTGCTTGTATTCAGGTCTACCAAGAAGCTCACTGACAGGTGACACACATGGCCAAAGGAACATGAAAAAAAGGTCAGTGCCCTTCTTGCAAATTGAAGCAGGAAATCATTTTTTCATCTACGAGGCTGATAAAGATGAGACGTTCTGCTAATTCAGGAAGAGTATGAGGAAACTGTCACTCAATGGACTGTAGGTGAAATGTAATTGATACAGCTACTTTGGAGGGCAAAGATATCTTTCAAAATTTAAATGACAGGGACAGCAGCATTAGAGGTGGGAGATAAAGAATCTGGGTTTCTTTCAGGGATGATGAAAATGCTCTAAAATGGATTGTGGTGACAGTTTCCCACAACTCTGAATATACTGAAAACCACCAAACTGTACACTTGGGTGGACTGTGTAGCAGATGAATTATGTCTCAATAAAATTTTTACCAAAAGAGAGGAAGAACATTTTTTAAAAACTAACAAGACATGGAATATATCTCAGAGGATAAATTTAGATGTTTTTATAGAAGAAAAGTTCATATTGTGATTTTAAAACTCTATATAATAATGAAGATAAATGCTGGCAAAATAAAACAACAATGAAAACGCTACCACAACACTGTTGTCCACACAAACACACACACACACAAACACACACACACCCCTACAGATATACAGCCATGCATTGCTTAATGATGGGGATATGTTCTGAGAGATGCTTTATTAGGAAATCTCATTGTTGTGCAAATATCTTGGAGTGTACTCACACACACCTAGATGGCACAGCCTCCTACATACCAATGCTATATGGTGTAGCTTATTATTCCAAGGCTACAAACCTGTAGAGCATGTTGCTGTACTGAATACTGTAGGAAGTTATAACATATTGGTAAGTATTTGTGAATCTAAACATACCTACACATTAACAAAGTACAGTGAAAATATGGAATAAAAGATAAAAACTGGAACACCTGCACAGGGTACTTACGAGTGAAGCTTGCAGAACTGGAAGCTGCTCTGGAGAGTGAGTGAGTGAGTGAGTGGTGAGTGAGTGGTGAGTGGTGAGTGAGTGGTGAGTGGTGAGGGAGTGGTGAGTGAGTGGTGAGTGAGTGGGTGAGTGGTGAGTGAGTGGTGAGTGGTGAGTGAGTGAGTGGTGAGTGAGTGGTGAGTGGTGAGTGAGTGGTGAGTGGTGAGTGAGTGAGTGGTGAGTGGTGAGTGAGTGAGTGGTGAGTGGTGAGTGAGTGGTGAGTGGTGAGTGAGTGAGTGGTGAGTGGTGAGTAGTGAGTGAGTGAGTGGTGAGTGGTGAATGAGTGAGTGGTGAGTGAGTGGTGAGTGGTGAGTGAGTGGTGAGTGGTGAGTGAGTGGTGAGTGGTGAGTGGTGAGTGAGTGGTGAGTGAGTGAGTGGTAAGTGAGTGGTGAGTGAGTGAGTGAGTAGTGAGTGGTGAGTGGTGAGTGAGTGGTGAGTGAGTGAGTGGTGAGTGAGTGGTGAGTGAGTGAGTGAGTGGTGAGTGAGTGGTGAGTGAGTGAGTGAGTGGTGAGTGAGTGGTGAGTGAGCGGTGAGTGAGTGGCGAGTGGTGAGTGAGTGGTGAGTGGTGAGTGGTGAGTGAGTGGTGAGTGAAGGCCTGTGACACGACTGGGCGCTACTGAAGACTTTACTAACACTGCACTGAGGCCACACTAGATCTATTAAAAAAACCATTTTTCTGTTCTCAAAATAAGTTAACCTGAGCTTACCATAACCTTTTCACCTTACAAACATTTTAGTTTTTTCAAACTTTTTGACTCTTTTTAAATAACACTTAGCCTAAATGCAAATATGCTGTAAAGCTGTTAAACATGCTTTTTCTTTATATCGTTATTCTAAAGGCTTTTTTCTATTTTTAAAATTTTTATTTTCTTTTTAAGTGTTTTTGTGAAAAACTAAGACACAAATGCACATATTAGCCTAAGCCTGCACAGGCTCAGGACCATCAACAGCTCTGTCTTTCTCCATCTTCCAAACTTCACCTCTTGTCCCCCCGGAAGGTCCTCAGGGGCAGTAACACCCATGGAGCTGCCATCTCCCAGGGAAACAATGCCTTCTTCCGAAGTACCACCTGGAGGATCGGCCTGAGGCTGTTTTACAGTAAACTTTTGTTTTATAATAAACAGCCTCTAAAATAATTATAAAAGTATCGCATCATAAATACATAAACCAGTAACAAAGTCATACGTACGATCCAGTATTAGGTACTGAACGTCACTGTACGTGCTAGACTCTTACACAATTGGCAGCTCGTTAGGTTTGTTGATAGCAGCATCACCACAAAGCTGTGAGTAATGCATTGGGCATGAGGCTCTGACATCACTAGGTGATAGAAACTTTGCAACTTCATTATAATCTCGTGGGATCACCTTTGTACGTGAGGTCTGTTGTTGACTGCAATGTTCTTACGTGGTGCATGGCTATACATGGAACCTAGGAATCATCCTTACCGCTTCTTAGCTAGAGATACATTCAGCACATAAACCTCAAATGAAAATAATAACAACATTGCAAATCTTCTGTCTTTAGACAGTACTGTTTTGCCTGAAAAAAATAATTTATCCCATGCCCATATCAGTAAGCTTTAACTCCAGAAGATCAAGGCAATAAGCAATAAGATGACTTGTGTGGACGGATAAAACAGAAAGTATATAAATGAATAAAAACGAGTTACTGGCATTGGTGAAAAAATTAAATGACACATATCTTTTAACACGATAAGTTCACAAGTGCATAAAAAATTGGGTCAAGAACAACCACTATAGCATAATTTGCCTTAGGGAACTCATAGGGGGCTAAATTATGATGACAAATCCAGTACACATATAGGTTGAATCCTATGCCAATGGGATATGGGTAACCAGTAAAAAAATAAGGCAGATCTTTCTGTAGTATCATGAAATGACCTCTGTGATCTATTTTTAGCCAAGAAAAGGCAAGATGCAAAACAGTGTACTTGCAAAATTACATTTGTGATAAAAACATGTCTACCGTTCTACTCTTTCTCCTTTGGTAGGTTGGGTGCCAAGGCACAGGATTCACTGTATATTGAATTCCTGTAAAGATACATATTTCATTAAATCCCTACTTATTGTTTGCATGACTTAGAAGTAAAAAGATTTTTTAAATTATTGTCATAATTAAGAGAAGTCTGGGTTTCCAAAAGTTCTGGTATCCAGTGGTCAGTGGTAGTCATTACTTATAGTTTTAGCCATGTCAGTGGTAGTATGATTCACGGACCAGGCACTCTACTAGGGGCTAAGAAACGATTGGTTTTCATTCTAGGGCTGTCTCTGAACTGCACTATTGCCTTAAATAAATCACAAACTGGGTAGACCTCAGTTTTGCTGTCTATAAAGTGGCAAAGTAATCACTTTTTGCACACACAGCTCCAGTCTTCAAATTCCCAGTTGCTATTATATATGAGAGGTGATGCTTACATTCTTCCAATGGGGAGCCCCAGGTCTACAGAAAATATTGGATAATAAGAGCAGCTGGTACCAGGGTAAACAGCTCCAATAATAGAGTTCCTAAGAAACTAAATATCCTGTTGCCTCTGGTAAGTCTTCAGAAATCGATTTGGGCACTTTTCAAACTGAGATTAATGTAAGCTAATTTAACAGCATTAAACAACACATGGAGTCTCACTTTCATTATTTCTATTCATGTGAAAACATTTAGTCCTTCAGAGTGAAAGGCAGACACCTCTATCATAAATACCTGGAATCTAGGGAGCTAAGAAAATAAATTTTCAAGTAATCAGATTATGATTGGCCAAGAGAATGTAACATATCTAATTCATAAGCATAAATCTGAAAAGCAAAAGTAAGATTAGAATCTGTTGTACAGTTTTAACAACTGATTTTATTGACAATGAATAATGCACACACATCTGATATGAAAATACCTAAAATATTGTTAAAACTGCATTTGGAACGTCCTCAGACATATAAAATACAAAGATATCACTCTACCAACTTATGAGTGTAAACTAGGAAGATGTAGTGTGATCCTTGAGACAAGAGCAGAGTAAAATTGCTGTTGGAAGCATTTATAAGACAAGCTTAATTTCAGCCGCAGTTCATAAATTAAGTGAGTAGGAGGACACTCAGAGAGTAAAATCAATTTGCTGTCAATGACTGTCCTAAGTGTCTTCAAATAATTGTAACTTTTCATTTTTTCCAAAGAGGCAGCAAAAATTGGTGGTTACAGCCCCAAATTGAAACAAAAGAGAACTATCTGGCTCTATAGCTCATAATAAAATCATAAATAAGAATATTATGTGGCCTTTTATATCATAGGGAATGCCTTATATATGATAGTTATAAAATAAATAATGAAGCAATACTTTGTGAGTATATAATATACATGTTACCATTATATATACACACGTAGTATATATTATTTGTATATTTACATGCACATTATATATCATATATATAGGTCAGTATAATAGTTACTATCATTACATACTGATGAGTCAATACCACAGTTAGATAAAAGATTATGCTGTTTCTTCAAGAGATTGGGATTAATTGAAAAGACAAAATAACTGTCAAGGACAAAATTAAATTAAAAAAATTACCAATAATGTCGCTATACAAAGAAAGTAAAAATTTAAACTGTGTAATCCCTTCATAGCGTTTCAGTGGTGTGAATTCTTCACATCCTGTTAGGAATTTCCCATGTCTTCCTACCAACATTTTACAGCTACCTCATATTCTCCTGTGGATGTAACACAATTTATAACTCTCTCATTATTGCACAATTAGTTTGTTTCCAAGATTTGCCATTACAGACAATGCAACAAACGTGTTTGCTCATATATCATTTTGATTTGTTCATTTGGGATACATTCCCAGGGGTAAAATTACATGAGATTAAATGTTATGAATATCTTTAGGCAGCATATAGTTTTTCTTTTTTGGTGGCAGAGATCCTTGTTAACAAACCTGTGACCACCAGACGGCGCTACACTGCCTGAAAAGTATCCTCTGGTGGCAAAGGTCTTTGTCCAAACCTTAGATCACAGGAACGTCCGCAAGGTGGTCAGGGTGGCTTGCATGAAACCAACTGCCTGGGAGCCCGGACATACCGCCCTGTAGAGCCCTACTCTATCTAATTACTGATTTTTTTAAATGATAATGTTAACAAGAGAGAAAGAAATGGATGAAAATGAAGAATGAAAGTTCTGGGCCATGGCCAGTCACAGTGGTTCATGCCTGTAATCCCAGCACTTTGGGAGACGAAGGCAAGTGGATCACCTGAGGTCAGGAGTTGGAGACCAGCCTGGTCAACATGGTGAAAGCCCATCCATACTAAAAATACAAAAATTAGCTGGGCGTGGTGGCATATGCCTGTAATACCAGCTACTCGGGAGGCTGAGGCAGGAGAATTGCTTGAATTCGGGAGGCAGGGGCTGCAGTGAGCCAAGATCACAGCACTGCACTCCAGCCTGGGCCACAGAGCAAGACTACATCTCAAAAACAACAGCAACAACACAGAAAGTTCATGGACCGAGAGTGCAAGAGCAGAAGTCACTGGGGCTGATGTCACCTCTACAGGTCCCTGCGGCATCTCCAGGGCCTGGTGACTAAAAGGGAGCTGGCACTGTGAAAATCACAGCTGGCATCTGCAAGTGCTTCCTGGGTGCCAAGCACCTGCCTCATCTAAATAGGTACTGTTACCCACAGGAAGCCTACTAGGGGTCCCGTAAGTAGCCTGATCTGTTTGCAAAGAGCAGGCAGGGGCTCAGAAGGAGGGTCTAAGTGACCTAAGATCAATGTGTGGGAGGTCTAGGCCTGCAAAGCAGAGGCTGGAGCACAGGCGTCGGCCTCTCCTCTCCTCCACCCCTCCAGTGGGGGCCTCCACGATGCACCTGTGTGAGACTATTGAGAGGGAGGACAATCCCTCGCCACAGCTTCCTGAAAACACCCATTGTTGTGAACAGTGACACATCTCTTTACCTGTCTGTCTCCCTCAGCAGTGGGCAAGGACAGCACTATCCTCATTTTTGTACCTGTGTTCAGATAGGCAGGCCAACAGTCAATACACTGGCACTGACTTTGCTACCTCCTGTGTGAAAAGCATAGTTCTCGGCATGGTAGAGAACAGACGCTGTCATGGCGGGCAAACAAATGAGCAAAAATTGTAGAAAGCAAAATATCATTTTATTTTATTATATTTTTTTGAGACGGGGTCTGACTCTTACCCAGGCAGGAGTACAGTGGCATGATCTCAGCTCACAGTAACCTCTGCCTCCCAGGTTCAAGCGATTCTCCTGCCTCAGCCTCCAGAGTAGCTGGGATTACAGGTGTGTGCCACCAGGCCTGGCTATTTTCTGTATTTTTAGTAGAGATGGAGTTTCACCATGTTGGCCAGGCTGGTCTCAAAGTTTCACCATGTTGGCCAGGCTGGTCTCCTGACCTCAAGTGATCCGCCCGCCTCAGCCTCCCAAAGTGCTGGGATCACAGGCATGAGCCACTGTGTCCAATCAGAAAGCAAAATATCAGATAAAGAAAACTTCAGATAAGCACAGTAAAGAAATTGAAATAGGGTCAAGGCTAGGGAAAGAGGAAGGCAAGTGCAGCTGGAGTGGATGAGGAAGGCTGTTCAGAGAAGACGCCATTCAAACAGACTTGAATGACAGAGAAGAATGTAGAGAGATGGGGAAGGGAGTCCCAGGTAGAAGGAACTGCAGGTGCCAAGGTCTTGAGACGGGAACAACTCTGGCATACTGCCGACAGAAAGACAACAAGTGGGGCCTGAGGGTCCGTGGAGGAGAGCGGAGGGAGGTGAAGTTCCAGAGGAAGGTAGGGACTCATCATGGAGGGCCTGTGGTCCCTGAAAGGAGTCAGGGTTATGCTCAGGTGACAACGGAAAGTCCTTGTAGAGTATCGAACAGGGGATAACAGGAACTAATGAAGCTTTTAAATCCCTCTGGTAGTTGCATGAAGAATGGACTGTAGGAGGCAAGGATGGAAGAAAGTCAATCAGTGAGGAGAATGTTTATGGAGCTCAGGTGGTAAGAGGTAATGGTGACCTGGACTCAGGCTGTTGCAAGGGGAGGAATGGATTGATGCGAGATGCATTTGGGAGGCAACAATAAATTGAACTGCTCATGGATCAGATAAGTGAGACAAGGGACAGACAGGAATCTTACAGGGGAATTCCCCTCTGGGTCACAATACTCACGAAGGGCCTTTCTGGATGTTGAAGGTTGCCAATTAGTATGAAAAATATAAAATTCAGGACCGCTAAATTTTGACAAGCCTTTCATGATGAATGATGGCATCGCCTGGTCCACAGGCTGTGCTGTATTTTATACAGTACTGCGTTATAAAGTGTGGAGCCTCACGATGGACTCTAGCTATTAATTTCCCCCAGTGAGCTGGGAGAGGGGAATAGTTGTGTTTTTTTCTCTCTGAGGGTCTGTAAACACTTTGGGAAGGGATATTTGAGATTTGACTGTAGTAAGAAGGGCATTTTGTAGCTGTTAGGAGCTTGGGATGCAATGTAGCAAATACAGAAAGATTTCTTAACAAGGTGGTGTTTTAAAGCGTACTGATGTTTCCCTCCCTGTGAGCCAAACTTTGAGAACGCAGCCCCCAAACTGGATGATGACAGAGGCCTCCAGATCCACAAGTCCATGTCAGAAGTCCTGTACTGAAGTCTCACCCCTTACTTCTTTCTTTAAAAAATTTAAGTTTTATTTATCTTTATTATTATTTTTTAGAGACAGGGTCTTGCTCTGTCACCCAGGCTCGAGTGCAGTGGTGCAGTCATGGCTCACTGCAGCCTGGAATTCTTGGGCTCAAGTGATCCTCCCTCTTTGGCCTCCCAAATTGCTGGAATTATGGGTGTGAGCCACTGCACCTAGCCTTCTTTCTTAAATAACTACTGTACACTGAATCCTGCAGGTCAGCGTTTCCAGATAAAGAGAGATTAGCAGGGGCGGGTGGAAAAAGTGAAAGTCCAGGAAGGGAAGTGGTCAGAGGAGGGAGGAGAAGGACAAAGCAGAAGCCGGGTAGGGGAGGCGGGGCAGGAGCCTCTGGGCCTGGCTCTGTGCACACCAGCTGTGGGAGCTTCAGCAAGGCACTGGCCTCTCAGGGGCCTGAGATACTCATCTGTCAAACGAGGAGGTTGGGCACCGTCAGTATTCAGCCCAGCCCCTTTCTGTCCTAGCATCCTAAAATTCTATGGGTATTGTGATGATGCATCCATATATATTGCACCCACTGTCTTCTGTTAAAGCAAACACAGAAAGGCGTGCCAGTGCTTATTATAATTTCCTTCCAAAATGGGCGCCTAAAGAGATAAGCTTCAGGCCAGGCGCAGTGGTGCACACCCATAATCCCAGCATTCTGGGAGGCCAAGGCAGGTGGATCACCTGAAGTTAGGAGTTCGAGACCAGCCTGGCCAACATGGTGAAACCCTGTCTCTACTAAAAATACAAAAATTAGCCAGGTATGGTGGCAGGAACCTGTAACCCCAGCTACTTGGGAGGCTGAGGCAGGAGAATCGCTTGAACCCAGGAGGTGGAGGATGCAGTGAGCCGAGATTGTGCCATTGCACTCCTGCCTGGGTGACACAGTGTAACTCTGTGTCAAAAAAAAAAAAAGAAGAAGAAAGAAAAAAAAGAAAAAAGCTTAAATTACAGGAAAAACGTGCTTTTGCAGAATCACTTCATGTGCCAATGACATGAGAGATTCATAGCAATATCAATGCTTGGCATCTGTATGAGTTTCACAGTTTATAAAGGTCTTTAACACACAATGTTAATTTGTTTAACCTTCACTGCATATTGCAAAGCTGGGTGAAGCAGTTATTTATCCTCTGATTTAATAGAAGAAATGGAGGCTCGGAGGGGTTCAGTGACTCATCTAAGCTAACACAGCTAGAAAAGAGACCAGCCAGGACTCAGTCCAGGTGCTCAAATCTCAGTAATGTGTGTGTATGTGTCTGTTTTGGTTTGGTTTTTTTTGAGACGGGTCTCACCCTGTCACCGGGGCTGCAGTGCAGTGATGCAATCTCTGCTCTCTGCAACCTCTGTGCAGCCCAGGTTCAAACAATTCTCCTGCCTCGGCTTCCCAAGGAGCTGGGATTACAGATGCCTCCCACCACACCTGGCTAATTTTTGTATTTTTAGTAAAGACAGGGTTTCACTATGTTGGCTAGGCTTGTCTAGAACTCCTGACCTCAAGTGATCCACCCGCCTCAGCCTCCCACAGTGCTTTGATTACAGGCGTGAGCCACTGTGCCCACTTCAATAATGCTCTTTTGAAGAATAATAATACTGTTATTCTGCCATATGCTTTGGAAGAAGGGAAACAAAGAACAAAACTCCTGATTAGTTAAGCTCTTTTTAAGTAATAAATACTAGGCCATTTTATGTATTCTTTTGGGATCTTTCTGTGTTTTTTGAGGCAGGGTCTCCCTCTATCACCCAGGCTGGAGTGCAGTGGTGCGATCACGGCTCACTGCAGCCTCCACCTCCCAGGCTCACACAATCCTCCCACCTCAGCCCCACCACCAATGCTGGGACTATAGGTGCACGCCAGCACACCTGGCTAATTTTCGTATTTTCTTGTAGAGACAGGGTTTCTCGATGTTGCCCCAGCTGATCTTGAACTCCTTGGCTCAAGCTATCCATGTGCCTCACCCTCCCAAAGTGTTGGGATTACAGGCGTGAGTCACCGAGCCCAGCCTCATTTTGTGTATTCCTTTTTTTTTTTTTTTTGGTGGGGTAAGGAGTCTTGCTCTGTTGCCAGGCTGGAGTGCAGTGGCATGATCTCAGCTCACTGCAACCTCCATCTCCTGGGTTCAAGCGATTCCCCTGCCCCAGCCGCCTGAGTAGCTGAGACTACAGGCACGTGCCACTAGGCCCAGCTAATTTTTTTGTATTTTTAGTAGAGACAGGGTTTCACCATGGCCAGGATGGTCTCGATCTCCTGACCTCATGATTCACCTGCCTCAGCCTCCCAAAGTGTTGGGATTACAGGCGTGAGCCACCACGCCCGGCCTCATTTTGTGTATTCTTAAACTAGAGGATAAGCATTTCAACAAATGGATAATGACTGATGCTGTGTGTGAATATAATTGCAAGGTTATAACTAACGTTCTTGGTCTGAGAGGAGAAAAATACAAGAATGATTTATGGAGACAAAGGAAGAAAGGGGAAATGGATTTAAGAGGATGGTTACAATTAGGAGTTTTTGTAAAGAAAAAAGAATGCTGCCCAAGTGAGAACTAATAACACTACTGCCCATAAAGAGGAAACCGCTTTAATAGGAAATGGTTTTGCAGAGAGCCTTTTCTCCCTCTCCTCCAGGTTAATTTGGGCTTGCAGAGTTTTAAAGATCTCCATGGCACGGGTTCATATGATACACTACAGGGGGGCCATCCAGAAAGCCCGGGCATAGGAAAGGGCAGATAATGGCTCCCTGTGATTGCAGTGGTTGAGCATTTACTAATTTAATTTTTTTTTTTCCTGTGCAAACTGGCATTGGAAAATGACTTTTAATCTCATCTCAAATGAATATTTGTTACATAAATTATAAGGTAACATCACCTCCATGTTGAATACCCCTTTTAGAAAGAGCATTTAACCAATTACTGAAAAATGTTTAAACAGAGGTGTCTTCGCCATGTAGAACTGCCCTATAGAGTTCAAAAAAATGGACTCCCGTGACCCAATCATTCGATAAGCGTCACAGTTTGGAGGGGCCTCTTTCCACAGCCTGTAGCTATCCCACAGTTTGGGTGGCCTTATTTGCTCCTAGGTGAGTAGGAGGCTAAGTGGCTGCTAGATAATAAATCTGAATGCATTTGATTCTAAGAGGCTCAAATTTTTTATTCCTTTTTTTTTTAGGTTGTCAAATGCAAAGTGTATTTTCCACAGGATGTGGGAGGCACTTTTCTTTCTTTTTGTTTTGAGAGGTGGGGTTGCACTTTGTCACCGAGGCTGGAGTGCAGTGGCGCAATCTCGACTCACTGCAAACTCCACCTTCCAGGCTTAAGCGATCTTCGACCCCCGCCTTCCTAGTAGCCGGTACTACACGCATGCACCACCGCACCTGGCTAATGTTTTGTAGTTTGTTAGAGGTGGGGTTTCACCATGTTGCCTATGCTGGCTGGTCTCAAACTCCTGAGCTCAAGCGATCCGCTTGCCTCGGCCTCCCAAACTGCTGGAATTATAGGCGTGAGCCACCGCGCCTGGCCATGTGATTGTCTTTATTATTCATGAGTTTACTGCCTTTAATTTTGCACAGGAATGGATTTATGTTTTAAATTTACAGAATCTAATGTTAAACATGAAAGGCACGATTTTCCTCATCAACTTATCCCAGCTTCTCCTGATTACAATCAAATACTTCAAATGGATTCCTAGGAACAAAAGAGATCACCTCGAATTGTTTCTGCCCAGGAACTTTTAGGCATAGACACAGAAGCAGCAAGGTTTTCAGGCAGTTACCAAGAGCCCAAGGGTGTGTTGATGGCAATGGCTGATAAAAATGTCTGTCCAGAGCCCTGGCTAGACCTCAGCTGGGCTGCCTTCATCTACAGATTCCCATCACTTGGTACAATGCCAGGCACATGGCACATTTCCATAAATATGTGCTGACTGGAAACAAAGCAAGGAGATACCTTCCTGTAGAGTCCTCAGAGGTGGGAGGTGGCCTGTTCCTAAGGGGCAGGACTGTCTGAGACAGAGGCATTGGAGAGCCACGTCCCCTTCCAGAACAATGTCCCACCTTCACATGCTGGATGTCCTGGCCAACGGTGTGTGTCCGCACTGCAGGCATGAATCCCATTTCATTGGTAATTGTCTCCTCCTGGAATGCGTCTAGAACAGAACAGCTTTCATGGGAACTGCTACGCCCATGGTCGCGGTTTCTCCCTGGAGCCCTGGCTTCCTGCCAGCAGGCACACTGTTCTAACTTAGACAGTCACAAAGACAGAGTGGACATTTAGAGAAGTGACCTTCAACTAGAAAATGAAGGCAATGCAACCTCATGGAGCAGAGGCCAGGATTAAATTTATTTACGTTCATGAAGCCCCCACCACAGCAGCTGGCTGGCTCTGGCCCTCGCCAAGGTCACTGATGGTCAAGTGGAAGGAGCAGGGCCTGAGGAGTTTCAGGACATGAGGCTAGAAAGAACAGTGAGTTAGAGGAAAAACAAAAACAAATTGGAACCAGATGATGCATCACCCAGACCCCAGGGCACAAAACAGGGCTGGACATGCAAATCCTCAATGGGGCAGAAGTACCATGAGCAAAGATTATAATTTTAAGGGTAGCCTACGCAGCTACCAGGTGTGAAAGGCATTACAGGGGGTGCCTCCAGCTATGGCATTTCTCCTAGTGCTGCATAAAGAAAGCACAAATGTCTAAGAGCATGGGCTTTCGTGTCCAATGCACTGGAGCTTGAGGCCTGCTCACTGCTTACCAGCTGATGCTCCTGTGCAGGGAGTTAAGCCCTCTAAGCCTCAGTGTCCTCATCTGTAAAATGGGGCTTGCACCAGGACTTCTCTCCTAGAGCTACTGTGAGGTTTAAATGGGATAACTCATAGTAAGTGCTCAGCACCATGCCTGGCTGCTATTAGTCATTCAATAAATATTAGCTGAGGCACTCACTGTTGATGGCTTCACAGCTAATGGGTACTGAGCCCTCATTACGTGCTGGCTGCTCTACTGCGTCCTCTGTGTAGAGAGGGTTATTGAGCATCACAAAAGTTCTGTGAAGTAGGTGTGATTCCTGCTTAATTTTCCCAAATTACAAAAGAGGAATCTGAGCGGCAGAACCAAGTCCATCCAAATCTGTGGAATCTCAAACCCATTCTCCTGACGACAGGAGGCCGCATCATCCAGTGCTTCTCAAACTCAAGCATGCATTAGAATTAGCATGGCTGCTTAAAACAAATTTCTAGGCCTTACACACAGAATTTCTGTTTCTGCACGGCCTGAGAATCTGCATTTCTAACACGTTCGCAGGTGATGCTGATGCTGCTAGTCTAGAGACTACACTTTGAGAAGCACATTTCCATAAATATGTGCTGAATGGAAACAAAGCAAGGAGATACCTTCCTGCAGCGTCCTCAAAAGGTGGGAGGTGGCCTGTTCCCAAGGGGCAGGACTGTCTGAGACAGAGGCATTGGAGAACCACGTCCCCTTCCAGGACAACGTCCCACCTTCACATGCTGGATGTCCTGGCCAATGTGTGTGTGTCCCCACTGCAGGCATGAATCCCATTTCATTGGTAATTGCCTCCTCCTGGAATGCTCTAAGCAAAGCAGTGTCTCTGAAACTGCAATACCAATGATCGGAGGATCATGTTAAAATGCAGATGCTATTTCAGGCTGTGAATTAGTTGGAGTGGAATCTGAGAGTCTGCATTTTAAACAAGCCCCCAGGTGACAGTGTCCCTGCTGCTCTAGGGACGGCTCTTGGGATCACAAGGCCCTACGTCTCTGTACTTAGGACTTGGGACCACAGAGCTCTGCCTGCTCTGGCGTGTGTGAGACCAACAGCCTTTATCACTTGTGCCAGGAAGGGTGCTTAGAAACAGCAGAGAGCAGACAGCGTCCTATCACTGATTACAGAGACCTGCCGGGGTTGCCAGTCTGACCCTCCTACCTGTCTGAATTCTAGACCTTCCTGTTCTCTCTCCCTGGCTTGAGCCCCCACTCCTGGCCCTGGGACTGTGTTCACACTTGAACCCGAGGCTGCATCCTCCTGGCTAGTTGAGTCTCAGGTTACTGAATTTCCTTTGAGGCTCCCGCCTTCAGCTTCCCATCCTCCACACCTCTTAGAGTCACAGAGTGACCCTTTTTCTGCTCTGAGGCACCTGCTCACACGTGTCCTCTCCACGCCTGTTTCCAGCCTCCTGGCAGGCACCTTCCACATTTGCAAACATGGTCTGCTCAACATCACAACCTTCAGATCCTGTCCAGAGCCGGCAGCCAAGACCTCCACTAGCCTTCAGAGTCTGCAGGAATGGCTCTACCACGTCGCCTCCACCAGCCAACATCTATCATTTCTTTTTTTCTGTTTTTTTTTTTTTTGAGACATAATCTTACTTTGTTGCTCATGTAGGAGTTCAGTGGTATGATCTCGGCTCATTGCAACCTCTGCCTCCCAGGTTCAAGCGATTGCCTCAGCCTCCTGAGTAGCTGGGATGACAGGCATGTGCCATCACACCGGGTGCATTTTTATATTTCTAGTAGAGACAGGGTTTCACCATGTTGGCCAGGCTGGTCTGGAAATCCTGACCAAAAGTGATCCACACACTCAGGCTCTGGGGACTGGAACAAGGACATAATTGGGGACGTTGGTCAGTCCGGTGCCCCTTCACAATTTCTCCTGAGCCTTATTCCCTGCGATTCCCTCTGGCACTAGAGGTTTCACTTGGGCTCCACGCACGCAGCCTCTACAAATGGTGTTGTCTCTCTTCTCTTTTCCCAAGCAGAACAAGGCCACACAAAAGCACAGCCTTCCCTCCTGTGATGTCCTCTAGCTATGTGGCCACCCTCTGTTTCTCTCCCTCTTCATAGTCTTCCTTACAAAACAAACACAGGTCTCCTGTCCCTGCCTCCAATGACCTATCTCCCACTGGCTTTCAGATGACTGCGATCAGGCCACGTCAGCTCTGCTTTTTCAATACATCTGCAATTTGGCCACATCTCCCCTCCTCATTGCCACCACCCTGACTGCAGCCACCACTATCTCTCACCCACGTAACTGCAATGGCCCCAACTTTTCTCTCTCCGCTGTCCAAGTCCCTGCCTCCCGTACCATTTAGTCTCAGCACAGGAGTCTTCTCTTGACTCTGAAGACTATAGATAGAGCATGTTGCTGCTTTGCTTAAAGCCCTCCCTCACCCCCCTCAGGTTCAACGCCAGGTCCTGCACCATTGGGCTCTGCAGCCTACTGACTTCATTTCTCGGTTGGTCCTCTCCTCTACATTCTGCTCCAGCCACACTTGCCTCTGCCATTTCTTGAACACTTTTAAGCCTATGGTTCTCAAAAGAGGATCCCCAGACCAACAACACTAGCAGCACTTGAAAGCATGTTGAAATGCAAATTCTTGGGCTCCACCCTCTTCCTCTGAATCAGAAACACTGGAGGTGGGACCCTGTAATCTGTATTTTCACAAACCCTCCAAGTTGTTCTGATGCTTAAGAGTCTCAGGGCCTCTGCACTTGTGATTTTCTTGGCATAGAAATCCCTTCTCCCAGCTCCCTCAGCAGACACCTGACTCCTCTTTGGGTCTGGATCTCAGCCCCAGGAATCCCTCCCCCAGACTCAGAGACAGGAGCATCAGCAGACCAGTGCCCCTTATCAGTCTGAGATTCAGTCCACGGAGCACCTTAGCCAAGCTTCTAAGTTTTAATATTAAATAATTCCAGGTGCTTCTTACAGTTGCTACATTCATGATGACTTAGAATTCTCCTTCAGATTTTCAAATGCCCAATTAACAATTCTTTAAATTCTCACTGGTAGAACATCTGGTGTGGCTTCTGCCTACTGATAGTACTCTGAGTGACACCCTGGTGAACTCTGGGGTCTGCACACAACTCCTTGCAAATGTGGCCGTATGCAAATTGTCCGGTTTCCATCAGTGAGAACAGGGAGTGGAAAGGAAGAAGATTCCTTGTCATTCTAACTGCTTTCTGTGGAATGTACTTTGATATGCACTTTGCCTGTGTATGTGTGGGGCATTTGTGTGTATCTTTGTATACTGTGGCATTGCTTCCTGGGATGCAGTGATTTGTCATCTAAAAATAAAACCCTTTAAATGACCCCCTGCTACAGCTTGAATGTATCACCCCAAAAAGCACATATTAGAAGCTTAATCCCCAATGCAACAGTGTTGAGAGGTGAGACCTTTAAGGGGTGATTGAGTCAGGAGGGCTCTGTCTTCCTGAATAATGTCATCATCATGGGAGTGGCTTATTATCATGGGAGTGAGTTTCTGATAAAAGAATGAGTTCACCCCCTTCCCTTCTCTCTCTCTTTCCTGCTCTCACTCTCTCTCTTGTACTCTTATCCTGCCTTCTGCCATGGTATGACACAGTAAGGTGGCCCTTACCAGAAGCAGCCCCTCAACTTTGGACTTCCCAGCCTCCAGAACTGTAAGAAACAAATCTCCGTCCTTTATAAATTACCCAGTCTAAGACATGGTTATAATAGCACAAAGTGGACTGAGACACCCCTAAGAAGCTATTTGGTTTAGAAACTCACTAAAGAAAAGAGAAAAATCCCACAGAAAAATACAAAATGCTTTTGCCAACTCTTTTTTTAGATTGTTGACTTTCCTTCAAGGAGTGGAACTGTATTAAGTCTATGAACGTGTCTGTGAATATTTTTTAGTAAGAAAAAAATCAGTCTATCCCCTGATCTTACTAAAAAAAGTTGAGTAAATGTGAAGAAGGACCACACTTTTAGCCTTTCCTGGGCACTGTGTGTCTGCATCTGGCCTTGTCTAGTCAAGTCCTCAATGACTTACATCATCTGGGAACAGAGGATACATTTCTCAATGTGACAGAGGAAGCCCTTCATAAACTCATTGCTGCCAGCCATGATTTAAGAAGGAAAAACAGGGTTTGGGGACAGAAAAGGGAGAGAAAATGGTTGGCAGAGCCGAAATGGAGTCTTTTGCATTGAAGCTTTGATGGGAAGGAAAGTAAACTTGGACCTAAACATTGAATGCCCAGCCTGTCAGGAGGAAAGAGCTGAAAAGCAAGAACAAGTTGCTTTAGGACAGTGTCTCTGGGAGTAATGGGCCGAGTTGGGGGAGAACCAACAAATTCAGTCATAATATTGGAAGCCATTATGATTTGAGTGGAGAAACAGAGGTTAGAACAAAACGAAAACTCTGAGGATGCATGAGAGGCAGAGCACTTCTGGAGAAAACAGGCATGGTTTGGAGCCTGATAACCTTCAATTCAACCCCATTCTGTATGACTTCTAGCCTTGGGCAAGCCAACTGATTATTTCTCTGAGCCTCAATATTCTCATCTGTAAAACAGAGATAACATGACCTAACTTGCAGGGTTACTGTGAAAATTAGAAACCATGCATCTATGCTCCTTGATATTTCATTGGCATTCAATAAATGGAAGCTTTGATTATGAATGATATGCATTTGGTCTGTAAGCATTTGCTGAAAATTAAAGGAAAGGAGAACCTGAAGCACCTCTCATGAGCAATAGGTGGGAATATGAATTAATTTAAATGTGCAAAATGCCACAGATATTATTTTCACTTAGTCTGCTGTATTATTTTATTGTAGTTGTCTTAGTCCATTTTCTGTTGCTATAACAGAATACCTGAGACTGGATAAAATTTATTTTAAAGAGACATTTATTTGGTTTAGGGTTCTAGACACTGAGAAGTCTGAGAAAATGGCAGTAGCTTCTGGCAAGGGCTTTTGAACCGTATCATAACATGATGGAAGGCATCACACGGCATGAGGGCAAGAGCATGTATGTCAACTCAGGTCTCTGCCTCTTCCTAAAAAGCCAGCAGTCCTATTACGGGAGCTTCACTCTGATGACCTCATCTAATCCTATTTCCCAAAGGTCCCACTTTCAATCAACATATTAACTTGGAGATTAAATTTCCAACATATGAAACTTGAGGGACACATTTAAACCATGGCATAATGAACACAAATACATATATATGTGTGTGTGTGGGTATATATATACATATGTGTAAAATTATATATATACATATGCATGTATATATATGTAAATATATATATATGTGTGTGTACGTATGTAAAATTTTGAAGGACAATTTTAAATAATTTTTCTTTCAAGGTCTATCTCCCCAAATGATTTTCCCCATGTGCTTTAAAATTCTTCAAATGAAAAATATTTTGCATAAAGTATTAGGAAATTAACCTTGACCACTAAACAGTTTCTCCCCTTTAAATGAACCAAGACAGCAATGTGACAAGTGCTGCAATTATGCTGTGGAAGCAGAGCAGCAGAGAAGTGCTATGGGGCAGTAATTCCTCTAAAGAGGAATGGTGCAGGTAAGGTGTGATAGAGGGGATGGTGGAGTTGAGTTTTCCAGGAAGCCTGGGGAGGCCAGTGGAGTGAAGAGAGGGACAGAACAGTTTAGGAAGAGGCAGGAGAAGTTGGCAGAACTTCCATGGACATGTGGCTATCTTATGGGAGTAGCAGGAGTTGTGCCTGGGTGGGCAGATAGCAGTCTGAGGATGCTGTGCTAAAAAGCCTGAATCCTAGCTAACCTGTGAATGACAGAAAGTCACAGAAGGATCTCTCTTTATCATAGAGGTTTGATTCTTATTTTTTGCATGCTAAAAAATACTCAAGCATTATACAAGTGAATGCAATAAAAAGTAAATTTCCCTCTCACCCCAGACCCTCCATCTAGAGAGCTGCTGTTCCTGCTGGAGGAAAAACATGTTTTCGGTTAGGATAGATTTTAATCAGTGAGTGGAAGTCAGATTTGCATTTCAAATGTATCCCCAGTGGTAGAAGTCTGGAGGGTAGATTTAGGGGCAAGGAAAGGGTAAAGACTAGTGCAGAGGCTTCTGCAATAGGAAAGACTAAGACACTATAATGAGGAGGAGGAAGAAGCAGAATTAGAACATACTTCTGAATTATACTCAACAAACTGATGACCTATTGGATATAAAGTATGAAGGAGAGGAGGGAGAGAGCTGATGATGACTCCTTGAGCAGGTATCAGGTTATTCTGTGAATTGTGGCACGTCAATAACTGAGCCACAAAGTTGTGGTTGAACTTTTAAATCCCCCTAACCCGCCATCCCCATCTCCCTTTCTTTATGTTGTGAATAATCTTCTGCAAGTTTTAACTGAAATGGCTTTCCCACCAGAGGCTTCATTTTCCAATCTCTTTGGAAGCTTCATGCAGGCATGTGACTCTGCTTGGGTCTAAGCGATGTGAAGAAGTGATGTGTGCAACTTCTAGGTCACACAGGGAAACTTCTGGCTCTTTCTCTTTCTTTTTCACCTAGGCTGAAATATGCCCTTTGTGGCAATATTCTCAGCCATCCAGATAGGACAGCAGCCTAGGGATGGTGGCGATGAGTCCCTTATGGAGTCCTTGATGCCCTTGTGGAGCAGAGATGCCCGGTCACCCCTAGGCCTCTCAACTTTGGACTATTACCTGAGAATAAAATATCCCTCTGTCTCATTTATTTCATTGTGTTTGGGGGTCTCCATTACAGAAGCTTAATTTGCATTTGAACTAACATAGGCATATAGGAGGAGAAGCAGAGATTTGTTTTATCCTGTTTTCTTTTGAGGTGGGGAGTGTGTCGTGGGTGGAAATAAAACTGTTTTGACTATGGAGAGTTGTGCTGCCTGTGATTCACCAAGAGGTGAGCTCATGAGGGAGAGATTAGGGCTAGAGATGCAGGAGAGAGCAGTTGATAGGCGGTAGTTAAAGCTGTAGGGGTAGATGAGATCATCAGAGAGATCACGGAAAGTGAGGTCTAAGGCAGCATCTAGGACAAATATTTTAAGGAAAAAGCACTTACCTCATTTTATGTTATAATCCTTTGCTGGTATGTATGTTTTCCCACCTGATTATAGATTCTTTGGTTTTACAGATTATAGCTTACTAATCCCTGAATAAAACACCTAGAATATCTTTATGCAGAACAGACATTAAAAATTATCTTAAGAACAGCACTTTTAAAATACTTTATATCTTAGCAATAGATTTGCTTTCTATTTTTCCATTTCTTGACTGTAGACTTAGGCCATTCTGAGTCAGTCTTTAAGTGCTGAGATTTAGAAGACAGGTCACAAACACAAAGGAGTAAAGTGGGCCAGGTGGGACATGTGGCAAGCTTGAGACAGTCCAAGGGCTGGGGTGAAGGCAGCAGGTGCCATTCAATAAGACACATAGCTCAACAGAAACTGGGCCACAGACACTTCACAAAAGAAGATACATCGAGACCATCCTGGTCAACATGGTGAAATCCCGTCTCTACTAAAAATACAAAAAATTAGCTGGGCATGGTGGCATGTGCCTGTAATCCCAGCTACTCAGGAGGCTGAGGCAGGAGAATTGCCTGAACCCAGGAGGCGCCATTGCACTCCAGCCTGGGTAACAAGAGCGAAACTCCGTCTCAAAAAAAAAAAAAAAAAAAAGTGCTTAACATCGTTAGTGATCAGAGAAATGCAAGTTAAAACCATCGTGAGATACTTTTTCACACTTACTAGAATGGCTAAAACAACAACAACAACAAAATTACTGACAAATGTTGGCAAGAATGTAGAGGGACTGGAGCCCTCAAAGATTGTTGGGGAGGGTGCAAAATGGTATAACCATTTTTGAGAACTGTTTGGTATTTTCCCTTAACATTAAACTTGCATTAACCAGCAATTCTATATGTAGGGACTGACTTGAGAGAAATGAGAATGTGTAGGTCCACAAAAGGCTTGTATAAAGATATTCATAACAGCCTTATTTATAATAGCAAGACAGTGGAAACCACCCAAAAGTCTACCGGCTGAAGAATGGATAAATGCTTTGTGGTATATAGTTATTCATCCAAATGGAATGCTAGTCAACAATAAAAAGGAGCAAACCACAGATAGACTCAGCACCGTAAATTAATCTCTTATGTTGAATAAAAGCAGCCGGGCACAGAAGAATATATACTGTTCATTCTATTCATATGAAATCCAAGAACAGGTAAAACTAATCTATGATGATAGAAATAAGAAAGTGGTTGCTTTAGAGGAAGGGGGGACTTGGCTGGAAAGAGGCATGATGGAACTTTCTGGAGCGATGTAAATGTCTATTATAAACATATTTATAATAGCTTTGACATTTTTTATATGCTAATTCCAACATCCTGTTTTGGGTGGTGATTACATAGATATATTCATAGCCCAAACTTATCAAACTGAACATTTAAAAACAATAAAAGAATAGTCTTTTATATTTCTCCACATATTTACCATTTTGGCCATCTGAATTCTTTCCTGTAGATCTAAGTTTCCATCATTTTTAAAGGATATTTTCTCTAGATATAGAATTCTGCTTGACAGGTTTTTTTTTTCTTTCAGGACTTAATACAAATGTCACTCCACTGCCTTCTAGGCTCTGTTCATTTCTGACAAGGCTAGCTGTCATTTACATCCTTGCTCCCCTAAATGTAATGTGTCTTTACTAGATGCTTTTTAATATTTCCTCTTTATATCTGATTTTCAGCAGCTTGGCCCTGATGTGCTTAGGTGTGGCATTCTTTGCATTCATCCCGCTTCGGTTTCACTTAGCTTCTTGGGTCTTCAAGTTGCTCTTTTAAAATCAAACTCAGGATATTTCTGCCCATTATTTAAGTATTTCTTCCCTTCAATCTCCTCTCTCTTGTCCTTCTGAAAACTCAACTACACATCTGTTAGACCTGCTTGCTATAGTCCCACAGATCACTGGGACTGTCCATTTTTTAAAAAACAATTTCTCTCTGTTCTGATTGGCTAATATCTGTTGATCTATCTTCAATTCACTGACTCTTTTTTCTGCAGTCTCCAATCTGCTTAAAAGTTCATCTGTTAAATGATTCATTTCAGAGATTCTGGTTTTGGTTCTAACATTTCCACTTGGTTCTTTTAGAATAGTTTTTATTTCTCTGTTTTGCTCTCTACCTTATTTACTAATTACATTCCCCTTTTGCTAGACGTGCTAGAATGTGTTTATAACAGCTTTAACATTTATTTTTTATTTTTTATTTTTTATTTTAAGACACAGCCATGTGTATGTTCATTGCAGCACTATTCACAATGCTTTAACATCTTTTATCTGCTAATTCCAACATCTGGGTTATTTCAATACTCATTTTTCCTTTCTCTCTCTCTCTTTTTTTAACACAACCTGATTTTTATTTTTATTTTGAGACAGGGTCTTGCTCTGTTGCCCAGACTGGAGTACAGTGGCATGATTGTGGCTTACTGCAACCTCAACCTTATGGGCTCCAGCAGTCCTCCCACCTTAGCCTGCCAAGCAGCTGGGACTATAAGTGTGCACCACCATGGCCTGCTAATTTTTTTGTCTTTTGTATTTTTTTTTTTTTGTAGAGATGGGGTTTTGCCATGTTGCCAAGGCTGGTCTTGAACTCCTGAGCTCAACCAATTTTCCTGCCTTGGTCTCTCAAATTGCCTGGATTATAGGCGTAAGCCAACATATCTGGCCCTCAATACCCATTTCTATTGACTGTTTATTTCCTTGATTATAGACCTTGCTTCCTTGTATGTCTATTTTTTTTTTACTCATGCTCAACACTGTGGATGATGTATGGCAGGGAGTTTGTATGTTATTGTCTTTCAATAATGGGCATTGAGTGTGTTGTTCTGGGAGGCAGTTAACTTACTGGATTCCTTTGATTCCGTCACACACGGTTTCATTCTTTGTTAGGGTAGGTCTATTTCAGTTTGCCTTTAGCACTAGAGAGACACTTGTTCTAGATAATGGTCATTCTAGAAACTGGTCTTTCTCAGGTGGCAACTGATTGCTTACAGTACTTGGTGAGAATCTTCCCACCCTGACTGGGCTGGAATTCCCCTATTTCCCAGCACTGCACAACCTGTGGAACCTCCACTTAGCACTCAGACCTGCCGCAGCTGCCCTCTGTGGGCCCTCTGGATATGTACAGTCTACCCTTCACCTACGATCACATGGGAACCCCCTCCATGTAATCCCTGGGGCCCTCTGCTCAGCTTACTCCTGTCCAGTGCTCATTCCACTAGTAGCTAGTGGAATTCCTAGCCACTTCAATTGCCCTGTATTCTGGTGTTTACCTCTTTGGCCCAGCAAGATGGCGGCCACTTCCTGGACACCTCCTGCGCCCAGGCAATAAGCTGGGGCTAACAGGGGACTAATTTCATGTGCTTCCCTTTTCCCATGGATTACAGGCTACGGTATTAACTGTGCAGTGCCTGGAAACAGTTGCCTCATGTTTCATCTGTTTTATAGCTGTGTACTGGTGGTCATCACAGTCAGTACCAGTTATGGTATTATGGTTAGAAGCAGAAGGCAGGGCATGAATAGTTGGTAAAAGTTTCCAGGTGATTCTAATAGGATTCCATCTCCTCCCAGGGGGATGTCTAAAGACTGGGGACCTAGAAAAAAAATACTTATGCAGATGGCTCTTCAGGGATATTTTGGCAAGATGCCATTAGGATTCATATAGCACACGACTGACTTTGGTTCACTGAGCAGCTGTTGATTACAATTTGGCTTTCTAAAATTGATCAGGTGCAGGGAAGAATCATTTGTTCATTGACTCCTACGTTTCCTTAAAGCTCAGCTTCTTCCCCGCTATGGCCTTTTCTGGACCCCTGACTGGGTTATGAACCCTCCTCTAAACTCCCAGAAAACCATCACCTGGTTCCCAGGTAGAGCTGCCTTTAAAGAGACATATTTCTCATTGTAAATTAATAAATTGGCAATTTGGTTTTCTACAGCATGTTCCAGTAAACTTAGTTAAACGTATTTCCCTGAAAGAACCATTCCTGGTGTACTAACAAGGCAGATTTTAAAAGCTGGACCACAGGGAATCCACTAAGTGTCTGCACTTAGCTCCCAGCCTGGTCTCTCTGGATGACACCTCACCTGGAACCATCTTTCTGACTGGCTAAACTCTGACCGTGTTCTTCATTAGGACCTTGTAAAAAGAAAACAGCTGTGTTGAAGAGCCCTGAATCTTCATCAGATTCATACTGAAACTTCGGTTTCAGTAGTAGTGACCTAGTTAGGTCTTTACATGATTACCTGTAATGCAGAATTGGTCAAGTTATCATCGTCTTCAACAGAATTAACTTCTGTTGACTGAAAACGTGCAATTCTTATCAAAAAGAGTGATCTATTATATAAACATACACTGTAATTTATATATTTGTTCAAATCATCTGCCAAATGAAGCAAATAGACTGATAGTACTTTTGAATACCTAATCATGGCCCTGGTAGTATCAGCGGTTCTTTGAGTGAATGAGGCTAATTCGTAATGGCTTAGACATGACAAAAAAAAAAAAAATCAAACGATAAAAAATCTGCCAAGAATCATTTGAGCCTCATATCCCAGACACTGGGCCTGCTTTTTATGGCAGCAATAGTAAGAGTTTCATAAACATGAACTCATTTGCTCTACTCCTCCTGCTTAGGGATAGCCATCTGGAACTGTCTGAAACAGAACTCTCGTCACTGTTCTGTTTCCCAGTAGAGAGATTAAGTCAGTGGTGTCAGTAATACTGTCTCTGAAACTGATCAAGTGTATAGAAGAATCATTTGTTCACCTACTCCTACATTTCCTTTAAGCTCAGCTGTTTGCCCCCTACATCCTTCTCTGTACTCCTGTGTTACAAACCCTCCTCTAATCGCCCAGACCAGCAGCACCTTGCTTCCTACACTGTATTTAAATGACCTGCTATGTGTCTGTCTCTCCAATACACAGGCATTTCAGGAGCTCAGAGACCTGGTCTTATCTTTCTTTTCCTCCTGGCACAGTAAAGGGTACATCTGTGTTCAATCAAGTTTAAAAATGAAGCAGTTGAATTCTCTACATTCATTGTGCTAAGCCCTGGGCCAGAGGCTGAAGATACCCTGAAAAATAAGAGGAGGTCCCTGTTCATGAGAAACTCAAGTGAGAGTCAATTATGTTTGCATAATTTGCATGTGATTGTAATTTACAACTTCTATTTCGCAAAATGCTCTTCAGCCATTTCCAGGTTAAATCCATCACGTTACATCTTTTTCATGCTATTTATTATCTTCTCTAAGACACCAATTTAGATCTTACAAAGTGAAGGCGGCCTGATATGGTCATGATGGGAAGAGATAAGGATGTAGCTCTGTTCTTAATAGGTTTGTGATTTGGGATTTGCTTCTATTCTCTACAGCCATGATGTATTTTCTGTGAAATTGATGGTGGTATTATCTCCCTTGCCTATCTCCTCCTGCTGTTGTCAGGAACAAATGCAATGACGTGTGAAAGAACTTTGTAAACTATACACCACTTATAAATATTAGATTATGGAGTCCCAAATCTGTGGAGGCCTCTGACTCTGTTTCCAGAAGCTGCTTGTACCCAGGGTGATTTAGGGGCTGCCCTTGGTATTGGAGCTATTCTAGCCAGTCAGTTCAGGTTAGTTAATGATTAAACTCAAAGATTTTAAACTATTAACATTAACAGGCACAGTGGCTCACATCTGTAATCCCAGGGCTTTGGGAGGCTGAGGCAGAAGGATCATTTGAGTCCAGGAGTTTGAGACCAGCTTAGGCTACATGGTTAGACCCTGTCTGTACAATATATATATGTGTGTGTGTGTGTGTGTGTGTGTGTGTGTGTGTGTAGTGGATATATTATATATATATATATATATATATATATATATATATATATATATATATACACAAGGCTGGGTGTGGTAGCATACACCTGTAGTCCCAGCTATTCCGGAGGCTGAGGCAGGAGGATCACTTGAGCCCAGGAGTTACAATTGCAGCACTGCACTCCAGCCTAGGTGACAGAGCAAGGCTCTGTCTCAAAGAAAAAAAAATAACTTATATCAGAAAAAAGTTATCTTTATCTTTATTCATAAAAGAGTAAACATTTTAAAGGGTTACAAAACGAACACCTCCACATAAAATAACCAGAAAGTGTTATGCATATAGATGTAACAGAATTTTATAAATATCAAAAAATATGTTGCTGCCAACGGGAATAAATCATTTTCTCAAAGTGTAGCAGTTTTGGGAAATTGTAGCTGATAATGTATTTTCCATGGCAACCAAACCCAGTCCCTGGTACGTTTAAGGGAGTTTGCAGTATTAATATTACTATACATGGGTAAGCACTTGCTTGGGATAGAAACTAAAATGACTTTAGAAAATTACATTTACTGGAATAAAATCTAATCGTGGCAGTTGACATCACTGATTTGAAATTTTTTCAGCTTAGATCCAATATTATTTTCCTATAAGAGGGGCAAGTAATTCCCAGACCTAGTCATGCTGAGTGGTCCATCTTGCAAGGAAATCGGCACATTCATTTGAAGCCATATTTTCACTCTCAAATTTCTGACAGTAGGCTCATGACTGTAATCCCAGCACTTTGGGAGGCTGAGGTGGACGGATCACTAGAGGTCAGGAGTTTGAGACCAGCCTGGCCAACATGGTGAAACCCTGTCTCTACTATAAAAATGAAAAAATTAGCTGGGCGTGGTGACACAGGCCTGTATTCAAAGCTACTCGGAAAGGTAAGGCAGGAGAATTACTTGAACCTGGGAGGCAGAGGTTGCTGTGAGCTGAGATCATGCCATTGCACTCCAGCCTGGGCAACAAGAGTGAAACTCCATTTCCCCTCCTCCAAAAATTCAGACAGTACACTAAACCTACTAAATCTAAACCTTCTATCAAATAACACTCCTCACCTCACCATCAGCTTACCTAGGAAAGAGCTTGGCACATATTTTGGTTGCCCCCTAAATTTTTTTGGGCAAATTGAGTCAGAAGATCCAACTCGGCTGATCAGAGAGAATTTTGCATTTCACAGATTTCAATATGTTGTGTTTTTATTTAATTCAACATATTTTCCTAATTTACCTGCGGTTTCCTCTTTGACCTATGCGTTACTTGGATGTTGTTTAATTTCTGAATGTGTGGAGGGTTTTTTTCAGATATTTTTATGTTACTGATTTATAGACTATAGTATAGTCTACAACGTTTTGTATACTTTCAATTCTTTTATATTTGTTTTATGGCTTAGAATATGGTTTGTGCTGCCACATGTTTCATATACATTTGAAAAAGATGTGTATTCTGTTGCTGTTGGATATTCTATGACGTCAGTAAGGTCAAGTTGGTGGATGGTTTTGTTCAGGTCTTATACAGCTGACTGATTTTCTAAAGTCATTTTCTGCCTTCTTGTTCTACTGCTCCTCAGAGGGGATTGCTGGAGTCTCCATCCATAATTGTAGATTTGTCTATTTCTTCTTTCAGTTCTGTCAATTTTTGCTTCATGTGTTTTGAAGCTCTATTTTTCGCCACATCGGTATCTGGTATTGCTATGTCTTTTTGGTAATGCTATGTCTTTTTGGTAAATCAACCTCTTTTTCATTAGGCAATGGCCATCTTCATTCCTAGCAATATTCCTGTGTCTGAAGTCTACTTTGTGTGATATGAATATAGACACTCCAATTTTCCTTTGATTGATGCATAGTATATATATATTTTTATCCTTTCTCTTTTAACTTATTTATGTATTTATATTTGAAGTGGGTTTCTTTTAGGCAGCACGTAGCTGAGTCTTGCTTTTCTTTTTTTACCTAATCTGACAAACTCATCTTTTAGTTGGTGTGCTTAGAACAGATATTTTTATGAATCAGGAAATGTACATTCTTTTTGTAATCCCAAGGCTGGTTATTTTTTTCTGCTGGTTTCTTGGTTTCTTAATTTTGAATCAGCTTCTTTAAAGCTGGGAGAGAGAGAAAACAGCAGAATCTAATCTGAGATTTAAGGGAATTATATACTGAGCACCCACTATTCTTCCAAACACTCTGCTAGATCCTTTGCTCTCACCTACCTCATACGATAGGACTGTTATCTCCACCTAACTGTTGAGGCAATTGAGGACCTATGACGTAGGCTGCTAGTCACATTCGCCCCTTCTTCCATAGTAATAAAATAATATCTGGGCAAAGTCGCCAAGAGGAAGAAAAGCACATTTCCCCAGCTCCACTGTGGCTACATTTGCCTTGTGACTTAGTTCTGGCCAGTGAGATATAGAGTCAAGTGCGGTTCCTGGACACTTTCCCCTAGAGAGAGCAGACCCACTTTCCCTGCTTCTTTGTTTATTCCTTCTTCCAGCCTGCCACCTGGAATATTGATGCGATGACTGTCACACCAACTGTCACACTGAACCATGACCAGGGGGCATCATGGCCCCCTCCTTGGGGTCATAGGACAGTGGCTGTAAGGAGCCTGGGTCCCCGAGGACAGGGGAGCAGAATCACAGCTGCTCCTCAGTGCTCACCTTCTGACTCTCATGTAAGAGAGAAACGAACAGCTGCCTTGATTAAGCTACCATTATTTTGGGATTTTGCTCGGCATACCCGAACCCAATCCTAATGGATACAGTCTAGGACCAATTAAATCACACTGTGTTATAATCCATGTTTGGGAAGATTTATACTAGCATCTATCATGGTTTTGTGTGAAAGTTATATGAAGTTAGGGGTGACAACTATTTTATCTTATTTATTAATTTACCAAATTAAAAACTGGAAAAAAAAAAACACTTGGTGGTCAGGGTGGGAGTGCTGTGGTGAACTTAGATATTATTTGTAGGAAGAATTTAAGACTTTTCTCCCACACCAGCTGTATGCTGTTAGGAAGTCACTTACTCTTTCTGACCCTCAGTTTTCTTATCTATACATTAAGGATACCAATACCTACTTTACTGTTTGAATAAATAACACATGTCACATTCAAGAGCTTGGAGGTACTAAGCACTGTGTAACTATAAGGGATTATAATCATTAAGACCAGAAGATAATTTTTTGGGATAAAAATGAATGGTGAATCATCTCACAAATACCTTCCACTGTATGTTTGTGTATGTGTGGGTTGTTAGTTATAACTGAGAACATTGAAAAATGCATGCTAATCAGTAACTTAAGGACATAACAATTCAGTGCTCACTGCCACAAACTTAGATTCCTACCTTACCTTTACATCAAGTTCTCAAAATTCTTTCCTATATCTTTATTTTATATTATAGAAAACATGCAGGTATTGTTTTGCTATAGTTCAATAAACTGACCTTAATCAAAACATGGATTTAACTATTTGGATTTCTGTCCAATACCTGTGAAACTCTGCTAGAAATAGAGTGCTTTAGGCCAGGCGTGGTGGCTCATACCTGCAATCCCAGCACTTTGGGAGGTCGAGGCAGGTAGATCACTTAAGGTCAGGAGATTGAGACCAGCCTGGCAAACATGGCAAAACTCCGTCTCTACTAAAAATACAAAAACTAGCCAGGTGTGGTGGTCCACACCTGAAATCCTAGCTACTAGGGAGCCTGAGGCAGGAGAATAGCTTGAACCCAGGAGGCAGAGGTTGCAGTGAGCCGAGATTGTGCTACTGCACTCCAGCTTGGGCAAGAGAGACTCCATCTCAAGAAAAAGAAAAAAGAAAAAAAGAAAGAAAAGTGCTTTATTACATACAGCATTCTGTTTTTCAACTATAATTCCTTTTTAGTATTTTTAAAGTGTTCAGTAAAGATAAAAAAGCAATGTCCATCTTAAATCTGGAGCAAGCAGGAAGATGAAAACCTGTGGCCTGGCTTGGGAGGGGGAACCGAGAACAGAGGCTGTCGCAAGCTCAGGAGGGCACAGAGGCTCCATAAGGGGCACAGGAGCAAGAGGCAGCTTTGTCCAGCAGTGCTGGGGACTGGAGGCAGCTGCAGGTGAATGGGGCAATATCTAGGCAAGGTCACCAAGGGGAAGAAAAGCACATTTCTCCACCTCCACTGTGGTTAGATTTGCCTTGTGACTTAGTTCTGGCCAATGAAGCCAGTAGTAGCTGGGGTGATTGAGAAATTCAAAGTTAAAAGCCAATTCCACACCACATTCAGATAGTCACAGCTTTGAGCAGCCCCAGGAAAGAGCGTGACAGGAGGTTTGCTGGGGAGGCAGCACTGGTCCATGTACATTTCAACAGGCCTTTCGGTCTGGCTGGTGGAGCAGCAGGGTCAGCGAGGGCTCTCAGCCAGAAGGCTCCACTGTATTGCCACTGCACTGCATGTTTTCTGTCTGATGGAGTTTGTCTAATTCACAGTGATTTTTAAGACTCAGGTTTTCTAATAAGGCAGTTAGAATGTGACTGTGATGTCACTTTCTCTTTCTGCTTGGCTGGGGAGAGAACCTTAAACATCCACCTGATGGCAGTAAACAAAATTTAAGGCATATGATCTTGAAAGGAGATGATCCTTTAGATTCCTACCTTACCTTTACATCAAGTTCTCAAAATTCTTTCCTATATCTTTATTTTATATTATAGAAAACATGCAGGCATTGTTTTGCTCTATTTCAATAAACTGACCTTAATCAAAACATGGATTTAACTATTTGGATTTCTGTCCAATACCTGCGAAACTCTGCTAGAAACAGTGCTTCTGGGCAAGAGCATCTTATAAACCAATTTCAGTGCTTACAAATATATCAGTGCCCTTCAATGATTCAATATTTGACTCTGGAATTCAGAATGTGGTGTTCCATCAGAAAAATCAAGGGTCATATTTTATTTTCTGGAAAATTTTAAAATGTGATGAAAAATCAAATATTAAATCTATTTCTAGCATCTCTGTTTCTCCTCCCTGGGTGTGGTGCTGGATTTTGGTTTCCTGGGGATCCAAAATGCCTTTTCAGCCCCACAACCACGACCACCTGGGGAAGCCTTTTCCAAGGACATTCCCAATTCCCAACAACCCCACAGACAAGAGCCATCAACCACGGAGGATGAGTTGAGGATGAGATCCTTTATGATCAGCATTTAAAAAAAATAAAAATGGAGGCCACCATTTAGATACCCCAAGACAAACCACCTAGAGCCAGAAAACCGAAACTTAAGTCACCCTCATTTCCCCAAACAGGTAATTATCCTAACCCTACACAAAACACACAGGAAAGCTTTTGTTCTTTATAAGCATGATTCAATGAAATCAAACCAATCAGCTACAGATGAATCAGCTCAAACAGCTCAATTTGCCTTAAAAAAGAATATATGACAGCCAATCATGAAAAAAGGCAAAATACCTCCACTTTACGCTCTAGAAACGGTGCAACAACTGCTGTAAAATTGAGGCTTGGTGCCATTTTTGGTTTCAGAACTCCCAGTTCATGATGTATTCTTTTGTATGCATCATATACTCTTAAAATTCTAATTTGATCTGATTTCATTTTTGACACCAGAGTGCCCTATCTCCAAGGAAACACACTTTGAGCAGCCTTATCTGAAATTCTTGGCACCAAAAGCATTTCACATTTCTGATTTTTTAAAATTTTGGAATATTTGCATTATACTTACTAGTTGAGCACCCTAATCAAAAAATCTGAAATCCAAAAGGACCCAATCAGCATTTCTTTTGAGCAACAGGTTGCTGCTCAGAAACTTCTGAATTTTGGAGCATTTCAGATTTTGGATTTTTGAACTTTGAATAATCAACCTGTATAATGTAACACAAATATGAGCAAATTCAGTACTCCACAGGGACTCTGCTCTTGCTGTCTGCAAATAGCAGAGTCAAGGCCTGATGAGTTCCACTGTGAACTGTTAAGGAGCTGTCTTCACAACGACGGAGACGTGAAAATTATGGTTCCCCGCTAAGGCCACAGCAGCCCACCACTGTGCTGGGTGAAATACTTCATTCATCTAGGCAGGTCTGCACTGGCCTGTTACAGGAGGTGTAACTGCTTTTGTTACACATTTACAGGAATCAGGAAAAGACATTCTTTATGCTCCTCATTTTCAATGCCCTACTTACCAACTTCATCCCTGATGTTCGCAAGTTCGATTGACAGCTCTTTTTCTTTCACAAGGGCACTTTCATTCTGAAAAAACAAAACGGATACCGGGAGTCCCCTAGTTTTTTGCTATATAAGCACTTTCACATGTTTAATTAATGAATCATATTAAGCAATTATTTATAAGTCCAGTCCTTAAGGAGGTAATTTTCACGTTATATAAGCATATAAAAACTTACAAAGTCAAGTCTGACTCATTCATTTGTATCCCATTCAAATGACAAAGCTTGCATCAGAATATTAATAATACCCATGGTTGTGCTTTCGTCTCGATTACAATCTTGTATATCATCCTGCAAGAATTCTTAGCATGTTTATGTCCCATGCGTTAATCTACTGCCATATATTATTATATAATGTTTATTATTATCACTACTATGAGATTTTTGACCATTAAAAAAGTCTGTCCCATATTTCCCTGAGGGCCAAATGCTTGTTTTACCAACTGTTTTTTAAACTTACCCTTTTGTCCATACATGATTAACTACCTAATCAATAATACAGATCAGGGCAGCAGGCTTAGCATGAAACCTTCCTCTCTGTAATATGACTAACAACAATATTTAAGGTTTCCAAGTTTTTTGTTCCACTGTCAGCATCAATAGATGAAAAAAGAGAAAATCTCACACTTGAAATACCATTTAGTGCAAAAAATGCCACATATAACTAAATGACTGCTAAGTTGTTTTAAATCAAATACACTCTCTGATATAAAGTAGGGAAGTAGTGGAAGATATGCTGAATTCGTAATCTGTGTTATGGAGTCACCATAAACAACGTATTAGGATTTTTTTTTTATTACTAATAATAACCAGAAAAGATGTGCTACATAAATTCTCTTCAAGTTAGAGGTACCAAAATACAGGCCTTCAAAGAAAGTCTCCGCCATTCTGCAGAATGAACTCTCAAAGCAAACTGATTTCCAGAGAGGGAATTTTGACTAAAATGTGGACCAAATACCTACATGAATATCATCGGGGCCTTGGGAATGTTCTTTCTCTCTTAACCACTGTTGCCTTTGGTTTCAGCACCTCTGAAGGACGTGTGCTGATCGTGACCAGACTGTTCTTGTTTCTGGTGTGCTGTTTTTAGACGCGGGTAACAAGTGTGCTGCTTCGGGTTGGTGGGAGGGTCTCGGGTTATCCAAAGGGCATTTTGCTAAGCCGTGTCATAATATTCATCACGCCAAAAATAAAACTCTGTTTTCATAATATGCTGAGAGCTATTTTCATCACGGGAGTAAATAATTATGAGCTAATGGTTTCCTTAAGAAAATGTACCACTAGATCTGTCCTCTGAGGGGGACAATGGACCATGCTATAGTCTGAAGGTATGTAACCCCCTAAGTCCCCCTAAAAGTCATATGTTGAAATCTTCACCTCCAAGCTGAGCTTCTGGGAAGTGATCAGGTCTTGAGGGTGGAGCCCTCATGAATAAACTTAGAGGGATCCCAGGGGAGCTGCCTTGCCCCTTCCTCCATGTGAGGATACAGCCAGAAGGCACTGTTTACAGGAAAGTGTCCCACACCAGACATTGAATCTGCTGGAGCCTAGATGTTAGGCTTCCCAGACTCCAGAATTGTGAGAAATAAATTTCTGTTGTTTAGAAGCCACCCAGTTTACATTTTGTTACTGCATCCCAAAGAGACTAAGACTGTTGAGAATAAAATGGACACTTCCCACCTCATTAATGAAGTTCTCTCCTTCCATCCCAGCCCATAGCAAATTTCAAAGATAGCAATTACACCTGAGAGCACGTATTTTCTTGCATAATCCTACCCTATATCTCAACAATCCTACTGTAATGCCACACCCTCTGTGCGGGGTTGTCGTGAGGATTAAATACATTAATGTATGTGATGTAGGTAGTTTCCAGCACTTAGCAAGCTCTTAAAAGGGTCAGTTGTTATTATATTTCTGTTGTTTACTTTTATTTCATTTGCAACAATCTAAATGGTGCTTTTCCATATTAATTATCTAAATACATTTAGAATTTGTGTATCAGTCTTATGCTCTGTTTTTGTTTATGTTTTTGTTGTTTTTTAGACAAGATCTCACTTTGTCACCTAGGCTGGAAAGCAGTGGCCTGATCATGGCTCACTGCAACCTCCACCTCCCAGGCTCAAGGTATCCTCACACCTCAGCCTCCCAAGTAGCCACCATGCTTGGCTAATTTTTTTTTTATTTTTAGTAGAGACAAGGTTTTACCATGTTGCTCAGGCTGGTCTCAAACTCCTGGGCTTAAGCAAGCTGCCCAATCTGTGGCTGCCATGGTACTGGGATTACAGGTGTGAGCCACGGTGCCTCGCCTATGCTCTGTTTTTCTAAGCACCTTCCTGGTCTGCCCTGATTTTGCTTAATTTTTGATGTGGTTCAGAGATTGGAGAAGCCAGAACAGGTAACATGTTCTAATTAGACAGTTTTCAGGGATTATATGCTTTCTAACAGCAGCATAATACGGCCAGATGACAATCGTGTTCCTGTAGGTTAAGCAAATTTGGTATTTTGGAGAGTGTTAATTTCGGTATTGACCCTGAAATAATCTTAACCTAGTGGAAAAACTAACTTGCTTTTACTGTCAAGAATAATTTTGAATACTCATATTCTCTAATTCCTAAACACATCCAGAGAATTGAAATACTATGCTTATCAGTACAGAAATAGCATTATACAGTGTTCATTCTCAGAGCAATGAGAGTTGCAAAGACTTAGACTGGGGCAGGCAGTGAGCAATCAGAACATAACAACAACAAATGAATTCTAATTTCTAACTCAGAGCCAATGTTTCCCTCGCCTCCCTGTCATGGCCCCTGCTGCGTGTTAACAGAATCATGCCCTAGGGAACTCCCACATCACAAAAAATTAGTCCACACTCCTAGTCACAGAAGAATCAGGCATGTGGGGAAGGAGTGGCCAGAAGGCCCTATGAGAGGGACAGGCCTCTGCAGAATGGTGCTGACTGTGAGGGAGATTGCTGATGAAGATCTTCAGACTTGAATCATTTTTTGTGAAAAGCGAATACTGACGCTCTGGGGCCAGGCCTTCCCCATCCATCTGTTGCTTTAGGAGAAACACAAATAAGATTGATGGAAACCAAGTGAGAACCAAACCAAACCAAACCAACCAACAAACAAACAAAAAAGCAAGAAAAGAAAGGAAGGGGATGGGAAGAGAGAGAGAGAGATAGTCAAGGAATTAGAAAGGAAATAGAAGTGAGATTAGAGACTTTGTACCATTTCCATTTGGGGAAGCAAAGGCTATTAAAACAGATCATGATGACCCAATGAAAATGACCCCATCCACCCTCATCCCCATCCTTTTGCAAGTTCAGTCTCTAAAGCAGCCAGTTCCAAACTATAATCATCACATGGCTTACCAAGGAAGGGTTGGTAAGGTTTGTGGCTGCCAAAGACAAGCAACAAACCAGATGACTAAAATGTCACGGAAAAGAACTGAACTCTGGCAAGTTCTGGCTAAGTATTATTTATCAATTACACAGGTGATCCACGCTGTCCAGCATCAAACACTCTCTGTAATCCAGGCCCAATATGAGGTAAGCCCTTTATGTCATTTACTCCTCCAGACACTGTCCAGAGGGTCCTGGGTCTTATTTCCCTTTATGGAAGAGAAAACTGGGGCTCTATGGTGAAGTGGCTGTCCCCTGCTCAACCAACCAGGAAATGGCAAAGGTAGGACTTTCCACCCATTGTCCACACTCTTCATCAAACACAAGCACATCAATATTTCCACTCCTAGTCATGCTTAGACAGATGTAACAAGATCCAAATTGCACTGAGCCTCAGCTTGGATCTGAGCACTTATTACCAAGAAGCCTTTCATGTCTGACTGGGAGAGAGGCAGGGTCCACTCCTGACTACTCTGTCCAATGAAACAACACGCTGGCTGCATTTACAGCCCACTCCACAGCCTGAACTGCCTGTCTTTGTCCTGGGTGTTGATTCGTGATTTGCACGTTAGCCTGTTTCCAGTGTCTGGACCCATTTCAGTATAGCCTACTTGGGCTATAGCTTCTGAGAGAGTAGCTGTTTAGGTTTCCCCATCAGCCTCTAGAATGATGCCATCTGAGGACCTCTGAATATGTTGCTACTGAAGATGCTGGCACAGCTCAGCTCTGGCTCGCTAAGGCCAGCCTGTGCAGTCTGGCAACAGCCCTTCTTCTGCAAGTGCTTGTTTTTGAAATGATATCAACTCTTCCAATTTATGAATTCTCTGCATCAAGTAAGTTACTTTTTGCTTCCTGCAAGCCAAACCAGAATGATGTAGTGCTGCCCTGCAATGAAATGAGTCAATGGCAATGACTGCAGGAACACTGTTCCTTAGGCAAGAGTGAACTTAAGGGAATCTTCCATTCACTGCTCCTTGCCTCAAAAATTATTCCTCCAACTTTCATGATTCAACAGAATCCAGTGTGGTCTTGCAAGGCCCTTAGGTTCTGTTGAACACCCAGGACTCCCTTGGAAAGGCTCTCAAGTCACTATTCCCGTCCGTTCCCCAAACTATGCCTGGTCTGGGTGATGACACCGTGGGTTGACTGAAATATGAGCAAGGCCTCCTCCGAGGGCCCAGGGTTAGATCAGTGCCTCTCTAAACGGGAGATGAGTGGAAAATTCCCAGCGGGTGCCAAGTACATGAGCTCCTATTTGCACTCAAGAGGGCTAAAAATAGAACTCAGTGTTAACCATCCAAACTATCCTGGTGATATAGTCCAGAAATCGCAAAGCCTAACAAGGCCATTCCTCTAAAATTTCTGTTTATTCTATGACAGGCTTAATTGGAAATTGACACTTTGAGAACATTTATCTAAGCCCCAAACCAGCAGCTGTGTCTTCTTAGCCACCTCTTTAATTTGGTCATGCACTGCTCTCCTTTGCACGCCAAATTCTCCATTCATTCTGGCATGGTTTATCTCTTATTCACAGATGGAATGCAAGACAAGCTACTCCCATGAAACATCCAACTCACTCCCTGTGCCTCTTGCCCTAAACATACCCCTGCAAGTCTGCTACAGTGAAGCTTCTGCTTCTTTATAGACATGGCTCCAATCTAAGACTTTTCACATACTCGCAGGGGATACTACCTTTCACCTTTCCTTGCTAGAGCAGCCTGGCCAGGCGGACAACCCACTAATCACCCCATTAACCTCAAGCAATGGGATGTGTGGCCAACTCCCAGGCAAGCCTGCCATACTCTGTTATTTTAACATGTGTGGTCACTGGGCGTTATCTCTTCAGATGTTGGATGCTACCCTGTGAACCTGATGGTAATGGGAAGTGAAAATGCCTGTCCCTGTTAGCATCCTCCATGTGATTCTGTGCTTGGGCACCAGCCACCTGTGCCACTCCTCAAATTAGAAACCAATAGAACAGCTATTTACTATTAAAACTGAATGCTGGGTAAGTCTGAGGTGGTTTCACCCCAACTCATCCAGAAATAGGAAATGGATGCCAAATAACACATACTCACTGGGTGCCTGCTATGTGCCTGGCAGACATTTCTGTTCTCAAGGAGCTTGACATCCAGAGAGTCAGTAAATGGATAAACAATTACAGAACAATGTGCTCTAACCCAACAGGGCAAAGCTGTCTTAGAGATTTAAACTGAGAGCAGCAGGATATGGAGAGAGCATCCCAGGCAAAACAGCACGTGGGGCCTTTTGGAAACCTCTGTTGCCCCATCAGATGGGCCCCTTTTCCCTCCAACTTTCTGCTTCTGGTCTATGAAACTCCTTGTAGGAATTCTTGGTTGGCTACAGGGGTATTGAGGACAATTTCAGAAAATTTACTGCAGATTTGAGCATTTTCATCAGCTCCTTCTTCTCCACCTGATTTTTTTTAAAAGAAAATACATATATATGTAAATTTAAATATATATATGTAAGCCCAAAGACTCCCAACTAATCTTTCCTATATTTTTAGCCTGCTCTGAAATCCATGCAGATCAGGAAAATTCAACCCTGTGAGCTGGGCCATATTTTCCCCAAGCTAAATAATCAAATCACAACAGGAAATTAAATAAGAGATCTATAGAATTCTGGTATTTGAGAAAACATCCAGATCTTTTAAAATTGTGAATTAAAAAAATTCAAATGTGACATACATGCACACTAAATTGCAAAAAGGTTAAAGGTGTTTTTGCTCTTCTCAGAAACATTATTGCTTTTCACCTGGAGTTCCATGAGCTTACATTAGGGTTTAAAATCAACATGGTAGAACTTCATCTTCATAAGGAAACATTCTCTTTTGTATTTCAAAATGAACCAGCTGCAAAGTTATAGCAACAAAATACAAGTATCTGAGTTGTTTTCATACCACTTTTTGTGGCTATCGCACTCATTTTCAATATTAATGTTATGAAGATTGGCCAGAATCATAACGTATAATAGCTCTGTGGAAAAATCCCAAGGGAGGTGGACTGACCTTTTGTTTTTCATTTCAGTTATTACAGCTTTAAGGCAGCACTGATACTATGCCTTGAGTTAATCAATAAGTATCATTTCTTTCACATATAATTAACACTAGCGCCTCTTCGTTTTTGTATAATGATCTGCTTTTCTGCTGTGAAATGAAACTTCATATAGGCTTCTCAGAAACAAAATATCCTTCTTATTTAAGACTCTTCAATACATTTCAATATCTACTTGTATGAAAAATGAGCAAAGTCATACCATGTATTAGAGGAAATCAAAATTACTATAAATGGATAATTTCAGTCTTTGCCTTTGTGCAGGTAGGGAAGAGTCACTGGGTAAAATCACATTCAGCTTTCCCAAGAGGCTGTAGTTAATAAGGGAATATCACACCATACCTGGATTACTAATGAACAATGGGAAAGGACAGAGATTAATGGAGCCAAGAAGTAGAAATGCTGATCCAAAGAAGTAATGCTGGGAAATTCAGGATCTCAGAGTAAGTGCAGGAGAAAGGAGAATTAGCCAGTTCCCTGCGTTTTAATCCATTTGTGTATCACTTAAGAAGCTTCTTGACCTTTCTGGATTCTAAGAAGTTTCTTGACCTTTCTGGATTCTATCTGCTCTAATAACTCTCCCAAATTTGCTACTGTCAGAGCACCTACGCATGCCTGGGAGGAACAGTGAGGTGCCTCTCCTAACTCCCACCCCAGCCAAGAATTTAGAGACCAGGTAAATAAGACTAGCCTCTGAGATTAGAATCAACACATAAAAGGCTAGGGTAGAGATATACAAATTAACCCCTAAAGGGACAGGACAGTACCTAAACCAGCAAGTCTTGCTGTTGGACTGAATGTATAACCCGGTGTGAGGACTAACAAGTCCATTACAAGGGGCATTGGACAGTGAAGGGAGCTTAGAAAAGGCAGTCACCAGGGCCAGGAATGTTTTAGGTGAGCAGAGATATGGAGATGAACCCCAGTAAGCTCTGAGGCCACAGGGTTCTTAAAGAACGACTTGCTGGCTCAGATTCCATTAGCATCAAGGCTTCTTCTGAGCTAGACTTTTGACTCTCAAAAGAAATAACGTGTTTATCGGGCTTGTTATCGTTTGCTTGTCAGTTATATTTCACATGGTTAAAAGGAAGCTGATATTCCAGGTTATATATATAGTTATTCCTCTTAATAACTCAGTAATTCCAAGAACCATCAGCTCAGGAAGATAAGGAGTTTCTGTGCAGAGCCCCTGGCTTCATCCTGGACTGCGTTGAGTCCACAGGTAAATGGACCCTTTGGGATCCACCTGGGTCATACCATTCCTTTCAAATACCTGTAGACAAGTCTCTACTCCAAAGCCCAAGATAGATACCTACTTTTTATTGAGCTCAGGTTTAAAAACCTGGGTCCTTGGCCAGGCATGGTGGCTCACACCTATTATCCCAACATTTTGGGTGGTTTGAGACAAGTCTGGGGAATATACCGAGACCCCAGCTCTGCCAAAAAAAAAAAAAAAAAAATAGCTGAGCATGGTGGTGTATGCCTGTGGTCCCAGCTACTTGGAAAGCTGAGGTGGGAAGATTGATTGAGTCTGGGAGTTAAAGTTTGTAGTACGCCATGAGCACACCACTGCACTCCAGACTGGTGACAGAGGGAGACCCTGTCTCAAACAATCCAAAGCTAAAAACAAATCAGCCAACAAAAACCTGGGTCTGGCTTTCAGACTGGAAATTTCCCCATAGTCCCTATGCACCATATCTCCCACTGTGTTTACCATGAGATTGCCCCTCTCATATTTCATAAAATGAGGCTAATAGACCTTTCCTCACATGCTCCTTGCTTGGAATTACATTTCTTCTCTTTAATTTAATAAAATTCCACCCCATTCTTCAAAGTGTAATTCATGTTCCACTTTTTCCAAGAAACCTTGCCTATGGTTCTAGCCTGACCTCTCCTCTCACTAAATTCCAGAAACAGGTATGGTCAGTACCACAGAACTTTCACTCAGTTATACTCCAGTCTTGTGCTAATGTTTAATTGTTCTGTGTGTGCTATTGTTGCCTATCCACTTGTAAGTTCTCTGGAAAAAAAATGGAAGTACAACCAAACCAGTTATTGGTAAACTACATGAGGGCCAGCCATGCCTTTTAAGAATTATTTGATGGTCTCAATAGTAACTAGGCACAGAGTAAACCAATAATAAATATTTCCAGTGGATAGGTCTTTATAAGTTGGAAATACATAAGCACAAACAGTTTTTAAACGATTTGTTCATTTAACAATTTTTTTTTATTGTATACTCTAGGCAAGAGTCTAGTTTCCCCTAATAAATTAATGCTAAAGAAGCATCCTTATAAGCAGAGTTTTTAGTGGATATTCATAGTCTTTAGTCGGATCTCTGAAACTGATTACTTTAAAAGCATCTTTAATTGTCCCACCGTGTTTTCCAGAACATCTTTAGCTGCACTATGATCAAACTGTTACATTGTTTTGATTTCTCAAAATGAAGTTTGCTATTTTGATCTATATGAAGTTCTGAGGAAATGTTTATTTTTTTAAGGTTTATTAAACTAGGTCAAGGTAATCAGAAACAATGCTATCAACAATTTTACCAGACCTCTTTTAAACTGCATATCGACATCTTTGGGGTTATTAGAGCTGATTAACAGACAGAAGAACTTTGTTGTGGGATTTGGGAGTACTGATTTCTAGAGTCTGAAGTTGGAATGGAATCCTATTATGCTCCCAGTATAGAACACCTGGCCCAATAGGTAACTGTCAATTCAATAAATGATCTTGGCATACTGCCTGTGAAGTTATGCTGCAAAGTAGGCAGCTACATAAAATAATGTGTTTTGTAATTAAAACAAAGTCCTCAATTCATTAAAAGAGCACCTATGAAAATACATGTAGAAAACTTCAAATGGGAATACTATTTTGAAATATAGCAAAGAAAAGTCAAGAAATGTAGATGTGAACATAGTGAAAAAGCTGACAAAAGTTTTAAAGTTTTCATCAGTAAAGAATAATTTGTATTGAACTAGAAGTAAAAGATAAAACACTGGAGAGTTACTTAAACATTAACTGCTAAAGAGATGAAATAATATTGAATTATCTTCCAAAATCTCTGAATTCAAGAATGACATAGGGATAATCATTTTCAAGAACTTGATTGCAAACAAAATAGGGAAACAGATTCCCTTTAAAACATATTTTCTCAAACCCAAAGGCCTCCACATTACAGCCTCTAATTCTAAAACTTTTGTATGAGGGTTTAGAAATATGAAATTTATAATACTGTTTTACACATAGCAAATCTTTCCCTTCTATTATAACTATTGATGTAAGGCTTCAATACTGTTCTGTGACCACTTCTCAAAAGGCTTAATCACTTCAATGTTAGATGTACAATTGAGTGCAAATGCTTTATATTTCATTTTGTTCAAAGCACATAAATGTGTATATAAATGTTTTAGTTCATACTCATGGTAGCAAAAGCCAAATCCACTGAAGTGGTTATTTCTATTGGAGCAAAACTAGTAAGTGGCTTTTAAGGTACAGTTTAATTTTCCTAGGTGGCATGTAACCCTACTTTAGGTCAAAGTTCATAAGCAGAACTGGTAACTAAGATGTTCCCAAGTGACTGCTTTTTGATGAGCTTGTATATTAAGCCATATATTTTCCTTCTCCTGGTCACATACTACATACCTCAAGCTATCTAGATAGCTGATGCCCAGATGGGTAGAAAGAAGGCAATTTCAACCCCTTGTGAAATCCCATTTCATGCATCTTGGAGAAATCCAAATATGCATGACAATAAAATGTCTCACAGAGACAAGAATTCTTGCAAACAGATTTCTAGTAATGAAATTAAAAGCATATCTGAATCCCTCTGCTAGCTCACAAGAGCAGGCAAATGTCAAAAGCAAAGAAAAGCTTTGTGTTGGAAATGCTATATAATACTCTATTTTAAATTCCCTGGCTGTGAATTTTTCTTCCAGTGAAGACTTGAACACACCCTCAGACTCTCTCTGGCTTTTTAAGTTTTCACCTCTATGTTTATTCATCTCTCTAAGATGCAAAGAAGTACAGAGAGAACAACTATACCGTGTGCTTTCTCCTCTGATGTGAAGAATATAAATTACAAGGATGAGTGCTGCTTTGAAAAAAGAGTGGTAAACTTTCAAAGTTAGCACTTGGCAAAGAAAAACATGCCTAACTAAGACAAAATCCCCAATGGAATGTCTTAGGTTTCACAGGTATATTAAAATGCATTAAGAATATTCTAAAGATCTCTTGGCAGTTTTGATTTCAAGATGTTGGAGCAGAATCCTACTATTTCAGGAAAATGCAACAGTTACATTTGAGACTGCAGGAATACAGAATTATGTAAGGCACTGCAGAGTTTGTGAGACCAAATGTTTCTGTGAACACCACGCACAATTCAGCACATTGGAACGAGTAAAGGGAGCCTCCTGTTCACCAACAAAGCGCACACGCATGCTAGGGGGACAGGCACAGAGGTGGCTGGCTCGCGGCTTTCTCTCTGCCCTTGCAAAGGAGGAGGAGGAAGAAGAGAGAGGGAAGGCAAAGTACCGTCTTGTCCAGGCACTGAAGGCAGTTATAAGGCTTGCAGCAGCAATGGCCCATCCCGGCAGGCTGGCTGGTAAGGGGACCTCCTTCATTCAACGTGTCAGCGGGCAACTCCTAAGCCGAGGTACTGGCACACAGGAAAGGGGCGCGCCGCTGGGAGCTGTCACAACTTCCATGTGGTCGCCTCGGCTACCTTATTTCTCCTAAACTTCAGGAATCCAGGAAGCAGAGGAATGAGAGGACGAGGAGAGCAGGGCAGCAGCAATCGGATCTTGCTGCTGCGGGAGGGAGGGCGGGCGGCAGCGAGGAAGGGAGGGGACAGGCGGGAGGGAGGGTCACTTTGCCACTGGAATCCTTGGAGTGAGGCAAATCAATAGTCGCATAACAACAGAGCATTTGCCAATGCTGGCTCCTTAAGAGGACAGCCAGCCTGCTCTCTCCCGGGTGCGCGGCCGCTCCCAGCCCTCCCCTTGTGGGGATGCGCCTCTGCACCGCGCAGACACGCCTGGAGCGGATGCAGGAAGCACAAAAGGCGAGCCTGGGCTTCAGGGCACTGCCTGGGGACGCCCGAAAGGGCTGCCAGGGCTTGGCTCTGCTGCAATCCTAGCTCCTATTTTTCTGGGAAGTAAAAATATTTATAAAAGTGATGTATATGGCTTCTTCTCCCACGAAACTCTTCTCAGAATATTTGTTGCTAATGGGAACCACCAATTGCTCATTTTCTAATTTGCATGCCATGAACAATTTTTTTTCCTTATTTGATGAAATCTTCATATTTAAAATATCACTGTGAAATTGCTTACCTAGGCTGACATACATACACCATTCAATTGGCTTGAGTAATTAAAATTGGGGTTCGGGCAGGTATTTCTCCTAGGCAAATTGGCATAAAAGACTTTAAAAGACTTGCTCTTTCTAGTTTTTCACACAGTTAAAAATCAGAAAGGGAAAGAATCAGGGAGCAAAAGTTTGTTTTTGTTTTCTCAAAAAAGACTTGGTATTTACAAATATATTTATGTAATCCTGCAAGTAAAAGAAGTAAATATTTACACGATGGATTGTATAAGCCCTGATACCTCAGAGGAGAAACCCTGAAATTTCTCATGTTTATAAATATACAATTATATTTTTGCCCACTACATTGCCTAAGACTGTAAACGGACCACAGTTGTTAAAACTAGATGATTTTACTAACTTAACAGATTTCCCAAGCAGATTTTAATTAAGTACTATAGGCTTGGAGAAAGGAAAGTATTTAGTGATCAAATAGGAACAGACTGGAATGTTTGCCTTAAACTTGAAGGAATAAACTGAAGCCTTTCTTTAAAGCTAACAGGTAAATTACCATAAATCCTTCAGGAAGCCGATTTGGCTGTACCTGTCAAAATATTAAATGTACACACACCTTGACCCAACATTTCCACATCTATGCCATAATAATACTCACATAACTATACAAGTGGGTATGCATAAGGGTCTTCAATTCAGTATCATTGGTAAGAGCATAAAAATGGGGAATATTTTAGATTTTCAATGACTTTGTATTATATGGAAAGATAAATTGTTGACTGAGAAAGTAAACTTTTATTAAAAAAAAAGCAAACATATACATTTGCGTATGTTTGAAGTAAAGCTTTGGAAAGATATACATATTCATGTAACTGCAGCGGACCCTTGAGGGATGGAAAACAGGAGGGCGTGAATTTCCACTTTCTACCCTCTCATGAGCATATTTTATTTTTACTGTTTTAAAACAAAGTGTGTCAGGGAAAAGGCAGGGACCCCCATCTGGACTCTGTGATGTTGTGAGGTCCAGAGCTGCCACTTGCTCACTCAGGCTAATGCTCCTTGGCAGTGAGCTTGGGCAGACCTCTCAGAGGGAGAGAAGCTCACAGTACCTTGAGTTCAAACCTGGGCTGAAAGCTGTTCCTAGTGCTTTGAAATCTGTGATAAAAACTTTATGTTGCAAAAAGTGGTGGCTTAGTATAGCTCCCAACGCTCACAGCAGCATTATTCGCATTAGCCAAAAGATGGAAGCAACCAGAATGTCCACCAACAGATGCATGGATAAGCCAAATGTGGTGTGTGCATGCAGTGGAACATTAGCCTTAAAAAGGAAGGAAATGCTGACAGGTGCTACAACATGGATGAAGCTAGAGGATATCATGTTAAGTGAAATAAGCCAGTCACAAAAGGACAAATAGTGTATGATTCCACTTATATGAAGTTCCTAGAGTGGCCAAATTCACAGACACAGAAAGTGGAACGGTGGTTGCCAGGGGCTGGGGGAAGGGAGAGGTAGGGAATTGTTCAATGAATACAGAGTTTTCATTTTAGAAGATGAAGGGAGACAATGCAAATATACAGACTGTCCCCCACTTATGATGGTTCCATTTATGACTTTTCCACTTTACGATGGTGACACATTCAGAACACCCCTCGATTTACAATGCAGCTATAGCAGAATAAATCCCTCATAAATTGAGAATACCATTCAGTTAAAAGTGCATTTTCATAACCCTGTTGTAAGTTGAGGATCATCTGTACTTAATACTAAACTGTACACTCAAAAATAGTTAAGAAGGGGAATTTTTTGTTATATTTTATCACAGTTTTTCTAAAAGAGAAGTGGTAGCTTGCATTTACCTGGAGGCAGACAGCTCCTGAGCTGCAGGTATGGATTGAATCAAGACAAAGCAAAGCCCTATTACGGACGGAGCCGGGCGGGGTGGGAAGGCCGGCGAAGTGAAGCTCCCTACATTGATTTAAAAAATGCTTTCTTCCAGCGCAGTTATCTTCCTGCAGATAGTTCCCCTTAGGAAACAGTTTTTTTTTTTTTTTTTCTAAATTATGGTTTAGAGTGCACCATACTAGAAAATTGCTTCTTATTCTTAGGAGATGTAGGAGAGGCCTTGCTGACCAGTTGCTCTTAGGAGATAAGTGTGAGACTGGAGGAGCTTCACAAAAAGAGGCGATTTTCAGCTTCTCTTCTGGGGCCCAGAGGGCACTGAAGGGCATGGCACTTCCGTCATGCAGTCCTTCCTACATGGTTGAAAATGCATGTACTACGATCTCAGTGCACACGACCCAGATTTTGAGAAATGTATTTGTGTTTCAGAATTGTGCCTTGTTTCCTCTACATGCTATGAAAATTACAAACGTACTGAAAAATAGAGATAAATAACAAAGGTCTCATACTCCTATCTCCAGTTTCAACAGTCATCAAGGTGTTGGCATACTTGTTTCATCTTTCCTTTTTTATTTTTATTTTTTTGCTTTTTCTTCACATACCCCTAACCCCAATTCAGCAATGACTAAGACTGTTACCTTATTTTCATTTGTCCTTTGTCTTTCTTTTTTAAAGTAGTTGTTCCTTTTCTTTCTTTTTTGTTGTTGTTGAAACAAAGTTGCACTCTGTCACCCAGGCTGGAGTGTAGTGCTGCCATCTCAGCTCAATGCAAACTCCGCCTCTTAGGTTCACGCGATTCTCCTGTCTCAGCCTCCTGAGATACTGAGGAGCTCGCCACCATGCCCCGCTAATTTTTGTAGTTTTAGTAGAGATGGGGGGTTTACCATGTTGGCCAGGCTGGTCTCGAACTCCTAACCTCAAGTGAACTGCCCACCTTGGCCTCCCTAAGTGCTGGGATTACATACAGGTGTGAGCCACCACACCTGGTCTGTTGAAGTATTTCTATGTTAAAGTATTGCTAAGCAAAGCCGTATATACTTTAGTATACATTGCTAAAAATTATGAACATTTTCTTACATAACCACAATGCCATTAAAACAGTAAAACTGACAATTATTTCTTGGTATCCAATACCTAGCTCATAAAAAAAATTTGGCTGGTTTCTAAAAAAAAAAAAAAAAAGTTTTTTTTCTGGTTTCTTTGTTTGAATCAGGACCCAAACGAGGCCCACATATTACATCAGGTTTTCAGTCTCTTGGGTCTTCTATGAACGGCAATCCCCACCCCTCCTCTCCTTTCACCGCCATACCATTGACTTGTTCAGAAACTGGGTCAGCCACCCTGTAGAATGTCCTACATGCTGGATTTGCCTCTTTGTTTCTTTGTAATGTCACTTCACCTGTTCCTGCATCCCTTTAAGTGAAATTTAGCTCTCAAATCTGGGTTAGATTCAAGCTCAATTTTGGGGATAACATCTCAAAACTGATGTGAAGTGATGCCGTGAGCATCATGTTGCATTCCGTGGGGAAGCACCCATCTGGGTGTTCCAATTTTAGTGAGCTGGAGTGGATCTGGATGTGATAGCCTCATCTCCATTGCAAAATTCCCCATCACCCTTTCATATAATGGCTTCGTTTGTTAATAATTATTACCTGAATCAATTATTTCACTGGGGACTGCAACATAAGATTCTGATTATTTTTGTCTTTTTGCATTTATTAGATGGAATTTTTCCTCATCCACTGGGATGACTTTCTTTGATACACATTTTTAAATTGATACATATTTATACATATTTATGGAGTACATGTTATATTTTGATACATGCATATAAGATGTAATCAAATCAGAGTAATTAGGATATCCAACACTGCAATTATCTATCATTTCTTTATGTTGGGAACATTCTAAAACTTCTCTTCTAGCTATTTTGAAATATACAATAAATTATTTTTGGCTGGGCATGGTGGCTCACATCTGTAATCCCAGCACTTTTGAGAGACCAAGGTGGGAAGATCACTTTGAGGTCAGGAGTTTGAGACCAGCCTGGCCAACATGGTGAAACCCCGTCTTTACTAAAAAAAAAAAAGAAAATACAAAAATTAGCTGGGCATGGTGGTGGGTACTTATAATCCCAGCTATTCAGGAGTTTGAGGCAGGAGAATCCCTTGAACCCAGGAGGCAGAGGTTGCAATGAGCTGAGATCATGCCATTGCATTCTAGCCAGGCAACAAGAGCGAGGCTTCATCTCAAACAAAAAAAAATTACTGTTGACTCTAGTCACCCTACTGTGCTATAAAACACTAGAACTTACTCTATCTAACTATATGTTTGTAACCTAGGGCAATTTTAATTTCCTGCAATATAGTTTGTATAGGAAGGACAGGGTAAATATCTAATCATTACCTTTTTTTTTTTTTTTTTTTTTTTTTGGTGATGGAGTTTTGCTCTTGTTACCCAGGCTGGAGTGGTGCAATAGTGTGATCTCGGCTCACTGCAACCTCCGCCTCCTGGGTTCAGGCAATTCTCCTGCCTCAGCCTCCTGAGTACCTGGGACTACAGGCTCGTGCCACCATGCCCAGCTAATTTTTGTATTTTTAGTAGAGACGGGGTTTCACCATGTTGATCAGGATGGTCTCGATCTCTTGACCTCGTGATCCACCTGCCTCGGCCTCCCAAAGTGCTGGGATTATCAGCGTGAACCACAGCGCCCGGCCATCATTACCTTTTAAGTGCCAATTTTTTGAATGAAGACTTGGTGTGGAAATGGTACCCAATGAGGTTGTTACTGAGATTGTCGGTTGTTTTTCTCTCACCTTTTAAAAATATCATTATAAATTATAAACTCATGTTTTTATTTTTACATACACAATATGATTGAGTCTATTGCACTAATTATCATTTTTAGATGCTCAGTGTAAAAACAGTATGTCCCCTCCTTGGCCTGCAGCCCTTCTTGTTGGACCCTCTGTCCTTTTGATACAACTCACCGTCTCCCTTCTTTGCTTCCTGATACAAGATATCCTGGGCTCATCTTGTGTATTTTCTCCTCCAGATGTGGAGTCATCCATCCTTGATAGGAGCCCTGGTTCCTTCTAGCTGGGAATGATAATTAGGTGCCACAAGAAATGGATGCTGTTTGTTGTCTTTTGAGAGCCACATGAAGGAAGCGAGATTTCCTTTGAAGGAAGTGAGCCTTCTCACAGACAAAATGGCCTTTGACGAAGTCACTGAAATCAGCATGGGGCCTTGGGCTGGGGTGAGGAGAAAGCAATGCCTTCTCTCGGAGCTTTCAGAGGCTAGGGCCTAAATTCCAGGTAGATGAAAAATGCTCAGCAAAATTCATTTTGAGAGAGAGAAAACTGGTCCTGATAATATGGTGGCAAGCTAAGGGCCAGATAGGGAGGTCTCTTTTGAATAAAACTTCTCCAGGGACTTGCCTGAATGGTTGGATAGCTGAAAAAAAGACTAAGCTTGAAGGCAAATACAATGAAGGCTTAGACTGTTGTAATTTGGCATAAAAAGAAATCATACAATTAAAAACTAATGGCTGGGCGTGGTGGCTCACACCTGTAATCCCAGCACTTTTGGGAGGCCGAGGCAGGTGGATCACCTGAGGTCAGGAGTTCAAGACCAGCCTGGCCAACATGGTGAAACCTCATCTCTACTAAAAATACAAAAATTAGCCAGGCATGGTGGTGCACACCTGTGATCCCAGTACTGGGGAAGCTGAGGCAGGAGAATCACTTGAACCCAGGAGGTGGAGGTTGCAATGAGCTGAAATCATGCCACTGCACTTCAGCCTGGGAAATAGAGTGAGACTTCATCTAAAAAGAAAAAGAAAAAGAAACCATGACCTCACAGGCTCTTGAAATTTGGGATATTTTGTCTCCCAATATTTAAAAAAGTTTGAGGTGATTTTTACTCCTCGCATATTTTCTTGCATTGAAGTAGTAACAAACATTTAGAAAAGTCACAGGAAAGCCTAATGGTGGCTCTCCTTGGAGAAAACTTTATGGACACTCTAAAGCTTATGTCCTAAGCCACTGTGATTTACTAACTGCATTATAATTTTAAAACCTTCCACCTCCATGGCCCATAGAACTGCAGGCTTGTGTGATAACCTGGACAAGGAATCTGGACATAGGCAAATGTGAAAGGAACACATAAATGGAATTGCCCCACATTTTTCTACCTTGGAGCAAGGGCCTCTATTTCAATGCTTTATAAAAAGTACATTTACAAACAGATATACAAACAACTTAAAACCTGACATAGTAGCCAGGTGCGGTGGCTTACACCTGTAATCCCAGCACTTTGGAAGGCCATGGTGGGCAGATCATGAGGTCAGGAGTTTGAGACTAGCCTGGGCAACACAGTTAAACTCTGTCTCTTCTAAAAATACAAAACTTAGCTGGGCGTGGTGGCAGGCACCTGTAATCCCAGCTACTCAGGAGGCTTAGGCAGGAAAATCATTGGAACCCTGGAGGCAGGGGTCGCAGTGAGCCGAGATTGCGCCATTGCACTCCAGTCTGGGCAGCAGGGCAAGGCTCCGTCTCAAACAACCAAGCAAACAAACACCTGACATAGTAGAAACATGCATGTCAATGTCAAAATATGCACTTTTGTTAGTTCTGTTTCTTTGTCTTCCTTAAATTTGGAATTCCTTTTCCTTCCCTGCCCTCCATCATCCCTGTCAGGCTCAAGTTCCCTTGGCTTAAATTCTGCTCCCTCGTATTCCCTAGCACCACCTTACCTCCTCCAGGGCCTCTGCCCCATCCTCCAGTTTGAAGTGAATTCCCTTTCTCTGTGATTCCATATCCTCTTGCCCCAGGATTTCCTGCCTGACATCATAACTGTTTACCTTTGTCTTCCACAAAGTATCAAAGCTTCTTTGCTATGCCACACTCACACTTACACCAGGACACCTGTGACCTGCCTTGAAGACAGGTCTCCATGAACATTCCCTGAGGCAATGCAGGATGGGACCTTGAAGGAGTCAAAGCCAAAGGTGGCTTTGTGGCAGAGGCATTTTGGTGTTCTGTGCAGTTTGTGAGCCTTGGTACCATTGACAGGAGGTCAAAGAGATGAAAACTATATCACAGTCTCACTATTTATTTCAAGAGAAAACCACGAAAAATGATCATGAAAGAGTATCTTACAGATTGTCAAGGCAACCATCTGTTTATTTGTGTTCCTCCACCCAGGCCCCTCCTTTTTCCATGCATCTAAAATATAAGCAGGAGCTATAGGGCTGGATCTTAGCAAAGGGGACTGCCAGGGCCAGGAAAATATGCACAGCTTTTACCAAACACAATCCATCTAGATTTTAACGAGGTGAGAATGGGCTGCAAAGGGAAAACAGAAAACAGAAATCTTCCAGCTGGAAATGATGGGTGGTTACGATCTCTACATACAGTCAATAGATGCTCTGAAGCAACTTTGATGTAATAACCAGGATTTAGAAAATTAAGAGAGAAAAGAGGAGAGAGAAGTGGCATATGTGTTTCTGTGTTCTATGTTCTCAGATACCTGTCAAAAGAGAACTAAAAAAATTTCACTTTTCTATAACACCCAGATAGGAAGGTTGCTACTGATGTAAGATAATCTTTTTTTCTCATCTGTTAGTCTTTGACAGTACCTTTTTTTTCCATTTTAAGTCAGTGACTAGGATGATTGCAGGAGAGGCAGCCTCTTTAAGTTTCTGCATTATGCTGAGGAGCTGACTAGTCTCAAAAGAGAAGTGAAAGTATATTTACTAGCTGGATAAGTAGGTTGGGCAAGATTGGAAAATTGATAGGCAGACTCGGATAGAGGGATAGGAAGCAGCTGGCAGAGCTGACATATCTAATATATGTCAAATAGACAAGTGCATCTGTCTATTTGACATATATTAGATAGAAAGGATGAACCATAAGCTGAACATCAACCAACAATGTGACTGTTGCTATAAAGAAAGAATGCAGGCCAGGTGTGGTGGCTCACACCTGTAATCCCAGCACTTTGGGAGGCTGAGGTAGGCGATCACTTGAGGTCAGGGCTTGAGACCAGCCTGGCCAACATGGTGAAACCCTCCATCTACTAAAAATTCAAAAATTACCTGGGTGTGGTGCCAGGTACCTCTAATCCTAGCTACTGGGGAGACAGAGGCAGGAGAATCACTTGAACCCAGGAGGGAGAGGTTGCAGTGAGCTGAGATCGAACCACTGCACTCCAGATTGGGGGACAGAGTGAGACTCTGTCAGAAAGAAAGAAAGAAAGAAAAGAAAAGAAAAGAAAGAAAGAAAGAAAGAAAGAAAGAAAGAAAGAAAGAAAGAAAGAAAGAAAGAAAGAAAGAAAGAAAGAAAGAAAGAAGAAGGAAGGAAGGAAGGAAAAGAAAGAAAGAGAAAGAAAGAAGGAAGGAAAGGAAGAAAAAGAGAGAGTTTCAACATAGGGATTGATTTCAGTTGGGTGATTTTGGGTAGGTCACTTACTCTCTCAGAGCCTCAGTTTTCTTCTCTACAAGATGGAGATAAAACTATCTACTATATAAGGTTTCTGGAATTGGTTCTATAATTTGATTAGATTTGAAGATGCTAACGACTCTATTTCCAGTAGAAGAGAGCATTGAGTCCACGGTTGAACTGTTTATGGAAAGACGCTAAATTTCAGCATTGGATATTTCCTACCAGCCACTTACAAGAAGCAAGGCTGCCACTGTATATGACACTTCCAAAAAATTTTTTTTAATGAATTAACATAATGATGTTGGCTGGTTGCTCCTAATGTCACTAGACACAGTAGTGCAAGAAAAGGATGAGCTCAGGGATTCATATTTCCAGCTCAAGTGTTGCCTAAATAACCTAAGAGCTTCTACATGTGCCCAGAAGAAGAAGATGACCCTTATCCTTTTCACTGCAGGGCTGACATTGCTAAAACCCAAAAACAAAAAATTTCATCCTGTGATGGCTGCAAGACAACACAAGTTGAACCCCAGCTACAGCAGCTACTGTCTACTGTTAAAGTGAAAGCACTGCTTTGGAAAGAATGGGAGTCTGTGAACTGGGATGGAGACATGTGGGAAGGCCCTGATGAAACTGAGGACATGGAGTCCCTACATTCTGATAAGTGTTCTTTTCCAGTGGAAGAGGTCTCCTCAGCCCTGACAGAATTGGTCCCCTACCTCCAATGGAAGTGGCCTCCCTAACCCCAGAGGAAGTGGCCTTCCCACCTTTAGTGGTATCGGCCTCTCCATCTCCAGCCTTTCCACCTCTGTTCTGCGAGTATTAACCCTGCACTACTTGAGGAAACTGTAATGGCCTCTCTTGAGGCAGGTGCTGTGCAACACAATGGTGACTCTTCCCAGAATCTGCCCCCACCCCTCCCCTTTGCTTTTAGACCTATAATGAGACTCAAGTTCAGCAGGTGCATAAAAATGAGATACAATGTACAACTCATGAGGAAAGGCATGGCATTTCAAAGGAACTACTTGATTTTTCTAATTTATACAGACAGAATTCCGAGGGACATGTATAAAGATGGATGAATAATGGTGGAAAACATAAAGTTGGATGAGGCTGAATTTATTGATATGGGCTCACTAAGCAGAGATTCTGCATTTAATGTTGCAGCTTGAGGAGCCCAAAAGGGCTCTAACGGCTTGACTGGCCGAAACATGAACCAAAAGGTAGCCCTTAGTGAGTGAACTCCATGCTGGCCATGCCTTGGTTTTATGTAGAGAAAGGGATTCAAAAGCTGAGAGAAGCTGACATGTCAGAGGGGATTTGTCACTTGAGACCTACCCACACACTGGGAGGGTCTAGAAGGCAGACGTTTCACCAGGACTGTGAGAAATAAATCTGTGAAGGGAGCTCCAGCATCCTAGAAGAGCTCTGTGATCCTTCTTCCTCATAGGTCAGACCTCGCAGTCACTGGGCTGGGAACCCTAAATGCAGCAGGGTAACTGAACTAGAGGGAAGCAGGGGCCAGGTGGAGGCACTCAACTGCTAAAGGCAAGATAGGTATGGTTATGAGGGACTGCGTTAACTTCTCTTCCCAGGTCCACAAGGGGCGTGGTTTCAAAGGCAGAAATTTCCCAGCGACATGCCCAACCTGCCTTCATTCACGTCCCCATCTGGGGACTAGAGTTCTTTGTCGAACTTTTGCGAGGCGGGCTAGGTACACTGTCCAGGTGAGTTTCCTTTGTTTAAAAAGCCCACCAAAAGCCTTGGAAGGAGGGGCTCTATTGCAAGCCACGCAGCCAATCCAGCATCAAAGTCAAAGATCAGTCACTCCAGAGGAAGTTTGGAAAAGCTCCTCACACTGGATGAGAACTTAAATAAGGCAGGAGTAATTCCAGGGTTAAATTCCCCCTACCCCCTTACCTATATGGATTTCCTTCTCTGGGATCCCCTTCCATGACAGCATGGGAGCACTCTGTCTCTGTTTTTGTCTCTGTCTCTCTCTCTTTCTCTCTCCCTGCCTAATAAATCGCTTTTCTGCAAAGCTCTTTGGATCTGATATCTACTTGAACAATATCACCATGCTGCCTGGGTCTCTGTGAGAGCCCGAGGATCTGGAACAAAACACAAAGGATCAGGGAACAGTGAGTGTCACTGGAATGCCCCTGCAGCCCTGCTCCTGTCCCCCGGTTACAGTTACTGTCATAGACAGCAGAGTCCAAACAGCAATCAGAATAGTCTAACTCATGCAGAACTACGGAAGTTGGGTAGCTGATCATGATATTCCTAGAATTGAAACAGATAGGAAGTAGATTAAATTCTTACTTGATGATCTGTATGAGTAGAAAAGTTCTAGATCAGGTGAACAAAGTCTAACCTTAATCACAAAAACAAGAGGGTCATGGCCACTCAATCAATTCCCAGACTTGGGTCAGTTTACAGACTCAGAACCCTTTGAATGAGAGAGAAGCTGAAGATCCTTGAGGAAATCCCTTCCTCAAGGTCCCCAATATACTACTGAAAATTTCTACTGAAAAATATAATCTTTTTTCCAGTCTCTGCTAAAGGGACCTACTGCCTTTTACCGAGGTAATTATTCATCACGAGAAAAGAAATAATTATATTTTTCAGGGATTATTGGACACTGGCTCTGAACTGACAGTAATTCCAGGAGACCCCAAACATTACTGTGGCCTACCAGTTAGAGCAGGGGCTTATGGAGGTCAGGTGAGCAATGGAGTTTTAGCTCAGGTCAGGAAATGTAGGCAAGACAAAAGAGTACCAAAAAAATCAAGACACAAATCCCTTTTCCAGCCACCCCTCAACTCCACTAAAAAGTCTGAACTTTGTTCCGTGACAAAAGGCACCAAATTAGGAATCTTAAAAAGCAACTCAATACTAGAGAAATAAATAGAAAAAATTTGAACAGATACAGAGTTATTATAAAGAATTAGAAAATAAGATCCAACACTCCTCGACTGCTGAAAATTTCTTCCAAGAAAACAGCCATGAAGCAAGAACATTCAAAATGAGCTCAATGTACTAAACTAGCATTTGGGATATGAAAAAAAGAATAAAATAAAAATAAAAAACAAAGAATAGAAATGGACAGAGAACAAATGAAAAGAAAGAATTAAGAAAGCAATGAAGGTAAAAGGCAAAGCTATCTCAAAAATGGAGATTAAATGACAAGGTACCCAAAGTAAGGTAAACTAAAAGGAAAATTTATTAAGGGGCATTTTAAAAAGTAGGAAAACAACTAAGAACATAAAAATGAGAAAAATAAAAGAATATCAAAGGTCATAGGGAAAACAGAGAAAATGGAAAACAGATAAAGGATTAATACTCTCATAATTCAACTATCTGAAGAGAAAAATAGTAAAACATGATATGGTTTGGATTCTGTCCCCTCTAAATCTCCTGTTGAAATGTGGTCCCCAGTGTTGAAGGTGGGGCCCAGCGGGTCATGGAGGCGATTCTCTCATGAATGGCTTGGAGCCCTTGCATGGTAAGGAGTTCCCATGACAGCTGGTTGTTTAAGGAGCCTGCACCGCACCCTTCTCTCTCTTGTCTCCTTTCTCTTCATGTGATGCACTGGCTCCCCCTTTACCTTCCACCATGATTGGAAGCTTCCTGAGGTCCTCACCCGAAGCCAAACAGATGCAGGTGCCATGCCTGTGCAACTTGCAGAACTGTGAGACATAAACCTCTAAATTATAAATTATCCAGCCTCAACTATTTCTTTACATCAATGCAAAATGGACCAATACAAATGCTTAAAACTAGAATGTAAGAAAACTTTTCAGATAATTGAAACTTACTATTAAAAGGGCCCACAGGATACTTGGGAAAGTTAACCCAGAGTTAGCATCTTTTTTTTTTTTTTTTTTTTTTTTTTTTTTTGAGACAGAGTTTTGCTCGTTACCCAGGCTGGAGTGCAATGGCACGATCTCGGCTCACTGCAACCTCTGCCTCCTGGGTTCAGGCAATTCTCCTGCCTCAGTCTCCTGAGTAGCTGGGATTACAGGCACGTGCCACCGTGCCCAGCTAATTTTTTGTATTTTTAGTAGAGACAGGGTTTCACCATGTTGACCAGGATGGTCTCGATCTCTTGACCTCGTGATCCACCCGCCTCGGCCTCCCAAAGTGCTGATATTACAGGCTTGAGCCACTGTGCCCGGCCTGAGTTAGCATCTTTAAGACCTATTAAACCTGTTAGAATTCAGAGACTGTAAAAAATAAAAATAAATAAATAAAGACCTCTAGGCAAAAAGATCACTTAATTACAAGAGCAAAAGTATTAGATATTCAGAGCAAGACAACAGAGCAGTATTTTAAAACAAACAGATAAATGAAAAACACCTCAATGAAAGAAAATGTGGATCTTCATTTTATATAAAGTTAAGTTGTGCAAGTATTAAGGCTACTGAAAACCTGTGAAATATACAAAACCCTATGGTATCTTGAATCTGAGTTTTTCCCGAGGAATTGGATAGAGTATGAGCTTCATTCATCTGATAGGTGATGGGAAATTTTTCAACAAAGGGACTGATAATAGCATATATGTATATATATATAAAATTGTAGATCTAAGACAAAAACAAAGTCAGAATGAAGGTTGAAGACTAATGTACAAATGCTATATGTCTTGACAAACAGAAATAATGCAACTAAAAACTGGTTAAGGGATGGAAGAGAGAATAAAGAGAGTAAAATAAACTCACTGGTTGTTGTAACAGGTGGGAGTTGAAGATACAATTAAAAACTGGCCACTGGGCGCAGTGGCTCATGCCTGTAATCCAAGTACTTTGGGAGGCCAAGGCAGGGGGATCACCTGAGGTCAAGAGTTCAAGACCACCCTGGCCAACATGGTGAAACCCCAACTCTACTAAAAATACAAAAAAAATTAGACAGGTATTGCAGCGAGTGCCTGTAATCCCAGCTACTCGGGACGCTGAGGCAGGAGAATCACTTGAACCTGGGAGGCAGAAGTTGCAGTGAGCTGAGATCATGCCACTGTAGTCCAGCTTGGGTGACAAGAGTAAAACTCCGTCTTAATCAAATCAACTCAAATCTGGCAAGCTGCGTGGTCAGAGGTTAACTAAGAAAATGGGACAATGGATATTCAAATATAAAGATAACCATTAAAACAATAACAACAAACTTCTTAAATTTATTTTTCCATAATTGAAGAGTAAAGTATATGTCTTTAGAAAAAGAAAACACAAGAATTATGACATAATATATATATAATTATAAACCATTATGATAGACTCAGACCAAACATATCATCCATCTCAATAAATCTAATGGACTAAAATCACCAATGGAAAGAAACACATTTTCAGTTCAGCTCACAATGTACAAGACTCAACTATATACAATATCCAAGATCCATTAAACAAAGTGATTAAGAAGGCAAATTACAAATTGATAGATAAGGAAATTCCAGGAAAATAGAAACAACAAGAAGGCAGAGGTAGCAATCTGATAGCCAACAAGTAAGGATTCAAGACTAAAACTGTTAAACAAGAATTAGCACCTTTTAATGCTAAAAGCCACAACGATAATGAAGACATCACTTATAAATATTTATGCTCCAAAAAACATGGTAGCCAACTTTGAGTTTTCCTACCCTCGGTTCAAAATGGATCAAGTGGATTAAAAAACACTCAACATAATCCATTATGTAAATCTTATGGCTATATATTAAACTTTATACTTTGATGATAGTGAAAGTACCTGTTTATCAAGTGCCTTGAAACCATTTATCAAAATTGATCACAAAGAGAATACTAGTAAGTTCCATGGGTTAGAAATCTTACAAACACACTAAGCACAATGCAAAAAGGAAAAAAACTTAATAACCAAAGCTAAAAACAAAAAGAAGCGCTTCCGCCTGATAAATTTAGGAAGCCTCCTATTAAACAACTCTTGAGTGAAAGAGAAAATATAAACTGAAATTAAATAATTTGTAAAAAACAAAAACAAAAACAAAATAAACCCCAAACCCCAACATATGGTACACATTTAAAGCATATATCAGAGGAAAATGTATAGGATGAAATACTTTCATAAGTAAAAAGTTTAAAAATATGAAATAAATGACTTAAATACCTAATTTAAAAACTAGAATACAACAAAGTAAACTGAAAGGAAGCAATTAAAAGGAAATAATAAAGATAAAAGCAGAACTTAATAAAGTAGAGAATAGAAAACCAATAGACTTACTTGAAAAATGTTAACAAAATAGCAACTGCTAACCAACCTGAACATGGAAAAAGAGAGGACACAAATAACGAAATAATAAACGACAAGGGAAAATAGAAAATAACAAGCATAAGATATTATATTTGAAATTCTATATTAAATAGATAAGGATATAGGTTCCCCAAATTTAACCCATCAGAGAAAGGTGAAATAGAGCAAATTTCCCATAATATATAAAAACCATTATTAAACAATTATTGCATACAAAAAGCATCAGGCCCAAATATTTTCACCACAGTCTTCTACCAAACCTTCAAAGATGAGATAGTTCCAGTGTTCTATAAATTGCCCTTCAGCATTAAAAATGCAGAAGGCAAAAAATGTTTCTCTTCCCCGAAAAGATATCCACGTCTGAATCCCCAGAACCTGTAAGTATGCTATGTTGTACAGCAAAGAGGAATTTAGATTGCAGATACAATTAAGATTCTTAATAAGCTGAATTTACCTAGGGAGATTATTCTGGATTAACAAAGTGGGCCCCACGTAATTGTAATAGTCCTTAAATATGGAAGAGGGAAGGAAAGAATCAGTGTCAGAGACATGTAACATGAGAAAAACTCAACCATTGCTGGCTTTGAAGATGGAAGAGAGCCATGAGTCCAGAAATATGGGTAGCCTGAAGAAGCTGGTAAAGACAAGAAAGTAAATATTCCCCTAGAGCCTCCAGAAAAGAATGCAACCTGCCGATATCCAGGTTTTAAGCTCAATGAGACCCACTTTGTACTGCTGACCTCCAGTGTTCTGGTTTGTGAGGATTTGTTATAGCAACGAACAGAAACTAGTACAAAATCACAATTAAAAAACAAAGAAAAACTTCCTTATTCTTTTATTTCATCTTTTTTTTTTTTTTTTTTTTTTTTTTTTTTTTTTAATAGAAACAGGTACTCACTCTGTGGCCCAGGCTAGAGTGCAGTGACATGATCATAGCTCAGCATAACCTTGAACTCCTGGGCTTAAGCAGTCCTCCTGCCTCAATCCCCTGAGTAGCTAGAACTATAGTCACATGCCACCATGCCCAGCTAATTAAAAAAAATTTTTTTTGAAGAGACAGGGTCTCGTTGTGTTACCCAGGATGGTCTCAAACTCCTGTGCCTAAGCAGTCCTCCTGTCTCAACCTGCCAAAGCTCTGAGAATTACAGGTATGAGTCACTGCACTTGGCCTTCCTTATTCTTTTAGTAAATTAAGTATGACCCAATTTTGATACTTAAACCTGTTGAAACTCTACAAAAAGAGTAGAAAAAAGGAAAACTGGAGATCAATGTCACTCATGAATACATATGCAAAGGACTATATAATAGCAAACATAAACTAACACCACAGAATGGAAATAATACACTGTGACCAATTGGGACTCATGCCAGTAATTTAAGGTTGGTTCCATATTAGAAAACCAATACTGATAAATCTAACGGGAAAAATATTATCTTCATAGAGGCTGACAAAGCCTTTAACAAAAATTTGATATCCATTCCAGTAAACAGCATTCAAGAAAAAAGGAATTGAGCTAGGCACGGTGGCTCATACCTATAATCCCAGCACTGTGGGAAGCCTAGGCGGGCAGATCACCTGAGGTCCGGAGTTCGAGACCAGCCTGATCAACATGAAGAAACCCCGTCTCTACTAAAAGTACAAAATTAGCCAGACGTGGTGGTGCATGTCTGTAATCCCAGCTACTCGGGGGGCTGAGGCAGGATAATAGCTTGAACCTGGGATTCGGAGGTTGCAGTGAGCTAAGATCATGCCATTGCACTCCAGCCTGGGCAACAAGAGGGAAACTCCAGCTCCAAAAAGAAAAGAAAATAGGAATTGAACGATGTTTTCTTAACTTGATAAAACACCTTAATATGATGAAAATCCTTAGTTGTAAAGCCACTATTTTACTGAATGTGTAAACAATAGAAGAATTTCCATTCAAATCATAAACAAAAGGATTCCTATTGTCTCCACCACTATTCATGTTATACTAGTGGTATTAGCCAATGTAGTTAGAAAAGAGAAATTAATTAGAGGCATAAGATTTGGTTAAACAAAAAAGTAAAGAACAGTTTCTATTTTTATATAATATGATAATGTAACTAGAAAGCCCAACAGTCAATGATAAAACTGACTCAAACAGCACAATAATTCAATAAGGTAGCAAAATATAAAAGTAGCACAGATCAATAGCCTTCATATGCACAAACTGAATTATTTAGAGAACACAACAGAAGAGAAAGTCCAATTTACAAAAGCCACAAAGAATATTAAATACACAGAAAGAAGCTCATGAAAAATATGCAAAACATCTCTGAGGAAAACTTTAAATGAGTCTGAAAAGATACAAAAGTAGACTTAGACAAATGAATGGAAATCATTTCCCGTTCTTGGAAGGATGACTCAGCATCACAAATAAAGATGTCAGTTCTCACTAAGCTAAATAAGTTTAAAGTAATCTCTGTGAAAACACCAACAAATCTGTGTTTTGCGGAGTTAGACACATTGATACTAAAGTTCACTTGGCAAAAGCAACACACATGCCAGAATATTCAGAAAAATTAAGGAAAATTTATGCAAGGGGTCCACACCTACCAGACATTAAAACATACCACAAAGCCTCTATAATTAAAACACTGTGGTACTGGTTTCTGTGTATACCATAGACTGGTGGAATAGAACAGAAAGCTCAGAAATAGACCTAAGGACATATGGAAATTTATTATAAGATAAAGCCTGCATCTTAAATCACTGAGACAAAGATAAAAATTTTAATAGGTAGTGCCAGATAGCCATTTGAATAAAGATAAAATTAGGTCTACATCTCACCCTGTGTCCCAGAACAACCTCTAAATGGATAAGGGATCTAAATCTCAAAATAAAACTATACAAGTATCAAAAACAAAACAAACCCCCTCCAAAACACGAGAGAATTTCTCTTTTAACGATAGTGTGGGATCAGGTGCAGTAGCTCACGTCTGTAATCCCAGCACTTTGGGAGGCCAAGGCAGGTGGATCACCTGGGATCAGGAGTTCAACACCAGCCTGGCCAACATAGCAAAACCCCATCTCTACTAAATATACAAAAATTAGCTGGGTGTAGTGGTATGTGCCTGTAACCCCAGGTACTCTAGAGGCTGAGGCATGAGGATTGCTTGAACCCGGGAGGTGGAGGGTGCAGTGAGCTGAGATGGTACCACTGCACTCCAGTCTGGGCAACAGAATGAGACTCTGTCTCAAAAAACAAACAAACAAAAATTACTAGTATGGGAAAGACTTTCCGACTACAAAAACTAATAGCATGCAATAAAAAACTAATAAATGTGACTATATGATATTTTTTATAAGTTTGGATGATGAAAATTACCCTAGACATAGTCAAAAAATAATTGACAAACTAGAAGAAAAAGTTTGCACTGTGTGTGATAAAGAGGTAATATCTGTAATATATAAAAACCTCTTCAAAATGACAAAACCAAGGATCAAAATTCCAATCAAAAACTGACAATAAATATAAAATGGCCCTTAAACATATAAAAATTGTTCTAAGTTTCATTATCATTATTATTATTATTATTATTATTTGGAGACGGAGTCTCTGTGTCACCCAGGCTGGACTGCAGTGGTGCAATCTCGGCTCACTGCAACCTCTGCCTCCTGGGTTCAGGGATTCTGCTGCCTCAGCCTCCCCAGTAGCTGGGACTACAGGCGCAATCTTCCCTGCCCAGCTAATTTTTTGTATTTTAGTAGAGACGGGGTTTCACCATGTTGCCCAGGCTGGTCTTGAACTCCTGAGCTCAGGCAATCCACCCACCTCGGGCTCCCAAAGAGTTGGGACTACAGGCATGAGCCAGCATGCCCTAAGTTTCATATAATTAGAAAGATGCCAACTAAAACAACATTGAGATACCATTTCTCACCTATTTGGCTACAATTAAAAAGTACAACAGCATATTCGATGGGCAAGGCCTTGAGGAAACAGTGGCTCTTCTACATTGCTGGTGTGAATGCAAACTGGTCCAAGTTTTTTGTAGGCAAATTTGCAAAATCTAATAAAACTATACATATACTTTCTTTTTAATCTAGAAATTGTACATCTAGGATTTTACCATGAAGATATATGTCTAACAATGCACAAGGTCATTCATTATAGCATTATTTTTAATTGCAAAATATTAAAAACCAAGCTAAATGCCCTTTCCTAGGAGAATGGTTCAACAAATTATGGTGTAGTCACTTGATGGAGTACTATGGTTGTTTAAAAAAAAAAAAAAAAAAAAGAATGAAGAAAATGTCCATGAACTTATTTGGCATGATTTCCAGAGTGTATTGTTAAGCAAAGAAGGCAGGATGCAAATAATATTTACACTGTAGTGTCCTATCGTTCATGTAAGAAACAGAGTAAGGAAATAAATATGAATCTGTTCCTTTGGATAGGAGGGATGGACCAGCTAGTCCCACCATGACAAGGGGGTTGGTGAGAACAAAATAGAACAGGGAAACCAATGTATCACCTCTCATCAAAGTAATTATTAAAATCAACTCAGATGTTTGGGAAACCCAAAAGGGAATACAATGAATCTTTGAGATTTTTTAAAAATAAATGAATTACATTAATGACACTGAAGGAAATGGGGAAGAAAAAAATTAACCTAAGTAACTTTGGAAAATAATGTCTTAACTATATAGCATATAAGGCTAAAGATAATAAGAAATATACACAAATGAGTGAACAATTTGTTTTGTTTTGCTTTGTTTTGCAACAATCTCACTCTGTCCCCCAGGCTGGAGTGCAGTGCTGTGATCTCAGCTCACCACAACCTCCACCTCCCAGGTTCAAGTGATTCTCCTGCCTCAGCCTCCCGAGTAGCTGAGATTACAGGCACCACCACTCCTGGCTAATTTTTGTATTTTTTGTAGAGACAGAGTTCCATCATGTTGGCCAGGCTGGTCTTGAACTTCTGACCTTAAGTGATCCGCCTGCCTCGACCTCCCAAAGTGCTGGGATTACAGGTGTGAGCCACCATGCACAGCCACAAGTGGATGAACAATTGAAACTACTTTGTGCTTACTTTAGGACAGAGCAAAAAAGTAAGTATATTGTGTGTAATAACAGCCATGTTTTTCATTATTGGAGAAATAAGTGTTTCTCATTGCTGAGGAATTCATTTACAAATAAGCAGAGGGGACACACTACATAAACCCTGTGATGCTGAATTAGAATTCAAGGTCTCAGTATGAATTCATGTTTTTAGCATATATACAAGTAGACAAATACACATGTGTAGAAACTTACTAAATGACACAGATTGCTTTGCACACAAATGAGAAAAGGATGGACTATTCACTAAATGAGGCTAGGACAATGGTTATCTATATGAAAACAAAAGTAATGATCCACCTCATACCATAACAGAAACTATTTCCAGTTGTATTAAAAACTTAAGTATGGGCTGGGTGTGGTGGCTTCCACCTGTAATTCCAGCATTTTGGATAATCAAGGAGGGAGGATTACCTGAGCTCAGGGGTTCAAGACCAGCCTGGGCAACATAGCAAGACCTCATTTCTACCACAAATAGAAAAAAATTTAGCTGAGCATGGTGGCAGGCACCTGTAGTCTCAGCTACTCAGGAGGCTGAGGTGAGAGGATTGCTTGAGCCCAGGAGATGGAGGCTGCAGAGAGCTGACTGTGCCACAGCACCCCAGCCTGGGCAACTCAGCAAGACCCTAACTCAAAAAAAATTGTTTAAAATATGAAATTAAACATGTTAAAACATTAAAAGAGATTATAACAAAGAATCATATGCCCTTTTAGGGAAGGTGGGTTTTGTTTTGTTTTTTTCTTAATCAAGACACAAAAAAGCACAAGCAATAAAGAAAAATAATGATACATTAGATACCCATTAAAATTAGAAATCTGGTTCAGCAAAAGACACTAAAAATGAAGTAATAAATCTCAAACTGGAAGAAAATGATTGTAATATATATAATCTACAAATGAACTAGTATCCACAATATGTAAAAACTAATTGGTAAGATAAAGATAACACAATAGAAAAAAGAACAAAGATATGAAAAAGCAATTCTCAGCAAGAAATGCAAATGACCATAAACATACAAAAAGGTCCTCCATTCTTAAATAATAATTAGTGAAATGCAAATAAAAGCCACAATATGACACCAAATCACACCAATAGACTGGCCAGGATTAGGGTCTGATGATCTCTCAGTTGGCCAGGATGTGGAGTAAAGGGTATATTCATACATAGCTAGTAGAAGTATAAATCAGTACAATCAGGCCTGGGCAGTGTCTCCTGCCTGTAACCTCAGCACTTTGGGAGGCCAAGGCAGGGTCAGGAATTTGAGACCAGCCTGGCCAACATGGTAAAACCCCATCTCTACTGAAAAACAAGTTAGCTGGGTGTGGTGGTGGGCACCTGTAATCCCAGCTACGAGGGAAGCTGAGGCAGGAGAATCGCTTGAACCTGGAAGGCAGAGGTTGCAGTGAGCTGAGGTCCCGCCACTGCCCTCCAGCCTGGGCAACAGAGCGAGACTCTGTATCTAAATACACACACACATACATACATACATACATACATTCTAGAAATAAAGTGGTAATATAAGAAAAGTGAAGCTATATATGCACACTTTGAATCAGTAATTCCATGTCTAACTATATACCTTAGAGAGAAACTTTTGCACAGGCACACAACCTGACATGTTTAAAAATGTTCAGCTCATTTTCAACAGTGAAAACCCAATCTAAATGTCTTTTATTTATTTATTTTTGAGATGCAGTCTCACTCTGTTGCCCAGGCTGGAGTGCCATGGCACAATCTCAGCTCACTGCAACCCCTGCCTCCTGTGTTCAAGAGATTCTCCTGTTTTTGCCTCTAGAGTAGCTAGGATTACAGGCTCCCACCATCACGCCAGCTAATTTTTGTACTTTCAGTAGAGACTGGGCTTCACCATGTTTGCCAGGCTGGTCCCAAATGCCTGACCTCAAGTGATCGCCTGCCTCGGGCTTCCAAAGTGCTGGGATTACAGGCGTGAGTCACTGCACTCAGCCTAAATTTCTTTTAATTAAATACTGCATACCTAAATTATGGCATAATGATACAGTGGAACAAACAGCTGAGAAAACGGATGAATCAGATCTAACTGTATCAACCTGGAAACATTTCAAAGATATAAGTTTGTATGTAGGATGATACTTAGAGCATGATATTTATATAGATTTAAAATATGCAAAAACCTATACTTTTATGTTATCAATATTTACCCAGTAAAAATACAAAAACATTCTTGGGAATGCAGCAGCCAGCCTTCAAGATGGCCCCAGTGATTCCCACCTTCTGATAACACACCTGGTGTGGTCCTGTCCCACACCATTTGAGGGTTGGTCTGAGTCACCAATAGCACATAGCAGAAGTGATGGCATGCCACTTCCAAGTTAGGTTAAAAGACTTGTGGCTTCCATCTTGAGCATCTCATTCTCATTCTCCCTCTGATCTGTTTCTGGGGGTGCAGTGGGGGTGGGGGAAGCCCTAAGGAAAGGCCCATGTTGAAGCCTCCAGTCAACAGCCAGCGAGGATCTGAGGTCTGCCAACAGGTGAGTGAACTTGGAGGAGAATTCTCCAGACCCAGGGCCAGCTCTGATGTGACTGCAGCTTCAGACAACAGCCTGACCTTGTGAGCAATCCTGATCCAGAACTGCCAGCTTCTACCCACTAAGTGTCTCCCAGATACCTGACCCTCAGTGGGGTAATAAGTGTTTGTTGTTCTCAGCTGCTATATTTTAGGGGTAATTTGTTACGCAACAATAGATAGGTAACAGAGGGTAGGTTTCTTCTTGCAAGGGACGATCACAGGATCATGGAGAGGTGCACAGCTGACTTTACCTCTAACTGAAGTATGTTATTTTTAAAACAAAATATCTAAAGCAAATATGGCAAGATGTTGAGGCCTATTAAATGTAGTTAAGGCCAGGTGCGGTGGCTCACGCCTGTAATCTCAGCACTTTGGGAGGCCAAGGCAGGTGGATCACATGAGGTCAGGAGTTTGAGACCAGCCTGGCCAACACAGTGAAACCCTGTCTCTATTAAAAACACAAAAAATAGCCAGGCATAATGGCGGGTGCCTGTAACTCCAGCTACTCTAGAGGGAGAGGCAGGAGAATCGCTTAAATCCGGGAGGCAGGGGTTGCAGTGAGCTGAGATCGTGCCACTGCACTCTAGTCTGGGCGATAGATGCCTGTTTGGAATATCTCACACACAGACGATCAGAGCTTTGCAAACGTTGCAGGCAAACGTGCAGTGGGCGACTCTGCTCTCTCACTGCCAAACATGCCAAGTCTTTTCTGAAAGGATTCTTGCGTCATTTACACTAAATTAAAACATAGAACTTCAGAAGCTGACTTTTATTGAGTGGGCTATGCTAATTTGGACTTCCGTTACAATAAATGAGAAACTGTACTGAATTTCATCTTATTTAAAAATTGTGATGCTTGTAAACTTTCTAAAAAACCCTCATATTTGGATAGTAAAGAAGTCAAGAGCAGGTTGTCAGTATGATTGAAAGTTGAAAAATGTTGTTTAGTTTCTGGTAAAATGATTTAATTAAGAGGCAAATCAAAATGCTCAAGCCATAGCTATTTAACATGATTATAAGTGCTGATTATTCAAATGAAATTCATTAGTTGCAAATTCTCCAAGGACATGAAGTTACTCCGTAGCGGCAGAAGAACAGGTGATTTTACTCTTTCATTGAATTGCTGGATTGTTTTCTTTTCCAGGACATAGGAAAGCAGCAGATTTATTGGTCAATATTTAAAATAAAGATCAGGAATACTTTTAGCTCTACAATCAACACAGGAAAGGCAAGCAATTAAGAAAGACTTCTTGAGGATTTTTACTTTTTTAAATTTTTAAATTTATTTATTTATATTTTTGAGATGGAACCTCGCTCTTTCACCCAGGCTGGAGTGCAATGGCACAATCTCAGCTCACTGCAACCTCCGCCTCCTCTCCCTCCCGGGTTCAAGTGATTCTCCTGCCTCAGCCTGCTGAGTAGTGGGGATTACAGGCATGTGCCACCGTGACTGGCTAATTTTTGTATTTTTAGTAGAGACAGGGTTTCTCCATGTTGGTCAGGCTGGTCTTACTATCCCTAAAATTAAAAAAAAAAAAAGACGGTGTCATTGCTGCAGGTCTCCCTTGTCCTTTCTTTTACAGTGAGGATCCCAGGAGAATGATTTTCAGGCAGAGCAGAAGGAAACCCGGCTTTCCTGGTTTTTAGTTTATAGGTTTAACGCAGAATACTTCTTAGAGCCTATCTTCCTTCTGGCAACTGAACAACACGTTTGTCTCATTTATTTTATCACGAGGCCAAGCTCTCTAGACTGAGGAATAAGGCACATCTTTACCCTTTATGCCTTTTCATGCCGTTTATACTCTGTGTTTTATCTCCAGAGGCGATTCAGGAAGGCTGATGCTGCAAGGGGCTGACTCAGGTGTGAGCACAGGACTGAAGTGACCAGTTAGGTGACCTCGGTTTGAGGAAAACAAGCCATAAATCCATCCACCTGTGGCTCTAAGAGCAATGTTAAAATTGTATCTGTGGGGAGGGATGAGGTTAGGGAGAAGACAGGGGACAAATACCAGTCTTGAATCTCAAGTCAAGGACCTTGCCCTTTATTTTGTTGATCTTGTGACGCTGGCGAGCTGCATCAAGTGATTCTCCTGCCTCAGCCTCCCAAGTAGCCGGGATTACAGGCACCCGCCACCACACCCAACTAACTTTTTTTTTTTTTTTTTGGAGACAGGGTCTCACTCTGTTGCTCACACTGGAGTGCAGTGGCACAATCACAGATCACTGCAGCTCAACCTCTCCAGGCTCAGGTGATCCTCCCACCTCAGCCTCCCAAGTAGCTCAGACTAGAGGCACACACCACCACGCACAGTTAATTTTTGTACTTTTTTGTAGAGATGGGGTTTCACCATGCTGGCCAGGCTGATTACTGGAAGACTTTTAATAGGGAAGGGAGATGGTCAGATCGATGTTTTAGGCAGTTCCTGCTCTGAAGCAAGCAAGACTTGAAACCAATGACGTAGAAAACAGAGTATAGATGGAATGTCCTGGAAGGATAAATATATACGTAACTATACAAAGATGGGAAAAATATGAGGAAGTATAAGGAAAGCAGGAGAACCCAAATAGATAGATAGGGAGGGAGACAGATGACTGAAAGATAGATTGATGATAGATAGATAGGTAGGTAGGTACGGAGATAGATAGATAGATAGATAGATAGATAGATAGATAGATAGATAGAATAAAGTATTGGCTTACATAATTATAGAGGCTGAGAAGTTCCAAGATCTGAAGTCAGTAAGCTGAAGACCCAAGAGCACTGATGGTAAAGCTCCAGGATGAAATTTGGATACTGAAGACTCAGCAAGAACCCACGTTTCAATATAAGCCAGAAGTCAGGAAAAAAAAATCAATGTCCCAGCTCACAGGCAGTCAGTCAGAAGCAGTTCTCTCTTTCTCAGCCTTTTTGCTCTCTTAGGGCCTTCAACTAATTGGATGAGGGCCACTCACATTCAGGAGGGCACTCAGGTTTAGTCGCCAAATCAAATGTTCATCTCATCTGGATACGCCCTCATAGACACAACTAGAATAATGCTTGACCAAAGGTCTGGGCACCCATGGCATAATCAAAATACACAAAATCAGCCATCACAGAGCATTCCCAATTTCCTTGTTTAGGTGACTGTTGGATTTCTGTTACAATAAATGAGAAACTGTACTGAACTTCATCTTATTTAGAAATTATGAACTTTCTAAAAACCCTCATATTTGAATAGTAAAGAGGTCAAGAACAGGTTGTTAATATGATTGACAAATCATAAGAGAAATAATTGGAAATCTCTCCAGTGCCAAAATACAAAGATTAGCTCAGATGCAGGGTGGAGAGGAGCCTGGAGAGGGAAGGGAGACAAGGATGGAGCAGGTTTATAGGGTGAGAAGGAATCAGGAGGGAAAATACTGCTCAAGAATCACACGAGAGGAGTGGTAACGGAACAGGGACCCAAAAGTAGTGGCCAGGGATACTTATCAAGGCACAGGTCTGCATGTACAGGGCTGGGGCAAGGGGAAGATATTATACTTAATTTGAATTGGAGGAAGGCTATTTGTCCTTTAAGATAAGTAGTGAGGAGCAAGTGAGATGGGCTGAGGATATGCATCTAACTCCCCTCCTTCCCTCCTGAAGTTAAGTCTTAAGATCGTAAGTATTCATTGGAAGGAAATCCAGAGGTGTGAAAAAACAGTACTGCAGACCAACCTCATGGAGCACTGGAATATTACAAGGAGACAAAATATCTCTGGCAGCTTAATAATATGAATGATTCAAGTGGGGGCCCTGGTGAGTTCATCCGCCTCCATCAACAGGTGTTCCTTGCTTCCCACCCCTGCAACTCTCCCATCAGCATGATTCAGCTTCTTCCTGTATCTTCTGTTTGTTTTTCTGTGGCTGCTGTCCGCTATTATCTCTGTAGTCTTCTATCTCTTGTGTTTTATGCTTACCATGAATTTTACTGCCTCTTGGCATTTGCTTACTGTTTTCTCTTTCTCTGCTTTCGGCTCTACCATCTGCTGACACTCTACATCTGAAAAACAAAGTTTCTAAGAGAGAGGCTGTGCTTGGTTCAAGTGGGCCCTCTCCAGTACAGAGCATGCTATTTGAAAGAGTTCTTGTCTCAACTGCTGGTCAAGTTTGTAGACCCTAGGGTGGTGGGGTCTGGGGACCAAGCACGGTGACATAATCTAAGGGCACTCGAGGATCACAGGTGACTCTCCTATATAGGTAGTTGTGGGCAGAAAGTGAAAGGAGGAACAAATCTATACATAGACTTCATATTCAGAAATGTGCAGAACCAATAAGAAAAAAGTATGAATATGTACATATACACCCAAATATATTATGTATACAAGTGTACACACACACACACACACACACACACACAAAACGCAAGCATTGAGTAAATAAGGTAATACCATTTCTCGTTTCTGATTCAATAACCCTATATTCCAAAGCTGCCAATTACCTCCAAATTAATACACGCATCCAGGGCAATTAAAATTTAAATCCTGATAAGCTTTTCTTTCAAATTTGACAGGTTGTTTTCACAATTCAACTAGAGGAGAAAATGTATGAGAATATTTATGAAAATGTTTCGAAAACAACAATGGCAAGGATAAAATACTTGACATAAATAACTTTGTTATAAGCCATAGTGAATAAAATGATGTGGCTCTGGCACAGATACAAACAAGCTGATCCATGGAACAAAAAAGAGCCAGAAATAGAACCTTTCATATTATGGAACTTAATACTGTAATAAGGGGGCACTTCAAATCCATGGGGGATGCTGGAGTATTCAATCAGTTGTGTTGAGACAGCAACCTACTTATGTGGAATAAAAAAGGTAAACGCTCTATCTCAAATCATGCACCAAAATACATTTCATATGGAGCTAAACTGTAAACATAAAAATGAAAACTTTCACGCTATCAGGGGCAAACATCGAAGACTATCACAATCTTTGGGAGGATCTTCCTAAGTATGAATCAAGCCTATGAGACATAAAGAGAACAGTATAGATTTCACTACATAAAAAGCAAATTCTTATATATATTAAAAGACAGCCTAATCAAACTAAAACAATCTATAAAGAAAGTATCTGTGGCTGGGTATGGTGGCTCATGCCTGTAATCCCAGCACTGTGGAAGGCTGAGGCAAGTGGATCACCTGAGGCCAGGAGTTCGAGACCAGCCTGGCCAGCAGAGCAAGACCTTGTCTCTACTAAAAATGTAAAAATTAGCCAAGCACAGCAGCACATGCCTGTGGTCCTAGGTATCCGGGACGCTGAGGCAGAAGAATTGCTTGAACCTGGGAGGTGGAAGTTGTAGTGAGCCAAGATCATAACACTGCACTCCAGCCTGGGTGGCAGAGCAAGACTCCATCTCAAAAAAAAGAAAAGAAAAGAAAATGTTTGCAACACATATGATAGACACAACACTAGGCTCTCACAAATCAATATGTGAAAGATGAACTACCTGAGGAAGAAAGAATGAGCAGGGGACGGGGAAGTGCCCTGTCACTTTGAAGAATAGCACAGTGCTTAAGGTTTGACATTCTTAAAAAGTATAACTTTCACAGGTTCTAATGACTGCAGGAAGATGTGTATCTGTACACACTCTGCCAAATTACCATGTGTATCCTTGAACTCCTAAGCATATTTCCTGGAGAGAGGGTTTGCTGAACGCATAGCAATGAATAGCTAATGACACTTTAGTTATTAACCCTGGCTACTGTTGACATAGGGCCACCCAATGACTCTCTGTTCAGTCCATGAAGGGAACAAAGGCCAGATGTCAGAGATTCCAGAATATTGTCTTCTTTGATTAGGTATTAGGTGTTTTCAATTTGTTGAGCAAATGTCATAGTAAGTATATATACCATCTCACCTTTTCTAGAACTTCAGGTCTTTATCAATCCACAATTTCTGTGCTGCTTAGAGACGTTCTTAAGATCCCAACTGATTTATAAATTCTGCGAGGGCAAAGTCACACCTTCATTTCTTCTTTATTGCCTCCCGCCGTGTCACTGGAGTTCTTCATGCAAGCTGTATACGTGCTGACCACTTATACAGATACATGTGTAACTAAACATGGAGCTATATGTCCATTTCCAGATGCAACACTCCTTTCATCTCGGACCTTATTTCTGAGATTATTTTCCTCATTTTCAAGTTCCTTTAGGGAGAGTGTGTGGGTTTGTCTAAAAGTCTCTTGAGTTTTGAAAGCTGGTTTCACCGGAAGTGCTATTACAGTCTGGCTTCATTTTTTCCCCATAATCCTCTGGCTTCCATTGTTGTTGGCAAGGTGTTCATTCTCAGCCTGTTTCGCCTTTTGTAGACACTCCTTTTTCTGTGATTGCTATAGAAGCTTTCTGTTTGTCTGCCATGTTCTGCAATTTCACCACACAGTAGTTAGGTATGAACATCTCTTCATTCACCTTGTTTCATTATTCTTTTTAAGTCTGAGGATTCATGCTACTTATTAATTTCCTGTTTGTTTGTTTGTGCCTTTCATTTTCATTCATTTACCATTTGTTCTCCTTTGGGTTTTACTTATTAATTCTGACAAATTCTTGGTCACTATTGTTTTTAATAATGCCTCTTTCAATTCCCTCTGTTCGTTTTCTCTAGAACTTTCCCATGTTGGCCCACTTCATTCTGTCCTTGGAGTTTCTTAACATGTTTGATATTTTTCCTTTCTTTGTCTTTCTGGGTTAAACTTTGTGTAATTTCTTCAATTTTTCAATTCATGAATTATCTCTTCTGTAACTGATTTCTACTAAGTTTTGATTTCAGTTCTATTTCCAAGTTATTGAATTTTTGATTCTTTGATAACTTTTTGATAATCTTTGAACCATAATTTGGATTTCTTCTGTCAGAGGTGTTTGAACTGGAGCAACTGCATCTTGAAAAGGAGCTGGGAAAATGAGGCTGAGACCTACGGGGCTGCATTCCCAGACGGTTAAGGCATTCTAAGTCGTAGGACAAGATAGGGGGTCAGTACAAGATACAGGTCATAATGATCTTGCTGATAAAACCGGTTGCAGGAAAGAAGCTGGCTAAGACCCACCAAAACCAAGATGGCGACGAGAGTGCCCTCAGGTTGTCCTCACTGCTACACGCTCACCAGTGCCGTGATAGTTCACAAATGCCATGGCAATGTTGGGAAGTTACCCTATATGATCTAAAAAGGGGAGGCATGAATAATCCACTCCTTGTTTAGTGTATCATCAAGAAATAACCATAAAAATGAGCAACCAGCAGCCCCCAGGGCTACTCTGTCTATGGAATAGCCATTCTTTTATTCCTCTGCTTTCTTAATAAACTTGCTTTCACTTTACTGTATGAACTTACCCTGAATTCTTTCTTGAGCAATATCCGAGAACCCTCTCTTGGGGTCTGGATCCAGAACCCTTTCCTGTAACACTTCTCTTTGTCAAACCCATATTATAGATCCTTATTTTGAGTACTGTTTATGTTAATTCTAATCTCAGAAGTCTTCTGCATGTGGTTCTATTGTCACCTCTACTGACTCTAATGTTGAGCTGTTTGTGTGTGTGTGTTGTGTGTGTGTTTTGTGATTTAAAAAAAATGTGTGCTTCTCTTTTCAGCACTTTATATGTGGGAACCCTTTGAGGTCTGGTTTGAGAATGCATTCCTCTGGGGCTTTTCATTTTATTCCTTCTGCAGTAGTACTTCAGGTCCAAGTTCATTTCCAATTTAAATTCTTTGCTTTTAGTTTTTCAGATCAGAAAATAGTAGAATGAGAGACATCTGGGCTGGGCAGTGGACACAGATTATCAGGGAAAACTTCTTAATTTTCTTTTCTTTTCTTTTTTTTTTTTTTTAGACAGAGTCTCACTCTGTTGCCCAGGCTGGAGGACAATGGCATGATCTCTGCTCACTGCAACCTCCACCTCCTGGGTTCAAGCAATTCTCCCTGCCTCAGCCTCCCAAGTAGCTGGAATTACAGGTGCCCAGCACCACGCCCGGCTAATTTTTGTATTTTTAGTAGAGATGGGGTTTTGCCATGTTGGCCAGGCTGGTCTTGAACTCCTGACCTCAGGTGGTCTGCCCACCTTGGCCTCCCAAAGTGCTGCGATTATAGGTGTGAGCCATCAGGCCTAGCCCTTTTTCTTTGCTTCAGCATGACCTTTTAAATTTTATTTTGAAATTATAAGTCATACCAAACACACAGAGAGGTACAGTAAATAATATGTGTATTTACCATACCAGGATACAACAGATGGTTTTTGCTCTATTTGTTTACAATTCTCTTTCTTACTAATTTCTAATTATTTGATGATTCTCCATTTTTTGGAAAAACATACATGTCAATTCATATTAACAAAACACAACAATTACGTTCAAAGGTTGACATGTGAAGGAATATAATGATTTTACTCTAATATCTATTAAACAAACCTGGTTTAATATATAAAGAGGATTAGTGGTTTGAGTCAAGATGTATAGGAGAAAGTAAGCATTTGGAATGGTTTTGGAGAGAAATTGGAAGGAAATGACAAAAAAAAAGGGCTGATAAAGAGCTCTGAGAGCTCAACTGCGGTTGGAAGCACAGGCTGGGGATGGCTGGCAGTCGTGGCTTCCCACACTGCAGTGTCCACCTATGATGGGTTCTGCTTTGTGGGTCCAACAGAAGGACAAAACATTAGGAAACCTACCAGTAGAGTAATTCACAGCAGTGCTTCTCGGATTTAGTGTGCATACAGATCACCTGGGGCTCTTGCTAAAACACAGATTCTGATTGATTGGGCCTAGGATGGGGCCTGAGAACAAACATTTCCAAAATGTTCCCAAGCACCGCCAATGCTGCTGGTCTGCAGACTGCCCCTGGAGTAGCCAAGTGGTACTGGTTATGGGGGGAGTGAGACAGGAAGGGTCTCGGCACAGTGGAATAAAATAGAGGCACCAAGGAACGAATGTTCGTCTGTACACACTGAAGAGGAACTGCAGGAGGAAGGGATGAGAGCTGGGAAAAAAAAGTGGTAGAGAGCAAGGCATGATAGCTCAGAGAGTTGTAGGGGAGGTCTGGGTTAAGACAGAATCTAGCCCCCAACTTCGGGAGTGGCTGGTCAAGTGGAGCTGTAAAGGGATCTGGAGTTATGAAGGTCCAGGATTGGAGGGTGAGTTGTGAGCTGTCGGTTGGGTTGCCAACTTAGTGAAACCTACGGTCATTTTGATTTGGTCCAAGCAAGACAGGACCTGTCTTGCTTTCCTCACTCCTTTACAGGTTTTTCAGAGCACAATTTCCCAGTAATTCACATGCTTCAAGATCCCTGTCTCAGACTCTGCTTCTAGGCAAGCTCATAAGAGGGATGAGGTACTCATAGGCAAGGGAGGAAGGCTGTCTTTTATTTGATGGCCAAGGATTGCAGGGATGAAGATCATGGCTCAATGTCATTGGCCTCAAGTATCCTAACTGGATGTGGGTCTTACACAGTGACTGTGTGATCTTAAAAGCAACAGTGAGGTTGCCCCAAGGTCCTGGCTCACAGTGGGCTAAACAAGGATGAAAACCTCATTCCACTCCCTTGTTACTGGCTTATCAGCCCCCCAGAAGTGTTTGATTTAGGGAACTAAAGACATGTAGTTACATAATTGGAGTAAATATTTTTGACAGCAGGTGCTGCAAACCCCCTAAGCCACACTATATGCTAAGAATGTGATGGATTTGGATTCCTTCTCATATTCCATGCAGGTAGAATGGTAGCTACACAACAAATCCTAATGAATTTAATTTCATTAAAAATGCAAGTCTCTACCAAGCACTCTGATAGTTACAAACTTAATTTCTAATATTGCTTTTTATTTTTGAGATGGAGTTTCGCTCTTGTTACCCAGGCTGGAGTGCAATGGCGTGATCTCGGCTCACCGCAACCTCCGCCTCCTGGGTTCAGGCAATTCTCCTGTCTCAGTCTCCTGAGTAGCTAGGAATATAGGCACGTGCCACCATGCCCAGCTAATTTTTTTTGTATTTTTAGTAGAGACAGAGTTTCACCATGTTGACCAGGATGGTCTTGATCTCTTGACCTCGTGATCCACCTGCCATATTGCATTTTGAATGTACATTACAAATCACTCTTTTCCAGGCATGAATTTATTCAGCACATATTACTGAATGCCCACTATATGAAGGCACTACTCTAGGCTCAACTGATAGTGACTCTGGGATTTTTTTTCAACACATCACTTACCTCTACAGATTTAAATGCCAGAGAACTGAAAAAACACATACAAGGAGTTATTACATATTGATTATATGTTCAGTGTGTTGCTGCTTTTGAATGTTTGCATGTCTTGGGAGGTGGCACTCTTTCCCTCTTTGGATTATAAGATGATTATAAAGATGATGCAGATCACATGACAATTACAATTCTTTTTTTTTTTTTTTTAATTTTTATTGCATTATAGGTTTGGGGGTACATGTGCAGAACGTGCAAGATAGTTGCATAGGTACACATATGGCAGTGTGTTTTGCTGCCTTCCTCCCCTTCACCCACACTTGGCATTCATCCCCAGGCTATCCCTCCCCAGCCCCCCTCGCTGTCCCTCCCCCATTCCCCCCAATAGACCCCAGTGTATAGTAGACTGCCTCTCTGTGTCCATGTGTTCTCATTTTTCTCACCCACCTATGAGTGAGAATATGCGGTATTTCTTTTTCTGTTCTTGTGTCAGTTTGCTGAGAATGATGTTCTCCAGATTCATCCATGTCCTTACAAAGGACACAAACTCATCATTTTTGATTGCTGCATAATATTCCATGGTGTATATGTGCCACATTTTCCCAGTCCAGTCTATCATCGTTGGGCATTTGGGTTGGTTCCAGTTCTTTGCTATTGTAAACAGTGCTGCAATGAACATGCGTGTGCATGTGTCCTTATAGTAGAACGATTTATAGTCCTTTGGATATATACCCAGTAATGGGATTGCTGGGTCAAATGGAATTTCTATTTCTAGGTCCCTGAGGAATCGCCACACAGTCTTCCACAATGGTTGAACTAATTTACACTCCCACCAACAGTGTAAGAGTGTTCCTATTTCTCCACATCCTCTCCAGCATCTGCTGTCTCCGGATTTTTTAATGATCGCCATTCTAACTGGCGTGAGATGGTATCTCAATGTGGTTTTGATTTGCATCTCTCTAATGACCAGTGATGATGAGCATTTCTTCATATGTTTGTTGGCCTCATGTATATCTTCTTTTGTAAAGTGTCTGTTCATATCCTTTGCCCATTTTTGAATGGGCTTGTTTTTTCTTGTAAATCTGTTTGAGTTCTTTGTAAATTCTGGATATCAGCCCTTTGTCAGATGTGTAAACTGCAAAGATTTTTTCCCATTCTGATGGTTGCCGATTCACTCTAGTGACTGTTTCTTTTGCCGTGCAGAAGCTGTGGAGTTTGATTAGGTCCCATTTGTCTATTTTGGCTTTTGTTGCCAATGCTTTTGGTGTTTTGTTCATGAAGTCCTTGCCTACTCCTATGTCCTGAATGGTTTTGCCTAGATTTTCTTCTAGAGTTTTTATGGTGTCAGGTCTTACGTTTAAGTCTTTAATCCATCTGGAGTTAATTTTAGTGTAAGGTGTAAGGAAGGGGTCCAGTTTCTGCTTTCTGCACATGGCTAGCCAGTTTTCCCAACACCATTTATTAAATAGGGAATCCTTTCCCCATTGCTTGTTTTTGTCTGGTTTATCAAAGATAATATGGTTGTAGATATGTTGTGTTGCCTCCGATGCTTCCGTTCTGTTCCATTGGTCTATATCTCTGTTTTGGTTAACAGGGCAGTGTGCCGCCAACATCATGAATAGATTGATGAATTCTGACAGAAAGAGTTAAGCTCTTATCTTCTCATATCAGCCATTTAAGCAAAACAAGTTGGAACCCCAGAAGGGTTTGTTGAGTTGCAGTCCAGCAACGCCTAGTGGACTGATTAGAAATATGGATTTCAGGCATGCCAATTCATAATCCTGGCCTTGCCATGCAGAAGTACAGCAGATTTGCTTAATACAGCAAATGCTGACCATGACTTTGCAGGTACCCTTTCAGCAAGGAGACCCTACCTTCTCAACTGGCATCTCCCTTGTTTTACATCTCAGAACGGCACCACAATTCACTCACTGTGCAGCCTGACAATCAAGGTAACATCTCCAATTCCTCTTTCCCTTTACTGCCTCCTACAATCTAATCCACCAACACTAAGTGCTCCATCTTCAAAATACATCCCAACTCTGTCTTTCACAGCATCCTCTGACAACACGTTGGTCCAAAGCAGCAGGCCTCCCACCTGAGTTACACTAACAGCCTGCAGACTGACGTAGGTGGCCCCTTATAATGGCAGTTCCATTAGGAAATGCTGCTGGTGGCAAGACAACAGCCTGGGCAAGCTATATACACTACAATCAGACATAAAATATAAATATGCCTTTTTCAGTTCAAATGGACACAAGAGTCAAGAATGGGCCCATCAAAAATCATGTACCAAGGGAGCCAAACTCAAATTCTACTAAGAGGTGATCATCTGATATAAGTCATTGATAGAACATGAGCCTTAAGACATTTCCCAATTTTTTAACCCAACTTACAACGCCTGCTTTGTAAGTTGGCATAATTATTTTTACTTTTAAAAAATGGCTTTTTAAAATTTTTAGTTTTAAAATAAAATGTTTCCCAGCAGGAAAGTCTAAATTGACTCTGACGATTATAAACAATGTTAACTTTCAGCTGTTTTGATAAGTTGGTAATCAAAAGAAAACAAGAAATGAATCCAAGTCCTTTGTGTTTGGAGAAGGAAGAGAAGGAAGTTTAGTCTCAGTAATCTTTCTGCCTAGTTTAATTACAAAGGAAGGCAACTAGATGCTATTTTGCTGGATTCCTAAGTTTAGAACACTCAAGGTGCTACATTCAATCAAGTGATGACTCATTTTACCTGCAAAATAAATCGGGTAAACGAAAAAAGTGATCTGACATTTTTTAGAATAGAATAAAGCCAACCTCCCTGACTCCATCTTTGTTTTCCCACTGGAGATATTAGCAACTTCACGGTACCTGTCATGGTGCTAAACTGAATGTCAACTCCGGCAAATACACGGGGTTTGAGTCAAAGAGACCTGGAATGGTTACAACCTCCTCAACCTGGTCATCTGCCCAACCACCTGGATTAATTCCATGGAGGCTGGAGTTGGGGGACTGTCCTCAATCTCATGGGGCGGTGAACAGGCATTTACTGCAGCACAAAGTTCTGTGCCCTGGCAAACACATGTCCAGAGTGAAGCAGTGACCCAATTGTGTATATGTGCTGGATTTCTAGTTGTGAAAGGCTAACAGAGTGTCTAGTCTTCCTTTGAGTAACTGTAAACAGGCCTAACATGACTGTAATATGCTGACTGCCTTTCATGGAACCTCAGATCACCAGATGGTAGACTAGAGCCTGCCAGTCTCAGTAACTGGTTTCGCCATGTACCCATTAAGCAATCCGAAGCCAAGGTCTACCTAAACACCTTCCCAAAACACGCCCCATAACTAATCCTTCACCAAGGCCTGCTGGTTGTTATCACACACGTGTCTCCTAACATCACCTGCCTCGTTCCTGCTCACTTTCGTCCAGGATGCCATCATCTCTCACCTTGTTTCGTGGGTCTCCCTCACTACACTTTGGCCCCTCTTCCCTCCTTTGTTTGTTCTGTGCAACAGTGATCTTCACGGGCACATGACCCAGATCATCACATGTTCCCATCACATGTTCTCCCCACAGCTTAACCGGCTTTCTCTTGTTCTTAGGGGAAAAGCCTTCAGTCATCTGCCCCACCTTTTATGCCCCTGCCCAGTCTGGCCTGGTAGTCTCTTCTCTATCCCTCCTGCTTGGGCTCTTAGAGGCCTTCTCCCGCCATGGGGCTTGGTGCTGAAGCTCCCTCCACTTGCAATCTGCCTCATTCTACCTCTGCACCTGCCAAATGGATCATTTGGCTCTTGGCTCAATGGTTGCTTCTTCAGAACTGTTTCCTTCATCTCCTCTCAAAGGCCAGCTCTGCCTTCCATGAGCAGTCACTGTGCAGTGGGCCTCTCCACAAGCCACTTAAGACACATGTCTGCAAAGTTCTGAAGGTACACATATCTTTCAGGTTATATGCAAACCTGGTCAAGGCAGGGGCTGCTACCCTGTCCCCCAACTCAATCCCCAGTGCCTAGCATCCTGCCTAGCACACAGTAAGCACTCAATAAAGATTTGTGGAATCAACAAATGAAAACTCTGAGATTCTGGGCCTTTTATGCCTTTAAACCCTTGGAGTGGTAAATCTACCCAGCCACAACAGTGAGGCTGGAGGAATCGCCTTTGAACCCCTCCCCTCTCTGAGGGGGAAGAGCAGGCCCTATCAGGATCTGTAGTGCACTCCCAACTCAGCTCTGACCTTTGCAAACCCAGCAGGGAAGAGCCGTCAGGCATTTCCATCTCTAAAATCTCCGCTATTTAGAATGTAGGCTTATTAGAGTTACTCTTAAGGGGAGTAACTGGGCAGCTGGACTCACTGCTCTAGAACAATGCACATAATGTACATGAATAAATACAGAAAATTAACTCATTAAAAAATCTGTTGACAAATACAAAGTGACAAAGACTCTGTCCTTGACCAAACTCTCCAGTCACTGTGCAGTGACTGCACACAATTCATCTAAGCTAATGGCAGTGCCTACACAAGGCTGTCCTGAGAATTAAATATGTAAATGTGCAGTTAGCACCTACTCCAGTGCTTGTCACATAGTAAATACATATAAATGTTAGCAAGTAATGAATAAACATTATTAGGCTCCTCTGAACCCTCTTTTCAACCAGGCCTCCTCCTTGAGGTACATCTTCCTCCTGCCCAGTCCAACTGGAGCAAGAATGCGGCTAATTCAGTTTAGCGAGAATCCCCCTCCCACCCCACGCCCCTGCTTCTGATCACTCTCTTTTGCTGATCAAAGTCCTTAGCCCTCACCTAGATCTCTGATCACCCTGCCCTGCCTTTAGCAAGAAAGCTGTCAGGTCAGATTAGTGCAAATCCCTTACCCTTGATGTCTCCTCTTAGAAATGTTCCATCCCCTGACCTTTCACCCTGCCCGTGGCTACCTTTGTAGTATTCTGAGTTGACTCCCACCTCTCTCTCCTATTGCAAAAGTCTTGACACTGATCATAACAGTCCTGAATAAAGTCTTCCTTACTATTTTAACAAGTGTCAGGATAACTTTTTTCTCTAACAAAAGGAAAGATTTTTCCTGATGAGGGTCTTATACCTTGACATTTTGCATGGATTGAGTAATGCATTCTCTCCATGCATTATTCAAAATGAATTTTAAATTTCTCTATTCAATCATTCATTTATTCAGAGCATTCAGTGTAGGTAATTCCTTTATCTTTCCCACATTTACTGAGGGCCCAAGAATCTGAGCGTCCCTGTGCTATTACACGCTTCATTATAAAATGTGCTATATGAACTGAAATTCCCTGTCTGAGACAGAGAGACAGTTCACTTTGTCCCATGTGGGACAGTGCTAGGAAAGGTTTGATCAGAAACATAGCTTTCTCCCAGTGGGTGGGAGTCCTTCCATTTTGCTAAACAAGAAAATGTCTCACTTTGGCTCATGTCTGGAAGAGATGATGTTCTGGGTGCGGGTGGTTCCACCCGACTGGCTTGGAATACAGCAGCTCTACCCAGCCATTCATTTATCCCTAAGCTGGGAAAAAGGGACAGAAAACAACCAGGGAGGGCCCAGCAGCAGCAGAAACAGGCACATCTGCATTAGAGACTTCAGTGCTGGGGCATATGGGGCAACTGCCAAGCATGGATGGGATGGGGTGGGGAGGCTAAGGGAATTCCCTGTCCCCATTTCCATCCTTTCTGAAGAGTAGAGGAAGATACCTAAGAAAAGGTCTGTGGAGCATTCCAAGTGCTTCCTTCCATGGACCTTTTCTTGTGGGTCCAACGTCTCGACTTTTTGGCCTCCTCTGTGCCTGGGCATTTGAGTCACAAGGACATCTTGGGAATCTACAGGTATAGAACACCTAGCACCCGGTGCCACTCTAAGCATCGCTCTTCAAAGAGCAAAGACAGACCACAGAGCTACCCTAGGGACCACAGGGACAATGAAATCAGACATGATCTTCTGATTGGACCGTAAAAGAACATGTTGGCCTCGTATTTCTCACAAATGTCGGCACATTTTCAGCCAGCCTTATGATGCTTCTGAGACTTTATCTTGTACCAACAGCTAGAGCCTGGAAGCCTGTGTTAGTCTTGCTCCCTGAGGAACTCTGGAGCCCAGCAGAGTGGTTGGCCCTCCCTGGACCCTCAAGACCAATGTAATGAATGGACAAATGTGAATGGGATTGGGATTAAAATTGCATTCCAACACTAGCATTACAAACTGATATAGCCGTCCTCACAATTGTACTTTCCAAAGCATAGCTAGGTGTTTTTAGGCCACCAGCAGGGCTTAAAGGAGCTGTGGTCTGTTTTCAGCCAGAAATAACTGTTAAAGGTAAGCGGTTTAAAATAAGACAGGCTACGAGCAATGTTGGCTGCCGTCCCAGGCTGGGGGCTGCCATGTCTGAATGATATCCAGGCTGGCAGGCAAGCCTGTGTCTCGTTGAAGCATTAGATGTCTGCAGTGTGTACCCTGGGGAGATGTCAGCAGCTGCGCAGACAAGTATCATGTACCCAAGCTGTTGTCAGGATTGCAGATAAGAGGAACAAACCACACAGAACAACATCCTGGGTAATCACGAGTAGCAGAGGCCTTTATCTTAATCCTTTAGCTCTTGAGAGACCCAGACTTTGCTAACGTACACGGGAATTCAGATCGCAGCTTGGACTGAGCTCCTTTCATGGCCTGTTTGGGTCTCCTTTCTAAATGCCAAAACAGCGTCCAGATCATGAATGCGTGCACAGGTAAAGTCCTGCTTCTAAGGCTATTTTCCTCTGAACAGAATGCAACATGTCAGACCTTGGATTCAAAAAAGCGGGTATTTTTAATTAAGTAAGGGTCATAAAGAATGATGATTCTAACAGAAAGTTCAGATGATATCAGAAATCTAATGGACACAGGATTTCCCCTGGGTGTGGATAAGTAAATAAACTCAACATTACTTTGCAGCATGATGAAAAGTTTCTTCCCATAGAAGGCTTTTCTTTTGGCTGTAATATTTCCCTTTATTATCTACCTTTCTCCAGATATATTCACAGAAAGAGAATATTTTATAAATACCTACAGAGTTTTTTTTCTCCTTTTGGGGATTTTGCTGGGCGCACTGCAAAAGCATTAATTAGCTTAAAAGTATTTTTCAAATCGCAACCTCGCTCCAGGTTTAATTATATACTATATGGGTCAACTTATTTTAAATGGGTCCCAAAGTGGCTGTCCCTGAACTACTTTATATGTTTTACATGAGAACATTTTCTTATTACTGAGAAATAGTGGACAATAGAAGCTAAAGACAAATGCTTCCTCCGTGTAAATGGCCTGTGGATGGTTATCCAGGACAGTAACAAGCAGATGGACCTGGAAGATGCTGCGTCTCCAGGTGCCTCATCTCCTTTTCCAGCAGATCTCAAAAGCTTGCTCCTCCCTTGGCACAGTTCGTGCCCTTGGCAGAGAGAGATTCCTTCTTGCCCAGCTTCTGCATGTACCTGCTGATGGGATCTAACATGCTAAGGGCTGGTTCTGCCCCCGAAAAGGGAGGGAAGAAGGCAGGCCTGGTGTGGCAGGAAGGCGAAGCTGAAAGCCGCACGTTGAGAAATCTTCCCTACACAGACACACTTTTTACTCGAATCAGAAGACGTTTTCCCATGTGAATCAAAATTTGAAAAAAGCCACTTAGTCTTCCTTTCCTTAGAAACACCTCCCTGCCTTGGCTAGGCACAGTGTCCATTCTCTCTTGGTACAGGACCTCCAGAGGAGCTCACTGGGTCACCCTGCTACCCCCGACACTTGAGATGACCACGGACTTAAAATCAACTTCCTATTTTTCCTTTACCTTTAGTCTTCACATCTATTTTAAATACCATTTTTGCTAAGATGGCTGTTAGGCATTACACTCCCTAAAGACCTGCAAGAGAAAAATACATATATACATATATACTCAATGTTCATGTCATTTAAACTTGTGTTTGCCATTTTTGCCATGACTGGTCTGTCATTTAACAAGACTGGAAGAAGCCAAGGAAACAGCCAAAAATACAAAGAATATATATCCATCATTAAATACATGTCTGTGTTAAGTGGCTAGACTCTGTGACCCAGTATTATCAAGCAGGTGCACTGCAATCTACAACCTCTCTGCCTCCCCTCACGGCTTACTGCCTATTTCAACTCTATTCTCTTGCTTGTGCTGTTCTATCGTTCCCTCCCCTCTCCTCTGTCCCTTAGTCAGCCACGTTTCGCTCATCTGAGTCTATGCTTTTTTTCAGGATGCCTCTCCACTCATTTCCAGAGCACTGTGATCTTTGGTAATTAATCACACACTGACTTACATCTTCCCATTGTGTCATGTGCTCATTTAATCTCACGAATGAGGCCAACTCTGCAAGGGAAAGTGCTGTGTCTTATAGGAAGGCAGCATCTCTTCGGAACCAGCATACAAAGGCTCACAGCAGGTGCTCAGTGACTTCTTAAAGCAAATGTCAGACACAATGTGCTGGCCAATGGTTTCCAGAGCACCAGTTTTATTTGGCCTACTTAACACCTTCACTTGATGTTTCAAAGGCACCTCAAACTGTACAGTCTAAGAGCCCAGTTCATGAACTTCTGCAGATTCCACTCTTCTGGGCCAAAGACCTAGACCTCATCCTTTGTAGCTACGTTTTCTCTACTCCTTACTCCAACACATCACCACTCCTAGGCAACTTACCTCCCAATTATCTCTCCCACCAGCCATCGACTTCACCCCATCTCCCTCCCCCACGTGGACTACTGCATAGCCTGCTCTTCAGCCTCCCTGCCTATCTGTTCCCCAAATGTGAGTCTTCTCAGATCACCCTCAACTCAGAGGCTCCTTTTTTGCTCTTAGATAAGGGCCAGGGTCCCCACCACCGCTTAGGAGGTGCTGCAGGGCCTGACCTGTCATCGACCTCCCCAGAATAGTCCCTCCCATTCCCTTCACCCAACTTGCTGGCAATATTGTTTCCTGGGCTTTTGGACTGGGTCACAGTCCCCAATACTTCCTTTTATATTTATGTTCATGGTGACTTGATCGATCCTTCTAACACATCGCCAGTGTTGTGAGAGCACAGAGCATGCGTGTTCTCTCTGCTGTATTCCCGTCCTGAGCAGAGTTTCCAGCCCAGGGGACACTCAATGATTATTTCTTGAATGATGGTTATCAGCACAAGGTGATAAAGTGTTTCAAACTTTCATGTATATTATCTCAAGTCATCCTCATTATATTTTTACTTTACTTATGAGGAAATCAACATAGGGAGAGGTTCTGTACATTTTTCCAGGCTCCATGAAACAGAGAAAGGGTCTGTGCACATGAGGGTCAGAGTTGAGGCAGGTTTCAGTGCTTCCTCTACATTGTGCCATACCAAGCCTAACCGACTAGGAGGCAGCAGCACGTCAGGATGAACGCATGGGCTCTGATGCTGGAGCGACCTTGCTTCAGATCCCAGTTCTGTTCCAATTTACTCCTGAGACTTCAGGCAAAGTAATTCATCTCTCTAAGCTAACGGCAGTGCCTACACAAGGCTGTCATGAAAATTAAATATAGGAATGTGCAGTTAGCACTACTCCAGTGCTTCCACATAGTAAACATATATAAATATTAGCAAATAAAAATAATGAATAAACAGAATATGAGTTCCTCTTTGTTCCAATAACCATAAGTTATTCGTATATTTTGACAGGTTATTTTCTATACTATAACTATGCTATCTGCTATAAGCACTGTAGCTTCTTTGCCCACTTTTTGATGGGGTTGTTTTTTTTTCTTGCAAATTTGTTTAAGTTCTTCATAGACTCTGGATATTAGCCTTTTTTCTGATGGGTAGATTGCAAAAATTTTTTCCCATTCTGTTGGTTGCTGGGTCACTCTATTGATACTGTCATTTGCTGAGCAGAAACTCTTAAGTTTCATTAGATCCCATTTGTCTATTTTGGCTTTTGTTGCCATTGCTTTTGGTGTTTTAGTTATGAAGTCCTTGCCCGTGCCTGTGTCCTGTATAGTATTGCCTAGGTTTTCTTCTAGAGTTTTTATGGTGCTAGTTCTCATGTTTAAATCTTTAATTGATCTACAGTTAATTTTTGTGTAAGGTGTAAGGAAGGGATCCAGTTTCAGCTTTCTGCATAGGGCTAGCCAGGTTTTCCAACACCATTTGTTAAATAGGGAATCCTTTCCCCATTGCTTGTTTTTGTCAGGTTTGTCAAAGATCACACAGTTGTAGTTGTGTGGTTGTTCCTTCTGAAGCCTCATTTTCAAAAGAAGGTATTTATGCAGCCAAGAAACATATGAAAAAAAGCTCATCATCACTGGTCATTAGAGAAATGCAAATCAAATCACATTGAGATACCATCTCATACCAGCTAGAATGGTGATCATTAAAAAATCAGGAAACAATAGATGCTAGAGAGGATGTGGAGAAATAGAAACATTTCTATTTCTAATAGAAATAGTGTAAAATAGCTTTTACGGTATTGGTGGGAGTGTAAATTAATTCAACCATTATGGAAGACAATGTGGTGATTCCTCAAAGTCTAGAAATAGAAATGCCATTTGACCCAGCAATCCTATTACTGGGTGTATACCCAAAGGTTTATAAATAATTCTATTGTAAAGACACATGCACACGTATGTTTATTGCAGCACTGTTCACAATGGCAAAGACTTGGAACCAACCTGAATGCCCATCAATAATAGACTGGATAAAGATAAAGAAAATGTGGCACATGTACACCATGGAATACTATGCAGCCATAAAACAGGAAGAGTTCATGTCCTTTGCAGGGACAAGGATGAAACTAGAAACCATCATGTTCAGCAAACTGACACAAGAACAGAAAACCAAACACCACATGTTCTCACTCATAAGTGGGTGTTGAACAATGAGAACACACAGACACAGGGAGGGGAATATCACACACTGGGGCCTGGGGAGTAGGGGGCTAGGGAAGGAATAGCAGCGGGTAGGGGGATTGAGAAGGGATAGCATTAGGAGAAATACTTAATGTAGATGACGGGGCGATGGACGCAGCAAACCACCACCATGGCATGTGTATACCTATGTAACAAAACTGCACGATCTGCACATGTACCCCAGAACTTAAAGTATAATAAATAAATAAATAATAAATAAATAAATAAATAAATAATAAATAATAAATAAATAAATAAATAAAAGCACTGTAGCTTCTGATTTTACACAATATCACTTCTTGCTTTACTGGGTTGAGAACTTTAGGCATTGTCCTCCTTTGCTTGTCATAGCTGCAAAATTCCTTCTCTCTCTGTCTAGTCTGCTTATCAGTCCTACATTTTTTCCTGGCATACAGTTTCCTCTCTCTTCCTCAACAAGAGCACCTGTGTCTGGGCAGAAGCCTACGTATCTGCCCCTAAGAGCCTGGCTTTAGGTTCCACCTACAGAAAGGGCCCTGGGCAGCTGTGAGTCTCATTTGGGTTGTTCCACCTCTTTCTTCCCTCACTACCGCATCGTCCTCCTAAAATCAGTGTAGATTTTCCTAGAGGTGTATGCACAAGCCAACAGTCGCAGCCGCCCTCCAGCGTGGGAGTCAGCAGCCAGAGCTGACGTCTTTCATCTTCACTGATAAAGGCTCAGACCCATGAACCCATCTCCTCTCGTGTGTTCCTTCTAGCTGAACAAGTCAATCTATTAGAAGTAGAAGTTATGAGGCAATCAACACGTCACAACTTACTGGATACGCCAAGTCAAACCCCCAGAGAAATGAGCAGGGCAGAGGAATCCTCTTCCTGGGAACTCCTCCGCACTTCAAACTATTTGTCTTTAAAGATGAAGCGAGTGTTTACCTATGTTGCTTCAAATAACAAAACTCACAGTAGCACAAGGGAGTTCACGGTCTGAAACTGCTCTCTAATGTCACTGAGATTCATGACTGTCTGGCGTCAGGGTCAGTGTTGGCTGTTCTGAGCCAGGGTTCCCCAACTGGAAGGTGTTTCTACCTGCCCGCCACGGAGCAAGGGTACCCCGAGAACTGAGTGACTGGACCACTCTCGTTGTTCCTTCTTGGTGTGAGAAGCAGTGTGGAACAGAGGGAGAAGGAGCACAGGGTGAGAGCCGCCTTCCAGTCCTGGTGCTGCCACTCATCAGCTGTGAAATGAGCTCCAATTTTCATCTGCAAGACTGTCTCACACACAGAGTTACTGTTACAGCCTGGGGCCTCAGCTGGAGGTTAGAATGCATTACCAGGTCATACCTCTAAGTTTATTCTATTTTCAGTTACAACATCTTTTTTAAAGGCATGTGACATGCGTGAACTTCATAACTTCAAAAGTCTAATTTTCCTCTTCTTTGACTACCCTTAATCTCTACCCTTGTATCTGTTTCTCTACAGTACTGGGAAACATGATCTTTCTGCTTTTAGGTAAAGAGTAAAATGCCATAATTTCTCAATTCGGGCTTATGTAAGCCAGCCACTTTTCAGTTTGAAAGCTCCCTCCTGGGTTTTTTCTTCTCTCCTCCTCCATCCTGAGTGGATTCCTTGCTCAAGAGGGCTCATGCATGATGATGGTGGGAGCAGGCACTTGTTCCTTCTGGTATTAGGGAACTCTTTCCATCACCCTCCTGGGGCTGCCAGCCTTTGCATTTTGCTCATCTAGATGGATCCAAAGGAGCTGCCTTTTACATTGTGGCCACAGTGCACCCCCATGCTGTGGGAACCGTGGTCCCTGGCTGTGTTCTCACAGAATCCTGTGGTGGCCTTCGGTTGTCAGGTTGGTGTAGGTTTCACCCCATCTTGTTCTGACCCATAATTCTTTAGGTCTAATGGCTCCCCAGCCCCTTCTCCAGGCATGAGGATGGCACTAGTGTAGCTCTCCATACCCTCTGAGTCTTCCAGGAGACTCCTGCTACCTCTCCACTCTCCAGCAGCCTTGGCTCTGTCACTCTCCCACTGTGGTTTATGACCAAAAGTCAACAAAATCCATAATCACCAACAATCCAAGTGTATTACTCTGTTCTCATGCTGCTGTGAAGAAATACCAGAGATGGGTACTTTTTAAAGGAAAGAGGTTTAATTGACTCACAGTTCCATAGGGCTGGGGAGGCCTCAGGAAACTTACAATCATGGTGAAAGGGGAAGCAAACACATCCTTCTTCACATGGCGGCAGGAAAGAGAAGTGCAGAGCAAAATGGAGTAAAGTCCCTTATAAAACCATTAGCACTCATGAGAACTCACTCACTAGCTGGAGGACATGATGGGCGGGACCACCCCCATGATCTAATCACCTCCCATGAGGTCCCTCCCCCAGCACGTGGGGATTACAATTTAGATTACAATTCAAGATGCTATTTGACTGGGGACACAGAGCCAGATCATATCATGAAGTGAGCAAGGCATGGGTCCCCACTCATGGGGGTGGGAACCCCAAGGCATGGGTCCCCACCACTCTGGAATCTCTCAAATTATGGATGTTCCACTGAGTCCTCTAGGACTCAGCCTGAGGCAGGTGTAAAACAGACTAATGCTCAACTCTTGAGATTTCCCTTCCCAGCATGGATCATTTCCATGTGACTGGGAGACTCATGGAAGGTGATTGGAGACTTCAAGATTAATGTCTGCTCAGGTTTTCCGCCTTTTTCAAATCTTTTTCTCACAGCCTTTTCAGAGTGAAGCTGAGAACAGGAGTTTTTGCCAAGCTTTGGACCATCTCAATGGGGAGGTGCTTGTGTACCTGCTGGCCAAGTCAGGGGGCGCAAGAGCATGTCAGGGAGTGCTCTGAACGTTAATCACTTCAAATCAGCATTGTAAACGAGTCTGCTACAGACACAATCAGTTCCAAGAAACAAGTGAGAACTTCACCCCACCAAGCACAAATATGTTTATTGTTCCTGTAAATTTCAAGACCATAACACCCAAAGAACAATAAGAAAACAACCATATGAATTTTATTATCTCAAAATAATAAAAGTTATTTATGACAAAACTACAGCCAATATCATACTGAACTGGCCAAAACTGGAAGCATTCCTTTTGAAATCTGGAACTAGACAAGGATGCCCTCTGTCACCACTCCTATTCAATATAGTATTGGAAGTTCTAGCCAGAGCAATTAGGCAAGAAAAAAAAAATAAACAGTATTCAATTAGGAAAAGAGGAAGTCAAATTGTCTCTATTTGCAGACAACATGATTGTATATTTAGAAGACCCTATCATCTCAGCCCCAAATCTCCTTAAACTGGTAAGTAACTTCAGCAAAGTCTCAGGATACAAAATCAATGTGAAAAATCACAAGCATTCCTATACACCAATAACAGACTAACAGAGAGCCAAATCATGAGCAAACTCCCATTCACAATTGCTACAAAGAGAATAAAATACCTAGGAATACAACTAATGAAGGATGTAAAGGACCTCTTCAAGGAGAACTATAAACCACTGCTCAAGGAAATAAGGGAGGATACAAACAAATGAGGAAACATTTCATGCTCATGGTTAAGAAGAATCAATATTGTGAAAATGGCCATATTGCCCAAAGCAACTTATAGATTCAATACTATCCTCATCAAGCTGCTAATGACCTTCTACACAGAACTGGAAAAAACCACCTTAAACTTCATATGGAGCCTAAAGAGATCCTGCATAGCCAAGACAATCCTAAACAGAAAGAACAAAGCCGGAGGCATCATGCTACCTGATTTCAAACTATACTACAAGGCTACAGTCTATTTTCACTGGATATAGAATTCTGGGTTGTTTCAGTACTATGAAAATGTGCCACTGTCTTCAGGCTTTCATAATTTATGATGAGAAATCTGCAGTCATTTGAATTGTTGTTCCTTGATAGGTGATGTGTAATTTTTCTTTGACTGCTTACAATATTTTTTTTGTCTTTAGTTTTTAGCAGTTTAATTAGAATTTCTCTAGATATTAATTTCCTTGGGCTTATCCTGTTTGTGGTTCACTGAGCTTCTTGAATGTGTAGGTTTATTTCTTTCACCAACTTTGGGAAGTTTTCAGCCATTATTTCTTCAAATGTTTTCTTGCACCATATTGTTTCTTCTCTCTGGAACTCATATTACAAAAATATTAGACCTTTTTCAAATTGTCTGTTGGGTTCCTAAGGCTCTGTCTTTTTAAAATTATTTTCTTTCTGTTGTTTAGATTGGACAATTTCTACTGATCTATCTTCAAGTTCACTGACTTCTTTCTTTGTCATTTCCATCCAGTAAGTTTCTTATTTTGGTAAATTTGTGAGTTTGTTTATTGTATTTTTTAGCTCTAAAATTTCCTTTTGTTTCTTCTGTGTATCTTCTCTTTCTTTGATAAATCTTTCTTTAATAAATTTCAAGGGTGCCTGCATGTACTTCTTGAAGCATTTTGCAATAGCTCATTTTTAACATTTTTTTTTAAAAATAAATGCAACATCTGTGTCATCCTGGTTTTATTATTTGTTGATTAGCTTTTACCATATGAACTGAGGTTTTCCTGATTCTTTGTATGCTAAATAGTTTTAAATTATGTTCTAAGCATTTAAATACTATATTATAAAACTCCTCTGGGCCTTACTTAAATCTAATGAATAATCAGCAGCACGCAGTCAGTGAGGTAGAGTTCAAGTTATCAGAGTTCCATCCAGCCTTCTGTAAGTGGTGCTTCCAAAGTTAGCTCCGTTTTCAAAGCTTGTGAAATGCTATTAGGATTCATACCACATGTGCCTCCCACAATGGCCAGTCTGGCACTCTGGTGATGGTTTGCTCTGTAGCCCAGTTCTCAATGTCTGTGTATGCTGTACAGATGAGATTCACGTAAATGTAGCTCAAGGATGAGCCCCTTTAAACAATTTAAAGGGTCACTTTGCCAAGTTCCTCCTTTCCCTCAATATCCACTATCCTTTCCAGTTCCCTGGGTGCTCCCCTTGTTAGTCCTTGAGCCAAAAAGCTGGGCCTTTAGTTACCCTGCTCTGCCATGCACTTTACTGTGCTCCTATATGTGGACAGATGGAATGTGTACACAGAATAAAAACAGGAACCACATCTCCTGCAAGTAGATGAGAGTTGCCTTTTCTTACGGTTTCCCTCGGCAGGTTCATGCTAGCACCACTGCAAGGCTACACATAGATTAGGGTATGGGAAAATGAAGAAGAAAAATGAGACTTCCTTAGCTCTCTCTGAGTTCTAGAAGCTCCGTTTCCCACTTCTTGAGTCAGACCTAAAGAGCTTCTCCTGGAGCTCTCTCTGTCCAGGTCCAGAAGCCCACTTCTAGGTTTCAAGCTGAACTGACTTCAGGCGAGAGAATATTGGAGAGAAAAACTTGTACATTCACACTAAATTTATAACACTTTCAATTCAACTCTTCTTTCTAATCTGCCTGCTGCATATCCTTTAAGTTCTCAAATGGCTGCCTGAGGTATTCAGTCCAGTTGCTGCAGCTGCATTTATGGGTAGAACCAGGGTTGAGTGTGCTTCCTCCATCTTACCCTGAACTGGAACTCAACTGAGGTCTTCTGGATCTCTTGCTTAGTTTGTGTATTGGGTCTTCATATAAGTAATGGTCATTCTGAGGAGCTTTCCATTGCCGCTAATATACATATGGGCCCGAAGACGTAAAAAATCCACACTATATAAGGAAGAAAAATAATTCTGGTCCTCTCAGGTGTGAAAACTAGCTTTGGCCTTCACTTTTGAGGGAAACATGACAGCCTGTGACTCTCACTGAATAGCCATCTGCTGTAACAACACCTGAATCTCTTTCATGGCTTTACCTGGGCATGGTGTATGGCTTTCTGTGGGTGGGTGTTTGTCCCCAGGTGTAGGGCAGAGTGCCGAGCTTCTAGCTAACCTTACAATTAACCTTAACATATAATAATTGTTACCTAGGATCTGGTAATTTAGGGCAGAAAGAAACCAACAAGGTACCAGCGCTCCTTCACTCATGATGTAAATTGTTGGATGGAGCTTGGCTTATCATTGCAGACACTGAATGCTGTTCTTCATTGTCAGAAGTGACACATCTCAGCATGAAGTCAAGATGCTATTTTGCATTGATATTTTGGTCTGTTGGTGCTGCTGGATGTGATAAATCAATTTCATGTCTGTCAACAGAATACCAAAGTTAGAAGAGTGGAAGGTACACACTAGATTTGGAAGCAGAAAATCCTCGTGAAGTGTCCCCAGTTTTACTGAGGTACAGTCAATGAATACAAATTCTATAAATTTAAGGTGTACAATGTGCTATTTTGATATGCATATACAGTGTGAAATGATTACCACAATCAAGCTTATTAACACCCATCAATCAAGCTAATTAACACATCCATCACCTCACAGTTACCTTCTGTGCTTCTGTATATGTGTGTCTCTGTGTGTGTGTGAGAGTGGTGAGGACACTTAAGATCTACTCTCTTTGCAAATTTCATGTGTACAATACAGAAGTATTAACTATAATCACCATGCTGGACATTAGGCCTCCAGAACTTATCTGTACAAAGTCTTGATTCTACAGCTTATTGATCATTGAGACCTCTGGCAAGGAACAAACTCTTCCTCTGTTTCTTTGTCTGGAAAACAGAAATACTCAGAATTCTTCTGTCTGTCTTTTGGCAATGCTGAGAAGATCAAATGAGGTGTTTTGAAACAATTAGGTGGGATATTTTATTGGAATTTTCTTAAAGGGAGGTCCTATGTCATATCCATTCTATTATTTGGAGACCTATTAGGTTTTTGAGAAACACTTTATGAATAAAAAAATAAACAAAACATTATTTGATTAAGGCAACCTGAGTTATCTATAACATGGGCATCAAAATAACGTACATCAAAAGGTTAATGTGAAGAGGCCAGGCATAGTGGCTCATGCCTGTAATCCTAGCACTTTGGGAGGCTGAGGCAGGCAGATCACCTAAGGTAAGGAGTTTGAGACCAGCCTCGCCAACATGGTGAAACCCTGTCTCTACTAAAAATACAAAAATTAGTCAGGCATAGTGGTGGGCACTTGTAATCCCAGCTACTGGGGAGGCTGAGGCAGGAGAATTGCTTGAACCCAGTAGGCAGAGGTTGCAGTGAGCTGAGATCACACCATTGCACTCCAGCCTGGGCAAAAAAGTGAGACTCCATCTCAAAAAAAAAAAAAAAAAAAAAAGTTAAAGCGAAGATATTAAATGAAATAATATGCATTAAAAAATAAAAAGGATGTCAGTGCCCAGAATATATCAGGTGTTTACAATTATTTTTTCCCCTAAATCTTGGAAGCTTTTTTTTTGAGGTTGAAGAAACAGGACTCTTGGAACTGCAATAACTGAACATCACCTGAGCACACGAGTCACTGGAACCCAACAGAATTAGCCTAAAATATCAATAGTTACCCTCATGTTTCTTATGTTTTCTTGAAGAAAAGACCCCTTTATCATTATGTGTCCTTCTTTGCCTATGGTAATCTTGTTCTACAGTCTGCCTTGTCTGAAATTAATGGAGTTATTCCAGTTTTCTTTTGATTAGTGTCAGTATGGTGTATATTTCTCCATCCCTTTACTTCTAATTTGAGCTATATATTCAAATTGGTATTTTTTTTTTGGTGGACAACATACAGTTGGGTTTTATCTTAGTCCATTTTCTGATTCTAAAACAGAACACCACAGACTGGGTAACCCACAAAGGAAAGAAGTTTCTTTTGTTCACAGTCTGGAAGCTGGGAAGTCCAAGGGCATGGCACTGGCATCTGGTGTAGCCCATTCCACAGCAGAAGGGAGGATGGAAGGCAAAAGTAACTGAATGACACAGAAGGACAAGATAGCCAAACACATCCTCTATCAAGAGTCCACTCCAGGACAATGCCGTTAATCCCTTAATGAGGGTATAGCCTAAAAACCTCTTTCTCTGGTTCTTCAAAAGACAAGGTCTCCAGCTATGTTGTTCAGGCTAGAGGGCAGAGGCTATTCATAGGTGCAATCAGAGAGCACTCCATCCTTGAACTCCTGAGCTCAAGTAATCCTCCTGCCTCAGTCTCCTGATTAGCTGTGACTACAGGTGCACACTACCACACCCAGCCTAATCACCTCTTAAAGGCCCTACCTCCTAATACTGTTACAGTGACAATTAAGTTTCTAATACATGAACTTTTGGGGAACACATTCAAACCATAGCATTTTAAAAAATTTATTTATTTATTATACTTTTAAGTTCTGGGGTACATGTGCTGATCACATAGCACATTTTTATAGAAAAAACCATATTTTCTCTCTCTCTTTTAGAGATGACGTTTTACCATGTGGCCCAGGCTGGTCTCAAACTCCTGGGCTCAAGCAATCCACCCACTTCGGCCTCTGAAAGTGCTGGGATTATAGGCATGAGCCACTGTGCCTAGCCAGATCTCTATCTTTTAACTGGGACTCTTTGGACCATTCCCACTGAGAGTGATTATGGATATCTTCGAATTAATATTGACCATCTTTGTAATTATTTTCTATTTATTGCACTTGTTTCTTTTTTGCTTTCTTTTTCTTCCTCCTTTGTGCTTTTAAAATAAATACAGAACTCTGACCCTGAGTTTCTTTCAACCTGAAACAAAAATTGGGGAAACATTACTGAAGAAGAATTTGTGAAATAACGTCACTTCATATCTATTTTGTCAGCACAATACTTAGGATAAATCTTTGTTCTCAAGAGAATACAGTCATGTAATTGAGCTTCACTATTTTGGGATTTTAAATGTTTTTCTTTCTTTTCTTGGGAGGGTAGAAGTGACGAGTTTTTACTCTCTCCAGGGACTGGATCTCTTTCACTGTTAGGTTTGTGCCATATATAATTGCTTTTATGACTGATCTCATAGGCAAACTGCTTGTAGTGTACCACATAAATCTTATTCTTGCTGTTTTAGTAATTTGATTGTCAGGCATAAAATGAAAAATGAAAGGAGCTGAGCTGTGTGTTTTTAATTTCAAACCTAGTTTCAATCAGGTTTGTGGAATAGGCAGGACTATAGTTCACACATTAGGGAGCAAAAGGGAGGAGAGCAGCATTTGCTTTTTGTAAAACTCCCTGGAATTTAATGTAATATGTGGCATGAGTTCTTTTCTCTGGACACGGATTTTCATTTCTAGACAATGTCCTGCAGATGGTGCCATTGCCACTCCTCACAGGATAGAAGAGTCGGCCTCTCTATAGGCTGAAACGAGGCAGAACTTTGCTAAATAAACCTTACTCAGCAAAGAGAAGCCAGGGAAAGCCAGTTATCCTTACCTCTTTACAGTTACTCTTCTCTAACTGCCAAACTCTAGGGTACTTCCTCATTCTGTAACCTTTTCTTCGGCTGCCTGGTACCTGGTATTGTAAATCACTCTCACCTGTCAGAGATGCCCTCTCCGTTTGGCTTCTGTGAGGTGGGATTCTTCCCTTTCCAGCAATCCTCTCACCAGCCACCAGCTCCTCTCTCTCCTTGCCTGGCCTCCTGCTCCTTGCGTGGCCCCATGAAGGACACACAGGTATTTCCCAAGATGCTTCCCAGGTGACCTTCCCTCCTCTGCATACATCCTCCTGTAAATCTCATCCTGTTCACGTCACTGTACATAAACCACCCTGAGCTTGCTTCTCTAGAGCCCCCCTTTTCTCTCCTGACACCCACACTTCTGCTTAATTCCCTCATGGAGATCTCAGCATTACCAAGCAGAAAGAATTCTGGAAATCAATAAACGGGGCTGCACCAGCTCTGGAGGGATGCAGGATGGTAGGAACCACAAAGTGCGTTAATTTTTTTTGAATTTTTTTAAATGGCTACATATTTGTACCTGTCTGTAGGGTGTATTTGATATTCTGATACCTGCATTGGATGTTCAATGATCAAATCACGGAACTGAGGATATTCATCACCTCAAACATTTATCATTTCTTTGTGTTGGAAACATTTCAAATATTCTCTTCTGGCTATTTTGAAATGCAACAATATATTGTTAACTACAGCCACCCTACTATGCTATCAAACACTAGAACTTATTCTACCTAACTGTAAGCATTAGCTAAATTTATTTAAGGGAAGCAGCAATTCAGAGCCACCTCTAGATTTATGCAGAGGATGGGTGGGACACAGGGTACTCCCAGGAGGTGGGACAGGTGATACATGGGTCAGAAGCAGATTCTGGGAGGAAAACTACAGGTCCCTTGGCATTGCTTTATCTTTTCCTGGACTTGAGGGCTCACTGATGCACAGAATGAACAGTTCCAGAGCAGATTTCTTCAAGGGAACCCATGACCCCTTTAAACACTTCTGAGCTGTACACGCACATAATTCCTAAGTTCTCAGCAGCCTGTGATTTCTGCGTGGGTGTTGTTGGGGCTGGGGTGGGGTGGGTCCGTTATTTATCATCTGGGGCATCTTGAACCCACTTAGTTGTCAGGTTCACAGCCTGATCCTCAGGCTCTGTATCTGCCCTCTCCTTTTCATTGGGACCCCAGGTTCCCCTGACCCTTCTCACCTCTTGCCTGGATTTGAATTCCCCTGGGCAGAGCCTCCTACGTGTTTTGCTGCCATCCATCTCACACCTGCCACCACGTTGGTTTTCCTAAAACAGCCTGAGACACAGCGCTGCAGCTGCTGTCCAAAACTCGGGGCCTCCTGCCTGCCTCCGCAAGTGCCTCCTCTTTTATTTGCTATTCAAGGCCCCGAACTCTTCATCCTCATTCCCCAACATCATCAGCCCTGCACCCAAAGCTTTAGGAAGATTCGACTCTTCACCTTCCACAGAGTGGTCCTGCCCTGTCCCCACGCTGCACTGCTCTCTGCTCAAGTTCTTCCTGCTGCCCGGAAGGCCCAATTCCTTCACCTTTGCCTGCAGAGATCATATGTGTTTCTTGGCCCTCTTCACAAGCCACACTCCTCCCTCAAGGCGCCTCCGCCCTGGGTAACCTGGCTGCCCGACAGGCATCACAGTCCATTCTGCCCTCCTGTGATTTCAGGGAGCATCTCTTCCCCAGAATTGGAACTCAGGAGATGAGATGTAGTTTTCAAGTCGTCCATTTACCAAGTGGATGGACCATAGACAGAATGACTAGAATGGACTATTACCTATCTTTGGAATTGGAGATGATTCAGAGTGTGTGTATTGAGCAGGAGGTAGAGGAATGGAGACACAGGGAGGGAGGCTCGCATCACAACCTGCTACAGGCGATGAGGTGCCAGTTTTAGTCCCACATAGAAAGGCATTACAAATGCCACCAGGTCTCTCAACTCCTGCTAGAAACCAGACATCAAAGAACCAAGGAGAGGGCTCAGCCTTGATAGCCAACTATTGGAGGACTATCTCTCTCCCTCTCTCTCTTTGCACTGATGGCATCCCCAAGAAATTATAGAAAATAATATGCTAGAGACAGACTTATGATTCACATGCTCCACAGGAATTTGTTATTTAAATGATTTTTCCTGAAAAGAATAATCTAACTTGTATTTTCAAAATGGTGATGGTCCCATACCAGCTATGCTTAGAGCGGGCCACATGGATCAAGAGACACACCCGACCCCCGAGGAAGGCCACAGCACCTCCTGGTGCTTAAGTCCCATGCTCTACCAACTGAGTGTGCGGGTGATGATTTTCTGGTATTTAAATGATAACGCCTGATATGGTTTGGCTGTGTCCCCACACAAATTTCACCTTGAATTGTAGTTCCCACAATTCCTGTGTGTTGTGGGAGGGACCTGGGAGAAGGTAATTGAATCATAGGGGTGGGTCTTTTGCATGCCATTCTTGTGACAGTAAGTCTCACGATATCTGATGGTTTTACAAAAGGGAAGTTTCCCTCATAGGGGTGGGTCTTTTGCATGCCATTCTTGTGACAGTAAGTCTCACGATATCTGATGGTTTTACAAAAGGGAAGTTTCCCTGCACAAGTTCTCTTCTCTTGTTTGCCACCATGTGAGATGTACCTTTCACCTCTGCCATGACTGTGAGGCCTCCCCAGTCACATGGAACTGGGAATTCATTAAACCTCTTTCTTTTGTAAATTGCCCAGTCTCAAGTACATCTTTATCAGCAGTATGAAAAGAGACTAACAGAACACCCCACAGAGTCAGAGGCACTGAATGAAACCACAGACCTGGCCCTGAGAGCCCCTTCATTCTAGTCTTAGCCTCGAAATTGGACCCTTCATAACTCCATTTTCTAGAAAATCTCAGGTCTAGGAAAGTTAATAAACTCATCTCTCAAAGGAAAGAGGTTCTGGGGCTGAGACACTGTATCTCCTCTTGGTAGGGAATAATTATTTTGGGAATATTGTCATTGCTTCGACTTGTGTTTAGTTGGAGGGGAGTTTACAGCACTTATGTTCAAATTAGGTTGCCAGTGACATTTCAGTGAAGACTTTGGTATCTGCCAGAGGTCATGGGTCCAGAAAAGTTGGGTGGCATGCTCGGGTGACACTCCATGTCCCATTTGCTCCATGGCCTCTCTGGCCTGCAGGAAGGCTATGGTGAATTCCACATCCCAGAATATCTTAAAGGCATGCACTTTCACTACAGACCAGTTTTAACCAACTGCCCATCAGGTCTGGGGAGAGCCTCAGGCCTCTTCTGCAAAGGAACAGCTGAAATTCATCTTTCTTCTCCCATGGCACCTATCTGCCTTCAAAAGTGTGTCATTTAATTACAAAAAAAAAAAATACATTGATGACAAAGCACAAGTGAGATAAACTGAATGGCAGAATTAGTTTTTACCTTGGTGGGGATCTATTCTCATCTTATTGTACTTTACTGTGAAATTTATATTATCATCAATAGAGTTGGGTTTTATCAGGCTTCAGTACCAAGGACTTCCCATAAATATTGAGATAACTTTGCTATTTTGAGTTCTATTTTCCACTGACCATGATGTTTTGTATGACTGACACCACAGGCCAAGGGTTCTTATTACTTCTAAGGGCTGCAAGGCATAGCTGGGGGATTCTATCCCTTGATATTGGGAATATTTTGATGTTTGGGGATTGTGCTAAAAAATTCCTTTAGCTGAAGTTCTACAAGTAAAAGCAGATAGATGTTCATGGTTCTTTTAGCAAAGCACTGTGGGAGCACTTATTTTTGTGACACATAACATTCTTTCAGAACAACAATAGGAACCATTAATTTACCTTGAATTTACCACTTCACTAATACCCTCTACTGTGTAACATGCTTAATAACTGTTAGAAATGCCACCCTAAGTGCTCACATTTTCTTTAAGCCTTTGGTTATTCAAGATAAAATTAAGGGAAGAGAAGATAATCGTAGAGTATCATTTATAAGCGGGAGAGGCACAAAACACTATGTTTAAATGACCATGTTTTGGATTCAGGAAGCAACAAAGAGCTTACTGTTTTCCATTCTGATCAGGTATAATTACTGCTCTGAGAGCTCTGCTCAGTGGGAAAATCTCTGAAATGTGAAGTCCTTTGGCTGGTGGATGTAATAACTTCTCTACTGCTTTTGGATTCATTCTGATGAATCCCTGAATTTAAAATCTAAGTGCATTAAATAGATAAAGCTTGCAAGCCTTTATTTTCCAAAGGGGTTCTACCTCCGTCTCTTCTCTCCTCCCCTTTAACACACATCCTGCCCTGCCCCACGAACCCAACCAGGTGTTTGTTATGGAGCACTCAAGATGAGCTGGGGCCAGCTTCAATATGAGGAGCTTGCAATCCATGCTTGAGGAATCATCGCAGGTTAAAAAACAGTTCCCCAGTGCCTAGATCTGCATTCAGAAGCCATTAACTAATTTACCAAGGCCTTAAAGACATGCAGGGAGGGGGGCCGCTCTGCAGACAGCAGGCATTGGGTGTTCTCCTCCCGATACGCTCTTCCTTCCTCTTTGCTCACCCCACACTCCGCTCTTCTCTCGATCCTGCTCTTCCAAGTCTCCTTCCCATTTACAATGATGAGGCTACACTTGAGCACACAGCACTTTTTTTTTTAAGGCTACAGCTTAATCCATGAGGCCATTTTCTGTGTGTTTAACTTTTAGATTATTGTTTCCCCTGTTTTGCAATTGTGCTTTCCTCCCATGACAACAACAAAAGCACCTTGATGATTGTGAGGAGAGGGAGAAGTATCCCAATAACGGAAAAACATGGGTTTGGGCGTGGCCTGGCCTGTATTTGCATCTTGGCTCGTCACTTTCAGATTATGTTATCTTCAGAGGACTATGCAATTCCCCCAAGCCTCAGTTTCCCCAAGTGTCACAGGAGGATAGCATTTGCAATAGCTATGGTTGTTGTGAGGGTTAAAATAATGTCTATTAAGTGCCCAGAACATGGTAGATGGTCAATAAATAAGAAGAGTTCTATTGTTATTTAGAAGTCCTACCTCTTACTTTTTGAAATCCTCCCTACCTACCCACCCATATAGTAGAGGCAGAGTTGCTAAAGATTGTCTATTAATATATGTGAACTGAAGGTGAAAGGCTGAGGTTCAAATATATAAAATATATAAAAAATATACATACTTCTAACTAACAACAAGACATAGATAAAGCAAATATGACAAAATGTTAATAAATGTTAAATATGGATTATGGGTATTTAGGTTTTATTCTTTCCACTATTGTATATTAAAAAAATTTTTAGATAAAAGGTCAAATAATAAAAGCCATTATACACACACACACACACGCTCTCTCTCTCTCTCTCTCTCTCTCTCTTTGGGATGAAGAAGGCTGGCCCATTATTAATTTTTTAGTAAGCTTAGAAAGTCCACAAATGCTTGACATATTCATTTGCATATCTTTTATGCCTAAACTATTTAATAACATGTAAAAAAATTCAAAACCATCATCTACTGTCACATTCACAAAGTTAACAAGAAAAGGATATGAAAAATAGTGAATAAGTTTAATAAATCTTATTAAAAGTAACATGAAAATACATGTACCCTCAAAGGTAACGTGCATACAACTCCATGCTGCAGTGTGAGAACCATCGTGTGGACTGTTTCATGGATGGGCCACCAGGGGATGCTAAAGAGTAGCATTCTGGGGAACCACACAGCAAGAGCACTACCACCATTCAACCTGACCCTGAGAAGCGTGAGTCCCTGAGAGTCACACTCATTACTACACCACCTGGGGGTCTGGGAGCATGGATTTAGGAGATCTGTTTGGCCTGTGGTGAAGAACATGCCTTGCTGCAGGGGCAGAGCTGCCTGCAACCAGTGCAAGCATGAAGCTGCTGTTGGCACTGAAGTGGGGCATCTCAGAATCCCTGAATGCTGGGCTGAGGCTGTGTCAGAGCTGACAACTTTCACAGCTACTCTGCCAGGAGCTGTAAAGCACAGGGCAGAGAAGGGAGATTCTTATCTGGGCTTTGAATTTTTTTTTTTTTTCCTAGTGGTGAAACTTACTTCCAACACATACTTAAATGAATGGCATCAGCACATTCAGGAAAAAATATATAGCGGCAACTGAAGAGCTATACTAAAAATTATTTTCACTCTAATTAAAAAAATTGTTTTTTGAGAGGGAGTCTCCCTCTGTCACCAAGGCTGGAGTACAGTGGTGCAATCTGGGCTCACTGCAACCTCTGCCTCCTGGGTTCAAGCAATTTTCCTGCCTCATCTTCCCAAGTAGCTGGGATTACAAGCATGTGCCACCACATTAGGCGATATTTGTTTTTTTAGTATTTTTTTTTAAATTTTTGATTGAGATGGGGTTTCAACATGTTGGCCAGGCTCAAGCAGCCTGGCCACTGAAAATTATTTCTAAAACTATTTTTAAAGTACATTCCAGGCCAAGCCCTTTATGAACATATAGAATGAAATACCAGTGGCTTTGACTGTGTTTTCACTTTATCTCACTTGAGAGTAAAATACTTAAGGTAGATCTTGACAGATTTTGTTGTACTCAGAAAAGAATGCTTGATAGAATCTCTGTCTAAAACGGGCCTTTGCCATCTGGGCATAGTGGCTCACGCCTGTAATCACAGTGCTTTAGGAGGCTGAGGCAGGAAGATCACTTGAGGCCAGGAGTTGAGACCAGCCTAGGAAACATAGTGAGACCCATTTCTACAAACTGCCTTTGCACATTAATTCACTACATTCTCACAGTGACTTTGTGAAGAGTTATAATGAATTCTATGAATCCCATCTTAAATGGAGAAAACTGAGACTCAAAGCTAATTGATCAGTGGTGACTCAGCTGGGGGCAAGTAGAGCAAGGACAGGGATGTTATTCCTGTCCTGGTGATGATGACGAAGTGCACAGAGGGGCAGGAACTTGCTCAAGGTCTCACCACTGGATAGAGGCAGAGATGAAACTGACTCTGGGTTAGCACCGTGCCCTCTCTCCACCAGAGCATGCTTTGCAGATGAATATGCTTCAGTGTACGAAAGATACATGTGCATTCCTTACAGGATGTAATTCTGGCAGGGCCTTCTAACCAGTAAAGAGATTGTACATTTTCAGGCTATACGGGTCATGCTTCCTCAAAGCTGCCATGCTTGGCTTGGACCAAATCTCATTCACAATATTAGTGCATGAGTTTCCCACAAGTGTGACATGGGGCACTTTGGGTTCTCCTGCCTGGGTAACTTCAGAGGGCTCCATTGTTGAAGGTTCCAAGGCTGCTTTGCCTCTACTCTCCCAGGTTTTCCACCCCATGCCACACCTCCTGGTCTAATTCGATATTACTAGTAAATTCTCAAATCCATTACCTTAAACTACGTGGCATGCATGAAGGCCTGCATAAAAGCCACTGATTATGCTCAATTAAGACTTTTAATTTTTTTAAAAAACATTTTATCTTCTATTTTTTCTTCTGGCATTTATCTGGAGGGAGAGAGAAAGAGAGCATAGAGATCAGAGAGACAGAGAAAAAAACACATTGTGTGGGAGGTGAAATGCCACGGTCATTTTTGAAGCCTATGTGGAGTTACTGGTTGTGATTTACTGGAAAGAAAATGAAATTCATGTCCACCATCCTTCTTGCTGAAATGTCATGCCAAGTGCAGCTGTAGTAGCAGGGAGGTCCAATGGAGATGCCTGCAAATCACCTGCCAGCCGCTATTGGTCTTTGATTTGACAGCCACGTGCATGCTACAGAGAAGTAAAACTCACGGTCTGCAGGCCACCAAGGAATTTTCCTGGAGCATGGAGGTACATAACTACAGGGAGCTGCCCCCTAATTTTGGCATAGTTACCCTCTCCCCTGCCACGATCCCAAAAGTGGGGCCTAAAAGCTCCAACTTCTGGCTGGGCGCAGTGGCTCATGCCTGTAATCCCAGCACTTTGGGAAGCCGAGGTGGGTGGATCATGAGGTCAAGAGATGGAAACCATCCTGGCCAACATGGTGAAACCCCCTCTCTACTAAAAAATACAAAAATTAACTGGGCGTGGTGGCACGTGCCTTTAGTCCCAGCTACTCGGGAGGCTGAGGCAGGAGAATTGCTTGAACCTGGGAGGCGGAGGTTGCAGTGAGCCGAGATCGCGCCATTGCACTCCAGCCTGGCGCCTGGTGACAGAGCAAAACTCTGTCTCAAAAAAAAAAAAGATCCAACTTCTGAAACAAACATATTATCAATATCTATTGTTTTGTCCATCATATGAAACCTTTATAAAGGGCTTGTTCTGACTCTGTGGATGATATATAGAAGGCAGACTCCCAGAGCAGGCAGCGTGCCTATATAAACAGGATCACTGAACTTCAAGAAGTTTGAAGCCCTGTTTTCCTCTTTGTGTACAACTTGACAGTCATGGGAAATATGACAAATCACCTTCCCTTACTACAAAATTGCTCATCTTGACCACGGCCAGTCAGGCCTCTTGGGCTTCTTGAAGACGTGTTTGTAACTTTAATTTACAGAGGTGGGTGTTCGGCCACTTTATGCAAGATTATGAGGTCACTTCATGCATCATTACTCAACCGGAAAGGAAGGTATGAAATTCACATTGGCCATTTCCTGCTGAGGTTAAAATTCCAGCTGAGAAGGAGGCTATTGGGAAAATGGAAATTTCATGGCCATCCCTGCATCTTGTCATTTATTTCCACTACAGATTGATAAATGGCTCTTTGTGTTGAAAGCTTTACACAAACAAACAGAAATAACAACAACAAAAAGCAGCTCAAGCTTCTATATTGGAATAGAGGGGAAGGTGCAGGATGGCATAAGAGGCAAAAAAAAAAAAAAAAAGAGCTGCCAGGGATGTGGAGCCACTTCACATTCTTCTGCTTTTCTTTTCAAATTGGCCAGCTCTTTTGTTAGCTCACTTTCTTATTTGGAGAGCATATATTCAGCAGTTTTACTTCCTCCCATGTATAGATATCAGAAGGTCCACATATAAATCTCAGAAATGTGCATTTATAATGGTTGTGCTCTTTCTCCCCCAAGCATGCCTTGGGGACTTCAAGGTGGAGCACAAACGCAGTGGGACACTAGGCTCCCACCTCTGTCCCCTGGGGAGAGGCTGGGAAGCTTAACTGCTCCATGGTTAATAACAGATTCAGTGAGCACACAGCCCTAGGAGATACAGACGTTTGCTGAGAAGAAACTAACCCCCTGCATTTTCAGAGCAGTCGAGGAGGGTGCAGGGAGAATCTGAACCTCAGTCCATGCTGCTCTGGGAACTATGAGCATGGCCCTGAGAAGAGTCCCAGGCCACACACGTTCCATTGCCCATCAACAGCCGAGGTGCACGGTACTGTGGCCCTGTCTCCCTTTGATGTGCTGTGAGCAGAAATGGCAGAAAGTGACCATCTCCCCTCGAAAATGCAAACAACCACATGCTCCATTGTTTCAAAGATCTCACATTCAAAAATGGTCCTGTATATCCTTTCCTTTCTTTTTAAATAATTTCCTCTTTTGGAATGAAGATTATTAATGATTCTTCCCAGACTCATTTCTTTCATATCTAAGGATAAACGAGGCTCCCCAAACATGATGGGATGCCTCAGGAGATTCTGCCTGAACTCCTGAAAATCCAAACTCCACTCTGATCAAAACTCAAACCCAAAACTGCAATACATACAAAAAACCATTGTGATGACCTGCTTTTTGCCAGCTAAAACTGACTCTCCCTTTCTCAGACTAAAAGCTGTTCAGGCTTCATGTTAGCTCCTTGAGCCGGACAGACTCCATCTCAGCTTTGTTATTTTGGTTATTTTCCCACCATTAAGTATGTAACTGTAGTATGTAGCTGGGGGAGGCTGACACTGGGCACCTCCGGGAATGCGTTTGCTGATAAGCGGCTGAGTTAAGTGGTACCGGCAGAGCCTGGGAATGCAGGTGCTGTCGAGTGTCCAGAGCCCCCATGATCTATAAGTTGTATGTCTTTCACGACAGCTTTACCCCTTGCACCTGGCACTGTTTTATTTCTCATGTACTGGTTTATCTTTTAACTTTTTGCTTACTCTGCTTCTGTGAAAAGTTTGCTTCAGCTATGTTCCCCCTCCCTTTTAAAACTAGGGTATAAAAGACCACCTAACTTTTTCTTAGGGGCCGAGAGAATTTTGGGCGTTAGCCACCTCTTGGTGGCCGGCATAATAAAGGACTCATAATTCATCCTCAGAGTGTGGCGCATTCCCTGACTCGTCACCATCACCACCCTCTCCCCCAACCGAAATGCCTTCGGACCTTCACCAAATGGCGCCTCACCTTTCTAAAGAAGTGCTGCGTGGCCACGGTGAGGGCATCGAAGCCGCAGACAGCCCGCTTCAGCTCCCCCTGCGCGATGCCCAGGTGCCTGGCCTGCCGCTCGCACCGCTCCTTCAGCCGCTGCACCAGCTGCCGCTCGGCCTCACGGGCCTGCGGGTCTGGCTTGGGTGGAAACCCATTTCGAGCTGCCGCAGTCCTCTGCTTTGGGTATCCTGTGAAAAAGAAAACCAAACCTCAGTCACTTGTGAAAAAACACTCAGCACCCATGTGACAATGGCTTCTTATTACACAGGAGTTCTTCAAGAGCAAGTGGTAGAGAAGAAATTGCCCACAGTTTGTCATTTCTAGGGATTGAAAAGAAAAAACAGGAACTAAAACTACCGTTCCATTACTGTGGTTCTAAGGGAAGGTTCATGCTTGGAGAAAGAATAATGACAAAATCGCCAAATTCCTCCCAGCTTCTGACACTTCCTCTAGGCTTGCTCGGAGAGATAGAAGATTTTTTTTTTTTTTTGCAGAAAAGTGATTTATTAGACAGAGAGAGAGATAGAGAGAGAGCGCATTTTTTTTTCTTAAAGGCGATTGCTCTTTGAAAATGTCTAATGGGAAATCAATCAATCCAGATAGAAGTCAGACTTATAATCATCCAGCAACCTCTTAATTGGGCACCAGAGAATACCACCTTGATGCCCCTTTCTTCACTTTAGAGGCTGCTCCAGTGACCCTTTTCTTCAATGTCAAATCCAAGTCACAGCCCTGATCACCTCGGTTCTAGTGACTCCTGACTTTAAATTCCTACAGCACCAAGGTCTTGTGAGGTCTCCTGCTACGTATCCCTCCAATATGACTGGAGGCCTCCTCCACCGCTAAAGGTGTAGTCTGAGCCACCATCCCCTCTTACTGATGGAAGCCCTGCTTCCTCCTCTCCTCCTTCACTACGCCACAGCCAGAATGACCTTTGCACACGTGAGGCAGGTCCTGACCTGTGTGGACCCCTCTGCTCACTTTCTCTCACAGTAAAAAGAAAGTCCACACACTTTACTATGACCCGCAGAGCCCTCTGCAACTCGGCTCCTTCCAGGTGAATGTGAGGGGCTGTGGAGCCACAGAAGAGGGGCAAGGAGCTCTGCCTGGGGTTGAGGATGGAGCTAGGGGGCTAAAGAGAGGTGATTTTTATGTTGAAGCTCAGAAAATGAAAAGGCAAGATCCCCCAAAACAGTACAGAGGAAAGCACTCCCGCATGGTCCAAAGCACTCCAATACAGTCCAAGACCTGTGGGTGGGCAGGCATCTTCCTTGGGTCTTTTTGTGGGAGGTGCAGGCAGACCCAGCACCCACAGGCAGTACACAACCCCTGCCACTGACAATGTGCTTACGTCGAAAAAGCACATTCTTTCCTTCGCTCTAGTAGGTCACACTCCAGAGGACATGACATGGACACTGATCAACACAATCACACATCTGCTCATATTTCAAATGTTTTCTTCCTCTTGTCCTTTATTCCTCTCCAAGATACCAGGGAGCAACATATGAAACAAACCAGAAAATGGTAGCCCCTTCAGTACCCGCTATACTGAGACAAGGCAGAGCCACGGGCTTGTGAATATGCAAGCAGCTCATCTTTTAAGGGGAAAAGTGGTTAATTGATCTAAATGCTTCTGGTGGTTAATGTAAGGGTAGCCATTCTAATTTTAATTAATTCCTCCTCCTCTTAAAAAATCATCAGAGATTGCCATGTAACCTCACATATGGCATATCTTAAATTATTCTGACTTAATGGAATAGCAGAATGTGAAATCACTGCTTCTTAGAAACTGTTTTTATGATAGCACAGTACATAATATTCCAGAAAACTCACTTGCTTCTTGCAGGCAAATCAACCTGCAGATGTATTTTCTCTCAACATTCTCAGTGCTGAAAACAAAACAAATACAACTACCAACTAAACATCAGCAACGCAAGGTGAGAGATTTGATAGCCTGCATTAAACTCTAAGACACAGCCTAAGACCAATGACAGATATTTTTTCCCCCACAATTACTGTTTGCCGTTTTACTGCTGTAGCTGGTGATTTTAAAAAACACTTCAATGCTTTAATTAATTTGTTGAAGGTACCAGGTGCCTGACACTGTTACAATAGAAGGCACTTCTTTCAGAAATCTAAAGGAAATAATGAAACATATTTCCAGCTCAGTGAATTAGAGCTAATTGTAATCTCTGGTACAGAGAGTCACCTCTGAGCTCATGGACGTTAGCAGGTGCTCACACCGTCATGTATTTTTGGCTGTTAGATTTATTTCTGGGTGGGACAGCTCCTAAGAACTACCACCTTTAATAATAATAATATCATCATCATCATGTTAGAAACTATACTCAATGGTAAATGAACACTATAAAAGGGTTCAGTGAAATTCTATTCTTGGCACTTACTTTGATGCTGGTATTATTATTATTATATTGCTTTTACTCACCTCTTCAAAACTCTGGTGTTCTACTGAACAGCAGTGCAAAAAGCTCACCTCTTCTGGGACCGGCAAACAACCGGCATTCTGAGCTAAGACAGGCTTCCCTGACAATGCCAACTTTTGGGATCAACACACCAAGTGGAAGTTTAGCCGCTTTGTGATGCCAAACTACCTTATGAAACCAATCCTGGATCAGGACCAGTGGCGCTCAATCACTGTCAGAGCCCAGATCAAGCCTCCGGTACCAGTGCTAAGACGTTAGGAAGGAAAAGCTGAGAAACAAGCTGGTTGTAGAGTTCTCTATTGCTTTTAGCTGAAAAGGGTCTGGCCATTCTCTAAATACACCCCACGTAACTTTGCCTAGGACTAATAATCATTGTACTCTCAGTGGCAGCCTTTTGTTTTCACTAGAAACTGTATTCTTTCTCCTGCTGTCGATCTTCGTTACGACTTCTATAGCCAATTCCTTGATGTACTGTCTGTCACCTCCTTTCCTGTCCACCCATATGTCAGACCGTCCCCAGGGCGGTGCATAAAGATTGCAGCTCAGGCTCACTGCCTCCTTGGGGACAGAGAAGTTATGTTGAACGAAGATCACTGACACAGCCGGCTTTGCCTGTTTCAGAACAGGTGTTTGCTTCTCAGTTTTCTTTCAAGAGCCAGCACATAGTGAAGCTACAATGCACGTCTCCTTAGGAATTACCAGGCTTGTGGGATAATTAGACAGCAAACTTCTGGAGGGTGGTGGTCACAGGCAGCTCACAGGGCACACGGTGGGCCAAGGATAGGAAGTAGTGTTGGTGCAGTAGTGACCCACTCCTGACCTGTTCCCCATCATATTTCTCAGGAAAAGCTGCCATGCAGGCTTCAAAGGAGGGACATGTCATGCTCCCCCATGACACTCTAAGATGTTGGAGTGTTTTATTTTCACCCCCTTCCCTGCTCCTTGCAGTATTTCTATTGCTTCTGGGGTTCTCTAAGGTTGAAAGCAACAAAGCAGGCAGGCATGCCACTGACCTCACTGTGCAGGCAGCCAGAATCTACTTAGACTCTTTCCAAAGAAGCAAAGCTCTGGTCTCCTACAATGTCTTTCTTATTTCCATGCTTGTGAACTAGGAAATGGATATTAGTGAACAGAGGCCTTCAACACAGGGCTTATCAATGGTTTCAGAATCTTTAAATGAAGGGAAAACTAGAGTAGGATCGCTAGTTTTTTACTAACTGGCTCTACTACACTTCCCAACTGTTAATGAGTCTTATCTCCAATGTACTTTCTTTTCTGTATGAAATATACCAGCAGAAATACCTAGATTAGTGTTTTCTTATGACCTACACACAAAGCTGACTTCACATGCATGTTTCATGTCATGTGGTTTTTGGCAACCAAAACATTTGACACCTTTTATTGAGCACTTACTCTGTGAATAAGACTGTGCACAGCACAGTGGGAAATGAAAAGAAATACAGCCCAGCCCTTGTCCTCAGGCAATCCATTGTCCCGTAGGGACCAGGCCAAGCTGGGCTCTTGGTCTTCTGGCTGCCTTGCTCAGTCAGGGCTCTTACCACTTAAGCACATTGCTGAGGTACTCTACAACACCTCTGACAGATGTCTCTGGTTTCGGGGCATACTCTAAATCTAGAACACCAGCCTGCCATCTAAATCTTACCCCAATCATAATTTCTTTGTAGCCATCCTACTGGCTACATAACTGTTAGGGTAGGATAGAATCCATGCTGAATCTTAGTGGCTGCCGGCAACTGTGAGGCCTCTAGGGAGAAGCTGTTGACCTTACACAGCACAAAGGGGAATGCAAACAGTTTGCGTGCAAAGGCTGAGCATTGCGTGCAGAGGCTGAGCATTGCGTGCAAAGGCTGAGCACTGGAGAGGACACGGCCCTTGAAAATGGAAAGAAAATATTAAAAATTCATCAGCAGCCATCCAGTCCCTATCCAGAGGATTGTAATGGATGGAGAAGCTTGGTTTAATTTTAAAGCTGGAAAGCTTAACTGACATAATAACAGATAGTGCAGCATGGGAACCTGCATATTTATAACATCAGAGATGGCCCATGACCTTCACACCATAAACAAGAAGGCAAATAATTATAGGACAAAACTTTGATAGCTTCCCACTTGAAGACAAAGCACTTCATGGGTCTGGTCAGCTGTGTTACCGAGAGCAGGACACCCTGGGGAGTACATGTGATGAGTTCTTTGTGAACTTGGACAGGCTTTATTTTTATTAAACCAATCAAAATTTATTTCAGACATTTTCCTACTTAGTGCTGGCAATGGCTTGCCTGGGGTGGGCTGGTGGTGGGGAGAGGCTGAGCTGACTGTATAGGGGTGGAGATTTCCTTCTAGCTGGTCCTAAGTACAGATGGGGGCAGGAATTACAAATTTGGGCACCACCATGCCATCCCATGAGTACACCCCGTAGAAAGAAGGGAAAGTTATATTTTCCATCCCAAGGCAGGAGTGGATTCTTTTGTATTTTGATGTAAAGAAGAACAAAAAAACCAGGAAGCTACAATCAGAGTTTCCAGATCCACCAATAAACACTTCGTTCATGTAACCCACTCACTAGACAAAATAAAACATGGCAAACAGTATTTTCATCTTTAGGAAACTTACTGTTATTTACAAGAAGTACAGGTGCTATTTATCAAGGTAAATCTGAATCCCTTTTTCTCCAAGAGTGAACAATAGTGGCTTAATAGTGTTATAGAAGTTGCCACATTTTTACATTCAAACATAGCTACCTCTGGCCAAGATGAAGTAAGTGGGATCACACTTACCCTTTTACCTGAAACTAGCAAAAATAAATAAATAAATAAAAATACCCCAAATATACAAGACAATGGTTTTCAAGACATTAAACTTAAGGCAATGAAGCACAGTGGGCCCTGAGAGTCGGAAGACAAAGTGAGCCTACAGTTGCTTAAGCTCATTGACCGCATGACTTTTCAAGCTGTGGTGCAGGGTATCGGGGGACTCAGGTGGAGCCTGGAGGTTTCTCTGAGTTGAGAAAGTGGATCTGGGGACTCAGGGAGGTCAGGAGTTAGAGCTTACAAGGTAGGGTACCAGAGAGGGTTGGCTCCACAGAGAGAATTCTGAAGATCTGAGGAGTGACCTTGAATTTTTAGCCAGGTTCTGATCAGAGCATGCCTGCCTGTGGAGAGAATCTCAGGCTGGGGACAGAACCCTGTGAAGGACTAGTAGGATAATACTTAGAGTTCACCAAAGGCCACGAATAGTTCCTGTTCCCAGCAGCCAGTGTGAAACACCTCATAATTCATGGGGCATCAGGTAGAGCACTCAGAAGGGTTTTGCTCAGTAGTGTAGAAAAACTAGCCTGGAAGAACTGCTGATCAGTACATGCCTAATAAAGCTGAAAAGCAAAATCCAGAACGATCAGACTCTTTCTGACTATATAACTTTACTCCAGCAAAAAGCTTAAGAAAACTATGGGGGCTAGGCATGGTGGCTCATGGAGAAAGATACGTCAGAAATGTGAGGGTCAGCAGATGTTTGTTGTTCTGACATGTTTTGTTTTGGGGATGGAAGAGATGACAGAAAATATAGTTCCTACCATGATTCAATTTACAGCCAAGCAGGGGAGAGAAACCCTCTTTAAATGTGCCACCTAGAAAGCTTCTCCTAGGCCAGAAGTCATTTGAAAGCCCAAAGGCCTGAAGGAGGCACTAACCATTTCAGCTGATTTTATTTGGTATTCAGTAATCTGTAAAAAGAAGCATCACCATCAAAAAGAAATGAACCATACTATACACTGGGGACTGTTGGGGGAAATGGGGGAGGGACAGCGGGGGGGGCTGGGGGGGATAGCCTGGGGATGAATACCAAGTGTGGGTGAAGGGGAGGAAGGCAGCAAAACACACTGCCATGTGTGTACCTATGCAACTATCTTGCACGTTCTGCACATGTACCCCAAAACCTATAATGCAATAAAAATTTAAAAAAAAAAAAGAAATGAAGAGCTTGGAAAAAGAAAAACTGTCCCTCCCAGATGTAGCATGACCAGGTTGCCATTCTTCAGGGCTTGAAATCCACCTGTGGTGACAGGACCCTACACTTGCCCTCAATATTTGCCCCTTCATGTACATACCCTGCTGCTAGAAACTGAATGTTTGTGTTCTCTCAAGATTTTTATTTGGAAGCGATAATTCCCAATGTGATAACATCTGTAAGTGGAGACTTTGGGAGTCTCTGAGAGTTCTGAGAGTGGGGCCCTCATGAATGGGATTAGTGCTCTTATAGGAAGAAATATGAGAGAAATAATCTACCTCTCCCCTATGTAAGGCGACTGCAAAAATGCATCCATCTGCAAATAAAGAAGAGGATCCTCACCAGAAGCCGAATCAGCCAGCACTTGATCTTGGATTTCTTGGCCTCCAGAGTCATGAGGAAAAAAATTCTGGTGTTTAAGTCACCCAATCTATGGTATTTGTTATGGCAGCCCAAGTGGACTAAAACAACTGCATAACAACCCAGGAACGTGATGAGATACCACTCTCATGACTATGTTATATTATGTATTAAGAGAAAGATTATCTTGGATGAGCCTGGCCTGATCAAGTAAGTCTACTAAAAGCAAGTTTTCTCCAGCTGGTCATAGAGTAGCACGTCAGATGTCTGAAGTTTGAGAAGGATTCAACACACCATTACTGCTTTGAAGATAAAGGGGGGCACATAGCAAGGAATGCGGGTGGCCCTATGAGCTGAAGGTTGCCCTGACTGATAGCCAACAAGGAAACAAGGACTCCAGTACTACAAGCACATGAGCTAGATTCCACCAAAAACCTAAATCACCTTAAAGGCAAATATTTCTCCAGAGCCTCCGGTCAAGAACTCAGCCTGTCTGACATCTTCATATCAGCCTTGTGGTAACTGGAGCAGAGAATACAAGTTAAGCCACATCTGGATGTCTCACCTGCAGAATTGTGAGTTGGTAAATAAATGTTATTTTAAGAAAAAGAAAGGGAAAGGAAAAGTAGTAAGGATATAGCAAGAAAAGCTAACCAAAATGAAACAGAGAAAAGAAATACCCAAAGAAATGAACAGAATATGACTTTGAACAGGAGCTGTGGAGCAACTTCAGGAAGCCTGATATATGTATAATTGGAGTCTCTGATGAGAAAGAATCAGGACTGAAAATATTTGAAGAAACAATGGGCGAAAACACCCCAAATTTGATGAAAATCATATAAAAACAGATTCAAGAATCTTAAGGAAGTTCAAGCACAAAAACATGAAGAAAACAATAGCAAGGCATATCATAATCAAACTGCTCAAAACCAATGATAAACAGAATATCTTTAAAGCAGTGAGAGAGAGAAAAAAACACATTGTGTTTATAAAGACCCAAAGATAAGAATAACAGCAGATTTTCCACTAGAAATCATTCAAGCTAGAAATCATTGGAACAGCATCTTTAAGTATTTAAAGAAAAAAAATGCCAACTTGGAATCTGAAGAAAGTAAAAATATTTATCAAAAGTATAGGTGAACAAAAACCAAAAGAATTCAACACCAGCAAACCTCCTCTACAATAAATGTTAAAGGAAGTCCTTCAGGCAGAAGAAAACAGATACCAGCTAGAAATGCAGATCTACACAAAGAAATAACACTAACAATGGCAATTAAATAAGTAACTCGAATGACTTTTTAAATTTAAATTTCTTTTTTAAAAAACTGAGTGTTGATAATCAATAATAGTAACAATGTAGTATAGGTTCATAATATATGTAGAAGTAAAATATCTAATCACAACAGCACAAATGCCAGGAGAGACATGAAAATGCACTGTTGTAAGATTCTTGCACCACACACAAAGAGATATAATATCACTTGAAGCTAGAATGCTAAAAGCTAAATACCTATATTAATATTATGAAACTAAAAACCACTACCAAGAACACAAAAATAAGAGACAGATAGCTAATACACGAACAAAGGAGATAAATGGAATAATAAAATATTATTCAATGCCAAAAGAAGGCAGTAAAAGAGGGAAAAGAAAGAACATATGGGTTGAATAGAAAATAAGCCAAGATGGTAGATTCAATCTCAAATCAGTAATAACATCAAATGTATATAAAAGGCAGAGATTTCAGATTAGATAAAAACGTAAGATCTAATTATATGTGGTCTATAAGAAATCTTCTTAAAAATAAATAGACAAATAGATGAAAAGGTTAGTGTGGAAAGATTATACCTTGCTGAAACTAAGAGAAAGCTACAGTGGCTCTATTAACAATGAAAAAAGTAGATTTCAAGGAAAGGAATATTACCAGGGATAAAGAAGTCCATTTCATAATGATAAAGTGGCTGACTCATTGAAATGATAAACTAAGATTGTATATACCTTATAGAGTTTCAGAATAAATGGAGGAAATGCTGAGAAATTTGACAAAGGAAACAGACAAGTCTACAGTTATAGTCTGAGATTTGAAGCCCTCTCTCAGCTACTGATAGAACATGTAGACAGAAAATCAGTAAGGGTGTAGAATACTTGACAGTGCTATCAACCAACTTGACCTATGACATTTGTAAAACATTTCACATAGAAACAGAGGAGTAGACACCGTTTTTAAGTGTGCATGAAATGTTTACCACGATAGACTTTGTTGTACATCATAAACCAAGGCTCAATAAATTTAAAAGGATTCAAGTCATCTGTGACATAATAAGGAATATATATTTGATCTCTGCCCCCAATTTCTGACACAGAGCTCCTAAAACCCTTCTAATTTCCTGTATGATATGGGTGCTAGAAGAATCTTTTGTTCTAATACTTGGTTTTGATCCCAGTTCCTGACATGGAGCTCCTAAATTCCTTGGAATTTCCTGGGTAACAGAAGCATCATTTGCTCTAGTGAGAGACTCTCTTAGTGGCTCCTGGATAGTTTTGGGATAGGGGCTGGTCATCAGAAAGACCAAGCCATGATTAGAAGCTTGGGACTTTCAGCTCCCTCTCTCCCCTTCCTCTGGGAGAAAGAAGAGGGACTGGAGACTTAGTTAATAATCAGCCATGCCTATGTGATGAAGCCTTATAAAAATTCCTCAAGCATACGATTCGGAGGGCTTCTGGGTTGATGAATGCATCCAGTTGCCAAGAGGGCACCCCCCTCTCTGTTGTGAGGAGCAGCCCCTCTCTGTGGGGACACAAGCTCCTGCACTTGGGATACCTCTGGGCCTGACTCTATGTATCTCTTCATCTAACTGTTCATCTGTATCCTTTATCATAGCTTTTATAATAAACTGGTTAATGTAAGTAATATGTTCCTCTGAGTTCTGTGAGCTGTTATAACAAATTATTCAACTTAAGGAGAAGATTGTGAGACCCTCCAATTTGTAGCCAAGTCAGACAGAACTGTGGGTAACATACACACCTACTACTTGTAGTTGGCATCTAAAGTGAGGGGCAGTCTTGTGAGACTGAGTTCTTAGCCCATGTGGTCTGTGCTAACCCTGGGTAATTAGCATTATACTTGAATCAACTTGTAGGACACTCAGTTGGTGTCCACAGAGAAGTGGCGAAGTGCTTTGGGTGGAAATCCCACACATGTGGTGTCAGAGGTGTTGTGAGGAGAGGAATAAGTTTCTTTTTTAATCATTCAAAGTATGCTCTAAAACCACATCAGAATTACAAATTAGAGATCAATAACAAAAAGGTCCCTGAGAGGTCCCCAAATATGTGTAAACTAAACAATAGACTTCCAAATAGTCATGGATAAAAGAAGAAATTGTTTGGGTGTGGTGGCTCACATCTGTAATCCCAGTACTTTGGGAGGCCAAGGCAGTCAGATCACGAGGTCAGGAGTCTGAGACCAGCCTGGCCAGTATGGTGAAACCCTGTCTCTACTAAAAATACAAAAGTTAGCTGGTATGGTGGCACACACCTGTAGCACCAGCTTCTCGGGAGGCTGAGACAGAAAAATTGCTTGAACCTGGGAGATGGAGTTTGCAGTGAGCCGAGATCACACCACTGTACTCCAATTTGGACAACAGAGCAAGACTCCATCTCAAAAAAAAAAAAAAGAAAGAAAATCAAAGGGGACATTTGAAAATATTTTGAACTCCATGAAGATGAAAACCCAATGTGGACTATAACTAAAGCAACACATACAGAGAAATTAATTGTACTAAACACACACATAATTAAAGAAAGGCCTCCAACTAATGACGTCAGCTAATTAAACCCAGTATAAACAGAAGAAAAGTAATAATTAGAATAGAAATCAGAAAGTGAGGGAAAATGGCAGACAGGAGGCAGAACTAACTTGCAGCTCCCACTCAGATGGACAGAGCAGCTTGTGGAGACATACTGTGAACATTTGCTCCAAGAACTACTGAGGAACACACCAGGAAAGCTGAGAGAATCTACAGACCCTTTGAAAGAGGTGGCTTGTTGCTGCAGGCTCCATGACACAGCTAAGAAACTACAGGTGTCCAAAGCGTGAAAGGTGGATGTCTGCTCTGACACACACATCCTTACTGGTGAACCTGAAGAACCAGATCACGGGAGAAGGATTTGACCTTCTTGGGAGCTAAGACGAATTTAAAGAGCTGAGCAAAATATAGGGGTAGAGGAAGCTGTGGGAAGAGTCCTGTGGGCCCTCTCGGACCCCAGGGAAGCCATTTCTGACTTTGTCTCTCAGGGGTTCTTGGGGAGGGCTGCCAGCAGAATTGGGGAATAATCACAGGGAGAAGGAAACTTCCAGCTGAACTCTGAAATAAAGCCAAATTCCTACAGCCAACTGATCTTCGACGATGCAAACAAAAACATAAAGTGGAGAAAGGACACCCTATTAAACAAATGGTGCTAGGGTAATTGGCAAGCCAAACGCAGAATAAAACTGGATCCTCATCTCTCACCTTATATAAAAATCAACTCAAGATGAATCAAAGACTTAACTCTAAGACGTGAAATCTCAAAAATTCTAGAAGATAACATCAGAAAAACCCTTCTAGACACTGAATTAGACAAGGATCTTATGACCACAAAGCCAAAAGCAAATGCAATAAAAACAGAAATAGCTGCGACAATTAAACTAAAAAGCTTCTGCACAGTAAAAGCAATGATCAGCAGAGCAAACAGCCCACAGAGTGGGAGAAAATCTTCACAAACTGTGCATCTGACAAAGGACTAATATCCAGAATCTACAAGGAACTCAAATCAGCAAGAAAAAAAAAACAAATAATCCCACGAAAAAGTAGGCTAAAGACATGAATAGACAATTCTCAGTTCTCAAATGTACAAATAGCCAACAAACATATGAAAAAATGCTCATCATCACGAATTACCAGGGAGATGCAAATCAAAACCATGATGCAATACCACCTTACTCCTGCAAGAATGGCCATAATCAAACAACAAAAAATAACAGATCTTGGTGTGGATGTGTGGAAAGGGAACATTTGCATACTGCTGGTGGGAGTGTAAACTAGTGTAAACCACTGTGGAAGACAGTGTGACAACTCTCTAAAGAACTAAAAGTAGAACTACCATTTGATCCAGCAATTGCACTACCGGGTATCTACCCAGAGGAAACGAAGTCATTACACAAAAAGATAATTGCACATGTACCTTTATAGCAGCAGAATTCGCAATGGCAAAAATATGGAATCAGCCCAAATACCCATCAATTAATAAGTGGATAAAGAAAATGTGGTACAAATGTACTATGGAATACTAATCAGCCTTAAAAAGGAATGAAGTAATTACATTTACAGCAACCTAGATGAAGTTAAAGACCATTATTCTAAGGGAAGTAACTTAGGAATGGAAAACTAAAACATCATATGTTCTCACTCATCCCAGCACTTTGGGAGGCCAAGGCAGGTGGATCACGAGGTCAAGAGATCGAGACCATCCTGGTCAACATGGTGAAACCCCGTCTCTACTAAAAATACAAAAAATTAGCTGGGCATGGTGGTGTGTGCCTGTAATCCCAGCTACTCAGGAGGCTGAGGCAGGAGAATTGCCTGAACCCAGGAGGTGGAGGTTGCGGTGAGCGGAGATCGCGCCATTGCACTCCAGCCTTGGTAAGAAGAGCGAAACTCCGTCTCAAAAAAAAAAAAAAAAAAAAAAGAACAATACAATTTGGGGGAGCGGGTGGGAGGTGAGCGAGGGAGAAAACACTACACACTGTGGGCAGTGTACACTGCTTGGGTAGTGGGTACACCAAAACCTCAGAAATCACCCATTAAAGAATTATACCTGTAACCAGACATGATCTTTTCCTCAAAAACTACTGAAATAATTTAAATAAATAAAGTGAAAAGAGATAAATGACATTAGTGTTAAGAGATAAATGACATTAGTATTGAAAGTTAATCTATTCATGGATGTAGAAAGGCTGAAAATTACAGGAAATCCACATAAAATCAACATCGCCAGTGCTAAAACAAAATATGACTATTTTCTTAAGAGCAAAATTGCAAAAAAAGTGACATTAACGACCATCCTAGAAGAATGAAACACACATCGCCTTTACTGATATAGTAAATTTGTTTTTCCTTGAAAGAGTGTCCAAGCGTATTGTGTTCATTTTCACTCTGATCACAGAGAGCACCCTTCTGGCAACAGGTAGCCGCAGTTTTCAGGACCAGGCAGAAATTGTATCTTCTACCTTTAAAAGTCAGGCACAAAATTACAGGCAGCTGCTAGGCCCCTCTGCCCAGAGCCAAATGACTGGGACCATCAGTAGGAGGGACGGAGACTTGAGCTCTCCTGGTTCCCCAGATCATCTGGCTGCTTCCCTCCCCAACTGCTGCTGTACCCCTTAACGTCTCCGAGTTCGCGAGGTGCCGGCCTGGCCCGTGCAGGATTCTATGGTCAACGGGTGCCCAGCGCGATGCTTTGTGCGCTTTCTGACGTCCCGAGGCCAACGGTCACAGTCACGAAGCTCTGCACACTTGGCACCAGCCACAGACTTCGGAAACTTGTGGAAGCCGAATTTCTAAGGAAAGGTCCCGACCGCTACACTGCTGTCATGGGCAGCTGTCTGAGCCGGTTCCTGGGCTGGCCCCGGGCAAGGCTGCCGCCCCGAGCCCAGAAGCCCCGGGCCCTGCGCTCCAGACCCTTCCGACGCTCCCAGGTCCAGGACTGCTACAAAGTCGTCTATGTCCACAGGCCGCGCTGGGTCTGCACCCGGCCCCTCCCCAAGGCTCCTCCAGGCTGGGACGATGCCCGCATCTGGAGGTGCTTTTCCAAGAGATCATCGCTCCAGAGCTTCATTGGGCCAGACTCTTCTGACGCACGCCAGGCCTACGTGAAGTGGTGGCTTTGGCACGCCCAGCACCCGCGGTCCGTCCGCAGCCCAGTGACCGTGAAAATCGCCCCGCCGGAGCACAGAGGGGAGCCTCGACAAGTCTCACCTGCTCCGCAGCCCCCAGATCCCTGTGCCAGGGAGACCAAGCTCAAGGCCCTCAGCCAGTGCAACAAGGGAAACAGGAAATTCACAGAGCCACTCTGGTTTGAGGCCCCGGACGCCAAGCGGAGGAAGCAGAGCCGGGCATCCAGGCCTTCTGCCTTCAAGCCCATCAGGAGACATGGAGAGGTCCCCGCCTTTGTGCCCAGGCCTGGGCCGCTGAGAATCCTCCGCTCTCCCGCAGCAGTGTCTTCGGAGAGATTCGGCCTTCCCTCAGCCAGCCGCCCACCCTACTGCAGAAAGTACGCCGTCCAGAGCCCAGTCGCAGCGGCCACCGCGGGAGCTCTAGGAGCAGGTGCAGCAATGTCTCTGTGTCTTGGGCCTTCCTATCCCCCAAGGAGCTGCCCCGGGGTGGGACCATGCACCTCTGGGCACACCCAGACTGCAGCCCAGCTCAGAGTCAGGGCCCTGCCCCCTTCTCCTGAGCCTCCAGACTCCTTCACCCTACTGACCCGTTTCACCCCCACAGGAGCCACTGAGCCCACTGGGGCACTTCCCACCGCTTCAGCTGACCACTCTGCCAGCCCCAGCCCCACCTCTCCTTAGCCTGCTGAGCCCCCAATGAAGAGACCTTGTTGCTCTCAAAACCCTTCCCTTTCCCCTGCCCGCCCACTTCTGCCTTCTCCCTGCAACAGGAGGCAGCCATATCCTCCATTTTCACAGTTTGTATAGTAAATATTTGTTATTCTTTTAAATAAGTGTCTTTATTTATTATTCAAAAAAATAGAAATCAGCTGAATATCCTTAAGCAAGAAATAAAGAAAAATTCAAGCCACACCTCACACTATATACAGAAATTAACTCATGTGGATGACAGACTTAAATGTAAAACCTACAAATGTGTATCTTTTAGAAGAAAAGAAAGGAAAAATGTTTGTGACTTTGGTTTATGAAAATATTTTTTAGATAATTCCAAAAATAGTCTATAAAAGGAAAAAAATATGAATTAGACTTTGTTAAAATTAAAAACATAACCTCTTCAAAATGTACTGTTAGGAGAATGTGAAACAAGCCCTAGGCTGTGGGGAGCTCATAACAGATATCATGTAGCTCATAACAGAATTATAGAGACCAGGTACAGTGGCCCATGCCTGTAATCCCAGCACTTTGGTAGGCCGAGGTGGGCAGATCACAAGGTCAAGAGATCCAGACCATCCCGGCCAACAAGGTAAACCATGTCTTTACTAAAAATACAAAAATTAGATGGGTGCAGTGGTGGGCGCCTGTAGTCCCAGCTACTCAGGAGGCTGAGGCAGAGGAATTGCTTGCCAGCAGGTGGAGGCTGCAGTGAGCCGAGACTGTGCCACTGCACTCCAGCCTGATAACAGAGCAACACTCTGTCTCAAATAATAATAATAATAATAATAAAAAGAATTATTGGAAGAAAAGATAGGATAGTTCACAAGATGGCCAAATAACAGCTCTGGTCTGCAGTTCTTAGTGTGATGAAAGCAGAAGGCAGGTGATTTCTGCATTTCCAACCGAGGTACTTGGTTCATCTCACTGGGACTGGTTAGACAGTGGGTTGTACACACAGAGGGCAAGCCAAAGCAGGATGGGGTGTTGTCTCACCCGGGGAGCCCAAGACATTGAGGAACTCCCTCTCCTAGCCAAGGGAAGCCTGGAAGGACCTTGCATGACAAACGGTGCATTTCAGCCTAGATACTAAACTTTCCCATGGTCTTTGCAACCCACAGACAAGGAGATTCCCTCAGGTGTCTATACCACCAGGGCCCTGGGTTTCAGGCATAAAACTGGTTGGCCGTTTGGACAGACCCTGAGCTAGCTGCAGGAGTTTTTTTTTTTTTTCATACCCCTGTGGCACCTGGAATGCCAGCATGACAGAACCGTTAACTCCCCTAGAAAGGGGGCTGAAGCCAGGGAGCCAAGTGGTCTAGCTCAGTGGCTCCCACCCCCATGAAGCCCAGAAAGCTAAGATTCACTGGCTTCTCTAGATTGCTCCTCTCTGGGCAGGGGATGTCTGAAAGAAAGGCAGCAGCCCCAGTCAGGGGCTCATAGATAAAATTCCCATCTTCCTGGGACAAAGTACCTGGGAAAAGGGGTGGCTGTGGACACAGCTTCAGCAGACTTAAAGGTTCCTGCTTGCCAGCTCTTAAAAGAGAACCCAGATCTCCCAGCACATTGCTCAAGCTATGCTAAGGGCCTCCTCAAGTGGGTCCCTGGCCCCCATACCTCCTGGGAGACACTTCCCAGCAGGATTTGACAGACACCTTATACAAGAGAGCTCTGGCTGGCATCTGGCTGGTGCCCCTCTGGGACAAAGTTTCCAAAGGAAGAAACAGGCAGCAATCCTTGCTGTTTTGCAGCCTCTGCTGCTGATACCCAGGCAAACAGGGTCTGGAGTGGACTTCCAGCAAACTCCAGCACACCTGCAACAGAGAAGCCTGACTGTTAGAAGGAAAACTAACAAACAGAAATGAATAGCATCAACATCAACAACAACAAAAAAGCCACACAAAAACCCCATCTGAAGGTCACCAACATCAAAGACCAAAGGTAGATAAATCCACAAAGATGAGGAAAAACCAGCGCAAAAGGCTAAAATTAACAAAAACCAGATGCCTCCTCTCCTCCAAAGGATCACAACTCCTTGCCCACAAGGGAGCAAAACTGGACCGAGAAAGAGTTTGACAAATCGACAGAAGTAGGCTTCTGAAGGTGGGTAATAACAAGCTGCTCCAAGCTAACGGACCACGTTCTAACCCAATGCAATCAAGCTAAGAACCTTGAGAAAAGCTTACAGAAACTGCTAACTAGAATAACCATTTTAGAGAAGAACATAAATGACCCGATGGAGCTGAAAAACACAGCATGAGAACTTTGTGAAGCACACACAAGTATCAATAGTTAAATCAATCAAGTAGAAGAAAGGATATGAGAGACCGAAAATCAACAATGTAATAAAGTGTGAAGACAAGATTAGAGAAAAAAGAATAAAAAGGAACAAACAAAGCCTCCAAGAAATATGGGACTATGTGAAAAGACCAAACCTATATTTGATTGGTGTATCTGAAAATGACAGGGAGAATGGAACCAAATTGGAAAACACTCTTCAAGATATTATCCCAGAGAACTTCCCCAATCTAGCAAGACAGGCAAACATTCAAATTTAGGAAATACAGAGAACACCACAAAGATACTCCTTGAGAAGAGCAACCCCAAGACACATAATTATCAGATTTACCAAGGTTGAAATGAAGGAAAAAATGTTAAGGGCAGCCAAAGAGAAAAGTCAAGTTAATCACAAAGGGAAGCCCATCAGACTAACAGTAGATTACTCTGCAGAAGCCCTACAAGCCAGAAGAGAGTGGGGGCCAATATTCAACATTAATTAAAAAAAGAATTTTCAATCCAGAATTTCATATCCCACCAAACTAAACTTCATAAGCAAAGAAGAAATAAAATCCTTTACAGACCAGCAAATGCTGAGGGATTTTGTCACCACCAGGCCTGCTTTACAAGAGCTCCTGAAAGAAGCACTAAATATGGAAAGGATAAACTGTTACCAGCCACTGCGAAAACACACCGAATTGTAAAGACCATCGACACCATAAAGAAAATGCATCAACCAACGGGCAAAATAAACAGCTGGCATCATAATGAAAGGATCAAAATCACATATAACAACATTAATCTTAAATGTAAATGGGGTAAATGCCCCAAGAGACACAGATTGGCAAATTGGATAAAGAGTTATGACCCATCATTGTGCTGTACTCAGGAGACCCATCTCATGTGCAAAGATGCACCAAAATAAAAGGATGGAGGAACATTTACCAAGAAAATGGAAAGCAAAAAAAGCAAGGGTTGCAATCCTAGTCTCTGATAAAACAGACTTTAAACCAACAAAGATAAAAGAAAGACAAAGAAGGGCATTACACAATGGTAAAGGGATCAATGCAACAAGAAGAGCTAACTGTCCTAAATATATATGCATCCAATACAGGAGCACCCAGATTCATAAAGCAAGTTCTTAGAGACCTGCAAAGAGATTTAGACTCCCACACAATAACAGTGGGAGACTTTAACCCCCCAATGTTAATATTAGACAGATGAACAAGACAGAAAATTAACAAGAATATTCAGGACTTGAACTCAGCTTTGGACCAAGCGGACCTAATAGACATCTACAGAACTCTCCACCCCAAATCAACAGAATATACATTCTTCTCAGCATCACATCACACTTATTCTAAAATTAACCATATAATTGGAATTAAAATGATCCTCAGCAAATGCAAAAGAATGGAAATAATAACAGTCTCTCAGACCACAGTGCAATCAAATTAGAACTCAGGATTAAGAAACTCAGTCAAGGCCAGGCATGGTGGCTCATGCTTGTAATCCCAGCATTTTGGGAGGCTGAGGCAGGTGGATCACCTGAGGTCAGGAGTTTGAGACCAGCTTTACCAACATGGAGAACCCTGACTCTACTAAAAATACCAAAAATTAGCCAGGTGTGGTGGCACATGCCTGTAATCCCAGCTACTTGGGAGGCTGAGGAAGGAGAATTGCTTGAACCCAGGAGGTGGAGGTTGTAACAAGCCAAGATCATGCCATTGTACTCCAGCCTAGGAGACAAGAGAAAAACTCTGTCTTAAAAAAAAGAAAACAAAAAATGAAACTCACTCAAAACCACACAACTACATGGAAGCTGAACAATCTGCTTCTGAATGAATACTGGGTTAACAATGAAATTAAAGCAGAAATAAGTTGGTTGAAACCAATTAGAACAAAGACGCAGCATACGAGAATCTCTGGGACAAAGCTATAGCAGTGTTTAGAGGAAAATTTATAGCACTAAATGCCCTCAGGAGAAAGTGGGAAAGATCTAAAATCGACATGCTAACATCACAGTTAAAAAAACTGAGACGCAAGAACAACAAATTCAAAAGCTAGCAGAAGACAAGAGAATACTAAGATCAGAGCAGAACCGAAGGAGACAGAGACATGAAAAACCCTTGAAAAAAAAAAATCAATGAATCCAGGAGCTGGTTTTTTAAAAAGATTAACAAAATAGATAGACTGCCTCCCAAATTAAAAAAAAAAAAAAGGAGACCAGAATCAAATAGACACAATAAAATGATAAAGGAGATAGCACCACTGACACTATGGAAATACAAACTACCATCGGAGAATACTATAAACATCTCTATGCAAATCAATTAGAAAATCTAGAAAAAATAGATAAATTCCTGGACATATACACCCTGCCAAGACTAAACCAGGAAGAAGTCAATTCCCTGAAAAGAGCAATAACAAGTTCTGAAATTGAGGTAGTAATTAACAGCCTACCAACAAAAACAAGACCAGGACTGATACTTATGTAGTAGATACTTATGTAGTAGTGATACTTATGCAGTAGAATTCTATGCACCAGTAAAATGGAATTGTTTGTTGCCAGATGGATGAATCTAAATTACGTTGAGAGAAGCCAGTAAAACTAGTATACACATTAAATGATTCCATCTATATAAAACTTTAGAAAATGCAAACCAATCTCTAATGGCAGAACAGATCAGTGGTTGTCTGGGGATTGGGGTGAGGGTATAGAATGGTAGACAGGTGGGATGACAAAGGAGTCCCAGGAAACTTCGAAGGTTGGTGGACATGTGTGTTATCTTGCATGAAGTGATGGTTCCACAGCTGTGTACACATGTAAAACTTACTCAGTTCTATACTTTAAACATGGGATAGTTTAATATTTGTTCATTGTTCCACAATAGAGATGTTTCCCAATTATAGTGCCACAAACTTTCTTCAGTTTAGTTTTTTTGGTATAAGTATTAATATTTTCATCCTTATACATTTTTAATATTTTTATATTTTAGGAGTATATTTTGGAAACAATCTAAAGCTAGATTTTACAGCATATAAAATGCACTTAAAACATACTTTTTGACTGTTTAATAAGTGAATGCAGTCTTGTAATCTATTTCTTAAAAAACGATGTTATTTATTTATTTATTTTGAGATGGAGTCTCACTGTCACCCAGGCTGGAGTGTAGTGACACCATCTTGGATCACTGCAACCTCTGCCTCCCCGTTTCAAGTGATTCACCTGCCTCAGCCTCCCAAGTAGCTGGGGTTATAGGCACTCAACACCACACCCAGCTAATTTTTGTATTTTTAGTAGAGACAGGGTTTCACCATGTTGGCCAGGCTAATCTCAAACACCTGACCTCAGGTGATCCACCCGCCTCAGCCTCTCGAAGTGCTGGGATTACAGGTGTGAGGCAGTGCGCCCGGCTCTGGTAATCTAAATCTTTGATTTAGTTTAGAAAGCTTAGTTCACATATAGTCATTATGACATATTTGAGTTCATTTCTAATATCTTACTGTAAGCTTTCAATTTCTCCCATCTCCCTCCTGGCCTTCCTTCTTTTCCTTTTTCCTTCCTTTGTATTGATTGAATTTTTTAAATCCCTCATTCCAACATTCTCCCCTCTACTGGTTAATAACAACATATGTATTTTATTGGCTATCTTAGAAATTTTAACAAATATTTTAACATTGTTAAGTCTAAAATTACATATTATTTTTATCCTTTCTCTAGAATATAAGGACCTTATTTATGGTGGCTTCTTTCCTTTTGTGTATAATGATTTCATGTTTAATTCGATTAAGTAGCTATAAGCACTATAGCATTTTAAATTGGATTTTCAGAGCAGTGGCAGCACAGACTCCAGCTCTTCAACTGCAGTGGGGCTGGCTTGTGGTCAAAGGTCCCTGGGGGAGGACTCCCCATCCGTGGCTTCCCTCAGAGCCAGAGTTGCAATCGGCCAGTCTCCTGCAGGGTGATTTCCTTCCTTGTTCATCTGGCCAAGGTATTATCCTTTAGAAATTCCAGATTTATGCAGAGTCCTCAGATCTGATCTCTTACTCAGTTACCATGCTTTGTCTCCTGCCCTTCACACTTGCAGATTTGACCTATGTTCTATAAATTTTTAATTAATCAGAAATTTTAATAAGTCCTCTATTCTCCGTGCTTTTGGGCTAACAGTGTAGCAACTAAGAATGCAAGCTGGGGATACAGATTGCTTAGGTTCAAACCAAGGCTCTTTTATTTATTTCCTGTGACTTTGGGCAAATTGACGAAATGTTCTGTGCCTCCGTTTCCTTGAATGTAAAGAGAGGGGAGATAATACAACCTGTCTCACAGAGTTATTGTGGACATTGAAAGAGCATAGGACAGTACCTGGCATACATCAGAGCTCAAACATTAGCTGCTATTATGGCCACTATTTTGGGGCTTAAAGAAAATGTTTTGGCTGGGCGAGGTGGCTCATGCCTGTAATCCCAGCACTTTTGAAAGCCGAGGTGGGCGGATCATGAAGTCAGGAGTTCAAGACCAGCATGGCGAAACCCCATCTTTACTAAAAATATAAAAATTAGTTGGGCATGGTGGTGCATGCCTGTAGTCCCAGCTACTCAGGAGGCTGAGGCAGGAGAATTGCTTGAACCTGGGAGGCAGAGGTTGCAGTGAGCTGAGATCATGCCACTGCACTCTAGCCTGGTGCCAGAGCGAGACTCCACCTCAAAGAAAAAAATGTTTTCAGATTATGTTGCATACTGTTCTACAATGGCATGAGTATCTTACAATAGGAATATTCTTTTTGGTTTTTTTTGAGATGAAGTCTTGCTTTGTTGCCCAGGCTGAAGTGCAGTGGCATGATCTTGGCTCACTGCAATCTCCGCCTTTCGGGTTCAACTGATTCTCCTGCCTCAGCCTCCCAAGTAGCTGGGACTACAGGTGAGAGTCACCACACCCAACCAATTTTTGTATTTTTAGTAGAGATAGGGTTTCGCTATATTGGCTAGGCTGGTCTCAAACTCCTGACCTCAAGTGATCTGCCCGTCTTGGCCTCCCAAAATGCTGGGATTACAGGCATAAGCCACCATGCCTGGCCAGGAATATTCATAATAAACAATTTTGACTTTCAAGCAACCTTATGTAGTTTATTCATATCTGAATGCAAATAAATCATTTCCTCACTGACAGACTAACAAATCATTTGATACCCATTATCTTTGTTCTTTTTCCTTTTAGTCAATATTACTTCTTGAGGATAGATCTTTACAGTCTGTTTTTCAATAATTGTAAATTATTTCAACATGCTATTGGAATAGCAGATACTCCTACACAGAGAAGATTCTCCCACTTAAATGTAGCATAACATCTTGCCTTTTTAAGATAAAATGATGTCAACAGCTGGTTCATTTCATCTAGAGTCAGAAAACATCAGCATATGTATGGCAAACTCTGGAACAATCATGTGAATCACATGGGCTGGCATTGCTCCATTAATGACATCTGAATAAGATAAATACCAAGTCCAAGTCATTTCCCCAAGTAATACATCATATTTCTTAAATACCTGGTGAATGAAGCTTGGTGGTTGAAGCTGCTACTCTCTTAGGAGATGAAATGGCGGGCTTATTAGTGTCTTGATCTTTCTGAGCTTCTTTCTTTGTTCCTGTGTACAGTTTGAAAAGATAAATAGAAAGAAAGAAAGCTAGTTAAAATTGAAATGGCAACATAAATTGTGGAAAGGGCGGCTTCACAAAAGTCAAACAGATCAACAAAAGAAATATTTGGGTGATTTGTCGCTATGGTCATGGCCCCTGTGCTTGAGGAATGACACACTTGTTTATAGGAAAGCGAATTTAGTTTTGAGTGGTCAGGGGAGGAGTAAAAACACTGCTGTCTCTGATTTAATGAAAAACGCCCCCTTCTCTGGAAGTCACTGCCACCCCAATGACCCTGACCAAACTATCCGAAATTAAAATCTCAGTCACCAACTTAGTCTGCCTGCCTGTCTCTGCCGAAACAAATTTTCAGAAGACGGGGAAGGAAGGTGTAGCTGCACATGACTGCTAATGACTTTGGCATCACCCGGAGCCAAGCCACAGGGGACACGGTCTGACTCTAATTAATTTCCATGCAGCAGGTCCACAGAGGTGACCTAGAGAGCCTTTAGCTCTCTTGCATGCAGCTGAACCTTCGTGGAACTTGCTGCCAAAGTTGGTCCAGCAGAAGCTCCTCACATTGTGTCCAGCGATACCCAGGGCACAGTGCAGCTTCTCCTTTGTGTGCTGGGCACAGCGCTCACCTCCACATCACCTTTGTTAGAAAGTCAAAGGGCAATGGATGGGAGCTTAGAGAAATCACACAGACCTAGATTAACCCAAACCTGCCTTGGCTTCAGCACACTCTTAAGTCATTTCAAAAGCAAAGCTTGCTGGTGTTCCTTAGATGCAGACCATGAATGTCACCCCCACGTTCACCCCCAAACCCTGAGACCTCTCTCCTCTTTCCAGAGGTAACTGCTGCTAGCAATTTAGTGTTTATTCTCCCAGATCTTTTTCTAGGTATGTATCAATATACACATATATACAAATGCAGCTATTAGTTAAATATATGAAACAAACATTGCAATTTCTTTTTACTTACCCACATTTTTTGAGATTGTTTTCTTATCAGTGTATTTATAGGTTTTTTTTTTTAAAAAAAGAGCCACATCATACAAATGGGCAAAGATATGCTATAATCAGTTCACCATCATCTTATGGATGAGCATGTAGATTGTTACAAGTTTAGCTGCTGAAATAGCTACATGTACTACAATAAACACTCTTCTGCTTTCTTTGTATACACACGCCAGGATCTTCAGAGGACAAATGCACAGAATCGCTTTTGCTGGACTGAGTCTGCTCTTTTGCAATATTGCTATGCGCAGTGCAACTGTCCAACAAAAGGATCCACTAATTCATATTCCCAACAGTGTCTGACAACAGCTCTTCCAACATGCCCCATGCCCTGACATTGAAATCTCAACCATTTAATCGATTCATTTAATTAAGCAATCTTTTAATTAATTGATATGTGCCACCATATCAGATGATACAGCCTCAGATGACCTCACAGACACACTGCTGTGTCACTGTCCCTGCCCACATCTGCCAACCACAATGCCAGCCATGCTGGTCCTCAAACATGCCATGCTTCCTCCTGTGGCTTGGGTTCCTCTGCACAGAATATTCTTCCTCTAGCCCTTAAGCATGTTCATCCATTCATTCAGGAGGTCTTGGTATGGCGAGGTCTCCACAATGCCTGGCACTCCAGCTAATGTGGCCCTCTCACCACCTGCCAGTTTCCTCGTCCCCGCTTAATTCTTTCTCACAACGTTTGTCACTGCCAAACAATCTATGCTATACTTACCTGTTTGCTTAGTGTCTGCCTTCCCCCACCAGAACACACACTTCGACCTAGATGGGGTGGCCCCTCAGTGTGTGCCCCTCCAACCCTTGCCCTCCCTTGGGCTTCTTTCCAAGCAGATCTGCCCAGGGATTTCAGGGATCACAGAAGGCTGGAACTTCGAGGTCTGGAAAGCATGGACACTGCACTCTGCTGAAGTCATGGGCACCCCCCAGGATACCTACTATATAGCTAAGCTCCCCCTTCTGTTCCTTCACTCTGCTTTTATTTTAGGTATCAACACATATGGAAAGACAGAGACTCCTGAAAGCTGAGAAGGGAAATGTTAAACTCCCCAAATCTGCACTAAACCTAATGTTTTGTGGAAAACGAAATACAATTATTTATTTAGCCTTTCAGTGTTTCCATTCAACTTTCATGGAGTATAATTTGAATTTTATCAGAAATGCAAATATTAATAGTTCTGACCCTGCAATTCTACTTTTATAAATCTCTCTTTGAAACACTTCTACAAGTGTACAAAAACATAAATTATAACATATATAACATAAGTTACATGAACTGTGGTATATTCAAACCATGGAATACCATGCAGCCATTAAAAAGGATATTATAACTCTACATTGTACTGGCATGAAAAACTGTCCATGATAAATTAAAAAGCTAGTTGAACAGCATGCATGGTATCATCCCATTTTTATAGCACAAAATGTCATATGTATTATGTTTACAAATAAGTAAAAATATCTGAAAGGCACAAAAATTTCAATACTAGTTACTTCTAAGCAGTAGGATTTAGGAGCTTTTATTTTTTAATATGCTTTTGCATTAGTTCCATATTTTATAACCATCATGCTTACTTGTATAATAACTAATAAGCAAAAAGAAAAGGAGTTACCAAACCACTAACAAAAATAATTTGTCTGATCCATAAAAGGATAAAGAGAGAAGTCTAGTCCAAGCAATCCTATGGAAATAACTCAAATGAAAGTTTCCTCCTCCCTTTGCCAGCAAACTTTACCATGGATACCTGGGGAACTCTTGCATGGTCTGGGAATTCTTCATGGCACAGTGGATTACAGTGATGAGTCAAGACATTCTGTTCCTCTTGCTATTTTCCTTCCTTCCTTCCTTCCTTCCTTCCTTCCTTCCTTCCTTCCTTCCTTCCTTCCTTCCTTCCTTCCTTCCTTCCCTCCCTCCCTCCCTCCCTCCCTCCCTCCCTCCTTCCTTCCTTCCTTTCTTTCTTTCTTTCTTTCTTTCTTTCTTTCGACAGAGTTTCGCTCTCGTTACTCAGGCTGGAGTGCAATGGCACGATCTCGGCTCACTGCAACCTCTGCCTCCTGGATTCAGGCAATTCTCCTGCCTCAGCCTCCTGAGTAGCTGGGATTACAGGCACGTGCCACCATGCCCAGCTAATTTTTTTGTATTTTTAGTAGAGATGGGGTTTCACCATTTGACCAGGATGGTCTCGATCTCTTGACCTTGTGATCCACCCGCCTCGGCCTCCCAAAGTGCTAGGATTACAGGTGTGAGCCACTGTACCCGGCCCTTGCTATTTTCTTATACTCTAGACTCAGCCTAAATGTCTTCTAAGTACGCGGCAAGGTTTCGTTTCACTGAATGGGATCTCTGAGTGTCTAGAAACGCTAGTGTGGTCTTTGACCTCATGTTTTCCTACTGCCCCGGGCGGCTGCATCAGCCTTCTTGGCCACTCTGTCTCCTTTCCTTAGACCTAGACCAACGTATCCCCAGTGCGGCCTCAGCCTTCTCCTGTCCAGTCTTCTGATGAGTTTATCCACTCAACAGGCTCACATCACCAACTTACATACACTGATAACCAAAACATCTGTGATTTCCAATCCAGCTGGGCCCGGACATCTCTCCTGGGATCCAGACGTGTTCTCAGCTGCCAACTAGACATTATTGCTTAGCTACTGGATGACAAAAACTATTGTGCCCCAAATGGAACTGGTTAGCTTCTTCTCAAATCCATTCTCCTTCCTGTATTTTCTTTCCTCGTCAATTGTCCTCCCAGTCACTGAAACCAGAAACTAGTCAGTCCTCTTCCTCATCCTACCATATCTAGGAGTCATGAAGTCTTTTCTGACCTTCAGTAGCTCCTGAATCTGGCTCCTGACTCATTCTCACATTGTACCTTAGCTCAGTCGTCATCATTTCTGGCTTGGACCACTACAAAACTCTCTTCAGTGATTTCTCTGTCTTGTGCCTTAACTTCTACAGCTTTACCTAACTCACCCTCCTCAGCACTGCCAGGAAGACCTTAAACCATTAACAAGATCCCATGATTTTACTGTTAAAACCTTTCCAAAGCTTACCCTGGGCTTCAGTAGAAAGTTCCATCTCCGTGGTGGGGTAAGTGCCCTCCAGAATCTCCTGTCCTCTGCCAGGTGCCCCTGCTGTTTCCATGGACACCTGGGTGTCCATGCTGTTCATGGAGGATGAGTGCTCAGCCTCCCCCTTGTCTGCCTGGCCTACTCCAGGTTATCTTCAACTTCAGCTCATTCTGTGTTAGTTTCCTATTACCACTGTAACAAATTACTACTTAGCTGTTTAAGACAACACAAGTTTATTCTCTTCCATTTCTGGAGGTCAGAAGTCTAAAATCAGTCTCACTGGGCTGAGGCCAAGGTGTCCACCAGGCTGGTGCCCTCTAGACTCTTCAGGGCAGAATCCATTTCCTTGCTTTGTTTGCCTCTCGTGGCTTCCTTCATTCCTTGGCTGGTGGCCCCTTCTTCCATCTTGAAAACAATCACTCCGATCCCTGCTTCCTGCATCACGTCTTCCCCTCTAACTCCTCCTGCCTCTCTCTTACAAGGATACTTGTGATGACATCGTCTCTATCTGGGTAATCCAGGATAATCTCCCTACCTCAACATCCCAAACTTCATGCAAAGTCCCTTTTGCCCTAGAAGGTAACACTGATAGGCTCTGGTGATTCATATATGGACATATTTGGGGGCCAGTACTCAGCATACTATAGCTTCCCTGTCTAACCGAATGGTTCAATGAGGAAACCCTTTTTACTCACCAAAACATCACTAACTGCTTGGTCTCTATTAGTTCCTGGAGTCCCTAACACTTACTTACGAAGCTTTTGACCCTTCTTGAAGAGCAGTGTTTCCTCAGACCCTATTCAGCTTGCCCTGATCTCCTTCCCCCAGTGTAGACTCTGTGCTGCTAGGCTAGCGGGCATCTTGTGCTGGGCCTGAGCGGCTCCTTGGAACAGCACTCCTGCTGACCTTTAGGGAACAAACCCTTCCCTCCTCTTGTTTCATGTGGTCAGGGTAGGGGGCTGATGCACCAGGGCCTGGAGGGGGCGTACAATGTAGGCCTGCCAGATCAGAGCTCTGCACCGCTCTGGTGTTACATAGTCTCCTGGCTTGAGAATGAAACAACATGTGAGCTCTGATGATGACAGCACTACCTTGGGAATTGTGCTGGAATTACTAGAAAAAAATTCTCTTTCTGATAGACGGCCAAGCTGGCAGGATGTAGGCCTGGAGCAGCTGCTGATCATCTTTGTTTCCATGTGGGGAGAGCCTTTCTGAGGATGAGGCCAAGAGAGGAGAACGAGGGGCCAGGAGATGGAAATGCATTCCTGCCGCTGCAGCTGAAGTCCCCCCTGGGGGACAGTCACACCTCACGTCACATGACCCCTGGAACTTCTCAGTTCTGTGAGCCCCAAATCCCATGGTTATCGCCCTTTTGCTTTCTTGTTGCCTAAGGCATTTGAATTAGGTTTCTCTAACATGAAACCAAACAAGACCTGAATAACACAATGCCAGCCAAAGAAAACAGCTCCTTAATAAATAAATGCACATGCTCTCCTCTCATGGGGCCATATGTTGGTCAAGACTGCTCCTCATGTACTTTATCTATTATTGAGCTTCAGAGTGACATGAAACAATGTTCGTATGCAAACCCCAGAGCACTGGGGCTTTGCCGGGGAGGAAGAAGGCAGCAGGAGGGAAAGAAATGCCAGCTTCAGTCTCCTCTCAGAAGAGAAATCCATAAGTTTAATTTGAAATACTGGCATTGATCACATTCACCCAATGCCAGACAATCACTACAAACCCAGATGGTCCTAGAGTGTTTCACCATAGTGTAGCAAGAGCACCTCAAAAGACTACAGAGGTGTGTGATGCCTAGCAATCCAGAGAGAGTTTCTGAGAAAAGAGAAAAAGAGTGTAAAAGCTCAGTTTCTCACGTGGACAAGGGCCTTCCACAATGGTATCAGTTGGCTTCAACAGCAGCTGGCAGAAGCATCATTGTGTATTTTATTCCTGAACTGGATATAATAAAAGTGACTTACAATTTATTACAAATGCTTAAAACAAAGACCATTTGCACAGGCGACATGAAAACATGACTTGGCCCTAAAGCTGCCCCATCAAGAATGATGGCTCAATGTGTCAATTATAGAGTTAAAAAATGAGGAAACTATTTTTACTCACCAGAAAGTCACTAACAACTTGGTCTCTATTAGTCCCCTGAGTCCCTGAACATAAAAAGGAATAATGGCTCACTCTGAGGATGGATGAGGCTGTCATCTCAAAAAAAAAAAAAAAAAAAAGAAATAACAAATGACAATAGCTAATTCAGGATCTTTGCTGAGCACATCTAAATGGAAAAAAAAATAGATTTAAGATAATGGTTAGAAGAATGCTATATATCTTTTTAATAAAAAGAAATCACATTAAGAAAAAACCTAAAACATTTTTATAGGCTCTTAATCTCACATACAATAGGCTGTAAATTCCTGCAAGTAAATCTCAATATAAGAAAAGATAAGAAACAGAAAGGATAAAGAAATATACACAGCAAGGGACTTTATCCCACAAGTATCTAAGGTTCTCCCTCCACATGCCTATGAAAGCGGATGTCACAGGGCTGACCCTGCCCTGGCCCCACAGATCAGCTCCCACACAGGGAACATGAGGATTGCAGACGCAGATGGAGCAAAGCAAGAAGAGGGAAAAGCAAAGGCGGCCATATGCAAGTGATGGTTATTGCTCCAGTGTCACTGGAAAGAGGTGAATAGAAAACAGAGATGATGTAAACAGAAAATATAGATTCTGATGCCCCTTGTAAGATGAATTGAATGGGAACATTTCAAGGTAGGATTTATAGGGATTGAATAGAATGAAGAAAGGAAATATTATCTAGATAAGAATATACCAAATAAAAGAGAAACCTGGGTGAGTTATAAACTAAAGACACACACACACACACACACACACACACACACACACGAGAGAGAGAGAGAGAGAGAGACAGAGAGAGAGAAAATACTCAGTTAGATGCAAGGACTAGAAGAAAGGAAGAAAGGAAATCAGTTTTCAGCTGCCAAGAGTAATTTTTTAAATATTAAGAGGAATATGTGATACTGAGGCAGTAAACAGGAGAAACAATCAGAATATTGGGCTATGTTGGGAAGGTGGATTTTAACCTATTTAAGGTTTGTTCCATTTCAACTCCTGTGTACTGCATGCACGAAGGCAGAAGTTGTAGCTGGGAATTTAAGGGAAAATAGGGAGGTCTCTGCACTCAAATAGAGGCCTAGAAAAATCAGGTCTACATGAGAAGCATAATTATTACCTGGATAAGACTAAGTGATAATGAATTCTGAAGATTACTATGAAAAGGTAAGGATAGAAGAGTGAAGAAGTGGTTTTTGAAATACACATATGTGTAAAAGCCTTGTAAACTCCTCCCGCCAACCCCCAGCCCAATAAATTAACTGATCGATTCATTATTAAGCACCAAGAACCCATAAGGCACTGTCTTAGTGAAAGACAGAGGTATGAGCTGTAATTGAAGTTACACTTTGGGGGGAGATATTTATCATAAGCATTTACAAACACCAGGTGCCAGGCTGCAGTTGCTTCTGTGTGTGTTACTTTACCTGACACCTGTCCAAACTCTGTTGGTATTACTATCGGCGTTATTGCTTCGCAAATGAAGGAACTGAAGGTATGGAGTTTGTAACATATCTGCATCAACCAGTACATGGCTGAACCTGCAACTTCTGCCCTACTGAGCCTGCATTTCACGACACTGCAGTGGCCTCAGTGAGTCCTGAGAAGTAAGGAGTTCTTACCGCCTGCCTGCTCACCCGCCCGCAGAAGCACAATGGATCCAGGTAGAGTCTGATTCCATTTGAAACAAAGAAGCATCAGGTGGAGTCTGATTCCATTTGAAAGAAAGCAGCAAGGATCAGGGGTAAGAAAGCTTAGAAGAGAGTGGGGGTGTTGGGGAGAGGGCAGGTAGGCTGTGACTAGGAGATCAGGAAATGGCTGAAGCCATTTGTTTTCAAATGCTGGGGGCCAGCGAATGCCAAAGTCCTTTCCATCCCTGGTCCCAATCTTTCTCCATCTGATGCTTCCTCCCTACTATGCGGAACTCCTTCTTCCTTTGGTAAGCAACCTCCATCTCCTACTTTTGTTCTCAGTCTCTCTCAGAGCAGTTTTCTTCACATCCAACTTTGTCCTGGTCAAGAGGTCTTCAAACTCTCAAATACCCCACTAGGACATGAGGCCCCACGCAGGTGTAAAGCGCCTTTCCTTTGAGGTTCCAAGGTTCTTGCTGGCTAACTGAATGCTATTCCAACAGCAGGGTCACTGCCCCTCACATCCTCCAAGTGCAATCTTCCCTTTTACCCTTAGGTCCTGACACTGGCAATCCCCAATGCGTGACCATCCAGCATCCCAGTTTTCAGTCCTTTGACACCTGCAACCCCTGAGAGACACCTTGAATCAGGACCCTGGGCACCACCCTGGACCTTGTCATCACCCTAACCTTCACCTCTGGAATTTACATATCCTTTCTGGTTACAACCTTCTATCCCTCTGCCATCTCACCATGCTGTTGCCTCTATCAATTCATATCTACAACTCAGATTATAATCCCTTTCCCCATACGGTCAATTTCCTTCCGTCTTTACCTCCCTTCTTATCCAACCTAAAGTTTACCCCAGAGTCCTTTACTTCTACTACCTTATTAGCCATGCTTGCTCTCATTTCACAGAGACAGCAGAAACTGCCATGGTCACAACTGCCTGAAGAACCCAACCCTCACTCAATCCAGTTGTCATCCTTTTCTAGCCTAGCTGAGCACACAGTGACACAGATGGGGACACTGAATTTATAGTCACCAGCTATCACTGTCGCCACAGCACAGTCCAGCAATTAATGCTTCCATTTTTCCTTTCATCCTTTGCATGCCTTTTAAAAAATGGTTTTTATTATTCTAATTGACACATAGTAATTGTACATATGTATGGGGTACAGAGTGATATTTTCATACATGTAAACCATGTGTGGTGGTCCAATCAGGATAAGTAGCAAAGCCATCACCTCACACATTGATCATCTCTTTGTGTTGGGACCATGCCAGATCCTCTCTTCTAGCTACTTGAAAATATGCAATAGCTTATAATTAACTAATCACCCTACAGTGTTACAGAACAGTAGAACTGATTCATTCTAACTGTAACATTGCATTCATGAACTAACTTTTTACTGTCTCTCCTTATCCCTACCCTTCCCAGTTTCTAGTAACCACTATTCTATTCTCTAGTTCTAAGAGGTCAACTTTTTTAGATTCCACAAATGAGTGAGAACATGTGACATTTGTCTTTCAGTGCCTGGCTTATTTTACTTAACATAAGGTCCTCCAAGCTAATCCATGTTGCCATAAATGATAAAACTTCATTCTTTTTAATGAATGAACGGTATTCCATTGTGTATCTGTACCGCGTTTTCTTTATTCATTCATCTGTTGATGGGCACAGACTGATTCCACATCTTGGCTATTGTGAAGAGTGCTGCAATCAACATGGGAATGCAGATACCTCTTCAATGTTCTGATCTCCTTTCCTTTGGATATATGCCCAGTAGTAGAATTCCTAGATCATATGGTAGAAAACTATTTTTTTAAACAAAGTTCTATATTGACACCTTTCCAAAAGTTCATTCTGCAAGATTTTAAATAAAACAAACAAACCAAAAAACACCCAGTAGTATCTTGTCTTATCCCTCCATATGCTTTCATACTCATCACTTCCAACATTTTAAGCCATTTTTTCTATTTATCTCCATAGATATAATTAACATGTTTATAATGCTACTTCTTGATATGTACATTTTAGATCTATTTCAGTACCTTCTTACTACAGCAAATGACAATTTTGTTCTCTGCAGGCTCCCTTCCACACTACCTCCCCCATCATTGCAATACAGCTGTACCATTTTTGGTTAGGTCAAAATTCAGTTCACCTTGTTAAAACTGTATATAAATATTATTTACAACTGAACGATCTTCTTGTCTGACTTGTTTTACCTTAATAGCTACCTTGGTTTTTGTTTGCTTAGATTTCTATGTTCATTTTGCTTATTCTCCCACAAGTTCTCCATCAGCATATAGCTTTCCTCTCACAATTATGACATGTAAGGTTATACCTCATTGTAGTTTTGTTTTCTTGGGGCCAATCTTCCTGGAGCCCCCAATTCTCCATTTCATTTTAAACTGGTCATTTCTAAGGCTGTGGCATGGCTGTTGGTGTCACATCATCGTTCTGGGAAATTCCTTTGCTTTTTTCCTACTTCAGGTTCCTATTTTCTGGACCCCTATGTCTTTCTCTGTTTTGGTCTGCTTCCATACTTTAGTAGAGCATTTTTTTTTTTTTCAGTTTCTGGAGAAAGGTATACGTGAGGTAAATTATCTGACAGCTTCCCCAGCTGAAGATATCTTCATCCAGTTGGTTTCTTGGCTTACTGCAGAATTTTAACATGGCACATGGCAGTGATTTCCTGCAGAAATGCTAAGGCATTTCTCTTTTAGCTTCCAGGGTTGCTACTGATAAGCCTATTGATGCTATTATAAATCTCAGCCTTTTGTGTGTGCTCTGTTTGCTCTCTTGGGAAGCTCTTGGTGTCTTCTCCTTTTCCCTAGTGTTGTAAAATTTCATGCTGATGTTGTCTTGCCATGGATCTTTTGCATACATTATGCTGGACACTTAGTGGCCCTTTTCATCTGTAAACTCTCATTCTGCAGTTCTGAGAAATTTTCTTGATATGCTGCTTCCTAATTTCCTCTCCTCTGATTTCTCTGTTGTTTTTATGGAACCCCTAATATTTGGGTTCCATATATGTATATGCACATATACATGTAGATATATACCTTATTATATATCTTATCTCTCTATATAATCTCCAACCTATTGATGGATGTTTCTCTTTGGATATCTCCCATACACATCTCGCTCCATGTGTCCAAAATTGAACTCACTGTCACCTAACAAAATCTCTTTTCATTATTATCTTCCCTAACTTGATAAATGTGCTTTTTTGCCCAAGCCAGAAATAGTGATCTCATATTCACCTCCTCCCTTTCTCACCTCTTTATGCTCAATAAAATGCCAAATCTTTGGAAATATACATCTTGTGTCTCTCTTAAATCTAGTCCACTTTTTTTCATAGTCACGGCAATGTTGTAATTTACACCAGTGCCATGCCTCCTGTAGAGGGAGCTCAGCAGCAGCCTTCTGCCTCTTCATGACTATAGTGAGTTCTGCTCCTTCTACACAACCTTCACACCTCAGCCTGCTGCTCTAATGCTCTGGGGCCACAGCTTTACTACACTATGGGTTGAATGCCTGCTCACCTGTCCATATTCCCCATTAGACAATACACTTCACGAGTATTGCCCACTCAGTAAGTATTTGTAAATAAATGAGTTGGTTATTATTACTAACTAGTCACATTCTTCCTTCATGGAAAATAAAATCAACCTTGAGATAAGGTGAATTCCTGACATTTTGAAATTGCTTTTTATTTTATCTTTCTCATTTCTTCCCTAGTACCTCTCTCTCTCCACATAATAAACAGGCATGTTGTAAATGATTAATGAGAAATCATTGTACATACTGCTTGAAACAAAATGAGTAAAGCTCTGAATATGATGGATTTTTAGGAAGAAAATAATCCAGTTCTCCTGGGGAATCAGGACATTGCATGATCTGTTAGGTACTGAGAATGTGAATAAGTAACTGGTGGTAAAAAATAGCATTTTTAAAACTACACAGGTAGATGGTTGAGTTTTATCCACTGTGGCAGTTTTCACTAAGTAAGCCAAAATATAAGAAATGATCTGGATTATTTGCCTCTTTCTACCCAATGATTTACTTCCGCATTAATTCAAAAGTACAATAAAATTGTACCCTTTTAAAGACTAACATTTTCCACATATAAATTTAAAAATCTCTAGCATGGTCTATATAGTAGTAAGTAAGTGTCCTCATGTTAGATCCTGTAGTTTGACTCCAAAGCCTGCCTCATCCTTTTAAAAATTTTTGAAGCTATCATTTTCTTGAAAGAGCCCAAGCTTTCCTTTATCCATTCGTTTATCATATATTTATTGGTTGGATGCCTTGTACTTGATATGGTGTTAGCTGTTGTAGATTTCAAAGTGAAAAGACAGAATTCTCGTGTCTAGGAATTCACCAATTAGTGGGACATGTAAATAAGTAATGACAAGATAATATAGCAAGTTTGGGTATAAATTTCTCTATGGGAACGTGAAGAAGGAGCCAGGTTAGGCTTCACTGAAGGAGGTTATGTTTGAGCTGAGACACGAAGTATGCGAGACTTGCCAAGAGGGCAAGGGCACTGCAGAGTGGTGGGGTTGGAGGGATGCAGGGGCAGTGATCATGTGCAAAGGTACCAGGAGTGAAGGGACAGCAGGTCAGGGAGAGCAGGGCGGGGAACGAGGCTGGAGGGTTTCTTTTTGAGCCCAGTCTACATTGTATCTAGCCCTCTATGATGTCCTACTTCACTAGACCAAGGCAAATATTCTTACTAAGTTTCCCTCCAATGTGTCTGAACTCCCTTGAAACTCCAATTGGAGGCTAAATAAGACTACCTTTGATTAGATACTAGTTGTACATTTTTTTTTGCCTTCTTTTTTATAAGTGGGAAACTTTGTGATGGAAGTTGCCACTGAATGGAAACAATGACTAATAAACAAATAGAAAGTAAACAGAAAGTTAAAGTGTCTTTGGCTGCTATTGCTTATGGCTGAAACTAAGTTTTCTGGTTAAGGTGTCAGATTGAGACTCAGCCATCCAAGGTACATAAGCATTAAAATAAGTTATTCCCTTTCTTATAAAATAACACATATTCATTAGAGAGAAGTAAAACAAAAATACACTTTTTCTTCATTTGCATTATATTCTCAACCAGCCATAACTACTATGAACCCATTGAACTGCATTATTTCAAACCAAATTATATATATTCATATATTTTTCTTAATTATCATACAGTCTTAAACATTTTTATTGCAAAATACAATACTTAAGACTTAACTGTGCAGGTTAACATGTAATTATAAAACAAACATCCATGCAATTGCTACCCAGGTGAGGAGTGAGATAGTAGATCACTGGCAGCCAGAAGGATGCCAGGTCTCAGCCTCACCTTTCCCATTCGAGAAAACAACAGTCAAGATGTCTGCAGTCATGTCTTGCTTTTCCTTATAGCTTTACCATTCCATATACGGCCGTAACAATATCCTGAAGTCTGTTTATAGGCTTTACATCAATGATAGACTGGACAAAGAAAATGTGGTACATATACACCATGGAATACTATGCGCCATTTATTAAATAGTGTCTGTGAATGTTCTTTGCTCACGTTCTAATGGGGTCGTTTCTTATAAATTTGTTTGAGTTCCTTGTCAACTCTGGATATTAGACCTTTGTCAGATGGATATGTTGCGAATTTTTTCTCCTATTCTGAAGATTGTCTGTTCACTCTGATGATAGTTTCTTTTGCTGTACAGAAGCTCTATAGTTTAATTAGATCCATTTGTCAATTTTTGCTTTAGTTGCAATTGCTTTTGGTGTTTTCATCATGAAATCTTTGCCTGTGACTATGTCCTGAATAGTGTTGCTTAGATTTTCTTCTGGGTTTCTATAGTTTTGAGTTTTACATTTCAGTCTTTAATCCATCTTGAATTAATATTGTATATGGTATAAGGAAGTGGTCAGTTTTATTTTTCTGCATATGGTTAGCCAGCACTCCCAGCACCATTTATTAAATAGGGAATCATTTCCCCATTGCTTATTTTTGTAAAGTCTGTTGAAGATCAAGATGGTTGGAGGCATGTGGTCTTATTTCTGAGTATTTGATTCTGTTTCATTGGTCTATGTGTCTGTTCTTGCACCAGTACCATGCTGTTTTGGTTACTGTAGCCTTATGGTATAGTTTGAAGTCAGGTAGCTTGATACCTCCAGCTTTGTTCTTTTGGTTAGGATTGCCTTGGCTATTTGGGATCTTTTTGGTTCCATTCTGTGAAGAGTGTCAATGATAGTTTAGTGGGAATAGCACTGAATCTATACATTACTTTGGGCAGTATGACATTTTTTCTTTTTTTTTGTTTTGACTGAGAACAGGGGACTTCATTAATGGTGCATGACAAGGTGGGGCTCCCTAGGCTCCTTCTTTTTCAGGGGGTCTGCATGGAAACTCTGAGGAGGGGGGATTCTCAGTGTGGTGGAGAACTGAGTATGGCAGAGACTCCCTAGCAGTGAGGGCCTCTCTCTTACTCTTGGGCTCTCTCTAGGACTGGTGGTCTGGTGGGGGGGGTCTTACTGTTTGGGGGCCATGTGAGCCATGAGGTCCACCATCCTGTTGCCATAGTCAAATTTACTGTCATATCAGGAAATAAGCTTGCCAAAGTAGTCATTGAGGGCAAGGCTAGCTCCAGCATCGAAGGTGGAAGAGTGGGTGTCACTGTTGAAGTTGGAGGAGACAATCTAGTACTCAAGTGCAGCCCAGGATGCCCTTGAGGGAGCTGTCCCAACACTTGCTTCACCACCTTCTTGATGTCATCATATTTGGCAGGTTTTTCGAGATGGCAGGTCACGGCCATGACTGACAAGGTGGCAGTGAGGATACAGAAGGACATGCCAGTAAGCTTCCCATTCAGCTCAGGGAGGCCTTGGCCACAGCCTTGGCAGCACCACTAGAGGCAATGATGATGTTCTGGAGAGCCCCATGGCTGTCATGCCACAGTTTCCTGGATGGGCCATCCACAGTCTTCTTGGTGGCAGTGATGGCATGGATTGTGGTCCTGAGTTTTTCCATGATACCAAAGTTGTCATGGATGACCTTGGCCAGGGGCACTAAGCAGTTGATGGTGCAGGAGGCAATGCTTATGATCTTGAGACTGTTGTCATAATTCTCATGAGTCATGCCTATCACGAATATGGGGGCATCAGCAGAGGGGGCAGAGATGATGACCCTTTTGGCTCCTCCCTTCAAGTGAGCCCTAGCCCTCTCTATAGTGGTGAAGATGCTGTTGGATTCCACAACGTACTCAGCACCAGCACTGCCCCATTTGATTTTGGTGGGATCTCGCTCCTGGAAGATGATGATATTTCCATTGATGACAAGCTTCCCATTCTCAGCCTTGATGGTGCCATGGAATTTGCCATGGGTAGAATCATACTGGAACATGTACACTATGTAGTTGAGGTCAATGAAGGGGTCATTGATGGTGACAATATCTTTACCAGAGTTAAAAGAAACCCTGGTGACCAGGTACCCAATATGACCAAATGACTGACTCTGGCCTTCCACTGACTCTGAAGTTCCTTAACAGCTTAGGAAACTTTTAAGCTGAGATGATGGGGTTTCTAGATCTAGGATCATGTCATCTGCAAACAAAGATAATTTGACTTCTTTGCTTCCTATTTGAATAATTTCTTTCTCTTACCTGATTGCCCTGGCCAGAACTTCCAATACTATGTTGAATAGGAGTGGTGAGAGAGGGCACCCCTGTCTTGTGACAGTTTTCAAGGGAAATGCTTCTAGCTTTTGCTCATTCAGTAGGATATTGACTGTGGGTTTCTCATATATGGCTATTATTTTGAGGTATGTTCCTTCAATATTTAGTTTGTTGAGAGTTTTTAACATGAAGGAATGTTGAATTTTATCAAAGGTCTTTTCTGCATCTATTACAGATAATCATGAGGTTTTTGTCTTTAGTTCCATTGATGTGATGAATTACATTTATTGATTTGCATATGTTGAACCAACCTTGCATATCTGGGTGAAGCCAACTTGATCATGATGGATAAGCATCTTGATGTGCTACTGGATTTGGTTTGCCAGTATTTTAGCATCAATATTCATCAAGGACATTGGCCTGAAGTTTTCTTTCCTTGTTGTATCTCTGCCAGGTTTTGGTATCAGGATAATGCTGGCCTCATAAAATAAGTTAGTGGGGAGTCCCTCCTCTTCAATTTTTTGAAATAGTTTCAGTAGTAATGCTACCAGTTCTTATTTATACCTTTGGTAAAATTTAGCTGTTAATCCATCTGGCCCTGGGCATATTTTTCATTGGTAGGCTATTTATTACTGCCTCAATTTACTTGTTATTGATCTATTCAGGGATTCAATCTCTTCCTAGTTCAGTCTTGGGAGGGTGTATGAGTCCAGGAATTTATTAATTTCTCCCAGATTTTCTAGTTTATGTGCATAGAGGTATTTATACTATTCTCTGATAGTTGTTACGTATTTCTGTAGGGTCAGTGGTGATATCCTCCTTATTATTTCTAATTGTGTTTATTTGATTCTTCTCTTTTTCCTTCTTTATTAGTCTAGCCAGCAGCCTATCTTTATATTACTTTTTTCACAAAACCAGCTCATGGATTTGTTGATTTTTTAAAGGGTTTTTTAATGTTTTTATCTCCTTCAGTTCTGCTCTGACGTTGGTTATTTCTTGTCTTCTAGGTTTGTTTGCTCTTGGTTCTCTAGTTCGTTCATTTGAGTGGTTAGGTTGTTAACTTAAGATCTTTCTAGCTTTTTGACATGGATATTTAGTGCTATAAATTTCCCATTTAATACTGCTTTAGCTGCACCCCAGAGATTCTGGGACATTGTCTCTTTGTTTTCATTAGTTTCAAATAACTTCTTGATTTCTTCCTTAATTTCATTTTTACCCGAGTCATTCAGAAGAAGGGTGTTCAATTTCCATGTAGTTTTGTGGTTTTTAAGTGAGTTTCTTAATCTTGTGTTCTAGTTTGATTGTGCTGTAGTCTGAAAGACTGTTATGATATCAGGTTTTTTGTTTGTTTGTTTATTTCATATTTGCTGATGAGTGTTTTACTTCTAATTATGTGATCAATTTTAGAGTAAGTGCCATGTGGTGATGAGAAGAATGTATATTCTGTAGTTTTTGGGTGGACAGTTCTGTAGATATCAGGTACAATTGATCCAAAGCTGGGTTCAGATCCTGAATATCTTTGTTAATTTTCTGTCTCAATAATCTAATATTGTCAGTGGGGTGCTAAGTCTTCCACTATTATTGTGTGTGAGTCTAAGTCCCTTAGCAGGTCTCTAAGAACTTGCTTTATGAATCTGGGTGCTCATGTATTGGGTGCATATGTATTTAGAACAGTAAGCTCTTCTGATTGAATTAACCTCTTTACCATTATGTAATGCCCTTTGTCTTAACTAGCATCATGATGCTAGTTAGTTATTTTTCAGACTTGCTTATGTAGTTGCTTCATAGTGTCACTGGTCTGTGTACTTTAGTATGTTTTTTTAGTGGCTAGTATCGGTTTTTCCTTTCCATATTTAGTGCTTCCTTCAGGAGCTCTTGCAAGACAGGCCTGGTGGTGATGAATTCCCTAAGCATTTGCTTATCTATAAAGGATCTTATTCTTCCTTGGCTTATGAAACTTAGTTTGGCCAGATCTGAAATTCTGTGTTGGAAATTCTTTTCTTTAAGAACACTGGATATTGGCTCCAATCTCTTCTGGCTTGTAGGTTTTCTACTGATAAATCTACTGTTAGTCTAATTGGTTTTCCTTTGTAGGTGACCTGGCCTTTCTTTCTGGCTGCCCTTAACATTTTTTCTTTTATTTTTTTTCTTGGAGAACTTGCTGATTATGTGTCTTGGGGTAGATCTTCTCAGGAGTGTCTTTCTGGGATTATCTGTATTTCTTGAATTTGAATGTTGGCCTGTCTCGCTAGGCTGAGGAAGTTCTCCTGGATGATATCCTGCAGTATGTTTTCCAACTGGGTTCCATTCTCCCTGTCTCTGTCAGGTACCTTAATCAGTCACAGGTTTGGTCTCTTTATATAATCCCATATTCTTCAGAGGTTTTGTTCATTGCTTTTCTTTCTTTTTTCTCTATTCTTGTCTGCCTGTCTTATTTCAGAAAGATAGTCTTCAAGCTCTGAGATTCCTTCCTCCTCTTTGTCTATACTGCTATTGATACTTGTGACTGCACTGTTAATTTCTAGTGTTGTATTTTTTCAGTTCCATCAGGCCAGTTATGTTCCTCTCTAAACTGGATATTCTGGTTACCAGCTCCAGTATTAATCATGATTCTTAGCTTTTTTGCATTGGGTTACAACTTGCTCCTTTAGTTCAGCTAAGTTTGTTATTACTCACCTTCTGAAGCCTACTTCTGTCAATTCAGCCATCTTAGCCTCAGCCCAGTTCTGTGCTCTTGCTGGAGAGGTGCTGCAGTTATTCGGAGGAGAAGAGGCACTCTGGCTTTTTGAGTTTTCAGCATTTTTGCGTTGACCCTTTCTCATCTTTGTGGGCTTATCTACCTTTGATTTTTGAGGTTGTTGACCTTTGAATGAGGTTTCTACAGGGTCATTTTTGTTGATATTGCTGTTTTCTGTTTGTTTTTATTTTAACAGGCCAGTCTACTATAGGGCTACTAGAGTTTTCTGAGGCTCTGCTCCAGACCTTAGTTGTCTCAGTTTCTCCCATACCTGGTTATCATCATTGAAGGGCACAGAATAGCAAAGAAGGCAGCCAGCTCCTTCCTCTGGAAGCTCCATCCCAGGGGGGTACTATTCTATTGCCAGCCTGCATGCATCTGTAGGAGGTGGCTGAAGACCCCAGTTGGGAGGTCTCACTCAGTCAGGAGGACTGGGATCAGGGATATGCCCAAAGAAGCAGTTTGGCTGCTGTTTGGTAGAGCAAGTGTGCTGCATTGTGGGGACTCTTCCTCATCTGGACCACCTGTATTCTCCAAAGCCGGCAGACTGGCATAGCTGAGTCAATTCAACCACAGAGATGGTGGCTGTCTCTTCCCCTGGAATTTGGATCTGCCTCAGGCAGATTCCAACCCAGTGCTGGGTTGACTGGGATTCCAAGCTAGTGATTTTTAACTTGTGAGGTACTGTGGAAGTGGGGCCCACAGAATGACATTGCTTGGCACCCTGGATTCAGCCCCTTCCTAGGGATATGCATAAGTGGATTTCTCATCTTCCCAGGGATCCCGGGGCCAGAGTGTCTGTGTGTGATTGAGTGGCTGCTCTGCCAAAACTTCACACAGCTCTGTGTATGGACCCAAGGCCCTGAAGGCATGGGCTCACAAGGGGGTCTCCTGATCTGTGGGTTGCAAAGACCCATGGGAGAAGCATGGTTTTCCAGGAAGGGTTGCACAATCACTCACTGGTACCCTCAGCTGGGGATGGGGGTTCCTTTGGCTCTGTGCCACTCCTGGGTGGGCCATCACTACCCCCAGCTTTTCTTCATTCTCTATGGGTTGTGTTGTTTGCCAAGTCAGCCCCATTGCAAGAACCTGGATATTTCAATTCAGGATGTTGAATTTACTTGCCCCTTTTCATTCCTCTGAGTGCTAGAGACCGCAGCCGCTTCTAATTGGCCATCTTGGATCCATCTCCAAAATCAAATTTCTAATATGATAGTATGGAAGGTGTGTTCTTTGAGAGGTGATTAAATCATGAGAGTTAAGCCCTCATGAATGGGACTAGTGGTTTTATAAAATAAGCCCCCAAAAGCTCATTTATACTTTCTACCACGTGAAGACACAGCAAGAAGGCACCATCTATGAGGAATGTCTCTTACCAGATATTGAATCTTCCAGTGCCTTGGTCTTGGACTTCCCAGCCATAATTATTAGAAATAAATGTTTGTTGCTTATAAGCCACCCAGTTTATGATATTTTATTAAAGCAGCCTGAACAGACAAAGACAAAACCTATGGATTATAAGCACTGTGCTAGTGTATCCAGCCATTAATGAATGAGGTTGGTGTTATTTTTCTTTTTCCAGTGAGGAATTCAAGAGTCAGAGAAGTTAAATAACTGAATCAAGGTCACACAGGTATTAGTGGTAATCAGGGTCTAACTTCAAAGCTCATTTTTGTTTCCCATGCCATCCAAATTCTATGTGATAGAAACTAATAATTCACACTGTAACTTATTAATAAAGTTGTTCCATTCCTTTGAATGCAAATCTTGTAGAGACAGAAATATGTCTAATGTGGCTTTTTTTTAAACTCAAAAATGTGTAGACACATCTTAAAAAAGAGTCTCTGACTTGCCATGTTTTTCCCAGTTGTAGGCATAAAGCAGTGCATGCTGGCAGTTGCAGCAGGCTGGGCCTCTGCTGGGTAACTCTGGGCCACAGCAGCTGTGTAAAGAGGGCCATCCCCATCAGAATCACCCGATTCCAGGCCTACAGCAAAGGGCAATGAGAGCTGCTGCAGGGTCCTAAGCAGGGGAATAACAGGGTCAGGCCGGCATTTGAAAGGTGAAAGGCTACCACCAACAGTTGGGGATGGGGGCAAGCTGGAGGGCTTTCCCCTCATCCCTCATATCAGCTAGGCTGGTTGGGTGTTTATTGATTAGCAAAGTGTGGACCCAAAGTGGTTCTCAACACAATTTTTCTGACTGGTGAGTTGAAGATAAAAGACGTGAAGGCTTTGCAATGCCAAATAATATGTTAACTCTTCTCCAGTTATCTTATAGAATGGACTACTGGCATTTGTGTCCTTATTCCAGTGTCTTGATCTTGGATGTTCCAGTCTCCAGAACTGTGAGAAATAAATGTTCATCGTTTATAAGGCATTCAGTATATGCTATTTTTTTTTATAGTGGCTTGAACAGAGGAAGATAAAAACTATGGATGATAAACTCTGTGCTAGTGTATCCAGCCATGAATGAATGAGGTTGCATTTATTTCCTTCTTACTCTTGTATCTTTTACTACACCCCATGAAGAACTACTGTCTTCAAATGATACACCCCATGAAGACTTCACTTCAAACACTTCAAATACTACTCTTAGTGTTTGGTACTTCTTTAGTGTAATACAGCTAGTAGAATATATAAATCTGAAAAGAAATGGAAAGTTTTAAAACAGTGACATGTAATTAAAAGTTTCATGCTCTTCATACTAAGAAGTTGGGCCATATGATGGTATCAATTTGCATAAGAATGCATTTATAGTACAGTAGGCAGATTTCTAAAACGTACAAATGTTGAAAATCACAATGGAAAACTCAGCTCCAAAATACCATTTGCATTAATTACTGTTGGACAAGCTCCCATAACTCTTCAAGGCTGACAAGCAGAGTGGGCAAAATACCATGTGTAACCTTTTAAATACAATATAGGTATATACTCTTAAGTGAAAATTAGGATATTAGTGTCCTACTTTTGAAGAGCCTGCACAAAAGGTCTCAGATCAGCCTACAGGCAGCTTAATATTAAGGTGGGTCATAGGGTGTTATAAATTCTCTTCTGGCACTATAGGTATGTCCTGTGATGCCTTCCAAATTATCTAAAATTACCTACAATATTTTTCTTGCTATTGTTTTGATGAAAGCATTTTAAAAGCATAACAGAAAAAGATAAATGGATCTTTTCCCTTACTCAGATTCTTCTGTGACATTTCAATGATAATAGCTAAATAGCACCCTAAGCCACTAAATTTGTAATAGAGGATGAGGTTATCAGGGTTTTAAAATCAAGTGCCTGAAAAAAATTCAGATTATTCCGATGAATTTTACTGAACTCACCAGTAAAATTAAAGACTAATTAAACTGCTGTGAATTTTCTGTAAATTGTTTTTTTCATGTTGTCTTGACCATTTCACAGCTCACAAGTTTCTCCATAAAGGGGTTGGAAAAGGAATGGAGGAGCGTATATTTTCAAATTAACAAGATATCTAATTGTTAGCAGCCCTAGTTCACGATTTCAAGGGGAGGAAGGCGTGAGAAACCTCTAGCTTTACAAAGAAACAACTTAGGTCATTAACCTGAATGAAATGCAGTCCCCATCATCAATGGACACTTCTTTTGTTCTTTTTGAGATGGAGTTTCGCTCTGTTACCCAAGCTGAAGTGCAAGAGCACAATCTCAGCTCACTGCAACGTCTGCCTCCCAAGTTCAAGTGATTCTCCTGCCTCAGCCTCCTGAGTAGGTGGGACTATAGGCACGTATCACTATGCCTGGCTAATTCTGTATTTTGTAAAAAATAGAGATGGGGCTTCTCCATGTTGGTCAGGCTGGTCTTGAACTCCTGACCTCAGGTGATCTGCTCACCTCGGCCTCCCAAAGTGTTGGGATTACAGGCATGAGCCACCATGCCTGCCCAATAACTGGCCACTTCTTTGGAAGCTTTAGGTCTCTGCCAGCATGTTTTCTGTGCACTATATTATGTCTGCACCACATGGCCTTGTTGGACACTCATTTCCCTTTCACGGCACTTAGCATAAATGTACTTCAATAATTAAATGTGTAAGTACAAGTTTCATGTTGCTGTCCTGTGACTCTATCACCACCACAGGGACAAGGACTGTATCTATTTATTCATCATGATTTCCCCAGGTATCTAACAAAGCATTCAACTTGAAGAGGGTATGCAATCAATATTTGTCGAACAAATGGAGGCCCATCCAAATGTTCACCGATCCTTACTCCCTGGATGTCTGAGAGTTGACTTTGGCGTCGCAGCCTGTGATTCCCAGTGCTTCCTGGCCTTCCTTCTTCTGGCCAGAAAGCACAGCAGACAGGCCATCTAAGACATACACTCATGTGGCTCTCCAAATGACAAAGTAGGCGCTCCTCTAACCAGAAATTGCATACATCTTCTCCATTATATTTTCCTGTCTCTGTGGCCTCATGCAAATAAATGGAACTCATATTTATTATCTTTATTTTTATCCCACAAAGATTGTTTTTAAACACTTCTATTCTCCTACAACCTTTTCTATCCCCATTCTGATTGCTGGTTTCTTGTTGGCTTCACAATGACAAATAAGTTGACAAGGTGACAGCAATCTAGATTTAGCCTTAGGGAGACCACAGTCAGCACAGGGCAATAAGAGCATCTTCACTGAAGATACCAGTACAGCCTAATTGTTTTGACCTTGCCTCTTCTGGTTTCAAATCTGGGAGATTTCTGAACACTCCCAAGTCAACAGGAGCATATGAGGTGACATGATTCTTTCATTAGCAGAAAATAATATGTTCTTAGAGCTATTTACATGGAAGGAATTCATATCATATACTATAAGAATAAGCTCACAAATTACCTAGAACCACAATTCCAGTAGCAATGAAGTGAAGCTTTTTCTTACTTTGTTTTTTCCTAAAGCTGAATATTTTATTTTAGTTCTTCCCCATTTTCTTCATTGAAGATGTGCACAGAAAGAGAAAATGATGCTTGAGAGGACTAGAGGAAGGCAGGGAGAACTTGGTAGAGCAGCTCTGCCTGACACATGGGCACATCAAAGTGCTCAACGAACACATTTTGAGGATGTTGACAAGCTACTTATATTATTACAGTATGACCAGAAATTCCTAAAATTGTGAAATCAGTAACTATTTGCTTTTAAAGAAGCAAAATTAATTTTTATGATACAAATAGAGTTTCTTTAGTCTACTGAATAGCAGCCTCTTTATTCCCAGGGAATGTTTTTCCTTAAGTAGAGAGGAACCCAAATAAGAATATACCAGTTATTCATTTTTTATACAACTGCTAGAAACCCTTCCATACCTTAGTCTGAATAAAGAAATTTTATTTTCTATAATGCATCATATCAATATGAGACTCTGAAGGCACACTGAGAAGTAATTCATCTTCAGATCAATATTTGCAGCTGGAAGTATTTTCCTATTTGCTACAACAGTACAAGCCAGTCAGAAGAGTCAACAGGTAAAGCCCCACTATTAGTGTCATATTATATGAATCAGTGCAGTGGAGAGATTTTGTATTTGACACATGAACAGCAGAAAAGCTTTTCATAAAAATTTTGAGAAGAAGAACTGCTATATGACTAAAGGTAAGTTTCAGGAATACTTGGGAACCTTTCTTTTACACGCACTGAATAGCATGTTTTGTGAGTGTGTATAAATGTGTGTGTGTATGTGTGTGTGTGTATATATATATATATACACACACAAACATATATATACTCACATACACACACACACACACACATAAAATCATTAGCACTAAATCCACAACACTTTCCATTGTCATAACACTGATCTCAATGATCATTATAACTTACAGGAAATCAGTATTATAGGAGTGGATCATATATCTCCAAACATGTTTAGGACAGTGCATTAGCCCTTGGCCTGCATCTGAAACCCCTAAGAAGGAGGAGTGTAAACGGACCTCAGAATTCCTGTAGGGGAGCTAGGAAACTATATGTAAGGTAATGAGCAAGAAGAACTAAGTCTCTAAGTTGTGTTTTTTAATCAAGGTAATTTCAACAAAATGCAATTAATTGGCTTCCATTAAAGTAAGAATATTTAAATAGCAGAAGGTAGGTCTATAGGTTTTAAAGGTCAACAGGCTTAGGTTGATTCCTGCTACAAAGAAGTTATGTGACTGGGGGTGTGGGGGTTACTTAATTTCTCTAAACTCCAGCTTCCTTGAGCATCAAATGAAATTGAATATATAAACCCCTAAGAATATTGCATGATACATACAGAATTCTTAACAAAAATATCTTTTTTAAAAAAAAAATATGGAGTCTCACTCTGTTGCCCAGGCTGGAGTACAGTGGCACAATCTCGGCTCACTGCAACCTCTACCTTCATGGTTCAAGCAATTCCTCTGCCTCAGCCTCCCATGTAGCTGGGATTACAGGTGTGTGCCACCATGCCCAGCTAAATTTTTTTGTACTTTTAGTAGAGATGGGGTTTCACTGTGTTGGTCAGGCTGGTCTCAAACTCCTGACCTCAGGCAATCCGCCAGCCTCAGCCTCCCAAAGTGCTGGGATTATAGGCATGAGCCACCGTGTCCAGTACAAACATACCTTTTTTAAAAAGGAAAAGAAATAAGAAATGACTTTCATGACTCACGTCTGTAATCCCAGCACTTTGGGAGGCCAAGGCAGGTGGATCACAAGGTCAAGAGATCGAGACCATCCTGGTCAACATGGTGAAACCCCGTCTCTACTAAAAATACAAAAAATTAGCTGGGCACGGTGGCACGTGCCTGTAATCCCAGCTACTTGGGAGGCTGAGGCAGGAGAATTGCCTGAACCCAGGAGGCGGAGGTTGCGGTGAGCTGAGATTGCACCATTGCACTCCAGCCTGGTAACAAGAGCGAAACTCTGTGTCAAAAAAAAAAAAAAAAGAAATGACTTTCATAAAATATTTCTGTTATTTATATGTCTGGTATCTAAAACACTTATGCATCCTTTCAGTTGTCAACATAGAATATTACATGTAAGACAAAGATGCTGAGGACATTCATTAGGTAAAATACAAGTCTCTCAAATAAATGATATTTGAGAGAATATCAAAAATATCAAATGGGAAATTGTACATCCATATGTAGAAAAATGAAACTTGACCCCAGCACCATATACAAACATCAACAAAATATACTAAAGACCTAAATGTAAAACTTGAAACTATGAAAATTCTAGAAGAAAAAAATAGGAGAAACACTTCAGGGCATTGGTCTGGGCTAAGATTTTATGGAGAATACCTCAAAAGCACAGGCATCAAAAGCAAAAAGACACAAATAGAATTATAATATAAAACTAAAAAGCTGCTGCACAGCAAATGAAATAATCAACAGGCTGAAGAGACACCCCACAGAATGGGAGGAAAATAATGCAAATTATTCATCCAACAAGATATTAATATCCAGGATACAGAAAGAACTTAAACAATTCAACAGTAAGAAATGGACAAATGAGCTGAATAGACAACCCTCAAAAAAGATATACAAATGGCTACCAGGTATATTAAAAAAAAATCCAAGATCACTACTCATCAGGGAAATGCAAATCAAAACCACACTGAGGTCACTTCACCCCAGTTAAAACGGCCATCATCAAAAAGACAAAAAGTAAAAATGTTGGTGAGAATGCAGAGAATGAGGAACTTTTACAAACTGTTGGTGGGCATGGAAATTAGTATAGCCATTATGGAAAATAGTATAGAAGGTTCTCAATAAACTAAAAATAGGCTGGATGTTGTGGCTAATGCTACTTTGGGAGGCCAAGGAGGACTGCTTGAGCCTAGGAGTTCAAGACCAGCCTGGACAACACAGCAAGACCCCATATCTACAATTTTTTTTTTAAATTAGCCAGGCATGGTGGTATGTGACTGTAATCCCAACCACTTAGGCAGCTGAGGGGGAGGATCACCAGTGCCTAGGGAGGTCCAGGCTGCAGTGAGCCATAATTGCACCACTGCATTCCAGCCTAGATGACAGAGTGAGACCCTCACAAAACAAACAAACAAACCTAAAACTAGAACTACCATAAGATCCAGCAATCCTATTATTGGGTATATATCCACAGGAAAGGAAATCAGTATGTTCAAGAGATATCTGCACTCCCAAGTTTATGGCAGCAGCAATAGTCACAATGGCCAAGACATAAAATCATCCTAACTGTTCATTTAGCAGATAAGGAAAATGTGGCAATGATATGGTTTGGCTGTGTCCTCACCCAAATCTCATCTTGAATTATAGCTCCCATAATTCCCACATTATGAGAGGGACCCAGTGGGAAGTAACTGAATAATGGGGGCAAATTTTTCCCATGCTGTTCTTGTGATAGTGAATAAGTCTCATGAGATTGATGGTTTTATAAAAGGCAGTTTCCCTGCACACCCTCTCTTGCCTGTTGCTGTGTAAGACATGGCTTTGCTCCTCTTTTACCTTCCCCCATGATTGTGAGGCCTCCCCAACCATGTGGAACTGAGAGTCCATTAAACAAACCTCTTTTTCTTTATAAATTACCCAATCTTGAACATTTCTTCATAGCAGTGTGAAAATGAACTAATACAGGTATATATACAAAATGGAATACTATGTAGCCATAAAAAAGACAAGCATTCTGATACTAGCAGTAACATGGATGAGCTTGTAGGACATTATTTTTTGTGAAATAAGCTAGGCACACAATGATAAATACCAAATGTTCTTATTAATATGTGGAAGCTAAAAAAGTTGATCTCATAGAAGGAGAGAGTAAAATAGTGGTCACTAGAGGTGGGGAAGGGTAAGGGGTAGGGAAGTACAGGAAGACGTTGGTTAATGGATACAAAAGTACATCCAGATAGGAGGAGTAAGTTCTAGTGCTCTATGGCACTATAAGATCACTATAATTAACAATAATTCTGAATATTCTCAAAGAGCTGGAAGACTGGATTTTGAATGTTTCCAACATATAGAAATGACACGCCAAGTCAATTCTAAGCAAAAAGAACACAGCGGGAGGCATCACACTACCGGACTTCAAACTATACTACAAGGCTACAGTAATCAAAACAGCATGGTACTGGTACCAAAACAGAGATAGAAACCAATGGAACAGAACAGAGGCATTGGAGGCAACACAACATATCTACAACCGTACAATCTTTGATAAACCAGACAAAAACAAGCAATGGGGAAAGGATTCCCTGTTTAATAAATGGTGTTGAGAAAACTGGCTAGCTATGTGCAGAAAGCAGAAACTGGACCCCTTCCTGACACCTTACACTAAAATTAACTCCAGATGGATTAAAGACTTAAACATAAGACCTAAAACCATAAAAACCCTAGAAGAAAATCTAGGCAAAACCATTCAGGACATAGGAGTAGGCAAGGACTTCATGACCAAAACACCAAAAGCATTGGCAACAAAAGCCAAAATAGACAAATGGGACCTAATCAAACTCCACAGCTTCTGCACAGCAAAAGAAACAGTCACTAGAGTGAATCGGCAACCAACAGAATGGGAAAAAATTTTTGCAGTTTACCCATCTGACAAAGGTCTGATATCCAGAATTTACAAAGAACTCAAACAGATTTACAGGAAAAAACAAACAAGCCCATTCAAAAATAAGCAAAGGATATGAACAGACACTTTACAAAAGAAGACATACATGAGGCCAACAAACACATGAAAAAATGCTCATCATCACTGGTCATTAGAGAGATGCAAATCAAAACCACATTGACATACCATCTTACGCCCGTTAGAATAGCGATCATTAAAAAATCTGGAGACAGCAGATGCTGGAGAGGATGTGGAGAAATAGGAACACTCTTACACTGTTGGTGGGAGTGTAAATTAGTTCCACCATTGTGGAAGACAGTGTGGCGATTCCTCAAGGCCTTAGAAATAGAAATTCCATTTGACCCAGCAATCCCATTACTGGGTATATATCCAAAGGACTATAAATCGGTCTACTATAAGGACACATGCACACAAATGTTCACTGCAGCACTGTTTACAATAGCAAAGACCTTGAACCAACCCAAATGCCCATCGATGATAGACTGGACTGAGAAAATGTGGCACATATACACCACGGAATATTATGCAGCAATAAAAAATGATGAGTTCATGTCCTTTGTAGGGACATGGATGAATCTGGAGAACATCATTCTCAGCAAACTGACACAAGAACAGAAAATGAAATACCGTATATTCTCACTCATAGGCGGGTGAGGAACAATGAGAACACATGGATACAGGGAAGGGAAAACTACATACTGGGGTCTACTGGGGGGAATAGGGAAAGATGGGGGAGAGCTGGGGAGGGATAGCCTGGGGAGAAATGCCAAATGTGGGTGAAGGGGAGGAAGGCAGCAAAACACACTGCCATGTGTGTACCTATGCAACTATCTTGCATGTTCTGCACATGTACCCCCAAACCTAAAATGCAATATATAAAAATAAAATAATAAATTAAAAAAACAAATAAAATAAAATAAAATAAAAATGTTAAAAAAAAATGACACATATTTGAGGTGACTAATACACTACTCTGATTTGATTATTACAGTGTATAATGTATCAAAATATCACTGTGCCCTATAAATACATAAAATTATGTGTGAATTAAAAATAATACAAGTAAAAAAAACAGCCAAAATATTTCTGCTAGTTTCAAAGACATATTTCATATAACTCAGCATTTTCACTTTTAGGAATATATCCTAAGAACATATGTGAAACTTGTGCCTCATTTTGTGAGAAAGGAGTAACTAAGCAGGCTTGAACTGCTTAAACCCTGCACATTTCCAAGAAGGGCCTGTTTCATGACTGGCCACTGACCGCCTCCTGAGAGCCGGGCTCTTACATGTTCTAACTGACAAGAGCATTTCGCGTGCCCAAGGTCTTGAGCCACACTGCATCAATTTGCCTAGTTTACACATAGAAAAGGTGCTGTGTGTATGTGTGACTGATTCATAACAAAAACCCTGGACAACCAGGCTCAGATGTTTTTATCTCAATGGGAAAATCTGTTAATGTTTTCACACATCATTGCTGAAAAGATGAAGTACATTTGGTGTGATTCCACTGAGAGAAGACTTTTGGAAACTTGTGCCTGGTGTCATTTGAACTTTGCCCCATGAGCTTTTTCCCTTGGATGATTTTACTCTGTATCCTTTCAATGTCATAAATTATAATCATAAATATAGCAATTTCTGAGTCCTATGAGCCCTTCTGGGGAAATCATCAAACCTCAGAAGAGTCTTGAGAACCCCCGGCAAAACATGATTTTGTGAAATAAATTTATTAAATGTATTGTACTTCATTGTTTCATGATAGTGAAATGCTGAAAGCAACCTAAAAGAACAGGAGACAAGTAGTTCTACAAATTATGGTTAATCAATATGAAGAACATTTTCACGTATGTATCATGATATTGGAAAATTATTCAGATATATTGTTATCTGTAAAAGTAGGATACAGAGCTATGCATAAAGCATAACTGAGGCAGGACAAAAATCATACCCATATAAAGAAAAGACTTGAAGGAAATATGCCAACATATGCTATAGTGTCTAATGATAAACTGTGAGGCTTTGAGGTATTTTTATTGTTTCATTTTTTTTCTGTATCCTTCATGCTTTTTTCTTAGAACAAATTATTATCCTTTTTATTCAATTATCTTTATATATTTTAAAGCAAAAATTGAAACACATCTGGAAAAATTCTGACAACACAGAAATAACAAAATTTAAAAATGAAAGTTATTTTTTCCCATTACAACTTTTCCTCCAATTGAACATCACACTGATAATGGCTCTTGACAATTTAAATATTTTCTAACTTTTTCTATGAATTTACAAAAAGGAATACATAAAATAATTTATTTCAGTTTTATGAGAAATGAGATCATGTTCTAAGTTTTCTCCCTTTAATGATATGTTATGCACATCTTTCCATATAAGTCATATAGATCTATCTCATTTAAAAAAACTACATAAGCATTTATTAAATGGCTGTATCATAAATTGTTTACATATTTCCATATTGACAGATATTTAGATTGTTTCCAACTGTTTTAGCATCATAACCAATGCTGCATAAAAAGTTCCTGCATGTGTATCTGTGTTGCTTGAGCAAGGATTTTCTGAGAGGGTGTTAGAAGTAGAAATACTGGATTACCTGTCACATACATTTAAATTTTCATACATATTCCCAAATTGCTCCCAAAAAAGTGTACCAATTTATGTTCTCACTAACACTACAAGAGTGTGTCTGTGTACCACATCCTTACCAACTCTGGATGTAATAAATCTCTTTAAGGGTTTATAATCCAGTATGAAAAAGACTGTATCTCATTTTAAAAACAGAATGTGTCTAGTTATTAAATTTGAATATCTTTTCATATGTTTGTAGCCATTGACCACTTTGTACTTCTAGTATATAAAACATTCATACCTTTACCTGTTTTTTTCAAATTGCTTTTTTCTTGTAATTTTCAGGGTTGTCAGAACTGCACGTATATTAACACTCTGTTGCAGCACTTTCTATCAGTTTATCTTCTTTCTCAACTCTATGATGTCTCTTATTGTAGAAAAATTTTAAAATTTTTATGTAATTGTATGTAATTCTGTCATTTAAAATGTTTCCAGGTTTTGTGTCACGCTAAAAAGGCTTTCCTTATCCCCAAATTTTAAACTTTCTAATTATTTCATCATCAGAAAAAAAATTAAAACACACAATTAAAGTAACTGCCAATTACGTTGTTCAAGACAACTTTTAAAAATTTACAGTCTCAAAGTCTTTAACATTTGTTCCAGGACATAAGTTTCTTTCTCCTGATGCAACAGCAGGCTCTTTTTTCTTTGAGTATGTTTCTTCTTTTACCCTTAGCCAAGAAGCTCCAAGCCTCTGTTTGTTCCATTTTTCTCTCTTCTATTACTCAGATTTTTATCTCTACATTTGTGTTATGCTGTGCCCTTTATGGCAAACTACCCTGGATCTTTTCTGACATAAGAAAATGATTAAGTGACAAATAAATTAGAAAATGATTATGTAAATAATAAAGTGATTAAATAAATCATCAATAAAACTTATTATATTTAATTTAAACTTTTTTCAGGTCATTCTTTTCTTAATCCATTGTACCGTGAACTCTTGACCTGCTAAAATAAACTGGAGTCCAGATAATAAGATTATAGGCCTCTCACTCTCATCTAATTACTAGGTTACAAATCCATTTACTTACTTACAAGTCCCCCAAGGGTTAAGGCTGTTCTATCTTTGAATCCAAGTCAGTTGTGCCTTAAAGCAAGCACTCAGATGTTTGTTCAATGAGTGAACCAGAAAATAATCACTCACCAAAAACTCATATCAGAAATCTAGGTTAAAGGAAACAGCCCAAGTACTTCCAGGTTACGTTCTATTGTGAGTGCATATTGACTGGACAACCCAGATAACAGTAATTGAGCAGGTGATGCTGACATGTAAGAACTCACCCATCAGCAGCTTAGAACCACCAAGGGAAGGAGGCAAAGTATCACAGCTGAGATATGTTTCCAACAAGGGTTAAAACAACGAGAGTTTGCATTATCTCAGTAATTTAAATGACTCAAACACCTCTCAGTCTCAAGAAATCCAATTATTTGGAATTTAACAACGGTCTGCATGACTACCCTCTACTTTTTAATCAGCTTGATAACAAAACAAGGTAATGTGAAACTAGATTTCATTTTAGAAATTTGACTTCTTAAAACCAATGGGATACATGCAAAGCTAAAATTCCATAACAAAATTTACTTTTCAGCAACAATGATTTTGAAATGCAAGGGGGCCTTAGACGTTAGAGTCAGATGAAACTGAGAAGAGAAAGTCCATGTCACATTTAAAATGAGGTTTCTGTTTTGTTTTCCCAGCTATGTCCTGCCTTGACTACTCAATTCCTATTTCTCTGGGTTTTTAGGCAATGTGTGTGGCCTCCTATCTGAGCTGGGAAACAAAATGAGGTCTCTCCCTCGGGGATCTTAGTCTCCTGATAATGAGAAAGCAGGACAAAACATTCCAGATGAGCAAGCCTTATGACCTCAACCACCTCATGAAGTCGGCAGGACCCAGGCTGATGCAGGTGATCACCTGTGAGCTCAGCTCAAAGGCTGGAAAAGGCGAGGCTGCCAGGGGTTGCTGGACGCCTGCCATGTTCACAGGGAGCCACAGCTCAGGGTCTGCACAGTGGCTGGCATGGGGTCCTCTTCTGTGTAAACAAATCTTTGTTCTAAAACACCCTAGTACCTCCACACTGAGTCAATGATGCAAAAATGTATAATAAAAAAACAGAGGCTTAAGGCACCGTTGAAATTAGTTTCTTGGTAGATTTGAGCCAAGACTCAGGAACTGTCCATGGCGTGCCTCACTGGCTCTCCAGTGGCTGGGGCTGCCCCTCACTATGGCCCCTGGGGGAGGAGGCCTCAGGGTTAACAACAGCGGAGAGAGGAAACTAGGAGAGTGTGCTGGGGGTGGCTGAGAGCTGCCTCTACTGGGCGGGCTCTGTGATTTGCTATAGAAGCCAACCTTCTCTGGGCAGTTCCACAAGAGACTTGGAACAGGTGGGTTCTCAGGGTACCTGCTGGAGCCCCTACTAACAGAAGGGCAAAGGGCGTGTTTCTCACTTATCTTAAAAATCTGGTTTGTCTTATTGCTTCATTTTGTGACCACCTGCCACAAGACATAGCTACTTTCTGAGCACTCATTATGGCAAGTGCTCCCAAATCACTAGAGGAACTCTAACTTTCATTCATTCGGCAGGTATTTGTTGAAACCCTGCTTTGTGCCAGGCACACTGTTGGTACTAAGAATTTGGGGATGAGCACAACAGGCACGGCTGCACATGTGGGGGCAGACATCATTAGACAACTACACTTGTGAGGCGAGCTACAAGGGGAAGAGCCCTGAACAGGCAACATTTAGGTCAAGACCTGAAGGAGAGACAGGTGTTCATCAGAGCAAGGAGAGGAGAAGAGAACAGGTCGTGTGGGAGGGAATGGGGTGTAAGAGATGTTCCCAGCAGAGGCACTTAGAGGAAAGGGCCACCAAGATGCAGCCTGTTTTTAGGCAACTTCCAACTTAAAGGGAACATGACATAGGAAAGATAGCTATCTTTGAACAGGTAGGCAAATATTATGGGTTTATGGACAAAGGCAGTAAAAATAATCACTTAGGCAAAGGCACAGAAAGTATTACAGGAGCTTCTCACTTTTCCTCTCCTAACTTTGGAATTATACAGGCATCTTTCACTGAAGATATGTGGAACCACAGATAAGTTTTTTATTGCAACATGGTTTTCCTCTGCACTAGTGAATGCAGGTTTTTGAGTGGGAAATCCAGGGGAAAAAGAAATTTTGATCATGGGCAGAGCAGAATCCAAGGTGTGGTGAGGTAATGGAAAAACATCAATAAATGTCAATTTTGGAGAGAACATGGTAGGTTTTATTAAAACTCCTCTCTGTCTATGAGAGACTGGAAGGGGTCTGTACCCTCTGACATTTCTTCACCTTCCAGTTAACCCTCTAAAACTCAAACAGCCTTTATGAAATGCCTACTTTGTTCTATGTCCTTTCATTTATGTTAATTCTCAGAGCAATCCCATGGAGTAGGGATGATTATCCCCACACATTTTTTAACTGACTGAGAAATATGAAAAGATTCCTTAATGTTGCTTTGTCCTGAGTCAAATGGTAAGACAGGCAGAACTGGACTGGTGCCCACCCAGCCTCTTTGCGGAGTGAGGCATTTTACCATCCCATCCTTTAATCCACACTGGAGCTTTGCCATTTTTACAGATATGAGGCTTTTTAGCCACATATCTGAAAAGCTAAAGCAGTTTATATCACATGCTTCAATTACTGCTTAGTCCTGGAGCTCTGATGAGCGTCAGTGCCCTTGAACCAAAATCTTCTACAGTTACATGATAGGAAAAAAGTCTATTTCAATTTGCTACACAAAAACAGGAGAACACATTTATTTTTTATAAAGGGTTTTTTTTTTTTTTTTTGCAATATACAAAGTCAATCCAGGAAAAGTAGTGGTGCAAAACAACCCTGGGACAGAGCCGATTTGGCTGTTCTGCAGCCTCTGAGTCTGCTTAAAATGCAGCAGGTGAAATGCTGAGACCAGGAGTAAGTGTTAATCTGTGATAGTGGATAGGCATCTGGGGAGTGCCCTGCTGTTCTGACATTCTCACTAGTGAACCAGTAGGTACTGGAGGGGCAGAATGGGAGTTAACCATATTGTCAAAGCTCCCTCAGAATCCATTTCCCAAGTCAAGTGGAGCCTCCAGCCTTAGAAAAATAACAAGGTGGTGCAGCTCCTTTGCAACATCAGCCCCTCATCCCATGCTGCAGGGCCTGGCTTCCTGCCCGAGTGCCCCCCCCCCCACCTCCGCCACCACCTAATAGACCTGGTCCAGTACTTCTTTACTTTTGCCACCTTCACTCCCTCCTTTTCTTGACGCTTCTATATACAGAGGCAGGTGTCACTCATTCTAAAAACCAAGAACTTCCTTTGCCCACTTCCCCTTTAATCTACCACCCTATTCTCCTTCCCTTCCCCTTTACATTCCTCAAAGAACAGTCCAAGCTCATGGCTTCCATTTCCTTAGCCACTGCCCCTCCCTGTGCTCTGAAAGCTCTTCTTTCTCCAGATGAGCCTTCTTTGTCTGCTGCTTCCATTTTGGTGTTAATAAGGCGGCAACTGCAGTTACCTTTGCACTTTCCAAGTCCTCCCAAGCAAACTCACATCCCCATTGCTTCCATTCCTGGAGCCATGACGATAAGCCCATCAATTCCACATGGAAACCTCCAACTCAAAACTCTGCTTAGAGCTCTTGGCTTATCCCACCTGCCTACTGAACATTGCTAGATGGAGGTTTCCCAGGCACCTCAAACTCATCTCATCTGAAGCTAAATTTACTGTCTTTCCTCTACACTTGCCCTCCTTTTGCCTTCAGTCTAGTTACTAAGGGCAATATTAGCCATTCAGCTGCATAAGTGAGGGAGCCTGCAGCCTCCTGCCCAGGCCTGACATGTGTCAGGCTGTACAATAGCTCATTAAAACATGGGTCAACATTTTAATAATTGTTTCCTTGTGCTTCACCATCAGCCTGTGAACCCTTTGGGGACAGGAATCATGTCTCACTCATCTTTACAGCTCCAGAACATCCTATCTCACAGCACGGTACCCAGTAACCTCATCACTGAATTGATAAATATGGAGCAACTATTCAATGTGCTTTGGTCTGGAATAGGGAGAAAAGCAATGATCACACTCATAAAAATTTATACCTAGGAGAGCAAGTCTAGTAAATATCAGATGCTGTAGGACAGCTTGAAAGAATGTGAGTTTTCAACAAAGAAAGGGATAGCACATCATAAGGAACAAGCAAGTTTATGGACCTAAAATTTTGCCTCTGGAGAAAATAACACAGATGTGTTCAGTTAGGGAGGGCTGGGTGAATGTTTACACACAGTGATTTCAGCTTTCAGGGAAAGAAGCATACATCTCCTAAAAAGCGTGAGTAGGAAGGACCACGCAGAGGTCAAGACGTCCCCACTTGAACTCCTTCAGGGTAATCTCAAAGATAGCCTGGCCTGAGGCACAAAGCCCTGGGCACCACCCTGCTTAACAGCATTCCCGTTCACACACATGCAATCTGTTGGTAATGGACAAACTGCAGCCCGCAAGTGGAATTCTGATAGTCCTTAGCTGGATATTTAAACTATTATTATAGGAAAAGGACTGCGACCATATACAACACCCATTTATTTCGGGATGCCACTGTGTAACCTTGGACCACTCATTTCACCTCTCTGAGTCTCACTTTCTGCATCTGCAATAACTTCCCTGCCTACATCTTAGGGTCTTTGTGAGAACCAAATTAGATTCTGTATATTAGTGTTTCAGTAATACAAAGTGGAAGAAAATTGTTATCAAGAGAGCATGATTTGGTGGCTCATGCCTATAATCCCAGCACTTTGGGAGGCCAAGGCTTGTGGATCAACTGAGGTCAGAAGTTCAAGACCAGCCTGGATAACATGACGAAACCCCATCTCTACTAAAAATACAAAAATTAGCCAGGGATGGTGGTGGGCATCTATAATCCCAGCTACTCAGTAGGCTGAGACAGGAGAATCACTTGAACCTGGGAGGTGGAGGTTGCAGTGAGCTGAGATCATGCCACTGCACTCTAGCTTGGGCAACAAAGCCAGACTCTGTAAATAAATAAATAAATGCATACATACATAAAATAGTGCATGGCTTTCAGAAATCCCCTATGTAGCAGAAACCACTCGGAAAAGTAATGAAACTTTTACATTCACACTGCCTGCCTTTCTTTTTCTCAACATTTGAAATATCTTATTTCCATTTAACTTCACTTCCATGAAAACAGCCATTCTCTCTACACATTTTACCATGCTATCATATAACTCTTTAAACAGACAACAGAAAACATAGATAGACTAGTCGAGTTAACTTACTGCATTCCATTACCCAGCTTCAACAATGAGCAATGTGTGGCCAGTGTTGTTTCATTGTTTGTATATATCATAGACTCTGCTCACCACCATCCTAGGTTATTTTGAAGGAAACACCAGATAGCATTTCATATATATGAATTTCTAAAACATGATTCTTTTAAAAAAACATAGCCACAAATACTATCATCAAACTCAAAGTATTAACAATAATTCCTGGGCCAAGCGTGGTGACTCACACCTATAATCCCAGCACTTTGGGAGGCCAAGACAGGCAGATCACCGAAGGTCAGGAGTTTGAGACCAGCCTGGCCAACATGGTGAAACCCCATCTCTACCAAAAATACAAAAATTAGCTGGGTGTGAAAGAACATGCCTGTAATCCCAGCTATTTGGGAGACTAAGGCAAGAGAATTGCTTGAACCCGGAAGGTAGAGATTGCAGTGAGCTGAGATTGCGCCACCGTACTCCAGCCTGGGCGACACAGAGAGACTCTGTCTTAAAAAAAAAAAAAAAAAAAAAAAAAATTAACAATTCCTTAATGTCATCATATAGCCAGTGTTCACATTTTTCCAATATTTTCTATTTTTTTTGAATTTTTATTTGAATTTCAAATTTTTGTTCAAATGTTTGTTTGAATTAGGATCTAAAATTAGCTCCATACGATGGACCGATATGTTTACATTTTTTGTAATCTACAGGTTCCCATGTCCTCTTTGTTTGGTTTTTATTTGTCACACTTTGTGTTGTTGCTGCTCTTGCTGAGTACATCAGTGGATGTCCCTAGAGTCTAGGTTTGCTGACTCAGTCCCCATGGTGGTTTTAACATCCTTTGTATTTCTAGTAAATCAGTACTTAAATCCAGAGGCTGCACCAAATCCATTTCCCCCCAAGACTCATTCCCAGGTAATTTGTATACACTTCCATCATCAGGACAGTTCATAATGTGTGGTGATCTCTCATACTGATGATCACTGCCTTTATCCATGGGACAGCTGCAGAAAGGGATGTTTTGTCGTTTTGTATTAGCTGGAATACTTTTATAAAGAGAAACTTCCCTCTCACCAGCTATTTGGTTATCTTGAGATACAGACTGAGTAGGAGAAGTTACTAAAAGCCTTTTCTTTTCCTTCATTTACCATATTTTAAAATAATGAGGTCATTTCCTAGCATCCTCCAATGTGACTAGTTTTGGAAATTTTTGGTTTTGTGTTGCATCATATATCCTCATTGATGGGTATTAATCCATTGTAAATACTAATCTTACTGATATTCAAACTTTTTTTCAGTTTTTCTTCATTTCTGTCTTTTTTTTACCAGTAGGAGCTTATTCCAGTTGATCCTTAAGTCCTTTCAACAGATCCTCAGAGTTTTTATATTCTTCTTAGCCAGCTGGTATGGCAAGATGTTCTAGGATCTACATTTCCTGTCTTAGACCTGAAATGGCTGCTTCTTCAAGGATCCCTGTCTCCCTTTAATGGGAAGTCCATTCAGACATCACAACCTGGGCTCTAGGAGTGCTCAATACGATTGGTTTAGTCACCACTTACAACTTTCCAATGGATAGATCTGGGAATTTTTTTTAAAGATAAATATCAGATGAGTTCTGATTTTATCCTATAATACTCCTATCACATTTATCCCACACATTCAGAATAACAGCAGATGCAGAATCACAATACTAACACTACCACCAAAAATTTCAGGTTTTCATTGCAATTCTTTCTGAATCTGGGGTATATACCGTTAGGAATGTGCTTCTCTGTGTGGTTATGCCGTCAATGGGCTATGCAAGTGCTTCCATCTGTTTAATTTCATTTTTGAGTTTTAGATATTATCTGTTAACATTTAATATATGATTGTTTAAAATATCTATGTGACTTCAAATCTATAAAACAAGGTGAATTCAAGATATACCATTAGCCTGTATCTCTATTCTCTCCTTTTATTCCTTCTTTCATCCTAAAGGCCATAATTTGAAAAAAAAAAAATCTTATTCTTCTATTGCTTTTTGAAAATGTAAGTTCATATATAACATTTTCCTATTGTTTAGATAAAACATAGTCTACTACATATTTTTTTTTCCATCTTTTATTGCTCAATGACCTCCTGGAAATTGCTTGCTAATAATGTTAATACATAGAGCTATTTCCCCATTCATATGACAGCTACACAGTACTGCATCCTGTGGATATCTCACCGTCTGTTCAGTAAGCCCCCAATTAATGGACTTTTGAGTTGTTTTCTGTCTTTTTCTACTTCAAACAATGCTGCAATGAATGACTTCATACACTGTATTCTTGTCAGTCTACCTTTGGGAAAGACTCCTTGGGTGAAACTATTATGTCAAAGAATAAATGTATGTATGATTTTGTTAGATACTGCCAAACTCTTTCTAGTTGTACCATTTTATATTCCCACCAAAAATGTATGAGATTGCCTGTTTTCCGGTAGCCTCACAAATAGAATATGTTGTCAAACTTCTGGATTTTTGCCAGTATAATTGGTAGTGTATTCATTTATTTATTTATTTACTACACCTTAAGTTCTGGGACACATGTGCAGATCATGCAGGTCTGTTACAAAGGTGTACACATGCCATGGTAGTGGTTTGCTACATCCATCGCCCCATTATTGACATAGGTATTCCTCCTAATTGGTAGGGTATTGCAATCCATTGTAGTTTCACTTGTTTTTCTTATCTGTGAGGCTGTTATCCTTTCATATGGCTAAGAGCCCTTTGCCTTTCTTTTTCTAAGAACTGTCTTTTCAAATTCCTAACCCATTTTTCTACAAGTGGCTCACAAAGTGTAATCCCTAGTCTAGAGGCACCACCTGGGAATTTGTTAGAAATGCAAATTCTTAATCCCCAAACCAAACCTACTGAACCAATAACTCTGGGGATGGGGCCCAGTAATCTGTGTTTTTACAAACCCTACAGGTGGCATTGATACACTAAAGAAACACTGAGAAACACTGGGCTATAGGGTTGATTCAACAACTGTGTTTTAACTTACCATAGGGTTGTCTAATTATTTTCTAATTAAACCATGGCCAAACTATTAATAAATTGTAGCTGAAAGATTCAAATGCCATGTGATAGCCATCCATTCATTTGTTGATTCAATAATTAACAAATAGATGTTAAATACCTACTGTGAGTTTGTCACTGTGGCAGGCAATGAGGATGCTGTGGTAAAATAGACACAGTCACCACCCCCAGAAGCTTGCCTTCCCCTGGGGTAGAACAAAACTAAAGGAACCAAGTTAAGTCTTAGCAAAGGGAACTGGAAGATGCTGCTAGGGCAAGTGCTTCTAGCTAGTCTAGTGGTCACAGAGATGCAAAGTAAAATATCTGGGATAATACTTTACTCCCATTAAGTGGACCACAATTCTAGAAAGGGATAACATCTATTCCTAGCAGGGTTAGGGGCAGCGCCTCTCTGAAAGGCAATCTATCAACATCTATGAATGCATCAAACAAAGCAACACCACTCCAGGGAACTGATCCCATAGAAACAATGCCACCCACTCAAGGCTGTTTATTGCAGCATTGTTTGTTGTGGCAAATACTGTTTGCAAAGTGAATAGCCACCAGTGATGGAATGATTGAATAAATCACGGTATATCCACACCATGCAGCCATCAAAAAGAACGAGCCCTACCATTGCCAAGGGTATTTCTATGACCTACATTGAGTAAGGAAAGCAACATGTAGAAAAATGGATATAATGCAATCTCATTCAAAAATGCCTATAAAACCCATTTGTTTACATATGTATAGACACTGATTACAATGATACACTGATGAAAGCATAGAAAACATTTGAAGGAATAAACACTGATATGGATGAGCCATTATGGTGAATTAGGGCCCAATGTTCACTCAACGCCTTCAACAGTGCAGAAAAAGAAAAGCTAGGAACAAGATGCACAGACAGCCCTGCAGGCCAACAGATGCACCTGTGGGAGGGATGGGAGCAGAAGTGTAGCAGGGGCCACAGGGGTGCTGCCTTTTCACTTACTGCTGACAAGCATCTGTGCTAGTTACACCTTGGAATCAGCTGAATTCTGCATGTCCAGTTACTAGCTTTGTGGGTATGTACAGGTGGGGCATGGGGATCAGTTTTGCTGGCCTGAACCCTGCAGGCACAGCGTGGCTCTAAAGCCAACCCTGCCATGGAAGCAGTGGATCCATCCCTAGATCCTAGCTTTGGAGATATGTGCCTAGAATCAGCAGGGCATGGAGCTCCTGGACTGTTGCAGAGACAGTGTGCTTCTCTCTGGGGTTCTGGGGCTCATTTCTTGAGGCACAGCCTGGAGCTTGCTCCTACAGTCCTTGCAATGATATTGTGAGCACCCACTTCCCTGAGCCAAATGCCAATTTGCTTAAAATAACTTGGTTCTTGCTTTCTGAAAAGGAAACTGTGTGATTCAAAGGGTTACCAGTCATAGGAAGAGTGAGAGGCAGTTATGAGAATTTAAACATGAATATATGAAAGTGCCTTAAAAGCAGTGGTATTATTAACTATCATTTAATCAATTATCCCTTCTAAATAACCGATGTACACAGGGACTTTCAAAAGACTTTTTATCAATGCAGAAAGGGCACTCCACCATGGAGCCTCTCCAAGGCACAAAGTCTTACCAGCGGGTGTGGAAGTGGGTTTTGGCGCTGGAAGTAAACTCCTGCGGGGTGCTGTCACACTGGAGGATGCCGGAGGGGCCACCCGGCCAGCCCCCTTGGGTGTGTCCTTAGAAGGAAGAGATGCCTTCAGAACTGGCTGTTCTTCATTCCCAAAGGTTGAACCTGTGGGAAGCAGACAGTATATTAATTATACCTTCATGAAAAATGGATGGATCCCTCATCCCATTGGCTAGTACTGGACCCCTTTTGCACTAGCCAACCAATCCTACTGCTGTCATCTGCTTTAGAACTTGACCTGATTCTTAGTGAGTGACCTTGAAACGTATTTTTTTGGAACCCTATTTGAAAACTCCCTTTAGTCACTGAATAAATATCTGTCACACAAATCCTGTGGACTAAAAGGGGCTCCACAAAAGCCAGGAGCAGTCTACATGCATGCACGCACACACACACACACACACACATGCATGCACACACAGTTTGCTTATGTGTATGTGCAAATGTATGCATATATAATAAACACATTTGATAACTCAGAGAATAAACGGCCTATTTTTTTGAAATACAGTGTAAGTGAGAATAGGAATATACACATGTACCATGAGCTCAAGAATTTTATTCAGAGTTCCCTGAAAAACGCTGCTCATTTGACCTGCAGAAGAGGAGGCCTGGGATAAAGGAAGAGGGCTAGGGAGCATGGGAACAGAGAATCCCTCTGAAACTCAAGAAAGGTTTCTGTCTGAAAAGCTGAAAAGCTGAGGCCTCACCAAACTGGGAGGACCCTGAATTAGAGCCTAGTACTTCCAAGGTAGAAAACATTTACTGATAATTGCAATTTACTAGTCAATTTAGAAATAGCCTCTTTGTTTATAATCCGCTGCTCTGACACTCTGAAGATACGGCATATTGGGATTGTGTTTGTGTAAAATTTAAATATGCAAAGTTGTTTGGCCTAAACTTTTCTTCTGTATCTTTCTAAACCTTGTGTTTAATACATTTTCAATCTTTTAAAAACAATGACATCACTATCTATTCTCTGTTAAAGAGTAAGTCTTCTAAATATACTTCTGAGTACAGCTGTGAGGCTAATCTATTAATTTGGAGAGTCTGAATGTACAGAGGTTACCACTTGCTTGGAATAAAACAGTCCAGTGGTAGGAACATGACCATCTACCATGAAAAATAAGCCATGACAGCTGGAAGAAGTACACAGCATTTTAGTAAAGGATTATATTTTTTGTTTTTATCCTTTTCAAAGGTTAGTCTGAACATTCTATTTAGATAAGGCCTGCATAAACATGAAAACATTATTAAAATGACTTTAGTGTTCATAACATCCAGGCATTTTGGTCAACCATTTAGAGTGACAGATTGTTGCTTTTCTCCCTCTTAACACCTGAAATTCTATTTAAAATTGTGGAGATTTCTGTTGTTTTCAAAGAAAAGAATATTTAGGAAGGAATCAAAGAATGTACTATTTCTTAAAACAGCATCTATGCCCTATAGTTCTTTTAAGGTGTTGTGCAATGTTTTTAAAATAGTTCTACATAGAACTAAGAGAATGTATTTGACCTATGCAAAGGGAACAAATGCATTGAAACTTCACTGAAAGGATCTGCACTGTATCCTGGGTGTCAGATAAAAAATAATGCAGATAAAAAGCATGTTTGAGGCAAACCTAGCCAGGAAAAGCAACACCATGAACTTGCAAAACAGTGAGCCTCAACTTCTGAATTATCCAGTGGATGCACCAGTCCAGTACTAGAACTCAGAGTCTCTCAGGGGCTGAATGATATTTCACATCGGGCATGGCTTGACCACTAGAAATATTTCACAAGTAATTATCTAATATCTAGCCTCCTGCTGACACATTGCCAGAATAATCTATTCACTGAAATGTGTAGCAGAAGCTGAATTGAGCACAAAACCTCACATAGTCTTTTATTTAACAATTTATTAAAATTTCTTAAGAAGAGAAATATTTTGTATCATCTGTAGAGTTCAAATGTCCTTTTATCAAATCCTCTTGCATCTGGCATCATTCTCTTACATGAAATTTTTTATTCAGTGAACACGTCAATTTAGAGATTTGGCTGCTCTCCAGGCCGGGAAGTAATTCATCTGTTTGAAGTACAAGTATCAGGGAACTATGTACTTCCCTCTGAGGGAGGGCTTGAATTACCAAAGAGCAAAATAATATAAAACACTATTCTTATCTATTATTGTGGGAGACAGCTGGCAATAAACAGTTCCACTCTTTGAAAACTCGCTTAAGTTGGCTGGTAATTAAAGACGCATTATTCAGTAAATGAAAAGTACTCTGAATTTGGAAATGGCTGTTGAATTCTATAAATGTTCCAAGTGCTTCACAATAATGCTGACAACATTAAACCATTGCTTGGTGAGAGGAAGAAAACAACTGGAAATAAACTGTTTGTGTGAGCCAGAAAATGTTCTGGAGAATTCAGCCAGTGAAGTGGTTCACATGGCTAATTGAGTCTTTTCATTCCCAACCAATCTGAACTGACTCCAGCTTAAACAGCCCAGAAAATTTACCTACGCTTCCACTTGACCACAGTGCAGCAGAAGCATCAGCAAGGTGGTTAATGGTACAGATCTGGGAGCAAGATGGCCAGGTATGAATACCACGTCCTCTACCTCCCGCCTCTCTGCATCACAGTTTCTTCATTCAAAAGTGGGGATAATGATAATCTACCTCACAGAGCTGTTGTGGGAATTAAAGGAGCAAATTCCAGGAAATGTTTTAAAAAGTTAAAGTAAGAATTGATATGAAAAAACACTCAGTGTCTGATATATGGTATGCTCTATGGGTTAGTTACTAATGTATGTGCTAATTTAAAGTTCTGTGGCTAAGTCATTACAACAAATCAGTTTTTTTGTGTGTGTGGAAAAACCACTTGGAAAGTATTCAAGGATTAATATCAGATGGGCTGTTTGAAGTGAGAAGAAAGAAGAGGACTGAGGTAAGTCTGATAACACCTGTAGGATGAAAGACTAAAGAGAAGAGTGAGAGTTTGAGTCTTAAAAATATATAGTAAACTATTCCAGTCATAGAAAAAGGTGGGGATAATAACACAATTGACCATCAAGCTTAAGAAGTATAAAATGACCTGGGAAAGGGGGAGGTTATGAGTTCTGCCACAGCAGACTTAAATGTACCTGCCAGCAGCTCTGAATGGAACAACAGAGCTCCCAGCATAGCATCTGAGCTCTGATAACAGACAGACTGTTCTCCTCGAGCACCTCCCTGACCCCTGTATATACATAGGGGCACCTCATAAAGGAGAGCTCTAACTGACATCTCGTGAATACCCTTCTAGGATGAAGATAACAGAATAAGAAAATGGCTGCAACCCTTGCTATTCTGCAGCCCCTGTGGGTGATTCCCAGGCAAGCAAGGTCTGGAGTGGACCTCCAGCAGTCCTGAAGCAAAGGGGTCTGAAAGACAGAAGAAAAACTAAAAAATGAAAGAAACAGCTTCAACATCAATTAAAAGTACATCCACTCAGAGACCCCATCAGAAAGTCACCAACTACAAAGACCATAGGTAGACGAATCCACAAAGATGGGAAGAAAACAGTACAAAAAGAATGAAAACACCAAAAACCACAATTCCTCCTCCAAGAGATCACAACTCCTCACCAGCAAGGGAACAAAGAGTGTGGAGAATGAGTCTGATGAACTGACAGAAGCAGGCTTCAGAAGGTAGGTAATAACAAACTTCTCTGAGCTAAAAGAACATGTTCTAACCCAATGCAAAGAAACTAAGAACCTTGAAAAATGGTTAGATGAAATGCTAACAAGAATAAACAGCTTAGAGAAGAATATAAATGACTTGATGGAGCTGAAAAACAACACGAGAACTTCGTGAAGCATACACAGTTTCAACAGCTGAACTGACCAAGCAGAAGAAAGGACATCAGAGATTGAAGATCGACTCAATGAAATAAAATGAGAAGGCAAGATTAGAGAAAAAAAAGAGTGAAGAGAAATGCATAAAGCCTCCAAGAAATATGAGATTGATTATGTGAAAAGACCTCATCTACGTTTGATAGGTGTACTAGAATGTGATGGAGAAGATGATTCCAAGATGGAAAACACTCTTCAGGATATCATCCAGGAGAACTTCCCCAACCTAGCAAGGCAGGCCAACATTCAAGTCCAGGAAATCCACAGAACACCACAAAGATATTCCTCAAGAAGAGCAACCCCAAGGCACATAATCATCAGATTCACCAGGGTTGAAATGAAGGAAAAAATGCTAAGGACAGCCAGAGAGAAAGGTCAGGTTACCCACAAAGGGAAGCCCATCAAACTAACAGTGGATCTCTTGGCAGAAACTCTACAATCCAGAAGAGAGCAGGGGCCGATATTAAACATCCTTAAAGAAAAGAACTTTCAACCTAGAATTTCATATTCAGCCAAACTAAGCTTCTTAAGTGAAGGAAAAATAAAATCCTTCACAGACAAGCAAATGGTGAGAGATTTCGTCACCACCAGGCCTGTCTTACAAGAGCTCCTGAAAGAACCACTAAGAATGGAAAGGAACAACCAGTACCAGCCACTCCAAAAATGTCCCAAACATAAAGACAATTGACACAAGGAAGAAACTGCATCAACTAATGGGAAAAACAAACAGCTGGCATCAAAATGGAGGAAGGAAATTCATGCATAACAATGTTAACCTTAAATGTAAATGGGTTGAATGCCCCAGTCAAAAGAGACAGACTGGGAAACTGGATAAAAAGTCAAGACCCATTGGTGTGCTGTATTCAGTAAACACATCTCATGTGCAAGGACAAATATAGGCTCAAAATAAAGGTATGGAGGAAGATTTACCAAGGAAATGGAGAGAAAAAGAAAAGCAGGGGTTGCAATCCTAGTCTCTGATAAAGTGGATTTTAAACCAACAAATATCAAAATTGACAAAGAAGGGCATTACATAATGGTAAAAGGATCAATGCAACAAGAAGAGCTAACAATCCTAAATATATACACACCCAGTACAGGAGCACCCAGATATATAAAGCAAGTTCCTAACAACCGACAAAATGACTTAGACTCCCACACAATAATAGTGGGAGACTTTGACACTCCACTAACAATATTGGACATATCAATGAGACAGAAAATTAACAAGGATATCCAGACTTGAAATCAGATCTGGACCAAGTAGACCTAAAAGACATCTACAGAACTCTCCACCCCAAATCCACAGAAAATACATTCTTCTCAGCACCACATCATACCTACTCTAAAACTGATCACATAATTGGAAGTAAATCACTCCTCAGCAAACGCAAAAGAATGAAAATCATAACAAACAGTGTCTCTGACCACAGTGCAATCAAATTAGAACTCAGGACTAAGAAACTAATTCGGAACCGCACAACTTCATGGAAACTGAACAACTGACTCCTGAATGTCAACTGGATAAACAATGAAATGAAGGCAGAAATAAAGATGTTCTCCAAAACCAGCAAGAATGAAGACACAATGTAACAGAATCTCTGGGACACATTTAAAGCAGTGTCTAGAGGGAGATTTATAGCAATAAATGCCCACATGAGAAGTGAGGAAAGATCTAAAATCAACACCCTATGTCAAAATTGAAAGAGCTAGAGGAGAAACAAGATAAACAAAAACTCAAAAGCTAGCAAAAGACAAGAAATAACTAAGATCACAGCAGAACTGAAGGAGACAGAGATACAAAAAAACTCTTCAAAAAATCAATAAATTCAGGAGCTGGTTTTTTTTTAAAGATCAAGAAAATAGACCACTAGCCAATTTAATAAAGAAGAAAAGAGAAGAATCAAATAGATGTAATAAAAAACCATAAAGGGGATATCATCACCGATTCCACAGAAATATAAACTACCATCAGAGATTACTACAAACAACTTGATGCACATAAACCAGTAAACCTGGAAGAAATGGATAAATTCCTGGACACTTGCACCTTCCCAAGACTAAACCAGGAAGAAGTTGAAACCCTGAATAGACCAATAACAAAGGCTACAGTTGAGGCAGAAATTTATAGCCTACCAACCAAAAACAGTCCAGGACCAGACAGGTTCACAGCTGAACTCTACCAGAAGTACAAAGAGGAGCTAATACTACTCCTTCTGAAGCTATTCCAAACAAAATAAAAAGAGGGAATCATTCCCAAATCATTTTATGAGACCAACATCATCCTGATACCAAAACCCGTCAGAGACTCAATAAAAAAAGAAAACTTCAGGCCAATATCCATGATGAACACAGATGCAAAAATCTTCAATAAAATACTGGCAAACAAACTGCAACAGCACATCAAAGAGCTTATCCACCATGATCAAGTAGGCTTCATCCTGAGAATGCAAGGCTGGTTCAACATACGCAAGTCTATAAATGTAATCCACCACATAAACAGAAGCAAATTCAAAAACCACATGATCATCTCAATAGATGCAGAGAAGGCCTTCAACAAAGTTTAATAGCATTTTATGCTAAACACTCTCAATGAACTAGGTATAGATGGAATGTATCTCAAAATAATAAAAGCTATTTATGACAAACCCACAGCCAATATCATATTGAATGGGCAAAAACTGGAAGCATTTCCTTTGAAATCTGGCACTAGGCAAGGATGCCCTCCCTCACCAGTCCTATTCAGTATAGTATTGGAAGTTCTAGCCAGAGCAATTGGGCAAGAAAAAAAATAAAGGGTATTCAATTAAGAAGGGAGGAAGTCAAATTGTCTCTATTTGGAGACAACATGATTGTATATTTAGAAGACCCCATCGTCTTAGCTTAAAATCTCCTGAAACTCATAAGCAACTTCAGCAAAGTCTCAGAATACAAAATCAATGTGCAGAAATCCCAAGCAATCCTATACACCAACAATAGGCAAGCAGAGAGCCAAATCAAGAGCAAGCTCCCATTCACAATTGCAACAAAGAGAATAAAATACCTAGGAATACAACTAACAAAGGATATAAAGGACCTCTTCAAGGAGAACTACAAACTACTGCTCAAGGAAATAAGAGAGGATACAAACAGATGGAAAAACATTCCATGCTCATGGTTAGGAAGAATCAGTCTCATGAAAATGGCCATACTGCCCAAAGTAATACATAGATTCAATGCTATCTCCATCAAGCTACCAATGACCTCTTTGCAGAACTGGAAAAACCACCTTAAACTTCATTTAGAACCAAAAGAGAGCCTGCATAGCCAAGACAATCCTAAGCAAAAAGAACAAAGCTGGAGGCATCATGCTACCTGACTTCAAACTATACTACAAGGTTACAGTAATCAAAACAGCATGGTGCTGGTATCAAAACAGAGACGTAGACCAATGGAACAGAACAGAGACATTGGAGGCAATGCCACACATCTACAACCATCTGATCTTTGATAAACCTGACAAAAACAAGCAATGGGGAAAGAATTCCCTGTTTAATAAATGGTGTTGGGAAAACTGGCTAGCTATGTGCAGAAAGCAGAAACTGGACCCCTTCCTGACACCTTACACTAAAATTCACTACACATGGATTAAAGACTTAAACATAAGACCTAACACCATAAAAAACCCTAGAAGAAAACCTAGGCAAAACCATTCAGGACATAGGCATGGGCAAGGACTTTATGACTAAAACACCGAAAGCATTGGCAACAAAAGCCAAAATAGACAGATGGGATCTAATTAAACTCCAGAGCTTCAGTACAGCAAAAGAAACAATCATTAGAGTGAATGGGCAACCAACAAAATGGGAAAACATTTTTGCAATCTACCCAACTGACAAAGGGCTAATATCCAGAATCTACAAAGAACTAAAACAGATTTACAAGAAAAAACAAACCCATTCAAAAGTGGGTGAAGGATATGAACAGACACCTTTCAAAAGAAGACATACATGAGGCCAAGACACATAGAAAAAATGCTCATCATCACTGGTCATTAGAGAAATGCAAATCAAAACCACATTGAGATACCACCTCATGACATAATGGTGATCATCAAAAATTCTGGAGACAACAGATGCTGGAGAGGATATGGAGAAATAAGAACACTTTTACATTGCTGTTGGGTGTCTAAATTAGTTCAACCTCTGTGGAAGACAGTGTGGCAATTCCTCAAGGATCTAGAAATAGAAATTCCATTTGACTCAGCAATCCTATTACTGGGTATGTACCCAAAGGATTATAAATCATTCTATTATAAAGATACATGCACAAGTATGTTCATTGTGGCACTGTTTACAATAGCGAAGACCTGGAACCAACCCAAATGCCCATTGATTATAGACTGGACAAGAAAAATGTGACACATATACACACATACATACTATGCAGCCATAAAAACAATGAATTCGTGTCCTTTGTAGGGACATGGATGAATCTGGAAACCATCATTCTCAGCAAACTGACATAAGAACAGAAAAATCAAACACTGCATGTTCTCACTCATAGGCGGGTGCTGAACAATGAGAACATATGGACACAGGTGGGGAGCATCACACACTGGGTTTTATTGGGGGCGGTTATGAGAGGGACAGCAGGAGGTGGGGAGGTTGGGAAGGGCTAACATAGGGAGAAATGCCAGATATAGGTGACGGGGGGATGGAGGCAGCAAACCACCTTGCCATGTATGTACCTATGCAACAACTCTGTATGATCTGCACATGTACCCCAGAACCTAAAGTACAATTAAAAAAAAAGTCAAGGGACAAAAATTATGATATAATCCCATAGGGAACAAAATACATAGGCTATCATTCTATTCTTGATGTGTTTAAAATATTCCCCAATTTAGTAAGCTAAGTACAGAGGATTTATTTCTTAACATGAAAAAGATGGGAAATTAAAGTCAGGACTATGCAAGTATACCAATAATCATTATTATTACTTAACATTAGTCTAGGAGTTCTAGTAAATGCAATAGAAAAAGATAGTAAAATAAAATGGTTTAAATATGGGAAAGGAGGAAATAAATTTATCAATATTTCCAGCTAATGTGATTAACTAGAAAAACACTTGTAAATTAATAAGCAAATACATTAACACTAATAATAGTTTGATAACGTACATTTATCTGAAGAAATATACTAAATCTAGTTTCTATATATAGTTACAATACACACGTAAAATATACTGAAGATGGCTATTCACAAAGCTGCAAAAATATAAGAACATTTAAGAATAAATTAAATAAACAATGTAGAGAACCTAAATGTAAAAAATTGAAAGGATAAAAGAACAGGCTTGTTTGTTTGGGTATTTTTTGTTGTTTTTCAATAGAATGAAATCTTGAATGGCAACATAAATAATATTAAAGATATAAAGATGTTTAAAATGAAAATGTATTTTTAAAAAGTATAAAACATCACCAATTCCATTGACAGTGAAAAACTGCTGGGATAGAGGGAAGTTTGCTCAACTTTCCTGCATATTCAAAATTGCTTTACCACATTGCTTGTTGCAATTTACACTAATCATAGGTAGTAAATGTAGCATCACTGAATTTTAATTTTGGCAATTGGTTTAATTTTATTAACTGGTTTTAATTTATATGTTTCGGACAGGTAGTGAGACGGAAGTTCTTTTCACATAGTTATTGGCTACTTAAATTTCTCCCTTCCATAAGATCCCCACTCATAACTTTTGCCCATAATTGAGGTGGTTAGCCTTACATCTTTAAAGAGTCTGGACACATTCTTTATTGGATTCTATGTTGGATATCAGTATATTGGATACTGATATATTTCAAATACTCTCCCAGTCTTTCACTTGTCTTCACCCTTATGGTGCCTTTATTCAGAATGTTCCCATTTTAATGCAATTGAATTGCATCAGTCTTTCCCTCCTGATTTGTACTTTGCCTGTCTTAGACTTTCATTCTCTCTCCTGGAATCATAAAGATGTTCTACTGTGTACTGTTTGAAAAGTTTTAAAGTTCTGTTTTCACATTTACATCATCAATCCACCTAGAATGGTACACGGGGAAGAGACTGAATTTGTTGGTGTTATTTTCTACACAGCAGCCCGCTGTCCCAGGCCTGTATATTACACAGTCTAACACCTTTTCAATATCTGCTGAGCCAGCTGTTATATGCCCAGTTTCCATTCAAACATGATTTATTGGGGCAGACCCACACACAAACAATCCCAAAATTTCAGTACTTAACAACAGTTTAATTTGTGATCATGAATTATCTCCCACAGGTACTCAGGATGGGCTGCTGCCTTGCACACTCTCCTTGGGAAAATTTAGGGACCAAAGTGCTCTTCATCTTGAGCTTTTGCCCTGCTCTGGATCTCTTGAGAACTTAACATTCAGCTGGTAGACATAGGAAAATGAACTGTTCACAGCAAGATTTCATGGACTATGCCTGGGAGTGGCGTGTATCACTTCTGCCTTCAGTCTACTGGCTGGAAGTCAGCCACAGGAGCCGGCAAGGGAGGCTGGGAAAGGTAGTTTAGTTTATGTCCAGGGGAAAAGGGAGTGGTTTGATGAGCAAATTTCCACTGTCAGCCACTTGAGGCTCCATTTCTGAGTTCTCTATTCCATTTTCATTGGTCTATCTGTCACTGTGCCAATGCCATACTGCATTTATTCACTATGATGTAAGATCAGTCCTGGTATACTAAACCTATATAAGACAAATATCCCAACTTTGATCTTTTCTTTGAAAATTGTCTTAACTATCTTTGGCCCTTTACGTTTGCACATAAGTTCTAGAATCAGCTTGTTAAGTTCCGTGAAAATGTCAACCTTTTCAATGGACACAATTAAGTCTTCTTTTTCCAACTGCAACATAATTGAAAGAAGAGCAAGCACAGATGCAGAATCAGCAAACATGCTGAGTAATAATTATACCCTAGGACCGTGTTACATGATACACAAAGAAGGCTTAGTATCATGAAAAAATAAACATCAAAACAAGTGGCTCCAAAGAAGGGCAGCACTGCTCCACAGGGGATCAACATTTATGAGAATATTTTACACTAGGCAACTAGGCAATGTTGGTATTTAGTGGGTGGGGCTGTCAATATCTCTGTTTAGAAGACATGCAGAAATTTAAGACCATGGAGAACAGAGGTTAATAACTGTCAGCTGAAGGGTATGATGTAGGGAGAAAAGGCATTTTCAATAAACAATTATATGTCATTGAGAGAATTTCCCTATACTATTCTTTTCATTTTTTTTTGAGACGGAGTCTCCCTCTGCCACCCAGGCTGGAGTACAGGGGCGTGATCTCAGCTCACTACAACCTCTGCCTCCTAAGTTCCAGTAATTCTCCTGTCTCAACCTCCAAGTAGCTGGGAGTAGAGGCACCCGCCACCACACCCAACTGATTTTTGTATTTTTAGTAGAGACAGGGTTTCACCATATTGGCCAGGCTAGTCTTGAACTCCTGACCTCAGGTGATCTGCCCACCTCAGCCTCTCAAAGTGCTAGGATTATAGGTGTGAACCACCATGCTTGGCCCCCTATACTATTCTTAAATGCTGAACTTGTTGGTGGCCAGCTCATTCTCCTTAATTCCCTTCCTGTGCCCATGGCAGTGGGACCCTCTGCTTCCATCATACAGTTTTTCCCAAAGGATGAAGGTATTCTACTGCTCATGGGAACTAAAGGACTACAGCCTCTTGCTTTTCTCAATAGTATTCATCTTGTATAGATTATCTGAATCATAACATCACCAGCTTACCATTTGGAAGGTAAGATTTCCTTCATTAGAGTAAAATAAAAGGTATATAATAACTGAAAAATTGCAAGGTTATACATTCTGCATGATTATAGAATCCATCTGAGTGAGTCCAGTTCAATACATAAACCAAATCTCTCTACAATTTTCTCATTAAACTGTTAGGACAAACATGCTCTTTCAGCATCAAATCCTTGGGGAAGGCGATCTTATTCTTCCTCCAGGGACAGTTCCTACAGTTCATTCCTCACGGTGTGTGGACACCCTGAGCTATCAATTGTGTCTATCAAAATCTCATGGAGTTGAACTCCTATCTCACATCATAATTTGTTTTAAATTAGCAAAAACAAATTAAAAATAGATCTTAGACCTAAATGTAAGAGCTAAAAACATAAAACTCTTAGAAGAAAACATAGGTGTAAATCTGAACGGTCTTGGATTAGGCAATGGTTTCTCATACTCAACACCTAAAGCTCAAACAAGTTGAGAAGGAGACATATATCCCACTCCTAGGTACATATCCAAAAGAAAAGAAATCAGTGTATTGAAGAGAACTCTGTATTCCCATGTTTGTTGCAGCACTATTCACAACAGCCAAAATCTGGAAGCAACCTAAGGGTCCATCAATAGGTGAATGGATAAAGAAAATGTGGTACATCTATAAAATGGAGAACTATTTAGTCATAAAAAAAGAATGGGGCCCTGTCATTTGCAACAACAGCAATGGAACTGGAGGTCATTATATTAAGTGAAGCAAGCCAGGCACAGAAAGACAAACTTCCCATGTTCTCAGTTGTCTATGGGAGCTAAAAATCAAAACAACTGAATACTATGGAGAAGGATGGTTACCAGAGGCTGGAAGGGTAGTTGGGGGTGGGAGCAGAGGGAGTAGGGATGGTTAATGGGAACAAAAAAATAGAATAAATAAGACCTAGTATTTACTAGGATAACAGAGGAACTATAATTAAAATAATTTAATTATAAATTTAAAAATAACTAAAAGAGTATAACTGGATTGTTTATAACACAAAGAATAAATGTCTGAGGTAATGGATACCCCATTTACCTAATTTGATTATAAGGCATCACATGCCTGTATCAAAATATCTCATGTAACCCATAAACATATATACCTACTAAGTATCCACATAAATTAAAGATAAAGATATTCAAAAAGAGTTTCTAAATGTCAAAAACTTAGGAATAAGTGAATGGACTGCAATGAAATAACAAATTTGTGCTTCAGAGGACAATATTTAAAAAGTCAAAAGAACCCACAGAATTGGGGAAAATATATGAAATTTTATAGGCTGGGCATGATGGCTCACACCTGTAATCCCAGCACTTTGGGAGGCCAAGGCAGGAGGATTGCTAAAGGCCAGAGTTCAAGACTAGCCTGGGCAACATGGTGAGACACTGTCTCTACAAAAAATAAAAAATAAAAAAATAGCTCAGGCGTGGTGATACATGCCTGTAGTCCCAGCTACTTAGGAGGCTGGATAGGAGGATCTCTGGAGCCCAGGAGGTCAAGGTTGCAGTGAGTTGTAATCACACCACTGCACTCCAGCCTGGGTGACAAAGTGAGACCTTGTCTACAAAACAAAAATAATTTTTATAAACTCAATAAAAATCCAAATAATCCAATTAAAAATGAGAAAGGGATTTGAATAGACATTTCTCCAAGAAGATATATAAATGGGAAATAAGTACATGAAAAGGTGTCCGCTTGTTATTAGGGAAATACAGATCAAAACCTGAATGAGATACCACTTCAAACCCAGAAGGAAAGCTACAATAAAAATACAGGCAATAAAACGTATTCATGGGGATGTGAAGAAACTGGAATCTTCATACATTGCTGTGGGTGTGTAAAATGGCACAGCTACTTTGGAAAAAAAACTGGTAGCTCATCAATATATTAAACATAGAATTACCGTGTGATTTAGCAGTTCTGCTCCTAGGTATATGCCCAAGAAAACTGAAAACATGTGTTCACATAAAAGATTGTATGTGAATGTTCATGGCAACATTATTCATAATAGTCAAAAAGTGAAAACAACCCAAATGCCCCCACATCAACTGATGAATGAATATATAAAATACATATCCATACCATGGAACATTATTCAGCCATAAGAGGAAATTAAGTAAAGATACATGTTATATAACATGCATGAATCCTGAAAACATTCACAAAAGGACAAATATTATATAATTACATTTATATGAAATGTCCAGAATAGACAGAGAGAAAGTCGATCAGTGGCTTTCAGGGGCTGGAGGGAAGCAGAGTGACTGCTAATCGGTACAGGGTTTCTTTCTTTCTGGGGTGATTAAATATGTTCTGGAATTAGATGCGGTGACATCACATAACCTTGTAAATATACTGAAAACCACTATTATACACTTTAAAGAGGTGACTTTTATGGTACTTGAATTATGTATCAAAAAAATTCTCAAAAGATTTTTTTTCTCCAGATCCCCTGGCTGGAACAAGTTCCTTAAATTCTGAGAGACTCCTAGTGTTCTTTTCTGGTGAAGTTTTTATTCCTATTCTCTGTTCCCCATCCCTGCATTGTGACTACAATGGATTCCAATCAATCTGTCCCAGGGTTGTTCTGTCTTCTGATAATATATTCTTACTTAACACTAAAAAAAGCATTCTGAAAACTTACGATTGCATCCCATTCATTAAAGCAAAATGTCCCAGCTCCTGTGTAAGGAGGGTGATAACTCAGTTCCTCCCTAACGCCTTTCACTTTTCTCATCTACTCCTGCAGAATTGGGTGTAGGTCTGAGTTGCTCTGGTCCTGCACTGCTGTTATGGTTTGAATGTGTCTCCTCCAACATTCAGATGTTGCCAATGTGACAGTATTAAGAGATGTGGCCTTTAAGGTGATTGGGCCATGAGGGCTTTTCCCTATGAATGGGATTAAGACCCTTATCAATGGGGCTTCACATAGCATTTGGCACCTGGCCCTTCCCCCTCTACTTCCACCTTCCTTCTGCCATATGAGGACACAAATTTCCTCCCTTTGGAGGGTGAGGCCCTCACTAGACAACCAGACTTGCCAGCCTCTTGATCTTGGAATTCACAGCCTCCAGAACTGTGAGAAAGTAAGTTTCTGCTCTTTATTAATTACGCAGTCTATGTCTATGGTATTTGGTTATAGCAGCACAAAGAAGACTAAGACAACTGCTGAAAAAGGAAGACACATGCAATTTCAGGCCAGAGAAGCCTATGCTAAGGGAAGAAAACTGTCTTGTAAAATTTTAGGCACTGGGAGGAGAAAGGAAGATTTATAGGTCACTTGACATCCCCCTAACAAAGTAATGAGTGATTCCTATCCGACCTCTTCAAAAGGATAATTGACTGTGGCTGAAGTTGAGTGAGAACCTAGGGTTCTTGATCCGTATTCGGTACTCTTTTCACTACTTCATTTATTGGAAATAACAATAACTTAGCCTAAATTCTCAAAAGAAAGAACAGCAATGGGGTATAAACACTAACCAGGCCAAAATGAGGTTCTTAAGGAAGAGGAAGGCTGCAGAAGAAATGCAAAACAGTCATTAATAAGAAGATGGCATCATAGCCAAACTCCAAGAACCAAGTTTCACTGACTTTGAATATCAATATTATAATCATTAAACTGCTCTCTTCACTGATTTTTTTTACAGTCCTAGACAATCAAATTGTATAATGTTCTTGCTGCATGATTAGCTAATTGATGCATATTTCATTGATTTAGCAGTATTTATCACTTGGTGATAATATTTAGTTTAATTATTAAGGTATCAACTGAATGTTTTATTTCCCCCTTCTGCATATTTTAACCGAAGTGTGTATTTTCTTTCTCACATTAAAGCCCTAAAGCAAACCTGAGATCTTGCCATGGCAGCAAAGTTATTTATTTCTTTTTCAAAATGAAATATTTGACTAAGAAAAATTGAGATTCCACAGAGGAAAGGTTAGCTATGAAAGTTTTCAAATTCTGGATTTCTTTCAAAGAGGAAGTGTTAAGATGAAGAGTGAGGGGAAAGTTTTAAAAAGATGGCTTAAGCCCAATAAACCCTCACAGCAAGCTTTGGTGCTTATGTAAATCCTTATATCATCCATCCATGAAACATTGATTGGTCACCCTTGATGTCTCAGGCATTGTCCTAAACCTCAGGGATAAGGAGATGAGGGGTCTGGATGAGGGGTCCGGTCTACAATCCCCACAAGTTCATATTTCATGTGGGTGTGTCCATATGCAGAAATTCAGGAAAGACACAGTAAGCACTGAGCAAATCCTGGCTGATGTTATTGTTATAAACCCACACTTGGCAAATCACTGATGAACACATGAGCTGCTTGGTCTAGTAAAGGAACAAGACAGAAACACAAACTCCAATAAACAGGAAGAAAGTGAGCATATCTTAACAGTACCAAGAAAGAATGAGAAGAGCTCAGCCCAAGGGGGATATGGGAAGGCAATAGCAGAGACAGTCAAGGTGGGTTTTGGATCTGAAAAGACAGGGAAAAGCTGTGACAGAGAAGGGAAGGCATGAGTAAAGACCCAGCTTTAGGGAAGTGCATGATTGGCAAGGAATCTCGTTTGGTTGAAGAGTAAAATGTGGGAGGAAAAATGGAAAATTTCAGAAAGACAGACAGATGGAGTAAGATGGTAGCAGACTCCTGTCATAACCTCTCACTCACCCACCTTCACTCAGAAGCTATTGCAGAAAGTACAAGTTAGGCACTAATTAGAAGAAGGTACCAATGGTGGATGCTGAAAGAAACCAAGAAAAGAGGGATCATTTACTAGGATATCAGGAAGCCAGAATACATTTCAAATATTTACTTACAGTCCTTTTTATTTTTTTAAAATGGAGTCTCGCTCTGTTGCCCAGGCTGGAGTGCAGTGGTTCAACCTTGACTCACTGCAACCTCCACTTTCCTGGTTCAAGCAATTCCCCTGCCTCAGCCCCCTGAAGATGGGACTATAGGCACATGCCATCATGACTGGCTAATTTTTTTTGTATTTTGAGTAGACACAGGGTTCTACCATGTTGGCCAGACTGGTCACCAATTCCTGACCTCAGGCATTCAGACTGCCTGAGGGATTACAAGCATGAGCCACCACACCCAACCTCCAGTCCTATTTTTAAAGGCACAGACTACAAGGATGCTTAAGGTTATAGGCCCCAAAAAAAATTGAAATAAAGAAGAGGATATCTTTAAATTTCTAACTTTACTTTCAATAGCAGAATGCCTCTGAAACTCTTCAGTTTACAAACTTGGTTGGATAAAGTTAATAACATTTACAAGGAACAGAGAAGATGCTCGCTGACAGTGACAGGTAACAAGGGAGATGCCTGGGCTTGCCCTGAGAGCATGCCACAGTTCCCTGACATGGCTTGCGTGCCTGCCATCTGCTCAGGTGGCTCCGTGCTTGTCAGAGGGCCATTCCAGCTTCAACAGCAATCAGATGCCACCAGATTCAGGATAAGGAGCAGCAGCTGCTCGACAGAAAGGGCCTTGTGATGCTGAGAGCTCACAGAGCCAGCCCATGAGCTTCTTACACAGAGAGCGTGTGCTCATGCTCGGGGGCATGGTACCAGCCCCACGTGCCTGTCCACGTTGTTCCTCTCCATAGGGAGAGATGAAACATCAGAGAACTAGAAACTCAGAGAATGCCAAGGGCAGACTCCAAAGAGAGAAAGTTCCAATTTAGTGCCTCTCCACCTCCATCCCTTTTCCCAGAGACTTTCTCTCTGCTGAACTGTTAGCCCTCAGGGATTTGCTGTCACTAAACTGTGCTTGGCTCTGACTCACTGGGCTCTAAACAGCAGTGCTAGAAACTTGCTCGTGTTTTGTGACAGGCATGCAGTGGAGGGTTCTGTCCACCGTACCTGAGAGCTCCCTTTGGGGCGAGACTCCTCTGGAGTAGGGTGCTTTGCCCCTACATTCAGGGGCACCATGAATCTTTCAACACATGGTTTTTCGCTCTTTGATTTGGTTGCTTCTAGCAGGTCCCTGTGGTATACATTTTAAAAATGGTGGTAAAAGCACTCCATAACAGATCTGCCCTCTTAAATGGTAAGTGTGCAAACTTGCTTTAAGTCTAGGCACAATGCTATGCAGCAGCTCTCTAGAATGTATTCATCCTGCATACATGAAACTTTATACCCACTGAATAGCAGCCCCCCACCTGCCCTTCCTACAGGCCCTTGCAACCACCATTCCACTCTCTGCTTCTGTAAGTTTAGCCTTTTTGATATCTCATGAAGGTGAGATCATGCAGTATCTGTACTTCTGTGACTGGCTTATTTCACTCAGCATAATGTCCTCAAAATTCATCTATGTTGTCAAAAATGGCAGAATTTTCTTCTTTTAAAAAGGCCATATGGTTTTCTGTTTTATGTTGAGACCACATTTTTAAAAATCCATTCATCTGTTGATAGACACTCATTTCCACATCTTGGCTATTGTGAATAATCCCACAATGAATGTGAGAGTGCAAACATCACTTCGAGACCCCAATTTCAATGCTTTTGAGTCTATATACCCAGAAGTGGAATTGCTGGATCATATGGTAGTTCTAGTGTTAATTTTTCAAGGAAACAGCAAACTGTTCCGTAATGGCTACACTACTTTACACTCCGACAGTATACAAAGTTTCCCATTTCTCTACATCTTCACTAACATGTGTTATCTTTTGTCTTTTTTGATAAGAGCCATCCTAAGAAGTGTTAAATGTTATCTCTTTGTGGTGTGGTGTTCATTTTTGATGTGCTGATGTTACCTCTGGTTTCATATCATTTTCATACCTTTGTTATTTCTTCCCATGATTTCCCTATCTGTTTATTTTTTGAAACTTGAGGAATGTAAAACCAATAAAACTGTCCCTGATTTACATTCTAAGTCCCTCAGATCACAGTTGCCTTTTAGGAAAGAGCAATGATGGCTTAAGACAAATCAGCAGACTTTTATCTACTCTCCAGTAGGGAAAGGCAGATTCTTGTCCAGGAAGAGACTGAGCTATGAATCTGACCTACGGACAAATGGGCACTGGGTAATGACTGTTAGTTGTGAAGCTAATGTTTTGTCAAATTTAATTCTGACCTGATTATCCTCATAATTGTATTATATTACAGTAGTTCCTGAGCATGTTCCTGAGACAGTGCTCTGTCCCTTTCCAATTCTGGAGCTCATGTTCTCTAGCTAGAGATAGACAATAAAATAAAAGAACATAAAGAGAGGACAAGGCAGGAGGCCTGCTTGAAGCTAGGAATTTGAGATCAGCCTGTGCAACATAGGCAGACCCTGTCTCTACAAAAAATAAAAAATGTAAAAAGCTGGGCATAGTGGTGCACCTGTAGCCCCAGCTACTCAGGAGGCTAAGGTAAGAGGATCTCTGCGGCCCAGGAGTTTGAGGCTGTAGTGAGCTACAATTGCACAACTGGACTGCAGCCTGGGATCCTGGACAACAGAGAGAGACCCTGCCTCCAAGAAAGAAATAGAATAATTATGGAATAAAATTCCATAGTATGCTATACAGTGCAAAATGCCATGAAGAAAACAGAGCAGAGTGTGGGGTGGGGGTTGTGACCTGGGGAAGGCCTCACCATGGTGGGATGTGAAAATATGACTGGAAGGAGGTGAGGGAGAAGACAAGAGAGGATTGTAGGCCAGGGCTCAGGTCAGCAAAGGGGTGAGCATGGCTGCCATTGACAGGAGGAGGAGCAGAGGATCTGATCTGAATGGTGATGGGGAGGACTTGGAGGGACTCAGGGAGCACTGTAAATGCTCGGCTTTCACACAGAAATGGGATTCATTGGAGAGACATGACTTGACACTCAGTCTCTCCTTGTCCCTTGACTCCTTCCTAAACCTGAGCTGAGCATCCTTTATCTGTTTCTCAAAAGGCCTCTTCCTCAAGTCTGCTATCCATCTCAAAAAACATTCCCTTTTCTATGTCACAAAAACTTTCAAAGAGCTTATTGTCCCTTCCTCATTCTTGCTACTCACTCATTCTTTAAATCTGATGTCTACCTTTGGATTACCTTCCTTAGGATTCTAAATGATCTCTTAGTTACCAAATACAAGTTATTCACCTGTGTTTTGGGGGTTCAGTCAGGATGGTGTGAGAGATTATAATATAATAGTTACAAACTTTCTTGGAAGGCCAGAAGGATTTTGCAAAAGCCTTGGGAAGAAAGTTATGACTAAAGGCAGCCTAAGCCCCTTTCCTTGTGCAAATAACATATAGCAGATACAAAGGAATGTAAGGGAGTTTATCTAAATTGTTTACTCACATGGCCCTAAAGCTAACCTTTAATCATTCATGGGGTGAACGGCTTTCTCAGGGGGAGGGCAACCATTTCTTACCCACAAATGGTGCTTGCATTAGGCCTCAGAACCTGGCCTTTAATCTTTACCCTCTAACGGTGTTGACTCAAATCCTTTGTCATTTAATATGTGCTGAATAAAGGCCTGAAGGGCCAGCAAGTCAGAGCTGGTAGCTGTTAACTCCTTTGGATGAATGGCCTAGACACCCCAGCCTGCTCTTTCCCTGAAAATCAGTTCTGAGTGAATTTATTAATCTGTCATTGGGTCAATGCCTGACTGTCAGACCACAACAGTTGGTGCCCTGTGTGAGGAGACTCGTTATGGGTTTTTTTTCCCTTCTGGTTTGCAGCACCAGAAGCTTCCAAGCACCCCCACTTCCTTTGACTCAGTGGTCCCTTCCTGCCTCCCACCGCTCTTTCTTTCTCATTCACTGGATGTCCTTTCTCCCCACAGCCCTTGGATATAGGCCTTCCTGCTGGTCCACAGACTTTTCTTTTCCTACATCCTTTCCTTTGGGGGCTTTATCCCTTGGATCTCATGATATCAGCCATGAACCCAAGTGAGTCCCACATGGTCATATAGTCCCAGCCCATCTTCAAAGAATCAGTCCCACATTACAATGTGCCCACTGGAACAACCTGGTGAAATTTCAAACTCTACATGTTTACTTATTCAATTCATTCATATATTTAATAAACAACTGCTGATAGCTCTAGACCAGGCCCTGCCCTAGACAGGGGACACAGGGAAAACACAGGCCTGTCTTCACATAACTTACATTGCAGCAGGGGTGACAGACCACAAACAAGTCCAGACAAAATCACCACACGCTGTGATATGTTATGAAAGAAACACAAGGGACATAACTAGAGAAGGCACTCAAGGGCAGACAAGGGGAAACCCACTTTGGATGGAGTGGTTGGAAGGACCTCTTGGAGGAGTTGGCGTTTACAACACATTCTTCTCAGCTGTGCTCACCTCTTTTATTCATTAATGACATCACTGTTATAGACACTTAGAAATAAAATATCAGCATCATCCTTGAATATACCTTTCCCTTGTGTATACCAATGCAAGTCAGTATGCTTGTTTCCCTTATGGACCTCACATATAAATCCCCCTCTGCTCCTGTGATGGGCACCTGGTTAACCCTTAGTGCCTGTTGCTGAAACAATGGCACTGGTTAACCCTTAGTGCCTGTTGCTGAGACAATGGCACCAGCTCCTCTTCTTCCCTGTCTCCTTCATTCCGTTCATCCTCCCTGTGCCTGTCATTCTGTCTGAAGCACCGATGACTCAATGCAGTCTTCTAAATAAAGCCTGAACTGTTCTTTCTGGCATCTGAATCTTTCCTATCTGATTTCCTGCTACCACATCAGGCGCAGTGAAACACCAGGCAGGTAGGATTCTATCCCGTAGCTTCCTGTCCTACTTACTTCATACAAGGCTGTGCTTGAGATGTCAGCTATCCAAGCAAATAAATTACTAGCTGCAAATCTGTCCCATAGGACCACTGCTTCCTATCATAGCCACTACTTTTTCCCAATTCTTGATCCCACAGACTCTCTAAAAGCTTCACACATTTTACAACTGCTCCTGGGAATGTAGTCAAAGTGGGCATGACCAAGGTGGGCCATGTGTGGTTTAAAAGTTAGGAGTCATCTATAATATACTGTGATCATTTTCCAATTTTTTTTGAAAACATTATGTAGAAAAATAAAAATCAGGGATTATAAAAATTTAATGATTTTATTTGAGGGTCAAAGTAATTTCTGCCAAAGCACCACTACCCTTTTCCCCAAGAGAGGGTGCCATTTACCTAATAATTTTCTTCTGTCATCATTCAGTTTTTACTTTACCTTCATCTTAAGCATGAATCTCTGGGTTTGATAAACTTTGAAAGGCTAATAGTTAAGTGGTTAGCACTGCTTGGGTTCAGATCTCAGCTCTGTCCTTTGTGTCTGACTTTGGAAAAGTTGCTTAATCCTTCTGTGCTTCATTTCTTCATCCTTAAAATGGGGGTAAGAGTGGTGCCTAATTATTGGAATTGCTGTATGAAGAGAGTTATTAGAATGAAGTACTTAGAATATTATCCTGGAACATATCAGCACTCAGTAGTACTGCCACAGATATCACCTTCACTAATACAACATGGAGCCTTAGTCAAAGCCCATCAGTCTTTTGACTTCCCTTTTCTTCTTGGTCCTCCTGTGGTTTTATATCTTTCCAAGGCAGTAACTATGATCACTCTCAGTGGTCTGGCTCTGAAAAGGCAACCCTAGAGAATAGTGGTGCTTTTTCCATCTGTCTTTACTCAGCAGCCTAAGTCCTAATGAAAAAGGGAGAAACATACGGGATGCTGATTTGGTTTTGATGTGTGTCCTCACCAAATCTCATGTTGAAATGTAATCACCAGTGCTGAAGGTGGGCCTGGTGGGAGGTGTTTGAATCACAGCAGTGGATTCCTCATGAATGACTTAGCCCACCCCCTTGATGATAACTTCTCATGAGATCTGGTTTTGTAAAAGTGGGTGGCAGTCCCCATCCTTGCTCCTGCTTTCGCCATGTAAAGTTCCTGCTTCCACTTCGCCTTGTGCCAGGAGTAAAAGCTCCTCAAAGCCTCTCCAGAAGCTGAGCTGATACCAATGCCATGCTTCCTGTAAAGCCTGCAGAACCATGAGCCTATTCAATCTCTTATTCTAAGTTTATAAATTACCCAGTCTCCAGTATTTCTTTATGGTGATGCAAAAATAATCGAATATGGAAAACTGGTATTGAGGAGTGTGACATTGCTATAGATACCTGAAAATGTGGAAGCATCTTTGAAATTGGTTGACAGGCAGAGGTCAAAAGACTTTGGAAGGCTCAGAAGACAGGAAGATGAGGGAAAGTTTGCAATTTCTTAGAGACCCTTTAAATAGCTGTGCCCAAAATGCTGATAGTGATATGGACAGTGAAATCTAGGCTGACAAGGTCCCAGATGGAAATGTATTGGAATCTGGAGCAAAGGTCATTCATGTTACAACTTTGCAAAGAACTTGGCTGCATTCTATTCATGCCCTAGGGATGTGTGGAGGTTTGAACTAACGAGTGATGATTTATAGTATCTGGTGGAAGAAATTTCTCAATAGCAAAGTGTCCAAAGTGTAGCCTGGCTGCTTCTAACAACCCATGCTCAGATGTGGGAGGAACTAAATGCCTTTAAGTTGAGACAAGGCAAGACTCATATTTAAAAGGGAGGCAGTGCATAAAAGTTTGAAAAATCTGCAGCCTGGCTATGTTGCAGAGAAAAAGTGGAGAAGAATTCAATCAGACTATGGAGCAACCACTTGCTGGAGATATCTGTATAAGTAAAAGGAAGCTGAGTGCTAATATCAAAGGCAATGGGAAAAAGACCTCAAAGGCATTTCAGAGACCTTCATGGTAGCCCTCCCATCACAGGCCCAGAGGCCTAGGAGGAAAGAGTGGTTTTGTGGGCCAGGCCCAGGATCATGCTGCCCTGTGCAACCTTGGGATACTGCTCCCTGAATCCCAATCACTGTGGCTCCAATCTTGGCTCAAAGGGCCCCAGGTATAGCTCAGGCTGCTGCATCAGAGGGTGCAAGGTGTAAGCCTTGGCAGCTTCCATGTGGTGTTAAGCCTTCAGGTGCACAGAACAGTGCAAGAGTTGAGGCTTGGGAGCCTCTGCCTAGGTTTCAAAGGATGCATGGAAAAGCCTGGATATCCAGGCATGAGCCTGCTGCAGTGGCAGAGCCCTCACAGAGAACCTCTACTAGGGGAGAGCCAATGGGAATGTGGGGTTGGAGTCCCCCACACAGGGTCCCCCGTGGGGAACTGCCTAGTGGAGCTATGGGAAGGGGACCACCATCCTCCAGACCCTAGAATAGTAGATCCACTGGCAGCTTGTACCCCTCAGCATGGAAAAGCCACAGGCACTCAACTCCAGCCCATGAGAGCAGCCTTGGAGACTGAACCCTGCAAAGCCACAGGGGTGGAGCTGCCTAAGGCCTTGGGAGTTCACCCCTGGCACTAGTGTGCCCTGGATGTGGGACATAGAGTCAAAAGAGATTATTTTGGAGCTTTAAGATTTAGTGACTGCCTTGTTAGGTTATGGACTTGTGTAGGGCCTATTGCCCCTTTGTTTAGGTCAATTTCTGCATTTTGGAATGGGAATGCTTACTCAGTGCCTATAATTACCATTGTATCTTGGAAGTAGATAGCTTTTTATTTTATAGGCTCATCAATGGAAGGGACTTGCCTTGTCTCAGATGAGACTTTGGACTTTGGACTTTTTAGTGATGCTAAAATGAGTTAAGATTTTTGGGGGCCTATTGGAAGGGGATAATTATATTTTGCAGTGTGAGAAGGACATTAGATTTGGAGGCCAGGGGTGGTATGATATGGTTTAGATCTGTCCCCATCAAATCTCATGTTGAAATGTAATCCCCAGTGTTGGAGGTAGGGTCTGGTGGGAGGTGCTTAGATCATGGGGGCAGATCCCTCATGAATGGCTTGGACCATCCGCTTGGTGATAAGTGAGTGAGTTCTCATGAGATCTGGTTTTGTAAATGTGTGTGGCACCTGCCCCCACCCCTCCATTCTCTCTCTTGCTCCTGTTTCTGCCATGTGATGTGCCTCCTCCTATTTTGTCTTCCACCATTAGTAAAGTCTCCCTGAGGCCTCCTGAGAAGATGAGGTGATACCAGTGTCATGCTTCCTGTAAAGTCTTTTACCCTGTGGGTAACAGAACTACTTTAAGAAAGACAAAGCTGGTTAACAAAGAAAGTAAAGGCCAGGAGTGCTAACGCTGACTCTCTCAGAGTTACAGAAGTAATCACAGATCAAAGCCAGCATCACCCAGCCCAGGACTTCTGAACTTTTGGCACAGAAATGGCTTAAAGCTTTCTTTTGATTTGGGAAATTTTCTATAATATTTGCCCAGTCACATACACCAAGGAGAGAATTTAGTCAAGAACTGTGCGTCAATTAAACCTCCTTTCTTTATTCATTCCTCAGTCTTAATTATTTATTTATTTATTTTGAATTTTTATTGCATTTTAGGTTTTGGGGTACATGTGCAGAACATGCAAGATAGTTGCATAGGTACACACATGGCAGTACAAGAACAGCCTAACACAGATGCATTTCACTACTCCCCATTCTTCCAGAGAAAATATTAACTTCTCATTAAGCCAGAAGGTGGCCTTGGGTCTTTCTCAACACAAAATTCTAGGAGTCCAATAAAGAATTCCAGCCCTAGACTAGAGACCACACTCTTATCTATACATAATGTCCTGATCAAGAGGAAGACATACTTCTATAAGTCAGGCGCTAGGAAGAAAATGATAACTCTAGGTCCACAGGAACTTACTGGATTCCTGCTATAGGGTCTAGTTTCCTGAGCTCTTCAGAACAGGCTTTGAAAGCAAAGTATTTAACAGTAATAATAAGAAGAGTGCCACACTGTACAGTCAAACACCAGAGGCTCTGCCCAAGTCCCATTCCAGCTTTCAAATCATACTAGTAACATTCTTTTAAGAACAAATTAATCCTCTTTTGTTAAGTGGCTTTTTGTTTATCTTCTGTCATTAGACTTATCTGACAATTAAATGAGAAAGTGCATATAAACCACTTTTCAAAGTGCCTGGCGCAAAATACATGATAGCTTACATCAGTACCAGCACCAGCAGAAGCAGCTCTCTTTCATCAGCTGTCATTTCTTCAAGATTCCCATCTGTCCTACAAGACCCCAGATGGCATCACATTTTAGAAGACCCTGTCTCATGCAAGCCCCTGTGGCAAACCCTATGGAAATATCTTCAAGTCATCCCTAAGTTCACCAGATGAATAACTAAAGTGAATGATTTGTGCAAGTGGCAGGTATTGACACTGACAGTCCACTCCACCTTTATAAGCATCTGCTGCTCCAGGAGGTAGTGTTCCCAGGGCCTGACTGACTGAGGACCTCAGTATCTCAGTGTCCCAGAGCTAGGCATAATTCCTTCAAACTTACTTTTTTTGACACTGATCACAATTGAGTCATTGTGCGGGGGAGTGGGGTTGTTTTCCTGCTCTTTATCCATCCCCTCAACCACCCAGGCACTACAGAGAAGCTTCTGTATCTCCTCTGGAGTCCATTTTAATATATAACAAAAAGAGTCATCTTTCTTATTTCTGCTCAGAAAATAGGGGAAATGTGAGTACAGATGAACTGGTTAAATTAAGACTCATAGTGCCGGGACACACATACAAGAGAAAGGAGGCCCAATGTGAGAGTTGTGGCATTGTGCAAACATGGGCAAGTCTAGCAGTTCTTCAGAGCCCAATTAAATGCCACCTTCTCTATGATTCTGTTTCCCTGTGGGTAACAGAACTACTTTAAGAAAGACAGAGCTGGTTAACAAAGAAAGTAAAGGCCAGGAGTGCTAATGCTGACTCTCTCAAAGTTACAGAAGTAATCACAGATCAAAGCCAGCATCACCCAGCCCAGGACTTCTGAACTTTTGGCACAGAAATGGCTTAAAGCTTTCTTTTGATTTGGGAAATTTTCTATAATATTTGCCCAGTCACATACACCAAGGGGAGAATTTAGTCAAATATTGACGGAGGTTAGTTACTTAAAAGACCAAAGGCTAATATGTCAAGAGACCTTTGAGTAATTAAAAGCAACTTTTTACCATTCCTCTTTTATATCAATTAGACCCATTGTAATAAATCCCTTTCCCTGTCTGAAGTGCTTAAAAGCTTGAGCCATCATCCGTGAACACTCTAACTTTAGTTCATCATTGTCTGAATCTTTCAGTAGTTAATACCTTGGGGAAAATATTTAAACTGGAGCATTTTAATTATACGCTTAGTGTGGAAGTTGTTAAGAGATAAGAGCATCTGATCTGAACTCATTTAAATTCTGCTGAAGTTATTAATATGGTATAAAATTATAGAAATGATCAAGGGCGTATATAGTAACTTTTATTAATAGAGCAGTAAGAAGGTTTAGGTGCTCTATTTCTGTAGCTTGGATTTTTTTTTTTGTTCTAAAATAATCTACTTTTGTGTCAGAGATCTAATTAGTTATTTTGAGGCAACTGAGGGACTTGTGGATTATGACATGTCAAACACTGCTTTCGTCAGCCACATTTGAAAGCAGACCAAGTTCAAACCCTGAGAAACCAAGTCAAATGTTGAAAAGGGGATCACTGCACCAGAGCCCTAAACCCCTTTTTCTGTATATGTATGAACACTTCAGTGACTGCGAGAAGGAGTCAGATTGTACCATCTGCTTGAGATTCCTTGCATTCTTAAAAAGAATCTTTTCTACTTAGTGTCTGGGGAATACAAAACCTTTAAAGGAGAAGAAACTGAACAGCCTCCTAGGAAATAGAGAGCATATTGGCCTTAAGGAGGTATTCAACTTGTAAGTCGAATTATATTTATTCTTTGAACTTGAAGCTAGTTTCTCTCCCTTCCTGGGAGCTAGAGAACTCCCTCTCTTCTTTCAGGGTCCAGGTGGATGATAATCTTCCTTTTTTCTCTTTCAGCACACTGGTTTTATTGCCTGATCCAGCTGCACGACTCTTTCCCTTTAGCCTGGAAATTTTCAACAGCAGTACTGCCCACATCTTGGATCAGATGATTCTTTACTGGGGGCGGTGGTGCTACCCTATGTATTGTAAGAGGTTTAGCAACAACCCCGGCCTCTACCCACTAGATGCCAGTAGTAATTTCCTTTTCTCTCCATACCCAAGTTGTAACCATTAAAAAAGGTCTCTAGACTATGTCAAATGTCTTCCAAGGGGAACACTGTGAAATTAAGAACCACTGCTCCAGTTGAATAAAGGACTCAAAGATTTATCCAAAATACAGTCCTTACTTGTCTCAGTGTAAAATGAGACTAGTAGCATAAAAAAATCCTGCTGAGTTAGCTTTCTAGCTAAAAGCACTCACTCATTTTGTTGGTGAGTAGTAATTCTTCAGCTACATGGGGACTAACTATATAGATATGCGTTTTCAATATTCAACCATGTTTTAACCCATTTATGCCAGAGGCTGTCAACTTTTTTGTGTGAAAAATCAAACACTGGTGATGACCTTGAGTGGTAGGATATAAATAACTACCACAAGCTTAGTGTTTCAATAATGGAAAACTAGGCATAAACAGGTTCATGACTGTTCAGTGGTGGCGCCTCTGCTTTCCACATTTATTTTCTGCTAAATCTCAATCAGAAACTGGGGAATTGGACTGAAATTGTCTGACTCTGACAGCCTTGGTCCAAAACCTTAATCTTCAGGAGCTGTACTAAAGACCAAAGAAAAAAATACCTTGAAAACATAAATAGCAATTGATTTCAACTGAAATTGTGTTGTGTTCTATTGGGGAGCCCAGTGGAAAACAGATGGTTCTGCCCTTTAAGCAACTTAAATCATCACCGTTCAGTGGTGAGACTTCATTCACTGAAAGCATCCTATGGGTACACAGCAATTCTGGGAGAGTCACTGACTTGCCTCAACCTGTGTTCTCATTTGTAACATCAGAAAAGCAAGCACCATTGGGACTGAAAAATCATGTGTCTAGTATGTGATACGGTGGTAAAGAAAGGTTAGGATCCCCTCTTCTGACCTCTGAAAGTTTATGAAGATCTTTTTCTTGAAAGCCTTCTCTAACAGAAAATGTCAAACATCAAAAGACCTACTTTTATTCATTTTTATTGGTAAAGCTCTGATGGGTGTCTGCTGTCCCAGCTATTATCCATGCAAAATAAAACTGCAGACATCCTAAACTCTATCATAAAAATCATTTGAGCAAATAGTATTCAAACTGTTTTTGCAAATTATCATAAAACAGGCTAATAAAGAAACTTTATCATCCTTTTAAAGTCTCCAAATGTTTGGGTGATATAAACAAAGGCTTAAGTTTATCACTTTCCTTAGGGCAGTTTTCCCAAGGAAGATGCCAGCAGCTTCAACACAAAGTCTTAAGCAGGGAAGAGATAGGTGTGTCTCTTGGCCTCTGAATTTTATGACTCTTTGATATTGCTCGGTCTCTCATGAATTTGAATTCTTCGGCACACGCTTCTCCCTCTGCAGGCTTTCTTCTTGAGGTCATCCAACAAAGCCTATTTCCTGCTGGCTGATCATGAGGGGGCCACCCAGGCATAAGCAAACACCTCAGTCACCCTGTCTTTCTGCAGGGCAGGGTGACCGACCAGCTGTGTGGGGGCAGAACTATCACACACATTCTGCCTTCTCTCCATTCTCCACCCCGACCCTGAGCAGTGGTGAGCTAATAGTTCCTCGTTCACTTTTTGTTTTTGTTACTGTTTTTTTTTTTTTAAATCCATGCAATTGAAGAATGTTTGCAAGTGGAAAATAAGTAAATCTATATTCATAGAATTCATGAATTAAGGTTGATATGCTGAAGCATTTTAATCAATAGCAGGACTTCTATTAGTTTGGATTCTTTACTCATCTGAACACATGGCTGAAAGGCACAGAATTCTGAGAAAGCCTCTCCTTGACTAAATGGCGGTAGCTTTGAGCCCCAGGTAGATCAGAGGGGCGATAACCAGAACCTTCCTTCCCACCCTGAACAGTGAGATTCAGGGTGTCTCACTAAGGCTATTTACATAGAAAGGAAAGAGTGGGTCAGTCTGCAGCCCTCCGACTTAAACGGAAGAGAAATAAATTGTTTCCTAAAATATTTATGAAATGCAACATCTGCTAAGATCTTCTTCTCTGAGAAAACTTCTGATAAAAGTTAGAAGCAGATAGGAACAAAATCCTGGACTACCCCCAAAAAGAAATTGTTTATTTTAAATAATGGCAAATTCTGAATATACATGTAATCAAGGCATGTGTTATAGGTCCTATGCTAGGATGTCTCCCAACCGGCATGGCCCCTGGTGGACACACCCTGCATAATCCAGGACTGTGATGAATTTGACTCCTGGGATGAGGTTATGTTCTGTGGCACAATTGACTTTAAGAACGGGAGATGAACTAACCACATGAGCCCTTTAAAAACATAGCATTTTTTTTTCCTGTTGGAGGCAGAAGTCAAAGTTGGAGATTCAAAGCACAAGAAGAATTCAACACACTATTGCTGGCTTGAAGGTGGGGAACCACACAGCAAGGACTGCAGGCAGCCTCTAGTTTCTAGGCAGTCCCCAATAGCTGTCAAGAAAAGGGTACACCTCAGCCCTACAACCACAAGGATGTGAATCCTCCCAATGATCTGAATGATCTGGGAAGTGGATTCTTCCCCAGAGTCTAAACATAAGAACGCATTCCACTCAATGCCTTGATTCCAGCCTTTGAGACTCTGAGCAGAGAACTCCGATTTTCTGTATGTGAGCTATTCAATAGGTGTTGTTAGTGGCTAATTGTGTGTTAATTAGTTAGGCAGCAATAGAAAACTCCTAAAAATTCCTAGTACATCCACCAGATAAATCTTTCCAGTGCTGGTCCTACATAGTGCTGAGTAGAGGTGGCTTCAGGGAAAGAGCACCTGCAGGAGAAGGAATAGACCATGAGCCCTCAACCTGCAGTGCCCAGTGGCCCATGGACTCTTGAGGCCACCCTGGCCCCTGAAGCCATCTGCCTGGTAGAAAGCACATGGTTCCACTATTATATGCTAGGTGAGGGCAGAGAAATTTCAGAACCTGTTTGAATGTAAGTTTTCTCCTCATCTGCAAAATGAGTTCTGGTAAAAATGAAAAGAAATAACTGAAAATATCCAGCAGAGTCCCTGACACGTCAGTAGGTGCTCAGTGAATGCTGCCTTCCTTCCTTCAGTCTCTTTGCCAACCTCCTCTTTCTAAAATACAAATTATTCCCAGTTGACAACTTTTCAATGATTCCGCATCTCTTATAAAATAAAATCCAAGTTCCTTTTAAGATCAAAGACAGCCACTCCCTGCTTCACATTCAGTTCCAACAACACCGGATGGTTGATCATGCTGTGAATGTACCATGCTTCTTCACTTGCTCTGTCTGGGTGCCTTTCTCATTCCATGCCTGCCAGGTGAACTCTTCCATTCGCTAAAACCCAGCTCAGGCATCACAAACACAGGAAACTATTCTGGGAAGGCTGTAGATAATGGTGACAACATCTTGCTCTGAGGTTCCAAAGTCCTCTGCACATACAGCATATGGCATTTGCATGCCCCACGTGGGGGCATTAGGGAGTTTGGATTCCATTATGAAGGCAACACAAAGCCACAACAGGGTTTCATTCTCTTTTTTTTTTTAGATGAAGTCTCACTCTGTTGCCCAGGCTGGAGTGCAGTGGCACAATCTCGGCTCACTGCAAGCTCCACCTCCCAGATTCAAGCAATTCTTTTGCCTCAGCCTCCCAAGTAACTGGGACTATAGGCGCACACCACCACACCCTGCTAATTTTTATATTTTTAGTAAAGACAGGGTTTCACCATGTTGGCCAGGCTGGTCTCGAACTCCTGACCTCATTATCTGCTAGCCTCGGCCTCCCAAAGTGCTGGGATTATAGGCATGAGCCACTGCACTCGGCCTGCAGGGTTTCAATAAAGGACTGACATGGTCATGTGTACATTTTGGAAAAATGACCAGGGCTGTAGAGTGGAAAAATGGATTTGAATAGGGCAAGACCAAGGGCAAGGAAACAATGAGAACCCAGTCCAGTAGGTTGATGAGACAAAGGAAGGGTCCCAGCTAACCAGCATCCCAGGGCAGGTAAATACATCTGAGAGATGGCAACAGTAAATATATGTATATAGTGGTGAGTACTGGGGTCCATCTTCTATTTTGCAACAATAGAGGTCAATCCAGAAGAAGGCAACTTCCAGGAGGAAGTAGCTGGAAGCAGGTGAGAGGAGCTGATTGTACTATTGACCAGTCATTGTTGGTTTGAGAATACCTGCTTGGGTAAGCTTTCAATGGTTGAGATATATTAATGAGCCCTGATTTGGAGGAGGAACTCCAAGTTGTGGAGGGTATGAATGAGGTATGAAGAAAGTTCATTTAAAGCAGAGGAAGCTGGTGTAGGATCAATGAAGAGCAAACCACAGCAATTATAAATGACTTAATTGTTAGAGGTGCTGTTTGTCTTTACAAAGCGGCAAACACTCTCAAACGCTAGAACTAAGTTTTCCATTTCTTTTCTCCTCTGTTTTTAGTCAATGAAATACGAGTCTATCCTGTTCACAATGACCTCAGACCCATCTACATGTGCAGACCCTAAAGATATTTGGACATTAAAGGAGGCCCTGTCCTTGTCCCTCCATGGGGCTTTGCCCTCCTCACCCATTCTGGGCTCAGTCCACACCCCTCCCTCTGGCCCCTCTGGCTCTGAGCTTCATCTCACAGACCTCATCTTACAGGGTGTGGCACTGGGCCCACTTCAGTGTCTCAGTCCTGACCACTGTGCTTCCCTGATAAGCCAGCCCAGGGTGAGATGTCCCACCATGGCCACCAGATTCCTTTCTCTAAGTCACTACATGCAGACACAGCCCACACGGCACACGAGCTCCCCTTGGTTCACAGCCCTGATCGCCATTTGGATAAGCTCTGTATCACAGCAGCACAGCTGGGATCCCTAACAAGTTATTTTCATTTCTGATTTATCATCTTGGTATCATGCTAATATTCCAGTGCCCTTCTAAGATAAGGCTACTGTCATACTGCCCTGCTGCCCCGGCTGGGGACAAACAGGAACTAACATTGACCAGAGTATGGATGCCTGTCAAACTCTTTTATTAAGCGCCTCCACAGATGAACTCATTTAGTCTATGTAATCTTCTCATTTTATAAAAGCAGACACCAAGGCTGAGTCATTGAACCAGGTCAGATAATAAAGGCAGTAAATACAGGGTCAGGCTTCAAATTCAGGTCTGTCTGACTCCAAAGCTGGAGTGCTTTCAATAATTCAATACAGCGTGCCCAGAAACTGAAGGCTATTCCTGAATGCTGACTCTCCAGTGGCTGGGCCCACTAGCTCTGGGTTCACCTCCTAAGTATCACTGTCCCTGCTCCTGGAGTTTCCATGACCTTTCAGCTACTCCTCCCCAACTCCTCAGGCTGTGATCAACAGCTCAGCCTTACAGACAGGAGTTATGAGTTGAGTCAGCAAACCAAGAAACTGTGCTCTCCTATCTCCTTCCACTCAAAATGCAAGATTAAAGTGCACTCAAATCCCAAAGGGTAAATCCAAGGATATTAAAGTTGGTCGTCATGTATGTTTCTTACAGTGTTATTTAGCCTTTGATTTTATTTTCCAGACAAATGTAAAACTGCCATAGACCAATGCCACTAAATGAGCCAAAGGAAATTTGGAACCAACATTTAATATGGTGAGTTCTTTAGTTTTGTGTGTAAATAGTCAAAATGTCAATTTTGGAATGACAGAATGACAGATGGGTCAAAGGGGAGTCTAAGAAATCCCAGTGGAAACTCATCTAACAGAGGAGGACTCAATCTTGTCTCAAATGGAAAAGCCCCATGATTAATCTCATAAACAAGGCCAAGGTTTATCAAGTCCCCTTCCTCACCATGCCCCTATCTGAACCCTTCCATCTCTGTCCTGCTCAGAACATAAGAGCTGCAGCCCCCTTGGCCACTTCTGCTTACATTTGCCTCCAGCTAAGTGGGTGGCAATTACAGAAAATGAAATGCTTTCAGAAAATGTTCACCAGAAGCTACTTACTGCTGATGCACGTGTGCACTGGTGGGAAAAACCATTTATTTATAAGCTAGGGGATATTCACAACTTGGCATCTTTCAAGAAAAAAATCACAAGGTGCATTTAATTCAAGCAAGCCACTCAGAGAAACAAGTCTTTAAAAAATGATGGCGTGGGAACTAGAACTTTAAAACTGCTGGATGAGAGACAAATGAGAAAGCAAAAAAAGGGAGAGGTCCACAGCTGTGTAGTTGGATTACTAGCATGGCGGCAGTTGTATATCTTGGATCAAGAGGACAAAAAGTTGAAATACTGCAGGATGAGGTAAGGTGGATGTAATTGGAGCTGGCAGTGTTTTCATATTTCTGTGAAGTGCTCCTCTATTTCTTGTCACAAGTAAAGAATCATTGGTACAAACAGAAAGCTAAATAAATTGGAGGTTTAGGAGATGGGAGAGGAGATTACTTTTAAACCAAGATGGGACTGGAAAAATTCTTTGTTGATGGTATGTTTTCACAATGGAAATCCCACTGCCTATGCAAATGAAACAGAGAGAAGGCTAAGAGCTTCTGGCATCTAGCTTTCCCAGAACAGCAAGATGGCCACGTGGCACACATCTTCCGAGTCAGAAACCTCAGTGTTGGTACGACTTAGTGCTGTACTGTACCGAGGTCCATCAAGTCACCTTGATTGCCAAATGCCACTGCTTGTTGCTGCAGAAAACGTTTCTGAAACCCATCTGGGTGTGGTGGTTCATGCCTGTAATCCCAATACTTTGGGATGCCAAAGTGAGTGGATTGCCTGAGCTCAGGAGTTTGAGACCAGCCTGGGCAACACGGTGAAACCCCATTTCTACTAAAATACAAAGGAACTTAGGCCAGCGTGTTGGTGTATGCCTGTACTCCCAGCTACTCAGGAGGCTGAGGCAGGGGAACTGTTTGAACCTGGGAGGCGGGTTCAGTGAGGCAAATTGCACCACTGCACTCCAGCCTGGATGACAGAGCAAGACGACATCTCTAACAAAAAAAAAAAAAAAAAATACTTCTGAAATCCATTTCCCGACTCCATCCCACAGCCCAGGTGCGGGTCCAGGCCATTCTGCCTCTGTCTTCCTGTGTGCTTGTCAGTTCATTGCCTCCTTTACTCAATCGTACATCTCATTAAAAAGAACGTCCTCTGTGCCTAAGGACAAAACGTAAGCCCCAGTGGAGCTAAGCATCTAAGAAGAAAGATACTACACATAGAATGACATTTAAAATTATTCACAATTAGTCATAATTGCAACCCAACCCTCTCATCTTCACCATGGTCCAGCTTCCCTATCTTGCGTTACTTCTTTTCCAGAGCCCATCTCACCTTCTAATACACTATGTCATCGTCAGACTTATTATGTTTACTTATTTACTTAGTCTCTGCTATGGTTTGGCTGTGTGCCCACCTAAATCTCATCTTGAACTCACACATGTTGTGGGAGGTACCTGGTGGGAGATAAGTGAATCATGGGGGCAGGTCTTTCCTGTGCTGTTCTTGTGATAGTGAATAAGTCTCACGAAATCTGATGGTTTTAAAAAGAGGAGTTCCCCTGTACAAGCTCCCTCTCTCTCTGCCTGCTGCCATCCACGGAAGATGTGACTTGGGCCTCCTTGCCCGCGGTCATGATTGTGAGGCCTCTCCAGCCATGTGGAACTGTGAGTCCGTTGAACCTCTTTTCTTTATAAATTACCCAGTCTTAGGTATTTCTTCATAGCAGTATGAAAATGGACTAATACAGTCTACTCCTGTTAGAATATAAGCCCTCCAGGAATTCTGTCTATTTTATTTGCTGACGTATCCCATAGAAAGAACTCAATAAAAATTGTCAAATAAATATAGAAATAAATAAAAGAGCTCAGGACAGACACTGAGCTGCAGGTGGGACACTGAGAGTGGCAGCAAATAGAGATGGTATATAAAGCAAGAGGAGGGGATGTGATATTTATTGATTGACTGATGGATGGATTGAGATGGAGTCTCGCTCTGTCACCCAGGCTGAAGTGCAGTGGCATGATCTCAGCTCACTGCAAACTCTGCCGGGTTCAAGCGATTCTCCTGTCTCAGCCTTCTGAGTAGCTGGGATTACAGGTGTGTGCCACCACAACTAGCTAATTTTTGTATTTTTAGTAGAGATAGAGTTTCACCATGTGGGCCAGGCTGGTTTCAAATTCCTGACCTCAAGTGATCTGCCCACCTTGGCCTCCGAAAGTGCTGAGATTATAGGCATGAGCCACTGAGCCTAGCCGGGGATGTGATTTTGAGAGAGAGAAGAGAAAAGAACCCAGGATGAAGCCCTGAGAAGGAAAAAAAAAACAAACACCAAAAATGTAAAATGATAGGAAAGTCCCAAAGAGACACCTTTAATATAAACATCCCATTCTCTTTTTAGGTTACCCACCCCTGGAAGAATGTTCTCCCTGCTTGTATTAGTCCGTTTTCTCTCTGCTGATAAAAACATACCAGAGACCAGGTAATATATAAAGAAAAAGAGGTTTAATGTACTCACAGTTCCATGTGGCTGGGGAGGCCTCTCAATCACAGCAGAAGGTGAAAGGCATGTCTTACATGGTGGTAGGCAAGAAAGAATGATGGCCAAGTGAAAGGGGAAACCCCTTATAAAACCATCAGATCTCATGAGACTTATTCACCACCATGAGGAAAGTATGGGGGAAACCGCCCCCATGGTTCCATTACTTCCCACTGTGTTCCTCCCACAACACGTGTGGAAGGCCACAATTCAAGATGAGATTTGGGTGGGGACACAGCCAAGCCATATCATTGCTTTAGGGCTAGAAATACTAGATGTTGAAAGAAATTTTCTGGCAGCACCTAAAACCATGTGTCCTCTCCTGCCTCCCACCTTTTCTGAACATGAAATCCCGGCAGCAACCCCTAACTCACTGTGGCCAGGACACATTTAGTCCTACTCTAGAAAAGGTAAACTATCAGGATGAGGCAAAAGGGGTTATGGGTACATCTTATTATCATTTGGTAACATTATTTATGGATGAGGCCTAGCTTAATGATTCAGTCAGAAAATGGAAACAAGTACTTCATGGTCTAACTAGGAGCCATGACTTGTAAGTACCTCTCCATTAATTTGTAGAAAGAGGATTACTATTACCTGTAAAGTTAGTTTGGACAGGAGAAGAGGCCCTGGCATCTAGAGGGCAAATCAGTTTTATTACTATGCCAAGCTTGATTGCAAAGTTCAGAAAGATTCCAAACGTTTTGTTCTAATTTCTCACTATAAACTCAAAACAGCATGGTGGTTCCTCTAAAAATTAAACAATTACTGTGTGATCCAGCAATTCCAGTCCTAGGCATATACTCAAAGAACTGAAAGCAGGGACTCAAATAGATATTTGTAGACTCATATTCATAGCAACCTTATTAACAATATCCAAAAGGTGGAAGCAACCCAAATGTCCATTGACAGATAAATGGATAAACAAAATGTGGTATATGAATGTAGTAAAATATCATTCAGCCTCAAAAAGAAAGGAAATTCTGACATATGCTACAACATGGATGAATCTTGAAGCTATCCTACTAAGTGAAATAAGCAACTCAGAAAAGAACAAATACTGTATCATTCTACTCACAGGAGGTACCTAGAGTAGGCAAATTCATAGAGATGAGAAAGCAGTTGCCAGAAGCTGGGAAGAGGGATAAATGGGGAGTCAGTGTTCAATGTATTTTTTTTTTTGAAAAATCACAATTACTTTTTCACCGATCTAACAAAAATGGTCAAAATGAGAAGATTAAAAAATGGTTAAAAATGGCTAAAAAAACCTCACGCCCATCCAGATGGTAGGCATTATTACCACCCCAATTTCACAGGTGAGAAAGCCAAGGCTGAGTGATATTAAGGGGGTTGCCTATGTAAGTACAGAGTTTGGATTTGAACTCAAAGTTTTTAAACCCAAAGCTTGTGCTGTTAATTTTATGCTAAATGATCTTGTTCATACTAACTTGGCCAGAAAATCTTGTATTCACTTAGCAATCTTCACTACAACCACATTCACAGCTTTGTATTATAAATTACCATCCAGTCAGTTTCTTCTCTTTCTACACTTTGAATCCTCAATGAAAAGAGGGAGCATTTCATGTGGAGCAAGAGAATCAGTGACTGCATGTCTGATAATCGCACCCCCCCGGGTGATTCCTGTTCCTGACAGCAGTATCAGTGCTGCGCTGGTATTTAAAACTTTGGTCAATATAGACAGTTTGCTCTGATCTATGGGGACTGCACATCTTCTGAGCACTGAAGATTACTTTTTTCAGGTTAAATTGAAATTAATAGGTTAAAAAAAATAGGAATTCTTGGTATTTAAGTACGAAAATTTCCAAACAACCATGCTAAATTTGTAAAGCAGTTTATCCTAAGAGACTAGACGTGACAGTACTAATCAATATTTTTCAAAATGAGAAGTCATATTTAAGCCAAAGTTTCTGAAAACATAAAATCAAAATCATTCCCTCTCCCCCATGAAACCTGGAGAGTGGAGAAAAAAGTGAGGCCTCTACTTTTCCTGTGTGATACTCGGGTCTGCCTTCTCTGCCTCTATGTGTAGTACTTCCCTCTGAAGTGTAGCTTCTGTGAGATGCTCCAAGATGATCTCGGATGCAAACTGAGCCACCCAAGGGAGAAGAACTGCCTGTATTAGTTCCAAAGAAGAATTAAGACAATGAGGCAGCTCTTCATTTGTCAAGTAAGCAAGATTTATATTGTTCTGAATGGTCATAATCAATAGCACTGTCCTGAGGCCATTTAGACAGCATGCTGATACCGAAACTCAAGTTCCTGTTCCAAATCACACAACCAAGCTCCTTGGGATTTTGGTGACCAAATGAAACATGCCCTGGTCACAGGAGAATGAGAAGAGGCCGTGACACCATAACATAATCAAAAGGTTTCAACTTGAACATTTTATTCCTTCTTTTTCACTGTTTATTATATGCCGCCTGTTTCTCCTTATCCATTTCATTTTTTTTAACAAATGATTTAGACTTTATTTAAACTTGTTTTAACTACTTTGAAAATTACAAGGTGTCTTTCCCTGTGCAGAAGTTCTTTAGTTTACTTAGATCCCAACTGTCAATTTTAGCTTTTGTTGCAATTGCTTTTGGTGATTTCATCATAAAATCTTTGCTCATGCCTATGTCCTGAATGGTATTGCCTAGGTTTTCTTCTAAGGTTTTTAAGGTTTGGAGTTTTACAATGAAATCTTTCATTCATCTTGAGTTAATTTTTGTATAACGTGTAAGGAAGGGGTTCAGTTTCAGCTTTCTGCATATGGCTAGTCAGTTTTCCCAGCACCATTTATTAAATAGGAAATTCTATCATTAGAGTCAATAGGCAACCTACCGAATGGGAGAAAATTTTTAGAATCTACCCATCTGACAAAGGTCTAATATCCAGAATTTACAAAGAGCTTAAATAAATTTACAAGAAAAAAAAAACCAACAAAAAGTGGGCAAAGAACATGATCAGACATTTCTCAAAAAGACATTTATGCAGCCAAAAAGCATATAAAAAAAGCTCAACATCACTGATCATTAGAGAAATGCAAACCCAAAGAACACTGAGATACCATCTCATGCCAACCAGCATGGCAATCATTAAAACATCAAGAAACAATAGATGCTAGTGAGGCTTTGGAGAAACAGGAACAATTTTTACACTGTTGGTGGAAATGCAAATTAGTTCAACCATTGCAGAAGACAATACGGTAATTCTTCAAGGATCTAGAACCAGAAATACCATTTGACCCAGGAATCCCATTACTGGTATACCCAAAGGAATATAAACTATTTTGTTACATATGTTTATTGCAGCACTATTCACAATAACAGATATGGAACCAACTCAAATGCCCATCAATGCTAGACTGGATGAAGAAAACATGGTACATATACACCATGGAACACTATGTAGCCGTAACAGGTAATGAGATCATGTCCTTTGCAGAAACATAGATGAAGCTGGAAGCCATCATCCTCAGCAAACTAAACAGGAACAGAAAACCAAACACTGCATGTTCTCACTCATAAGGGGGGGCTGAACAATGAAAACACATGGACACAGGGAGTGGAACAGCACACACCGGAGCTTGATGCAGGGGAAGGGGAAAAAGAGAATCAGGACAAATAGCTAATGTATGTGGGGCTTAAAACCCAGGTGATGGGTTGATAGGTGCAGCAAATCACCATGGCACATGTATACCTATGGAACAAACCTGTACATTCTGCACATGTATCCTGGAACTTAAAGTAACATAAAATATACATTTAAAAAAGGTTTTTAAAGAAAATTATAGGGTATTGTGTACTTTGGATACATGAATTTTTTTTAATATTTCAATAGGTTTATGGGGAACGGTGGTGGTTGGTTACATGGATAAGTTCTTGTAATTTTCAAGATTTTGGTGTGCCCATTAGCTAAGGAATGTACACTGTATGCAATGTACAGCTTTTTATCCATGACCCCCTCCCACACTTCCACGTGAGTCCCCAAAGTCCACTATATTATTCTTAGGCCTTTGCATCCCCATAGTTAGCTCCCACTTATGAGTGAGAACATATGATGATTGGTTTTCCATTCTCGTGCTACTTCACTTAAAATAGTAATCTCCAGTTTCATGCAGGTTGTTGCAAATGTCCGTATTTCATTTCTTTTTATAGATGAGTAGTATTCCATGGCATATAAATATATCACTTAAACCACTTGTTAATGATGGACACTTGGGCTGGTTCTATATTCTTGCAATTGTGAATTGTGCTGCCATAAACATGCATGTCTAAGTGTCTGTTTCATATAGTGACTTCCTTTTCTCTGGGCAGAAACTCAGTAATGGGATTGCTGGATCAAATCTACTTTGAGTTCTTCAAGGAATCCCCACATTGTTTTCCATAATGGGTATACTATTTACACTCCCACCAGCAGTATACAAGTGTTCCCCTTTCACACATTCACGTTAACATCTATTGTATTTTGATTATGGCCATTCTTGCAGGAGTAAGGTGGTTATCACCTTATGCCTGTGATTTGCATTTCCCTGATAATTAGCGATGATAAGCATTTTTTCATATGTATCTTTGTCATTTGCACATCTCCTTTTGAGAACTGTCTTTTTACATTCTTTGCACACTTTTGCTGGAATTATTTTTTTCTTGCTGATTTGTTTGAGTTCCTTGTAGATTCTGGTTATTATTCCTTTGTCAGATGCATAGATTGTGAAGGTTTTCTCCCATTCTGTGGGCTGTTTACTTTGTTGATTATTTCTTTTGCTAGGCAGAGCTTTTTAGTTTAATTAAGTCCCATCTATTTATCTTTGTTGCATTTGCTTTTGGATTCTTGGTCATAAAGTATTTGCCTAAGCCAGTGTCTAAGAGGGTTTTTCAGATGTTATCTTGTATAATTTTTATGGTTTCAGGTCTTAGATTTAAGTCTTTGATCCATGTTGATTTTTGTGTAAGGTGAGAGATGAAAATCCACTTTCACTCTACTGCATGCTGCTTGCCAATTATCCCAGGCCCATTTGTTGACTAGGGTGTCCTTTCCCCACTTTATTTTTTGTTTGCTTTGTCAAAAATCAGTTGGCTGTAGGTATTTGCATTTATTTCTGGGTTTTCTATTCTGTCCCACTGGTCTATGGGCATATTTTCTTTTTATTTTTATTGTTTTTATTTTATGTCTTTTTTTTGTAACTGTACTTTAGGTTCTGGGGGACATGTGCAGATCATGCAGGATTGTTGCATAGATACACACATGGCAAGGTGATTTGCTGCCTCCATCGCCCCATCACGTATATCTGGCATTTCTTTCCATGTTATCCCTCCCCAACCTCCTTACCCCAGCTGTCCCTCCCCCGGCCCCCGGCCAACAGACCCCAGTGTGTGATGCTCCCCTCCCTGTGTCCATGTGTTCTCATTGTTCAACACCCACCTATGAGTGAGAACATGTGGTGTTTGATTTTCTGTTCTTGTGTAAGTTTGTTGAGAATGATGGTTTCCAGATTCATCCATGTCCCTACAAAAGATACAAACTCCACATTTTTTATGGCTGCATAGTATTCCATGGTGTATATGTGCCACATTTTCCTTGTCCAATCTGTCACTGATGGGCATTTGGGTTGGTTCCAGGTCTTTGCTATTGTAAACAGTGCATGGGCATATTTTCATACCAGTACCATGCTGTACCATGCATCTGAGCTGGAATGCACGGTTCCTAATGGCACAGGCCCTCAAGACTTCCCTTGGCTATGGGAGGGAGTTTCCCAACCCCTTGTGCTTCCTGGGTGAGGCAACACCCCACCCTCCTTCGGCTTGCCTTCTGTGGGCTGCAACCACTGTCTAACCAGTCCCAATGTGGTGAGCCGGGTACCTCAGTTGAAAATGTAGAAATCACCTGTCTTCTGCGCTGATCTCGCTGGGAGCTGCAGACTGGACCTATAGCTATTCGGCCATCTTGCCAGCCACCCTACCTTTTCTTTCTATAATTCTTTCATGAGCTACATGGTATGCAATATACCCCACAGCCTAGGGCTTCATTCACATTCTCCTAACAGTACGTTTTGTAGAGGTTATTGTTTTTAGTTTTCACGAAGTCGAATTCATAAGTTTTTTCTTTTACAGACTCTGTTTTTACTATTACCTAAAACAAAATATGCATAACCCAAAGTCACAAAAAATTGTTCCTTTCTTTTCTTCTAAAATATATACATTTGTAGGTTTTACATTTAAGTCTATGATCCACTTGGGTTAATTTCTGTATAGAGTGTGAGGTGTGGCTTTAATTTTTCTTTATTTTTTGCTTAAAGATATTCAGCTGATTTCAATTGTTTTAAATAATAAAGACACTATTATTTAAAAGAATAACAAATATTTACTATACAAACTGTGAAAATGGAGGATATGGCTGCCTCCTATTGCAAGGAGAAGGCAGAAATGGGTGGGCAGGGGAAAGGGAAGGGTTTTGAGAGCAACAAGGTCTCTTCAGTGGGGGCTCTGCAGGCTAAGGAGAGGCAGGGTTGGGGCTGGCAGAGTGGTCAGCTGAAGCGGTGGGAAGTGCTCCAGTGGGCTCAGTGGCTCCTGTGGGGGTGAAACAGGGGTCAGTAGGGTGAAGGAGTTTGGAGGCTCAGGAGAAGGGGGCAGGGCCCTGACTCTGAGCCGGGCTGCAGTCTGGGTGTGCTCAGAGGTGCATGGTCCCCACCCCGGGGCGGCTCCTTTGGGGATAGGAAGGCCCAAGCCACCGAGACATTGCTGCACCTGCTCCTAGAGCTCCCACGGTGGCCGCTGTGACTGGGCTCTGGACGGCGTACTTTCGGCAGTAGGGCGGGCGGCGGACTAAGGGAAGGCCGAATCTCCCTGAAGACACTGCTGCGGGAGAGCGGAGGATTCTCAGCGGCCCAGGCCTGGGCACAAAGACGGGGACCTCTCCATGTCTCCTGATGGGCTTGAAGGCAGAAGGCCTGGGTGCCGGGCTCTGCTTCCTCCGCTTAGCGTCCGGGGCCTCAAACCAGAGTGGTTCGGTGAATTTCCTTTTTCCCTTGTTGCACTGGCTGAGGGCCTTGAGCTCGGTCTCCCTGGCACAGGGATCTGGGTGCTCCGGGGCAGCTGAGGCTTGTCGAGGCTCCCCTCTATGCTCTGGCGGGGCGATTTTCACAGTCACCAGGCTGGGGAAGGGCCACGGGTGCCGGGCGTGCCAAAGCCGCCACTTCACGTAGGCCTGGCCAATGTCGGAAGAGCCCGGCACCATGAAGCTCTGGAGCGATGACCTCGTGGAAAAGTACCTCCAGAGGCGGGCATTGTCCCAGCCTGGAGGAGCCTTGGGGAGGGGCCGGGTGCGGACCCAGCGCGGCCTGTGGACATAGACGACTTTGTAGCAGTCCTGGACCTGGGAGCGTCGGAAGGGTCTGGAGCGCAGGGCCCGGGGCTTCTGGGCTCGGGGCGGCAGCCTGGCCCGGGGCCAGCGAAGGAACCGGCTCAGACAGCTGCCCATGACAGCAGTGTAGCGGTCGGGACCTCTCCTTAGAAACTCGGCTTCCACAAGTTTCCGAAGTCTGCGGCCGGTGCCAAGTGTGCAGAACTTGGTGACCGTGACCGTTGGCCTCAGGACGTCAGAAAGCACACAAAGCATCACGCGCTGGCACCTGCTGGCCATAGAATTCTGCACGGGGCAGGCTGGCGCCTAGAGGACTCTGGGAGGTCATGGGGTGCAGCTGCAGCGGGGGAAAGCAGCAGCCACATGATCTGGGGGACCAGGGAAGCTCAAGCCTCCGTCCCTCCCACTGATGGTCCCAGTCACTTTGCTCTGGGCAGAGGGGCCTAGCAGCTGCCCGTAATTTGTGCCTGACTTTTAAAGGTAGAAGATAGAATTTCTGCCAGGTCCTGAAAACTGCGGCTACCCGTTGCCAGAAGGGTGCTCTCTGTGATCAGAGTGAAAATGAACACGATACACTTGGATACTCTTTCAAGGAAAAACAAATCATTTATTCGTATCAATAATGGTGATGTGTGTTTCATTCTTCTAGGATGGACATTAATGTCACTTTTTGCAATTTTGCTCTTAAGACAATAAGTCTTTGCTCTTAAGTCATCAGGTTTTGTTTTAGCACTGGTAATGTTGATTTTATGTGGATTTCCTGTAATTTCTGGCCTTCCTACATCCATGAATAAGTTGTCTCTCAACACTAAAGTAATTTCTCTCATTTCACTTTTATTTATTTTTAAAAAATTATTCAGTAGTTTTTTGGGAAAAGATGATGTTTGGTTACAGGTATAAGTTCTTTAGTGGGTGATTTCTGAGGTTTTGGTGCACCCACTACATTGCCCCAATGTGTAGTCATTCCTCCCTCACTCATCTCCCACCCATTCCCCCAAGTCCTCAAAGTCCACTGTATCATTCTTATGCCTTTGTATCCTCATAGCTTAGCTTCCAATCATGTATATGATGGAAACTAATCACAGTATATGATGATTAGTTTTCCATTCCCAAGTTACTTCACTTAGAATAATGGTCTCCAGCTTCATCCAGGTTGCTGCAAATGCCATTATTTCATTCCTTTTTAAGGCTGATTAGTATTCCACAGTACGTTTGTACCACATTTTCTTTATCCACTTGTTAACTGCTGGCCATTTGGGCTAATTCTGTATTTTTGCAATTGCAAATTCTGCTGCTATAAACATTCATGTGAAAGTACCTTTTTCACAAAATGACTTGTTTTCCTCTGGGTAGATACCTCCTAGTAGGATTGTTGGATCAAATGGTAGTTCTACTTTTAGTTCTTTAAGGAATTGTCATACTGTTTTCCATAGTGGTTTGTAGTAGTTTACATTCACACCAGCAGTATACAAGTGTTCCCTTTTCACCACCTCCACACCAACATCTAAACAGTGCTGCAATGAACATTTGTGTGCATGTGTCCTTATAGTAAAATGATTTATAGTCCTTTGGTATAGTCCTATAGGACTATACCAAAGGACTATAAATCATTTTACTATAAGGACACATGCACACAAATGTTCATTGCAGCACTGTTTACAATAGCAAAGACCTGGAACCAACCCAAATGCCCATCGATGATAGACTGGACTAGGAAAATGTGGCACATATAAACTATGGAATATTATTTAGCAATCAAAAATGATGAGTTTGTTGTCCTTTGTAAGGACATAGATGAATCTGGAGAACATCATTCTCAGCAAACTGACACAAGAACAGAAAATGAAATACCACATATTCTCACTCATAGGTGGGTGAGGAAAAATGAGAACACATGGACATAGGGAAGGGGGTACTACACACTGGGGTCTATTGGGGGAAATAGGGGAGGGACAGTGGTGGGGGAGCTGGGGAGGGATAGCCTGGGGAGAAATGCCAAATGTGGGTGAAGGGGAGGAAGGCAGCAAAACACACTGCCATGTGTGTACCTATGCAACTATCTTGCACATTCTGCACATGTACCCCAAAACCTAAAATGCAATAAAAAAAAAATAAAAATAAAAAAATAAAAAATAAATAAAAGTATTATTTTTTGAGGTTTTTGATTATGGCCATTCTTGCAGGAGTAAGGTGGTATCACAATGCGGTTTTGATTTGCTTCTCCCTGATAATTCATGATGATGAGCATTTTTGCATGTTTGGTGGCTATTTGTATATTTGAGAATTGAGAGTTGTCTATGCATGTCTTTTTGATGGGATTATTTGTTTTTCTCTTACCGATTTGAGTTCCTTGTAGATTTTAGATACTAGTCCATTGTCAGATGCACAGTTGGTGAAGATTTTCTCCCACTCTGTGGATTTTCTGTTTACTCTGCTGATTATTGCTTTTACTGTGCAGAAGCTTTTTAGTTTAATTAATCCCAGCTCTTTATCTCTTTTTTTAATGCATTTGCTTTTGGGTCATGGTCATAAAATCCTTGCCTAAACCAATGTCCAGAAGAATTTTTCAGATGTTTTCTTCTATAATGTTTATGGTTTCAGGTCTTAGATTTCAATCTTTTCTCCATCTTGAGTTGATTTTTGTATAAGGTGAGAGATGAGGGTCCAGTTTCATTTTTCTGCATGTGGCTTGCCAAGTAACACAGCACCATTTGTTGAATATGGTGTCCTTTCTCCACTGTATATTTTTGTTTGCATGGTTATCATCCATTGGCTGTATTTGGCTTTATTTCTGGGTTCTCTATTCTGTTCCATTGGTCTATGAGCCGATTTTCATACCAGTATCATGCTGTTTTGGTGACTATAGCCTTATAGTATAGTTTGAAATCAGGTAATGTGATGACTCCAGGTTTGTTCTTTTTGCTTACCCTTGCTTTGCCTATGTGGACTCTTTCTTGGTTTAATATGAATTTTATAATTTTTTTTAATTCTGTGAAGAATGATGGTGGTATTTTGATGAGAATTGCATCAAATCTGTAGACTGCTTTTGGCAGTATGGTCATTTTCACAATATTGATTCTGCCCATCCATGAGTATAGGATGTGTTTCCATTTGTTTTGCCATGATTTCTCTTGACAGTGTCTTGTAGTTTTCCATATGGAGGTCCAAGAACCTCTCACTATTGCCTTTGCTTGACTACATTGCTTTTAAACCCAAGTACCCTTAGCTGCACACACTCAGAAACTTGTTCTTAATGAACTACATCTTAGGAGGAAATAAGCCATAGCAAGGTTCTGTTTGGGTTTACCTTGGTAGGTCTGTGGTTCTCTCTATGACTCCTTTGAGAACCTTCACTAATGAGCACAAAGAATTCCCCCTAACTGCTGGGAGCACAGCTTCGCAAAGGCTGTCCTGGCTCAGCTGGGTCTCTTGTCTCTGAGTTCTGTGTTGAGCAGTGGCATGAGATCTGGGCGGAGGAGCTCCAGGAGCCTCTTCTGCTTCTGGAGACTATCCTGGGGAATCTCAGAAGATCCAAATGGTCTAGGGCTCACTCTAATGGTGGACCCTTTATATTGTCATAGTTTCCTTTCCTTCCCTAGGGTTCTTGCCTGCCCTCCCTTCTAAATCCTTCCCCTCCATCTTGTCCTTCCTTAATCATCCTCTAATTTGGGTCAGAACTTCCAAAACTCCAGTCATTCCCATACCACCTTTGCTATTTTTGCCACTTCTGCTATTATATACTGAATATTTAAAAATGAACGTAAATACTTATTTTACAAAGGATTTTATATGACATAAATACACCAGGATCATTTTCCATGAATACAAGGTAATATTAAAATAGATGAAATACTAACAAGACCCTATTAAAATCCAGCTGTATGCCAGAGGCCTACTCTGTCTTTAACTGAAAAGCGAGATTAGCAAGTGATAGAGGCATCTTTAAAGAATGGCAGCTTAAACGAAGAAGTTCTCCTTGACGAGTCATAAGGATGGAAGGAGACTTGAAGCAGCAATCAGTGCTCAGGCTGAAGGTCCCTGTTATCCAGTGTAGTTGCTGTTTATTCAATGCCAGACTTTGGGAAACACCTTCCTTCCAAACCAGCCTCTGCTTAGAACATACCTTGTACTTTCTTGGCTATCCCAAACTAATCTCTTCCCAGGATTCCTTTTTCCCTGCAGATTTCTGTGGTGGAAAATGCTAATTATTCCAAGGCCTAAATACGATAGAGTTGAGGTGGAAGAAAGTTTCACCATTTCTGCTTTCCTCATTCCAACCAAAACCATGAATTACCCACAAGCTTCTAGTAAAATTCTCCCCTGCTTTGAGTCTCATGGCTGAACATTTACCTCTCATCTCACTAATCCTGATGCATGCCTGTGATTATCCCCTCTTATTCATCAAAAACATGGGCATCAGGCTCATCTTTTAATAGCTCAAACTGAACCCTTTATAGGATGTTTTCAATCTCCAGATGCATGATACAACCAACACCTACCCTAGCCTAATAATTTATTTACGTCTTCCTGTTAACAGGCTTTTACTTTTAATCTTACCTCATTCAACTGTACCCACAGCCAAGCACCGAGCCTTGGAGCTGATCCACATGAGCCTAACTTCCAATAGCATAAGTCAACCATGAGCTCCCATCCTGCCAGTGTGTTCATGCCACTCGCCTTACCAGTCTTTCACCTGGATCTCAGTGGCCCATTTAGTCTTCATGCCCTTCATTTCCTCCTAATCAGCCTCCTCTGCCCTCACTTGCTTCTCTCCTTTTCCTTGGATCCATGGTTGAAAACCTGCACTTCCATCAGTGGGATCTTCAGAATCCAGCAGCCTGTCCTTACTGAGACTCATTCTTGCCAAAACCTCATCATTAGATCATGACTGTAAGTGCCTCTGGAGGAAATGCCTGTTTTAGGTTGTATTTTCACATTGGAACTGCATTAGGACTGTGCGTCCCTAATGACTGGTGGACCATCTGCACAAGCTGATCACTGTTCAACTCCTCACCCAACTCCCTCCAGCACATATTCCAAAGTTTCACCCACTTTCTCAAGCCATGGAGCTCCAACTCCCTTCACCTATTGGCCTCACCCTTCAACTGAGAATGCTAAATTGGCATGTGCTAGTTTAACTTCCTACCTTTACATCTGTAAACTTACCTACAAATATACTCACAATCACCTCTAGTCTCACAGATTAAGATACTTGTTATCCTGGTCAAGACCAATGCCTCTGTGCTGGTATTAATCCCATCTGCCCCCACCTCCTCTGAAACACCACTCTACCAATCATTTGAGTGTTTTTCAACCATGGCTATACATTACTATCATCTAGGGAGCTATACAAATGCTATGGATGCCTGAGCCCTGCTACAAGACCAGCTGAATGAGAGTTCTGTTCTGAAGCAGCATCCGCTACAGCTTTCCCCAGCCCAGGTGGTTCTCATATATACTCAGGGCTGAGAACTACTGAACTGTTTCCTAACTCTCGTCTATTAATATTTTCATCTCTGTTCCTTTCTGGGCTCACTGCCCCAAGCGTATAAGTGTTCTCCAGTCTGTCATATTGAAAAGAAAATCTTCCTTTAATGCTCTAAGACCTCAAGGCTTTAGTTCTTGAATCTCTCAAAAGAGTAGCCTTGGTTGGCATGGTGGCTCACATCTGTAATCCCAGCACTTTGGAAGGCCGGGGCAGGTGGATCATGACATTAGAAGTTCGAGATCAGCCTGGCCAACTTGGTGAAACTCTGTCTCTATTAAAGATTCAAAAAAGTCAGCCTGTCATGGTGGTATGCACCTGTAATCCCAGCTACTCAGGAGGCTGAGGCAGGAGAATCACTTGAACCCAGGAGGCAGAAGTTACAGTGAGCCGAGAGCACTCCACTATACTACAGCCTGGGCAACAAAGGGAGACTCCATCTCAAAAAAACAAAAACAAAACAAAACAAAATGAGTAGCTCTAACTTGAAATTATGGCCCATTAATTTCTAAATCCACTACCAACTGGCTTCAGACCTTGCCAGTCTTTGAAAGCAAATGTCATCCATAGCCTCCACATTCCCACAGTGAGGAGACACTTTGGTGCCATCTTCCTGGGTCTTTGTGCTGCATTTGCTGCTTTACTCGCCTCGCCTGTCTGCCTGTTGGTTCCTGCAGCTCTGCTGTCTTTTGGTTCTCCTCCCATATCCCCAGTGTTCCGTCTGGGTGTGCAGTTGCTAGCTTCCCTGTCCACACTGGTGCTCCCCAAGGACCAACTTCAGCTTTTCTCATTCTACACACTCTCCCTGAGGGCATCCTTTCTTGTGACTTTTCTCCTCTTACATGCCGACGACAATTTATATTTCTAGCTTTGATGTCATGCCCCAGCTTTAAGTGAATAGATACAAATACCCATTGAACATTTCTCCTTGAGTGTTCCGTGGTGTCTCAAATTCAATCTTTCTGAAACTCTCCTCATATCTTTTCCATTCCTGTCCTTTAATAACTGTTATTTTTTTTCTGAATTTCCTTTCTCAGTTACCGGCAATACCATCTACCATCCATCCAGCCTCCTAAACCAATGGAAGTTACTTGGTCAAGTTACTTAACCTCTCTGAAACAGCTTAACCTGTAAAAGATGACAGTGGTACTGTCTTCCGCATATGTTATGGTGAGGATTTAAAATGAGATAATTCATGTAATGTACTTAGAGCCAATACCTGGCAATAGTAGGTACTCAACAATGTTAGCTGTTATTATTAGACTAAAAGTTCCTCAAAGGGAGGGATGACATCTTATTTAGTTTTTCATCTTTAGGACCCAGCACAAAGGTGCTCAAGAAATGTTGATATGAACAAAAATCAAACCAGCCTGGCTTTCTAAGGGTTCTCTACACTGGAAATCACCTGTAGATATGCTATGCTGTAGCCAGGGTGCTGATACCATCCAAACAGATAATTCAGAGGAGATGGGGACACTTAAATAATGAAAGTATACAGTGTTTTTGAAATATTTATTACCAAATAATTGGTTTTAAATTATAACATAGTTCTATTAGCTCAATAGATAAAATGTAGTATATCCATATATTGGAATACTACTCAGCAATAAAAAGGAACGAACTAATGATACATACTACAAGACAGATGAGCCTCAGAAGCATTAGTGAAAGATGCCAGACAAAAGAGACCACATACTGCATGATTCCAATTAGATGAAATTCCTAGAAAAGGCAAATTGATAGAGACAGACAGACAGTAGACTAATAGCTGGGGATAGAAATGGGGATTAACCATAAATGGGTATGAGGGCTTTTACTGAGATGATAAAAATACTCTAAAACTAGATATGGTTATGGTTGAGCCATTCAGTAAATTTAAAACTCACTGAATCGTACTTCTGAAACTGGTGAATTTTACAAAATGTAAAATAGACCTCATTGTATACATAAAGAAAATGATAATACAGTCCTATTAGATTCCTTCTAAAACTAAACATTTTCTAAATATCAAAATAACATATATCTGGGATGAATGCTAAGCTGCATGAAATACCAGGGTGAGTGGGCAGGAAATGGGACTGTGGCAGGCAAGGCGGCACACACCGTAACCCAAACTACATCACACCTCTCAGAACCACAGCTCCCCTGCCTACCCGGAAATGGGCAAGGCTCTAAGGTGAACTGGACGGTGTCAGAGCATAAGTTACTTCACCTAGCATGTGAGCCCAACCTCCACAATCATGTTTTTCATTCAGTTAGAAATCAGGCATCTACTGTAGACAGAGCACCATCCTAGCTGCTTGGTATACAGAGATAACTAAGACAGGGTTCTTGTCCAAGAAAGGCTTGCAAGAACAAGAAAGACTTAAACAGAACAAATGCAGTCAAATGCAGCATATGATTTTTGTTTTGTACTGGGGTAGGTGGGGGTTTGAAAAGAGACTGAAATGTCAATTCCACCTAGGGGGAGGGAGGCAGCTCCGAGAAAGCTTCCCAGGGGATGTGACTTGGGAAGGATGAGAGAGTCAGTATAGCCTGCTGGCATTGTGCTAGATGCTGGGAATGCGAGTCCCTGTCCCAACAATGTGAAAAGGTATTACACAAGTAAACAAAAGACGAATGCCTCCTTATAAAGAATATAATTACTGAGAAAGGGAAAGACTAAGATGTTTGTGTATGAAGGGGTGCTATACTGTGATAGGCATTTGATTTTCACTTAAAGTGTCCATTAAACTGTTCTGTCAATTTTACAGACAAGAAAAGAGAAATATAACCGAGGGCTATGCTGTTTCAACTCTGTTGAAGGGTCTTCCTCTTTTCATAATTTCACATTAGGGCAGCCTGTTTTTGATACACATTAAATATAAAATATGTTTTTACTTTTTCTTCTCTTCTTTGTCAGTAATTAATAACATAAATATGGATGTCATTAAAGAAGCTGCTAAGGGCAGAGAAAGAAGAAATGAGGCATCTTTTGCCATTTAAAATAATCATAATTTTTCTTTTTTAAGTAGTTGGATTTTATGTATAAAGTTTTCATAAAATTGTTACGCCTATTTGACTTTTAACAAAAAGAAAAGCAAATCAAAAGTAAAGGGATAGCTTTGAGATAAAAATCAAATGCAGTTCATTAAAAAATGCTCTTCATAAATAACATTGTAAGAAACATAAAAACTCCATTTGTTTGCTCAGAATATGCATCCCACAATCAGAGTTCCACTGTTTAGAAGTTTCAATCATATGAGATTATTCAGAACCAAATTACCTACAGATGATAACACACTGAAATTTTTATAGTGCATTGAGAATCCAATTAAAGAAAAAGTAATATTTTATTTTTTATCTTACACTGACAAAAGTAATGTGTTAGTATTACAACTGTGATTCACACAGAGTGAAGGCAATTGAAATCACAAAAGTGGGAGTCATCATACTTTACTTCCGTCAACAAGGATCAGATATTTGATTTCACACTGAGGCTTTCCATCATCATTACAATACCACTAAACTTGCAGATGGCTTCTACAGCATCACATCTGTTGGCTGGGGTTTTATACCTTCAAATTCTTACAGTTGGGAGAGATGGCTGATTAGACCACAGTTGTTGCCATACTCTTACCCATGTGGGGACTGAGTTCATAGTATCTTCATAGTTTGTTAGTATTAATGTTGGTAACCACATTTAGACAGTGCTAGGAAGGGTAAAATATATCCTGATGAGACAGTGGACATGTTAACTGATTCTCCTAGCATCTGTGTGTCTGTTTATTGATTGTGTGGTTGAAACAAAATTATTTCTCTTTCCAGAAGAACTTGCAATCAAAGCTTGAACAGGTTTTCTCTTACATTGACTTCAGCAGTTCCTCACTCAGGGGGTCTACAGAGGGGCTTCAGGAAACCAGGAACCACAAGCACAAAGAAGTATTTTTCTGAGAATGGGGCTTATCAGTTTCCCGGTGGTTGTTGTTTTTTCAGGTTTTCAAAGAATTCTGTGAGATCTCCAAAACTTGAGAACCTCTTAGACTCATCTGTCCACTCTGGTTTCTACCCCCAGAAGTTAACAAGTAGTCTCACTCCTGGATTACCTCCAGTACAAGACAAAGTGCATATTCTGTCTGTTCTACTGAGCCAGGGGAGCAGGGAAAGAACAGGAGACAATAAGCACAAAATAAAAGCAACATAAATGGGCAGCATAAAATAGAAAAAGCAGCGATTGCATCTCCCTTATTTCCAATATTTATGATATTTATCAGAAATACTCTTCCCCACACATGCATTTACGTCACAGTTCTGTCTGCTTGCCCTTTCAAATAGATCATGAATCCTTCGCAATCAAGACCACAGCTCTCACAGCATCCAACACAGTAACTGCCCTTAAGACATTCCCAACAAGTATTTGCTGAATTTAACTGAAGCGAATTAATAGAAGACATTATGAGTAGGTCATATAATGGTATACAAACTGAGGCCCAGAACTGAAACATTAGCCGTGGCTGTCAATCCAGACTCCCAGGCACCAGTACAGACGGAATTGGAACACAGGGACCCTCTCCTCACCTCTGCCCCTTTGTTTCCCAAACATGCAAATTCTGAGTAAAATAGAACAAAATAAATTTTGTTTGGCTTTAGAGAGTTTGCATTCTTTTTCCCCAGCTTTACTGAGGCATCATTGATAAATAAAAATTGTATATATTTATGGTGTGTGATGTGATGTTTTAATATATGTATACCTTATGAAATAACTACTATAACCACAGTAATTCATACATTCATCACCTCACATAGCTACCATTTTTGTGTGTCTGTGGTAAGAACACTTAGGAAAGATTCTCAGCAAGTTACAAGTGTGCAATACGGCATTGTTAACTACAGTCACTACGCTGTACATTATGTCTCTAGAACTTATTCATCCTGCACAACTGAAGCTTGGTATCTTTTGACCAACATCTCACCATTTTTCCCCACTCCCCAGCCCCTGACAATCACTATTCCACTCTCTGCTTCTATGAGTTTGACTTTTATGGATTTCACATACAAGTGAAATCATACGTCATTTGTCATGTGGTCTGGCGTGTTTTACCCGGCATAGTATCATGAGGGTTCATTTGCTGTTATGGTGAAAACTGAGTGTCAACTTGATTGGACTGAAGGATGCAAAGTATTGCTCCTGGATGTGTCTGTGAGGGTGTTGCCAAGGGAGATTAACATTTGAGTCAGTGGCCTAGGAGAGGTAGACCCACCCTTAATCTGGGTGGGCACTATCCCCTTGGCTGCCAACAAGGCTAGAAAAAAGCAGGCAAAAGAAGGTGGAATTAGCAGACTTGCTGAGTCTTCTAGCCTCCATCTTTCTCCTATGGTTGGACTATGACTTAGTTTAGCCATTGTGGAAAACACTATGGATGTTCCTCAAAAAATCGGAATTACCATATGATTCAGCAATCTCAAGACTGGGTATACATCCAAAGGATCTGAACTTTGTATGTTAAAGGGAAATCTGCATTCCCACACGTTAGAATTGCCATATGATTCAGAAATCTCAAGACTGGGTATATATCCAAAGGAACTGAACTTTAATCATCATGTACCCATTGAATATTTGTTATTTTCTGTAGTTTTGGTTTTGATACTTCCTGCCCTCGAACATCGCACTCCAAGTTCTTCAGCTTTTGGACTGTTGGACTTACATCAGTGGTTTGCCAGGGGCTCTTGGGCCTTTGGCCATAGACTGAAGACGGTACTGGCTTCCCTAGTTTTGAGGTTTTAGGAATTGGACTGGTTTCCTTGCCCCTCAGCTTGCAGACGGCCTACTGTGAGACTTCACCTTGTGACTGTGAGTCAATACTCCTTAGTAAACTCCCTTTCATATATACATCTGTCCTATCAGTTCTGTCCCTCTAGAGAACCCTAATGCATGTTAACACAAATGACAGGTTGTCCTTTTTTTTTCTTTTTTTTTTAGAGACAGAGTCTTGCTCCGTTGCCAGGTGCCAGGCTGGAGTGTAGTGGTGTGATCTTGGCTCACTACAACCTCTGCCTCCCAGCTTCAAGCAATTCTCCTGCCTCAGCCTCCTGAGTAGCTGGGACTACAGCAGTGCACCACCACGCCCAGCTAATTTTTGTATTTTAGTAGAGATAGGGTTTCACCATGTAGGCCAGGATGGTCTTGATCTTTTGACCTTGGGACCCACCTGCCTCGGCCTCCCAAGGTGCTGGGATTACAGGCGTAAGCCTCCGCACCCGGCCAGGTTCTCCTTCCTTTCAAAGGCTGAATAATATTCCATTGCACGCTACATTCTTAAATTCATGTATCTATCAATGGACATTAGGTTGTTTTCACATCTTGGCTGTTGTGAACAATGCTGTGATGAACACGGGAATGCAGATATCTCTTCAACACACTAAGTTCAATTCCTTTGGATATATGCCCAGTCATGAGATCACTGGATCACATGGCAATTCTAATTTTTTGAGGAACCTCCATACTGTTCTCCATAATGGCTGAACTAATTCATATCCCAACCAACGGTATATATGTTTCTTTTCTTTTTTTTTTGTTTTACATGTTCACAAAAACGTACCTTTGTTTCTTTGATAACAGGCATCCTGATGGGTGTGAGGTGCTTTCTCATTCTGGTTTTTATTTGCATTTTCATGATGATTAAGGAAGTTGAGCACATTTTCATATACTTGTTGGCTATCCATATGTCTTCTTTTGATAAATGTCTACTCAGGTCACTTGCTTATTTTGTAGCTAAATAATTTTCAATTATATAGTTGTGCAGAAACCAAGAAAGGGAAATCTCCAGGTATGCAAAGTCAAGAGAAAATTGAAGTCACAGAAGTAATATCAGAGTAGACGCTGAAGCCAGAATGACATCAGACATACCCTTAGTGTTTGCAGTCTTGATAATCCTGTGGGCACTGGGTCCAGACCACAGACCACAGGGAGCTGGAGAGAGTTACTCACCAAAAACCAGGACATGCAAGTCCTGGAGAATTCTACCCTCAGCCTGGAGAAGCAGCAGAGAAGCCTGGCATTAGCCTAGGGGCTGTGTGGTAGAATCAGCTGAAGAAACTAGAGTCCTCTCAGCCTGAGACAAGGAGGATGTTGGGACTCAGGAAATCTAGGCTAAGAAATGACCCTAAAAAACCAGGCCCAGAACTAGGGAAAGCTCCTAGGAGCTCTTGCAGGAAAATAAAATCACCTGTAAAGAATACTTCTCTAGCCCAGAGCACACCGGAGTGTCCTGGAAAGCCACCACATGAACGTGAGCCCATAGTCAAAAGAGTCTAAAGTGTTAAAGAACCCTTTTAAATCACCTCCAGAGACCACAATTCTATATAACTAGACATAAATACCTAAAATAGAAGCGAGCCATATCTGCTGGAAATTTTTTAAATGGTCTTCTAAACAACCCTTGGATCCAGGAAGGCATCAAAACCCCAAGTGCAGACAATAAATATTTAATGGGTACAGATGAGAACAGTTGGCCACTAGGAAGAAGTTGATTTTCTCCCTGTGTTTATTTTCCAATCTTTCTCCTGCCCCTTTCCAACAGAGAATGGGAATTGATACAGTTGCTCACATTCCAGGACTCAGATTGGGATGTGTCTGTTAGAGATCAATATTAAAAACAGACCCATAGGTCTGAATGTTCTGCACTCCCCTTCCGGAAAACTGGGATGACAACAACAGCACCTGTTCCTGGATGGGAGAAGGCAGGAGCATCTCACCTTTCTCTCTCTCTTCCTCCACTGGAGACCCTTCCATGGCCTAGACCAGCTTGACACCAGACATTCTGCAGTAATGCGCTTTTCCTCGCTCAGCAATACCTTCTGTTCCATTTCTCATGGTGTTGGTGGTCGTGTACCATAACTATCCTAATATTGAATTGGATTTGGGCTTTCCCATTAAAAGAAGTAAAATAGAAGAGTCTGCACGGCTGCCTTTAATCACAAGCTATGTCAGCCTCTTCAGTCTAGGAAAAGTTAGTGTTCCACACAGTTCATTCCAGCTTTCTAGGTTCTTGTGTAGGTTGCACTGGGGCTTGAGTTTTCAGGGAGTTTGTGGGAAAGGTGACTGACTGAGGTCAGAATTATGGGTCCTGATACTCCCAGAAATAATTTGATTAAAAAAATGCCAATCTCACCCTAACCATGTAATACAACCTATAGAATACAAAGATAATATTGAGTAAAATGTATCTTCAGTGCTAAGAGAGAATAAAATACATGAAGTAAGTGCTCAACAGAAGAGGCTATAAAGAATCCAAAGAATTGCCCATGGCAATTGAATGACCCTGATAAGCCAAAAGATAGATTTAAAGACAAAATGTAATAATAAATTAAAGGAAAAAGAGTAGACTAATAGAGTTTTCTTTGAGAAAAAACCTCAATAACCATATGAACATTTAGCTAATCAAGAAAAAATGAAAAAAATATAATATGGGTTATAAAAGGGAAGGACAGAAATTCAGATAAAACTTTAAAGACAATATGTTAATAGAAAACGAGTGAAATGGATAATTTTGTAGAAAAATGTTATATAAATTAATTGAAACATCTAAATAGGCTAAAAAGCAGAAAAATCATTGAGAAAGTTGCTAGTTATTGATTTATAATAAGCTCCAGGCCAAAACATTCATAAGTGAATCATAAAGAATTAGTATGCAAATAAACTAAGTTCAACAGTACAGAGAAAAATAATCCTAGAAAATCTATTTAAGTAATCAACTGTAGCAACGAGTCAACGAGAAAAATCATGGAAATATCTATTATTGGTTTAAACAAACCCTTAAAAAAATTCAATATTTATTCCTGATTGAAAAACAGTATTGAATAAAATCTGAATTAGGGTAATTCCTTAAAATAAACAAGGAATGCATTTCAGACCACGTACGTGTTTAATAGTTTCAACTGAACCATTTAGATTAACAAATACTAAAAGCATTCCCAATAAAGCCCAAGGTGAGAAAAATCATTGAACATCACTATTATTGAATATTAAGGAGTACAGTTAAAATGATACATTTTTTAAAGTTTAAATATTAAAAATGTTAAAAATTACCATTATTGGCTGGGCACGGTGGCTCACACCTGTAATCCCAGCACTTTGGGAGGCCAAGGAGGGCGGATTACCTAAGGTTGAGAGTTCAACAGCAGCCTGACCAACATCGAGAAACCCTGTCTCTACTAAAAACACAAAATTAGCCGGGTATGGTGGCGCATGCCTGTAATCCCAGCTACTTGAGAGGCTGAGGCAGGAGAGTTGCTTGAATCCAGGAGGCAGAGGTTGTGGTGAGCCGAGATCACCCCATTGCACTCCAGCCTGGGCAATAAGAGCGAAACTCCATCTCAAAAATAAATAAATAAAATAAAAAATAATAAAAATTGCTATTATATTACAGATATAACAGTCCAAAAACAGTCCACTGAAAATATAAACAATATGCATTAAATGACCAGTTAACAAGAGCTTAAAAAAGAATATTAAACATTTTATTTAATTTACAAATAAATAAAACCTTGTATTTAAATTTAACTGAAAATATAAGGGACTAATAAAAAAAGCGGTAAGTCCTATTTTGTGGGGAAGTCACCTTCAAAAACTGATATCCAAAGTCCATCTTGAAGAATAAATCTGTGAGAACAGCAAGGGGTGTGGGGAGTAGAAGAGGAAGTGTTACGTGGGTGTACCACCAGAGGGTAAATGCTGTACTATTACACGGTGGGAAACAGACAAAGCCATGAAATGAAGGGTACAGAAGGAGATCTCAGCAGATGACAGAAGCGGCCTTATAAATCAGAGAAAAAGGTTTTTCCTAAGTGTTTGTATTATTGGTTGGCCATTTGGCTACACACAAGCTTCATCTCATTTTCAGGCTTTCCACCAAAATAGCTTTTTAAATAGAAGATAGTTTTACCTGAATAATGGTGGAAACATGCAACTGAATACCACGGAATCGTTAAAGAGTGTGATGCATGGCTACAGTCATCAGGAAAGAATGACCTGTTGGATAGGTCATAATATGCTGCAGAACGGCTCATGTAAGATAATCTCTTGCAAAATTATCCACAAGTCTACGTGCATTTCCCAATATAATGGGTGGAGGAGTGTTCGGTGGAATCCTCAGGCCTGGTGAGAGAGGGCCCCGAGCACGCCTGTCTGTATCTGCTGAAGCCCCAACACCCTGCCAGCACAGAACATAGTAGGTGCTTAATAGATATCTTTGAAATGAAAAATTAAAATCAAATTATGTGCAGTTATTTATATTTTTTAACTGTTTTATATTATAAAACCATATTATCATTATAATGGAAGAGGTACTGGAAGCTATTTTCACTCCCGAAAAGCCAATTTATGTACTGCAAGGCAAAAATCATGACTGACTCTTGACACTGAAATTCACGGAATAACTGCTAAATTTCCCATTTTTTCTTACAAATGTAGGCCTAGTGCTATGCAGCTTCTCTTTTGAGAAGCATCTACAAAAATAATTGCCTATTACTTCCCTTTGCTGTGTGAGGGATGTCTGTGGCAATATTCCATTTTAACCTTTTAAGTGTCTTTTTCAGATGAGAATAACCTTCTGAAACAGGAATGACAAAAATGGCTTAGAGTTTTTTCTTCCAAAAGCATTCAAAAGAGTTGTTTTCCTTCTTTTCCTGTCCATCTCCAGGTGATATGGTAGATTTACCTCTCCCTTTTTGAAATTATGGCAGAAATGTCTCCTTGGAAATAGCGACTTCTTAGACAGAATTAAAAAGCTGAGACTGGATCACCGCAAATACAAAATGTCTGTGGGTGAGTGAAAATACAAAATCACATTTCTCTCAGCACGAGGTTCTGAATTACAGCTTGTCATTGGTATCTCCAGCAAGTAGATCTTAACTATCAGTATATAAAACTATTCAGCTTTGTGCTTCAGATTACCAAACGTATATAAAGGGAAATATAAACGGACATCCTTCATGAATATTGGCTATACTCTTACTGTTTTACTTTTGGGTAGATTTCGCAGTGGGTACATTTCCCTACTTTGTCCCAAGATGCCTGTGGGTTCAGCGTAATCATCCCCACTGGTGGCATCGCAAGTCTGTTCTCACAAATTGCCTAAGCAGAGTCCACTTTTTGGTCGCTTATCTCCAACTATGCTAGGCTCAAAGTGTTTTTACATTATCCCAAACTTCTGTTTTTCTTAAAAATGCAAAAACCAAAACCCTCAATAAATGGCACTAAGCAATCATCCAACTACATCACAGTTGGAAGAATGAAGTGGAAAGAAAGGTTAAAGCTTGTTAACCTAACTTTTAAAAAGGCAACAGGAAAGGCCAACACGTGACTGAATAATTTCACATGGTATTTACTAACTCTGCTCTGACACAACCTCACAGTAATTTTGGTGTTCTTTTTGTTCATATCCAGGCCCAATGTTTTCATTTTCTTTTTGGACAGAAGACTCTGAATTTTTAGGAACATTCACTGTGAAATCCCTCCTAATTCAGTTGAAAAAAAAAACAGCCGAACTTTAAATTCGAACACTTTAAATCTTGTGAGGAATGCTTTCACTCCCACAACATTTAATACAGACATGGAGAATAGCTAATGCTCCATGTTGTGAAAACAGAATTTTCTACCTACCCGAACGAAAGCAGGAATCAAACGGTAATTAATTCTGAATCATAGGTAATGTCAGAAAACCCAGACAGTACTAACTCCCCATTCCCTCTACATAATCAAATCTATTAAGCTAAAAATGAGCAAAAGGTATATAGAAATGCCTGGTTAATTCAGTTAAATAAGCCACTTAAAGCCAACTAACCATCATTCCTTGAATTCTTTCTGCTTTGATTGTCAACCATACAGATCAAATATACTTTCTATAAAACAGATCAGAAACCTGTAGTGTCCTGAACTGGGAGTCAGGAGTCTGGTATCTGGTCTCAGTCTTTCCCCTCACTGGCTATTTATTTTTCCTACACTCTAAAGTTCCTTCCAGCTCTCATGCTCTTGAATTTTCTGATTATATAAAACTGATTTTTTTAAACTGATAATTGCAAGCCCAATCAGCCCAATATATGCGTGTGTGTGTGTGCATGCGTGTTTGTGTATGTATATGTATATTCTGTTTGGCCTACACATTGTTTTTGGAAATCATGGTATTAATTAACAACATTCAAAGTTAAGGAATTTCCCACAAAAATCTGAATTTCTGACTTTTATTAATTTAAAAAAAACAGAAGATCTGGAAATACTAAATGATACCTAGCAGTGGGGTAGTGACTTGAACCTTTAGACAGGGCATGTACTCCTCTGCCACAGTCTCCACTGCTCTCTAATGTCTCTATGACTCTTAGATCAAATGTCAATTACTGTTAGTTGTCAAATTGTGCTTTTATTTTTCTTACATTTGAATAAAAGTAAAAGAACTTCTTATATCGTATTAAAGCAATAAAATAAAGATCCAGATTACTGAATGTGCCACACAAATGTAAGAAAATAATTTTCTTCACTTCCATGTAAAAATGTGTTAGGTGTTTAATATGCAAATAAGCATATCTGCACTGAAGGCATACAACAAAAAATGGCATTTTGAAATAAACCACAGTAAATACTGGCACAGGGAAAAATTTTGATGAAAACTTAATGACATGAGGAAAAAACCCTACAACTTCAGTAAGATTTGTTTCTGAATGTGAACAAATAGCTATTGCAACCATGAAATAATGAGTTAATGAACTGCTGAAGATTAAACGTTTTAGGGGTGATGAGTTCATAAAAGTGCTTATTGAATGTAGCTGTAATCATGTATTCTGAACACACAGAAATCAGCTTTTGTAAATATAAGTGTGTCCTGAAACACTGTTGTTCAGGGTATTGAAGAATTACTATTAAAAGGGCAGGATAAGTTGCATGAAAATATAAACCATTTGTGACATTTTCTATTGCAGCTGATGAGAGCATTGTAAGCTGTATCTACCTGTGATGTGATGAGAAATCTGAAGTGACAGAAGAAATGGTGGACTCGGTGCTGATGAAGCAGCAGCAGGAAAATATTTAGTTTTGTGTGTTAGAAAAAGTTTCAAAAAACTCTTTAAAAGCAGCTTAATGTAAATATCTAAAATTGTCCTCCTGAAGATGGTAACTTCATACATGCTATAAAATAGAACATGTTTATGTTATGTAACACTGAATAACAACATTTTATAGAAATAATTTATGTCAGTTCATTGAATCATTCACCAGGAAATTCCTTGTACTAAAACCTTAAAAACAGGCATAACAAAATGATGAGTGAGCTGGCCCGAACCACCTGTGGCTTAAACCACAGCAATTCAAGCTTGGCTGGGTGGATCAGATGTACAACATGGTATTTAGCTATGCTATATAAAATCACATTATGGTATTAAAGGTATTTTCTAAAGTACTGAAAGAAATCATTTTTTCTCATAAGGCAGGCAAAAATCCTGATGGTGAAAAAACAATCAAAGACTTGTCATTCTTGTGTGATGCTGCAACCTACCTAAATACTCTTCTGCATAGATATTCACAAATGGAACACAAATATAACTCACTGGTAAGATTATCTGGCATGAATAATGCATCTCACTTTCCTATACTGAAATCAGTCTCCAGAAATGAAAATAAAGACCTGTACTCTAGTCCTGAAATTGTAAAGTTGAAGCCTTAATTATTCCAAACAGTTACCTGATTTCAAAGTTTATAAAAATACATAAATAATGCTTAATTGACATTTCTCATTATCACATGTTCAGCCTGCTTCTGACCATGAGGAGGTTGCTTGTATCAGACCAACCCTCTCACTGAAAAATAGCAAAAATTACAAGGCTACTTGAAAGTATTAGAGAGCAGTAACAGCAGCCAGGATTTATGCATGTTAATGCCAGCATGAAGCAAAACACATAGAGATGAAAGCCAGGCTTTCCCCGCTGATTTTTCTCCTTGGGACCTTTGCTGACTTGCAGCACAGAACACTGAGGTAGAGAAGAAAAAAGCAACCTAGAGCTCCCAGCAGTCTCATGAGGTGATTTTATCAGTTTCTTCTCTCTTGGTTTTTGGTTATTTGGTCCTGCTCTTGGAATACCTGGTAATTTTAAAAAGCCTAACACTATACATCATGTTTAAAACATTTTAGAGGCTCTGGATGATGTGATCTTCATTCAGAAAAAATATAATTTTTATCTGGCTGCCAGTAAAAGTATGAGCAAATAACTGGCCTGATGTTAGTTTAATGTAAATAAGGAAAAAAATGTATACAGATGAGCACGGTTCACCTCTGAGGATAGTGAGTTTCCTATAGTAACAGGAAAATGTTTAGAAATTTTGGCAAACCACTTTGTGGAAGTGTTTTAGAAAAGATTCCTGTATCTGAGGTATAGTTGGATTTTATACTTTTAAGGTTTCTTCCTGAAACTGAGATTTTGAGTTTATTTTTAGGACATAGAAATTAAAATGGTAAATTGAGACAGAGTCCAACCCAAACATCCAAATTTAACTACAGGATTCATACTTCTAAGCAACATGAAACACATTAGAGGGCCATGTGAATCTCTGGACCGATAATATAATAACAGTTATCAATAATATAGCTGTTTTGGAATGCTCCATAAAAAAGAAGTCAATGGGAAAGGAATCTGCATTTAATATAGTACATATTATAGTACATATTAAAAGTGCCCTTGACCCTGAACCATGATAAAGTGGATCAAGAAGACAGGCTGTTCCAAGTAAAGGCCAAGAAAACGAGTGAAAATGTTGAGAACAAAGTACTTTACAATAAAACTAATGGTTCAGATGCAGAAATGACATAAAAGCTAGAAGTCAAGACAAAATTAAAGTCGGTGACCAAAGGCAGAACACAGAAACAACCAAGAAAATTACTGCCAAAAACCAGACATCAAATTAGGTGATGCTTAAGAGACAGGGGAGCCAGCAGAAATCAACCCTAGAACCAAGGTACCAAAGTCTAGGGGACTTTTAAAAGAATCACAGTCTGCCTCAGTGAAGAAGCCCTTCTGCATTAACTTCATGGCAGAATCAACAGGACCTTCTAGGATGCAGGCATGCTAGCAGCCGGAGGCAATGCAGTGGCTTATCATGGGTGGCTCTTTGTCCTAAAGATGTTGTCCTGTCCACGTTTCTCAAGCCAAGGTATAGCTGTTCCCAGAGCTGTGTTGTTACGGTACGAGAAGAATGCAAAGCAAAAACCTGTGCATTTTTCAATGTTACAAGAAGGGAGAAAATTTGTTTATCTAAAATTTGTATTACATATATCACACATATCTAATTTTACGTAATTACATAAAAGAGATGTTTTCTTCTCCCCTTCTCCTTCTTCATTTTAACTTCCTTCATCTTGTACTCTCCCTGCACCCCTTCCACCTAAGACAACCTGGTGAGTTACTGAGTTCCTCATGCTAATATTAGTTACAAAGCATATATGTATTCATACAGGGCCAAGACTAGTGGCTCACACCTGTAATCCCAACAATTTGGGAGGCTGAGGCAGAATTGCCCGAGCCCAGGAGTTGGAGAACAGTCTGGGCAACATAGTGAGGCTCTGCTAAAAATTAAACAAAAAAAATTAGCCAGGTGTGGTGGTACACTCCTAAAGTTCCAGCTACTTAGGAGGCTCAGATGGGAGGACTGCTTAAGCCCAGGAGGTTGAGGCTACAGGGAGCTATGATCTCATCACTGTACTCCAGCCTGGGCAACAGAGAGAGATCCCATCTCTAAAAAAAGGAGTGGGATCCTAAATATACTTTCTTACATTTTACTTTATTCACAGGAATCCCTTCAAGTCATCTGGCAGATGTTCAATTCATTCTCTGTAATCTCTATACAATATTCTATGACATGGAGGCTCCACAATTTTTAATGTATTCAACCACTTCCCTACTGAATGCCATTCATTTAATTCCAGTTTTTGCCATGACATGTGGTTATAAATATTATGCATATATCTTCATGTATTGATGTTTTTATTTCTACGAGACAGATTCTTAGGAGTAAGATTGCTGGGTGACAGCATACGTATATAACAGATACTGCCAAATTGCTTTCCAAAAAGGCCACAATTCACAAATGTAAGAAAAAACACTATAATTCCATTAATATTAAACAGGATACATTTTGAAATAGAATACAAAAGTTACATAATTGTTTGGAAGACATATAAGACTTTAACAAAACATGGGACTTCCTTAATATTCTCTAGGGCATGTGTTTTCTTTTCACTGCTAAGTCTGAGAGGCCCTAGATTGCATGACAGAAATAGTATGTAACTTCTAGGAGAGCACATGACTCTCTTGTTTGGTGCAGTGTGCAACAGCAAAGCCTGACACAGTTCCATTCCAAGGATAGTCACTTCTCTCTCAGAGGTTAGAGAGATAGCAATCCTGCCTATAATTTTATCTTCCTTTGTTTTCCACAAGAGGAAAGCATGCCAACCCATGTAGCACCAGAGAACCCTCAGATTCTCCTCGGTATGAAGGTATGAAAGCTGTCTTAGAAGGAACTTCAAGAGATTGCCTTGATTTAATTCTTGGCTTCTTCCCTGGCAGAAAAGGAGGCCAAAGGGCTCAGGTCACTTGGTGTGGCTTCAGACAACGAGTCCCTCAGGTCACTTGCCCTAGTGCTATAGACACATCTATAAGAGACATTTAATCAATAGCTGAAACCCCCAATCAGGGGCAAATCTCTCAATTGGTCATGACATAAACCCATGGATTTTCCTTTTTAGGATGAAGCTGTCTCTATGCAGATTCCCTTTTTTTTTTTTTTTTTTGAGATGGAGTCTCACTCTGTTGTTCAGGTTGGAGTGCAGTTGCCCGACCTTGGCTCACTGCAGCCTCCACCTCCCAGGTTCGCGCCCAGCCCCTATGTAGATTCGAGTCCAGGACACATGTAAGAAGGAAAGAGAAGACCTGAGAATCCTGCTATCATTCTGAATCCTGTAATCACTCTTCTTGAAAAGATTCTGAGATCAAACATGATCTTCGCAATGGCTTAATTTTTGCTTTTAAGTAAAGCTTTAAAAGTACTGAAGCTCTGGCTGGTTGGGAGGCCAAGGTGGGTAGATCAAGAGGTCAGGAGTTCAAGACCAGCCTGGCCAAGATGGTGAAACCCAACCTCTACCAAAAATATAAAAATTAGCTAGGCGTGGTGGCAGCTGCCTGCAATCCCAGCTACTCAAAAGGCTGAGACAGAGAATTGCTCGAACCTGGGAGGCAGAGGTTGCAGTGAGCAGAGATCAGGCCATGTCACTGCAATCCAGCCTGGGCAACAGAGTGAGACCCTGACTCAAAAAAAAAAAGTAACAAAACTTATCTGTATGGTTATTGATTATTTCTATTTATTCAAAATTTTTTTTCTTTGGCTATTCCAAGGCATAGAGAGATTCATTCTCCTCAATAAAAATTTCAATATTAAAGAGACTTCAAGTGTAAAAGAGAGTAATTCAAGTTTTAAAGAATTTATTTCCACATTTTAGAATTCTGACAGAGGGAAAGTGTCTAGCTCTCTGAATTCTTCTGAAAAGCTTTGATATTTAATATTTTAAGTCAAATGCTGTCATCTTTTTTTTCTTGATAGTATAAATGAGAATATGAAAAGCCACTTAAGTTTAGCAATTAAATTTGACTATACATGTCAAATATTATTTGGTGGAACCTATAATAAACTATTTCCAAATATCTTTATTCCATTTTCATCTTTTAAACATGTATCTTTTAACCTAACATGAATGTAAATCTGAATGAAAAATTTACATGTAAATTACATTTACATGAAGACTCTATAATGCTATCTTTTTAATCTGGGGGAGGCTGTTTCCCTGGCATTGTTTAAGGTTGGATGGAATGCTGATAATGAGATACTGGCTAATACTAACTCAGCAGAACACTGGAAAGTACAGCCACTAACTAAAATTTAATATGGCATTTTTGGAGACATAACCCTAATTCTAAAGGGCATATCAATTCCAGGTTGATTACCATTGTTTTTCTATAAGCTTGAAGTAATGAACATAGACAGTTTACTAAACAGAAGGTAAAATTTCTTATTTACTTAGACTGCTGACAAATTGTTGGAAAAAATTACAGAGTACAGTATATCCCAGAACAATACTAACACCACATTATCATTCTTGTTCCAAAACACGCACTTGGTATTCTAGTAACAGAAAATATTATTTCGCACATGAACAAGGTGATAATTTATGACCAGCACAATAGTCAGACTTTCTGACACCACCTTACCTAAACTGGTAAAAAACATTTTGATGCTAATTAGTTAAGACAAGGGGAAAAAAAAGAGAATTCATTTCAGCTATTTAAATCTTGCCACTGATGTCCATGCCTTATGGCTCAGATAAACTATTCAGATGTCTCTTTCTAATCATCTTCCTTGAATTAATCTTTCAGCTGGTGTATCATCATATGATTTACTGAAAGAATGTCACCCTTAATTCTATGATCCTGTAAAGAGAGATGAGAGCAGGGGGTTGAAATGAACACAACTGCCCTGTTGTATAAGAAAGTGTTAGGAAAACACTGCATACCTTTGAAATTTTTTTTTTTAATCAAATTTGAGGATGAGTTGAGACAGCAAAATATGATCACACTGTAACATATATCCTCTGCTCTGACATATGCCAGTGAAAGATTAAAAATACAAATAGAAGAAACCATGGTCCTCTGGCAAATGAAGAAAGAGTTGTGAATCAGAATTGGAATAGAACCCAAAGACAGGGGAGGGCTTGAGCCTTGAGCCCGCCAGGCTCTCAGGCTGCAGGCAGGCTCCTACAGGAGGCAGGAACTGGGTGTGCTCTGCTGTCCAGGGCAGGCAGAGAAGGAGCCAGTCTTGTGAAGGAAGCTGAGCAAAGCCTGCCGCTCACTGCTGCCTGGGCCCCAGCCACTGAGAGGCTGCGGCTCTCGGAAAGGTAGAGGAGATAGACATAGCCTGGTGACAAGGAATCAGCACAGCCCCTCAACTCCCACTAAACCCTGGTGCAATGATTGGATCCGTGATAATATCATCATGGAACAGGAGCTCAAGTTGCCTGTGAAGACCTTATTCTGGATCAGAGGCTACAGAACTTGGTGGACTGTAGCAAGAACTTGGTGGACATAACCACTAAGCAAGGAGGGCAAACATTATGGGAGAAAGAGAAACAGCAGCAGCAACAAAATGAGTCTGTGAACAAAAGCTAGAAAACTAATTAATGCACACAATGCTAAGATAGATGGCAAAAAGCACTACATGAATTTATTATGAAAGAATTAATTTTATTGACCAGACTGACAAATACTTTACAATAAGGATATTTAGGATACTCAGAAAAATAAACCATAAGTTTTTACTCCAGTCCACAGACCTAGCAGTCCGGGGCCCCCAGGCCTCAGGCTGTCTTTAACCTGAAGGTGGGGTTTCACTGCGGACCCCAGTGTCCAGGCTGTTTTTGTTGAGGGGTGTCTGTAGGCCCATGCTGAGTCATCCTTAGCCACCACTCAGCCTCCATCCCGTGCTCGTTGGCGCCCAAAGTCCAGAGGGGGCCAAGGCAGCATGGGGCTGGCACGTTGGTGCTGTCCTGAGCGTGCACACACCTGGCTGGGTTGGGACAGCACTAGGACTTGGCCACAACTTTGCTCTGAAATTGGAGCAGGTACCAGGAGAGGTGAGAGGCCAGGCAGTGACAGTCTGCAGGGGAGAGGGGCTGCAGGGAAGGGTGGCTTCCTGGGTCCTGTGAGTCCAGAGATGCCTGGGTCCACAGCTGTGACTGGGAATCTGCAGCTGCACCCAAGAGGGCGGGGCTGCTCCCTCCAACTTGGAAGGGGAGGGGTTCTCACCCATTCCTGGCTCCTGCTGGCTCTGTGGAGCAAGCAGCCCCAGCTGCACCTCCCCCACTGCAGTTGGCATCATGGCAGTGTCTGCTCCAGATGGGCCACCACTGCCATCACAAAGATTGACATGAAAAAGAAAATGGTATAAATATCAGTTCTCCCAAAATTATTCTATTAACTCAAAGAATAATTTTAATGTAAGTTCTACCAACTGCACAAATTAATCCTAAAATTCATACATAAGAACAAAAGTCCAAGAACAGACAAGATAATCATAAAGAAAAAAGAATGGAACAAATCTCCATGCCAGATCTCAAAATTTATGCTAAAACTATTAAAATTAAAATGATTAAAATGGTGCAGTACTGGTACAGGGATAAACAGATAGACTACAATAGAGTAGAGAGCTCAGAAACAAGCCTACATACAAGTAAAAACAACGATGCAACAGTTAACCATGGACATGTGCAAAAACAAATAGTCCCTAGACCACCAGTTATTTCTGTAAAAAATAAAATAAAATGAAGCTGAGCATGGTGTCATCTGCCAGTAGTCCCAGCTACCCAGGAGGCTGAGGCAGGAGGATCATTTGAGCTAGGAGTTCAAGGCTATAGTGTGCTATGATGGGGCCTATGAATAGCCATTGCACTCCAGTCTGGGCAACATAGTGAGACTCTATCTATAAAAATAAAATAAAATGAGACATCTATCTCATGCTATCTATAAAAATCAGTTGATCAGTTGCAGGAGAAATAAGAACTACAGTATATGAAAAGTGAAACTTGAAACCTTACAGAAAACATGTTGGGAAAAACAGATAGGTAAGGAAGAATTTCTAAAGAAACAAAAAGGGTACAAACCATAATGAAAATGAATGGTAAATTTGATTAAAAATTTAGGAATTTCTAAAGAAACAAAAAGAGCACAAATCACAATGAAAAATGATAAATTATTAAAAATAAAATTAAAGACTTCTATCTAAAAAAGACACAAGTAAATTTAAAATGTATTTGTTATTCATAACAAATGATTGTTAACTAGAATATATAAAGAAGCCTAAAACAAGATAAAGACAAAACTCAAATAGAAATGTGGGAATTGTATAAACCAGCAATTTGTAAAAGAAATCCCAATCACCAAAAATATATATTGAAAAGGTACTCAGACTAATAATCAGAAAATGAAAATTAAAAGGATAAGATACCACCTACACTGCTCAGTTGGCACAAGAAAGTCTGTGAATAACAACTATCACCAAGGATGGAGAATAAACTACTTATACAGTGCTAGAGAATGTGAATGGAAAAATAACTTTGAATGACATTTGGCCATTGCCTTAAAATATAAAGCAAGAACCATACACAAACCCTGTGACCCAGTAATTCTATTCAGAGACTTCCTCAATCTGTGGTTCTCCTCTGAGCCATAAAGATCAGAACATGGTTTGAAGGAAGAACATTCTTTTCTCAAATCTCCCAAGCATGGTTCATAGCTATTCTAGATGCATAGGCAGGTGAGAAGCTAATTCCTAAAGAGAGTGGGTGACATGGTGCATTAGGGTTTAATTTTCTAGAGAACCCTGGAGGAGGAAGGCTATGAGAGAACCATGTAGAGGGATATTCACACCTCTATTGATAGAAATAGTCTCAAGTAGATAAACATCGTATGTGTTCTGATTGCTCCATTGACAGGCTCTTCCCTGTCTCTCTCCCTCTCCTTGGGCTTCCCTATTCCCTGAGGCACAACAATATTGAAATTAAGCTAATTAACAATCTACCATGGGCTCTAAGTGTTCAATCGAAAGGAAGAGTCACATATCTCTTACTGGAACTCAAAAGCTAGAAATGATTCAGCTTAATGAGGAAGGCATGTCAAAAGACAAGATAAGCTGAAGGCTAGACCTTCTGCACCAAATAGGCAAGCCATGAGTGCAAAGGAAAGTTCTTGAAGGCAATTAAAAGTGCCACTCCAGTGAACACATGAATGCTAAGAAAGTAAAACAGCTTTATTGCTGATATGACAAATGTGAATGATCTGCATGAAAGATCAAACCAACCACAACATTCTCGTAAGCCAAAGCATAATCCAGAGCACGACCCCAGCTCTCTTCAATTTTATGAAGGCTGAGGGAGGTAAAGAAGTTTCAGAAGGAAAGTTCCAAGTTGGTAGAGATGGGTTCATGATGTTTAAGGAAAGACACCATGTCCACAACATTAAAGTAAAAGTTGAAGCAGCAAGTACTGATGGAAAAGCTGCAGCAAGTTATCCAGATGATTAGCTAAGATAATTGATTAAGGGGGTTACACTAAACAACAGATTTTAAATGTAGATGAAATACAGTCTTCCATTAGAAGAAGATGCCATCTAAGACCTTCCTAACTAGAGAGGAGAAGTCAATGCCTGGCTTCAAAGCTTCAAAGGACAGGCTAACTCTCTTCTCAAAACCGAATGCATTTGGTGAACTTTAAGTGAAAGCCAATGTTCATTTGCCTTTTTGAAAATCCTAGGGTCCTAAACAATTATGCTAAATCATCTATGCCTGTGCTCTAGAAATGGAAAAACAAAGTCTCGATGATAGCACATCTGTTTACAGCATGATTCACTCTATATTTTAAGTCCCCTGTTGAGACCTACTGCTCAGAAGAAAATATTCCTCTCAAAATATTACTGCTCATTGACAATGCACTCGGTCACCCACTCAAGAACTCTGACGGAGATGAACAAAGACACTTGTGTTGTTTTCATGTATGCTAACACAATATCCATCTGTAGCCCCTGAATCAAGCAAGTAATTGTGACTTTCAAGACTTATTTAAGGAATACATTTTGTAGGGCTATAGCCACCATAGATAATGATTCCTTTAATGGATCTAGGCAAAGTAAATTGAAAACCTATTGGAAAGGATTTACCTTTCTAGATGCCATTAAAAACATTCATACTTCATGGGAAGAAGTCAAAATATCCACATTAACAGGAGTTTGAAAGAAACTGATTTCAACCCTCATAGAGGACTTTGAGGGGTTCGCCATGTCAGTGGAATAAGTTACCACGTGTGATAGAAATAGGAAAAGAACAAGAATTAGAAGATGCATCTGAAAGTGTGACTGAATTTCTGCAATCTTATGATAAAACTTAAATAAATGAGGAGTTGTTTCCTTTGGAAGAGCAAAGAAAGTGGTTTCATGAGATGGAATCTACTCCTGGTGAAGACACTGTAAACACAGAGGGCTTTTTAGTTTTTTTTTCTTGTTTCTTTATGATTGCACAATCATAACACTGCAGCCTTGACCTCCTGGACTCAAGCAATACTCCTGTCTCGGCCTGAGTAGCTGGGACTACGGGCATGCATTGCCAAGTCCAGCTAATTTTTAAAATTTCTTTGTAGAGACCAGGTTTTTCTATGTTGTCTAGGCTGGTCTCCAACTTCTAATCTCAAGTAGTCTTCCTGACTTAGCCTCTCAAAGTGCTGGGATTACAGGGATGAGCCACAGCACCTGGCTCGTGCACACTGTTGAAATGACAGCAAAGAATTTGAAGTCTTAAAGTTGGTTGATACAGCAGCAGCAGTGGTTTAAGAAGACTGACTCCATTAAAAAAAAAGTTCTGTTGGTAAAATGCTATTAAACAGCATCATATGGTATAGAGAAATCTTTTGTGAAAAGAAGAGTCAGTCAATGTGAGAAACTTCATTGTTGTCTTAAATTTAGAAATTGCCACAGCCACTCCAGCCTTCAACAACCACCATCAAAGCAAGAACCACCACCACAAAAAAATTATGACTTGCTGAAGGTTCAGGTGATCATTAGCATTTTTAGCAATATAGTATTTTTAAATTAAGGTATGTATATTTTTTAGACATAATGCTATATAGCATAATCATTAGGCTACAGTGTAGTATAACCATAACTTTTATATGCACTGGGAAACAAAAATGTCCCATGACTCACATTATAGGAGTGGTTTGAAACAGAATCTGCAGTATCTCCAAGGTATGCCTATATAATAGTTACTAGAAAAAACTCAAGCTAAATAATGTATCAATATGAATATATTTCAAAAATAATGGATCATGAAGAAAGCAAGTTGCATATTACACATAATACCATTGCTGTAAAAACTTAAAATACATTAAAAACAATACTATATATATATATATATATATTTTTTTTTAATTTTTATTGCATTATAGGTTTTGGGGTACATGTGCAGAACATGCAAGATAGTTGCATAGGTACACACATGGCAGTGTGTTTTGCTGCCTTCCTCCCCTTCACCCACACTTGGAATTCATCCCCAGGCTATCCCCTCAGCCCCCCCCCCGCTGTCCCTCCCCCATTTCCCCCAACAGTCCCCAGTGTATAGTAGACCGCCTCTCTGTGTCTATGTGTTCTCATTTTTCTCACCCACCTATGAGTGAGTATATGCGGTATTTCTTTTTCTGTTCTTGTGTCAGTTTGCTGAGAATGATGTTCTCCAGATTCATCCATGTCCTTACAAAGGACACAAACTCATCATTTTTGATTGCTGCATAATATTCCATGGTGTATATGTGCCACATTTTCCCAGTCCAGTCTATCATCGTTGGGCATTTGGGTTGGTTCCAGGTCTTTGCTACTGTAAACAGTGCTGCAATGAACATTCGTGTGCATGTGTCCTTATAGTAGAACGATTTATAGTCCTTTGGATAGATACCCAGTAATGGGATTGCTGTGTCAAATGGAATTTCTATTTCTAGGTCCCTGAGGAATCGCCACACTCTCTTCCACAATGGTTGAACTAATTTACACTCCCACCAACAGTGTAAGAGTGTTCCTATTTCTCCACATCCTCTCCAGCATCTGCTGTCTCCAGATTTTTTAATGATCGCCATTCTAACTGGCATGAGATGGTATCTCAATGTGGTTTTGATTTGCATCTCTCTAATGACCAGTGATGATGAGCATTTTTTCATGTGTTTGTTGGCCTCATGTATGTCTTCTTTTGTAAAGTGTCTGTTCATATCCTTTGCCAATTTTTGAATGGGCTTGTTTGTTTTTTTCCTGTAAATCTGTTTGAGTTCTTTGTAAATTCTGGATATCAGACCTTTGTCAGATGTGTAAACTGCAAAGATTTTTTCCCATTCTGATGGTTGCCGATTAACTCTAGTGACTGTTTCTTTTGCCGTGCAGAAGCTGTGGAGTTTGATTAGGTCCCATTTGTCTATTTTGGCTTTTGTTGCCAATGCTTTTGGTGCTTTATTCATGAAGTCCTTGCCTACTCCTATGTCCTGAATGGTTTTGCCTAGATTTTCTTCTAGGGTTTTTATGGTGTCAGGTCTTACGTTTAAGTCTTTAATCCATCTGGAGTTAATTTTAGTGTAAGGTGTCAGGAAGGGGTCCAATTTCTGCTTTCTGCACATGGCTAGCCAGTTTTCCCAACACCATTTATTAAATAGGGAATCCTTTCCCCATTGCTTGTTTTTGTCTGGTTTATCAAAGATAATATGGTTGTAGATATGTTGTGTTGCCTTCGATGCTTCTGTTCTGTTCCATTGGTCTATATCTCTGTTTTGATACCAGTACCATGCTGTTTTGATTACTGTAGCCTTGTAGTATAGTTTGAAGTCTGGTAGTGTGATGCCTCCCGCTGTGTTCTTTTTGCTTAGAATTGACTTGGCTATGCGGGCTCTTTTTTGGTTCCATATGAAATTCATGGTGGTTTTTTCTAGTTCTGTGAAGAAATTCAGTGGTAGTTTGATGGGGATAGCATTGATTGTGTAAATTACTTTGGGCAGTATAGCCATTTTCACGATATTGATTCTTCCTAACCACGAACATGGAATGTTTCTCCATCTGTTTGTGTCCTCTCTTATTTCGTTGAGCAGTGGTTTGTAGTTTTCCTTAAAGAGGTCCCTTACGTTCCTTGTGAGTTGTATTCCTAGGTATTTTATTTTCTTTGTAGCAATTGTGAATGGCAGTTCGTTTTTGATTTGGTTCTCTTTAAGTCTGTTATTGGTGTATAGGAATGCTTGTGATTTTTGCACATTGATTTTATATCCTGAGACTTTGCTGAAGTTGCTTATCAGTTGCAGGAGCTTTTGGGCTGAGGTGATGGGGTCTTCTAGGTATACTATCATGTCGTCTGCAAATAGAGACAATTTGGCTTCCACCTTTCCTATTTGAATACCCTTTATTTCTTTTTCTTGCCTGATTGCTCTGGCTAGAACTTCCAGTACTATGTTGAATAGGAGTGGTGAGAGAGGGCATCCTTGTCTAGTGCCAGATTTCAAAGGGAATGCTTCCAGTTTTTGCCCATTAAGTATGATATTGGCTGTTGGTTTGTCATAAATAGCTTTTATTACTTTGAGATATGTTCCATCAATACCAAGTTTATTGAGGGTTTTTAGCATAAAGGGCTGTTGAATTTTGTCAAATGCCTTTTCTGTGTCAATTGAGATAATCATGTGGTTTTTGTTTTTGCTTCTGTTTATGTGGTGAACTACATTTATAGACTTGCATATGTTGAACCAGCCTTGCATCCCCGGGATGAATCCTACTTGATCATGATGGATAAGTTTTTTAATATGCCGTTGCAATCGGTTTGCCAGTATTTTATTGAAGATTTTTGCATCTATGTTCATCATGGATATTGGCCTGAAGTTTTCTTTTCTTGTTGAGTCTCTGTCAGGTTTTGGTATCAGGATGATGTTGGTCTCATAAAAGGATTTGGGAAGGGTTCCCTCTTTTTGGATTCTTTGGAATAGTTTCAGAAGGAATGGTACCAGTTCCTCTTTGTGTGTCTGGTAGAATTCAGCTGTGAACCCATCTGGACCTGGGCTTTTTTTGTGTGGTAGGCTCTTAATTGCTGCCTCAACTTCAGACCTTGTTATTGGTCTATTCATAGTTTCGGCTTCCTCCTGGTTTAGGCTTGGGAGGACACAGGCATCCAGGAATTTATCCATTTCTTCCTGATTTACTAGTTTGTGTGCATAGAGTTGTTTGTAGTATTCTCTGATGATGGTTTGAATTTCTGTGGAATCTGTGGCGATTTCCCCTTTATCGTTTTTTATTGCATCTATTTGGTTGTTCTCTCTTTTCTTTTTTATCAGTCTGGCTAGTGGTCTGTCTATTTTGTTGATCTTTTCGAAAAACCAGCTCTTAGATTTATTGATTTTTTGAAGGGTTTTTCTTGTCTCTATCTCCTTCAGTTCTGCTCTGATCTTAGTTATTTCTTGTCTTCGGCTAGGTTTTGAGCTTTTTTGATCTTGCTCCTCTAGCTCTTTCAATTTTGACGATAGGGTGTCAATTTTGGATCTCTCCACTCTTCTCATGTGGGCACTTATTGCTATATTTTTTCCTCTACAGACTGCTTTAAATGTGTCCCAGAGATTCTGGTATGTTGTGTCTTCATTTTCATTGGTTTCAAAGAACTTCTTTATTTCTGCCTTCATTTCATTGTTTATCCAATCAACATTCAAGAGCCAGTTGTTCAGTTTCCATGAAGCTGTGCGGTTCTGAGTTATTTTCTGAATTCTGAGTTCCAACTTGATTGCACTATGGTCTGAGAGACTGTTTGTTATGATTTCAGTTGTTTTGCATTTGCTGAGAAGTGCTTTACTTCCAATTATGTGGTCAATTTTGGAGTAGGTGTGATGTGGTGCTGAGAAGAATGTATATTCTGTGGATTTGGGGTGGAGAGTTCTGTAAATGTCTATCAGGTTTGCTTGTTCCAGGTCTGAGTTCAAGTCCTGGATATCCTTGTTAATTTTCTGTCTGGTTGATCTGTCTGCTATTGACAGTGGAGTGTTAAAGTCTCCCACTATTATTGGGTGGGAGTCTAAGTCTCTTTGTAAGTCATTAAGAACTTACCTTATATATCTGGGTGCTCCTACATTGGGTCCATATATATTTAGAATCGTTAGCTCTTCTTGTTGTATCGATCCTTTTACCATTATGTAATGACCTTCTTTGTCCCTTTTGATCTTTGTTGCTTTAAAGTCTATTTTATCAGAGACGAGAATTGCAACTCCTGCTTTTTTTTGCTCTCCATTTGCTTGGTAAATCTTCCTCCATCCTTTTATTTTGAGCCTTTGTGTATCTTTGTGTTTGAGGTGGGTTTTTTGGATACAGCACACCAATGGGTTTTGGTTTTTTATCCAATTTGCCAGTCTGTGTCTTTTGATTGGTGCATTTAGCCCATTTACATTTAGGGTTAATATTGTTATGTGTGAATTTGATACTTCCATTTTGATGCTAGCTGGCGGTTTTGCCCGATGGTTCATGTAGGTTTTTCATTTTGTTGATGGTCTTTAGCATTTGGTATGCTTTTAGGATGGCTGGTACTGGTTATTTCTTTCTATGTGTAGTGCCTCTTTCAGGAGCTCTTGTAAAGCAGGCCTAGTGGTGACAAAATCTCTGAGTACTTGCTTGTTCGTGAAGGATTTTATTTTTCCTTCACTTATGAAGCTCAGTTTGGCTGGATATGAAATTCTGGGTTGAAAGCTCTTTTCTTTAAGGATGTTGAATATTGGCCCCCACTCTCTTCTGGCTTGTAGAGTCTCTGCCAAGAGATCTGCTGTGAGTCTGATGGGCTTCCCTTTGTGGGTGACCCGACCTTTCTCTCTGGCTGCCCTTAGTATTTTCTCATTCATTTCAACCGTGGTGAATCTGACGATTATGTGCCTTGGGGTTGCTCTTCTTCTGGAGTATCTTTGTGGTGTTCTCTGTATTTCCTGGAGTTGAGTATTGACCTGTCTTGCTAGGTTGGGGAAATTTTCCTGGATAATATCCTGAAGAGTGTTTTCCAGCTTGGATTCACTCTCTTCATCACATTCTGGTACACCTATCAAACGTAGGTTGGGTCTCTTCACATAGTCCCACATATCTTGGAGATTTTGTTCATTCCTTTTTGTACTTTTTTCTTTAATCTTGGTTTCTCGTTTTATTTCATTGAGTTGATCTTCAACTTCTGATATTCTTTCTTCTGCTTGGTCAATTCGGCTGTTGAAACTTGTGCATGCTTCGCGAATTTCTCGTGTTGTGTTTTTCAGCTCCTTCAATTCATTCATATTCCTCTCTAAGTTGTCCATTCTTGTTATCAATTCCTCAAATCTTTTTTCAAATCTTTTTTCAAGGTTCTTAATTTCTTTGCACTGATTTAGAACATGTTCTTTTAGCTCAATGAAGTTTCTCATTATCCACTTTCTGAAGTCTGATTCCATCATTTCGTCACACTCATTCTCCGTCCAGCTTAGTTCCCTTGCTGGTGAGGAGTTTTGTCCTTTTTTGTAGGTGAGGTGTTTTGGTTTCGGGTGTTTTCCTTCTTTTTGCGCTGGTTTCTTCCCATCTTTATGGATTTATCCGCCTGTCATCTTAGTAGTTGCTGATTTTTCAATTGGGTCTCTGTGTGGATGCTGAGATTGTTGATGATGAAGTATTTCTGTTACTTAGTTTTCCTTCTAATTGTCTAGCCCCTCTGCTGTATGAGTGCTGAGGTCCACTCCAGGCCCTGCTTGTCTGGAGTATACCTGTAGCAGCTGTGGAACAGTGAGGGATGATACCAGTTTCTTCTTCTGCTATCTTTGTTCCAGAATGATGCCCGCCAAATGTCAGTCTGCTTAGTCCTTTTTTGGGGTGACTCTTTGGATATACAGGGGTCAGGGAGCTGCTTAAGGAGACGGTCTGTGCTTTATAAGAGCTCCAGTGCTGAGCTGTGAGCTCCATTGTTCATTCAGCATTGTTGGGAGGTTGTTTATGTCTGCTGCAATAGAACTGATAAAACACCACCCCCGTTTTTTTCCCCCCCTTAGATGCTCTGTCTCAGGGAGTTGGGGCTTTCTTTATGAGTATCTGTTGCACTGTCCTGCCCCACTAGGTGGCAGTCTATTCACTATTTGCCTGCCGGGGCTCTGACCTGCTAGCGTGGGTCCGCCCTGTTGCTGCTGGGCTCCCTTCTGCTTTAGAGCGCTCCCCCCTCCTGGCGGAGTCTCTCTGTTATGGCAGGTTGCCTCGGCAATGGCAGGCTGCATCAGCCCTGGGCGGTACTTCAGTAGGGGCGGATTGTGTCAGTAATGGCGGACGCCCCTCCCTCACTGGGCTGCACCGTCCTAGATGCCAGCAGCAAAACTCTCAGCCCCAAGCGCCTCCAATCACCGCCCTGCTTGTCCCCATGAGGGTGGGACCGGCTGAGCCCGATCACCCAGCTCCCTGCCTCAGAGTCCGTCCTCTCTCTCTCTCTCCCTCTCCCCAAGCTGAAAGGTCGACTCTCTCACTGGCGCCCCAGTAGCCTGCTGATAGGGCACTGGGATCCGTGCGAGCTCCCATGCCACTGCCCACTGCACCGGCTCAGATCACGCTTCCCAGGAAACTCCTGGTCTGGCTCACTGTCCAAGTCCCGTTCAATCAGATGGACATGCCAATCTGCCCTTCCAAATTTCAGAATGCTGGTTTAACAGGGCACCCAGACCAGTGAGTTCCGTGCCGGGTCCCACTGCGGCGCCGGCCGAAGCGGCCGTGCGAGCCAGCTGCGTTAGCCGGCTTTACTAGCCTCCCATGTCTCTCCCACACCTGGGACTTTCAACGCTCTGTGGGCAAAAAAGGTCCATCCGAGAATGGGGCTAGGACTCACCCTCTGCGCCTTCACTGAGAGCTGCAATCCTGAGTTGCTTCTACGACGCCATCTTGCGAGTCCCCCCAACAATACTATATTTTAAATATAAGTACAAATATGTAGAGTAAAATTATAAAACACAGGCACAAAACTGATAAGCAGCAAATTCAGAATGAAAGAGGACATTGGTGCTGAGTAGAGGTCCACAGGAAATTTCAACTAAAGGGTAATTAATGTTTATTTCCTTAATAATCATATTATGGAAGATATTATGTTAAACCTTTGTGGTTGAAACATGGATGTTTGTATTATTTCTGTTTAAAATAGCTCATACTGATGCCACCTCACACCCATTAGGATGGGCACTATCAAATATGCAAAAAAAATATTAGAAGGGGTGTGGGGAAATTGAAACTCTTGTGCACTGTTAATGGGAATTTATAAAATTGGTGAGCTATAAAATTGTAGAGCCATGAGGTGTTTCCAAGATGGCCAAATAGGAACAGTTCTGGTCTGCTGCTCCCAGTGAGACCAACACAGAAGGCAGGTGATTTCTGCATTTCCAATTGAGGTACCCAGTTCATCACATTGGGACTGGTTAGATAATGAGTACAGCCCACAGAGGGCAGGCAGAAGCAGGCTTGGGTATCATCTCACCTGAGAAGTGCAAGGGGCTGGGGAGTTCCTTCCCATAGCCAAGGAAAGTCATGAGGGACTATGCTAGGTGGTTTTCTCCTCTTGGTGTAAACAAAGCCACCGGGAAGTTCAAACTGGGCAGAACCCACCTCAGCATGGCAAAGTGACTATGACTGTCTCTCTAGATTCCTCCTCACTGGACATGGCATCTCTGAAAGAAAGGCAGCAGCCCCAGTCAGGTGCTTATAGATAAAACTCCCAACTCCCTGGGGCAGGACACCCAGGGGAAGGGGGTGGCTTTGGGTGCAACTTCAGCAGACTTAAACGTTCCTGTCTGCCAGCTCTGAAGAGAGTATCAGATCTCCCAGCACAGTACTCGAACTCTGATAAGGGACGGACTGCCTCCCCAAGTGGGTCCTTGACTCACGTGCCTCCTGTCTGTGAGACATCTCCCAACAGTGGTCAACAGACACCTCATCTAGGAGAGCTCTGGCATCTGGAGGGTGCCCCTCTGGGATAAAGCTTCTGGAGGAAGGAAAAAGCAGCAATCTTTACTGTTCTGCAGCCTCTGCTGGTGATACCCAGGTAAACAGGGTCTGGAGTGGACTCCAGTGAACTCCAGCAGACCTGCAGAAGATAGGCCTGACTATTAGAAGGAAAACTAACAAACAGAAAGCCATAACATCAACATCAACAAAAAGGACGCTTATGCAAAAACTCCATCTAAAAGCCATCACCATCAAAGATCAAAGGTAGATAAATACACAAAGATGAGGAAAAAACAGTGCAAAAATGCTGAAAACTTCAAAATCCAGAATGCCTCTTCTCCAAAGGATCACAATTCCTCACCACCAAGGATACAAAACTGGACAGAGAATGAGAATGATGAACTGACAGAAGTAGGCTTCAGAAAGTGGGTAATAACAATCTCCTCCAAGCTAAAAGACCATGTTCTAACCCAATGCAAGGAAGCTAAGAACCTTGATAAAAGCTTACAAGAACTGTTAACTAGAATAACCAGTTTAGAGGAAACACAAATGACCTGATGGAGCTGAAAAACACACACGAGAACTTCATGAAGTGTGTATACACAAGTATCAAGAGCCAAATCGACCAAGTGGAAGAAAGGCTATCAGACACTGAAGATCGACTTAATGAAATAAAGTGTGAAGACAAGACTAGAGGAAAAAGAATGAAAAGGAATGAACAAAGCCTTCCAAGAAATATGGGGCTATGTGAAAAGACCAAACCTACCACTGATGTCCCTGAAAGTGATGGGGAGAATGGAACCAAGTTGGAAAATACACATCAGGATACTTTCCAGGAGAACTTCCCCAAACTAGCAAGATAGGCCACAGTCAAATTCAGGAAATACAGAGAACACCACTAAGATACTCCTCAAGAAGAGCAACCTCAGGACAAATAATCATCAGATTTCACTAAGGTTGAAATGAAGGAAAGACGTTCAGGGCAGCCAGAGAGAAAAGTCAGGTTACCCACAAAGGGAAGCCCAACAGACTAAGCCCAGCAGATCTCTCTGCAGAAATCCTACAAGCCAGAAGAGAGTGGGGGCCAATATTCAACATTCTTGAAAAAAATAATTTTCAACCCAGAATTTCATATCCAACCAAAACTAAGCTTCAGAAGCAAAGGAGAAATAAAATCCTTTACAGAGAAGCAAAAGCTAAGGGATGTTGTCACCACCAGGCCTGCCTTATAAGAGCTTCTGAACAAAGCACTAAATATAGAAAGGAACAACCAGTACCAGCCACTCCAAAAACATACCAAAATATAAAGACCAATGACACTATGAAGAAACTGCATCAATTAAGCTACCATCATGATGACAGGATCCAATTCACACATAACCTTAAATGTAAACAGGCCAAATGTCCCAATTAAAAGACACAGACTGGCAAATTGCATGAGGTGTCAAGACCCATCAGTGTGCTATGTTCAGGAGACCTATCTCACATGCAAAGACAAACATAGGCTCAAAATAAAGGGATGGAGGAATATTTACCAAGCAAATGGACAGCAAGAGGAAGCAGGGGTTACAATCGTAGTCTCTGATAAGACAGACTTTAAACCAACTAAGATAAAAAAAAGACAAACAAGGGCATTACATAAAGGTAAAGGGATCAACACAACAAGAAGAACTAACTATCCTAAATATATATGCACGGAACACAGGAGCGCCCAGATTCATAAATCAAGTTCTTAGACTCTACACAGTAATAGTGGGAGACTTTATCACTCCACTGTTAATACTAGACAGATTGATGAGACAGAAAATTCACAAGGCTATTAAGGACCAAACTCAGATCTGGACCAAGCAGACCTAACAGACATCTACAGAACTCTCCACCTCAAATCAGTAGAATATACATTCTTCTCGGCACCACATCACACTTGTTCTAAAATCGACTACACAGTTGGAAGTAAAACACTCCTCAGCAAATGCAAAAGAACAGAAATCATAACAGTTTCTCAACCACAGTACAATCAAATTAGAACTCAGGACTGACCCAGCAATCCCACTACTGGGTATATACCCAAAGAACTATAAATCGTTCTACTATAAAGATACATGCACACATATGTTCATTACAGCCCTGTGTACAATAGCAAAGACCTGGAACCAATCCAAATGCCCATCAATGATAGACTGGACAAGGAAAATGTGATACATATACACCATGGAATACTATGCAGCCATAAAAAACGATGAGTTCATGTCCTTTGCAGGGACTTGGAAGAATCTGGAAACCATCACTCTCAGCGAACTGACACAAGAGCAGAAAGCCAAACACCATATATTCTCGCTCATAGGTGGGTGTTGAACGAGAACACGTGGACTCAGGGAGAGGAGCATCACACACTGGGGGCAGTTGGGGGGGTAGTAGAGGAAAGACAGCGAGGGGTGGAGAGGGTGGGGAGGGATAACATGGGGAGAAATGCCAGATATAGTATGCACCTGAAATAAAATAAATTAATTAAAAAAAAAAAAGAAACTCACTCAAAATGGTACAACTACATGGAAACTGAGCAACCTGTTCCTGAATGACTACTGGGTAGATAACAAAATCAAGGCAGAAATAAATAAGTTCTTTGAAACCAATGAGAACAAAGACACAATGTAGTAGAATCTCTAGGACACAGCTAAAGAGTGTTTAGAAGGAAATTTATAGCACCAAGTGTCCACATCATAAAGCAGGAATGATCTAAAATCAACACCCTAACATCACAATTAAAAGAACTAGAGAAGCAAGAGTTAACAGATTCAAAAGCTAACAGAAGACAAGAAATAACTAAGATCAGAACAGAAATGAAGGAAAGAAAGAGAGGAAAAACCCTTTAAAAAAAGCAATGAGGCCAGGCACAGTGCCTCATGCTTGTAATCCCAGCATTTTGGGAGGCTAAGGTGGGCAGATCATAATGTGAGGAGTTAGAGACCAGTCTGGCCAACACAGTGAAACCCTGTGTCTACTAAAGGTACAAAAATTATCTGGGCATGGTGGCTGATGCCTGTAATCCCAGCTACTTGGGAGGCTGAGGCAGGAGAATCACTTGAACCTGGGAGGCAGAGGTTGCAGTGAGCTGAGATAATGCCACTGCACTGGGTAACAGAGGTAGACTCCATCTCAATCAATCAATCAATCAATCAATCAATCCAGGAGCTGGTTTTTTGAAAAGATTAACAAAAGAGATAGACCACTAGCTAGACTAATAAAAAAGAAGTCAGCCCAAAATCTCAGCCCAAAATCTCCTTAAGCTGATAAGCAACTTCAGCAAAGTCCCAGGATACAAAAGCAATGTTCAAAAATCACAAACATTCCATTCAGGACATAGGCATGGGCAAAGACCTCATGACTAAAACACCAAAAGCATTTGCGACAAAAGCCAAAATTGACAAATTGATCTAATTTTTTACAATAAAAATTATAAAGGGAATATCACCACTGACCCCATGGAAATACAAACTACCATCAGAGAATACTATAAACATCTCTATGCAGATACACTAGAAAATCTAGAAGAAATGGATAAATTCCTGGACACATACACCCTCCCAAGACTAAACCAGGAAGAATTCAATTCCCTGAATAGAGCAGTAGCAAGTTCTGAAATTGAGGCAGTAGTTAATAGCCTACCAACCAATAAAGCCCAGGCCCAGACAGATTCACAGCCAAATTCTACCAGAGCTACAAAGAGGAGCTGGTACCATTCCTTCTCAAACTATTCCAAACAATAGAAAAAGAAGGACTCCTCCCCAACTCATTTTATGAGGCCAGCATCATCCTGATACCAAAATCTGGAAGAGACACAACAAAAAAAGAAAATTTCAGGCCAATATCCCTGATTAACATCGATGAGAAAAAATCCTTAATAAAATACTGCCAAACTGAATCCAGCAGCACATCAAAAAGCTTATCCACCATGATCAAGTCAGCTTCATCCCTGGGATACAAGGCTGGCTCAACATATGCAAATCAATAAATGTAATCCATCATATAAACAGAACCAATGACAAAAAACACATTATTATCTCAATAGATGCAGAAGAGGCCTTCGATAAAATTCAACATCACTTCATGCTAAAAACTCTCAATAAACTAGATATTGATGGATTGTATCTCAAAATAATAAGAGCTATTTATGACAAACCCACAGCCAATATCATACTAAATGGGCAAAAGCTGGAAGCATTCCCTTCAAAAACTGGCACAAGACAAGGATGCCTTCTCTCACCACTCCTATTCAACATAGTATTGGAAGCTCTGGCCAGGGCAATCAGGCAAGGGAAAGAAATTAGTTGTATTCAAATAGGAATAGGGAGTCATATTGTCTCTGTTTGCAGATGACATGATTGTATATTTAGAAAACCCCATCATCTCAGCCCAAAATCTCCTTAAGCTGATAAGCAACTTCAGCAAAGTCCCAGGATACAAAAGCAATGTTCAAAAATCACAAACATTCCATTCAGGACATAGGCATGGGCAAAGACCTCATGACTAAAACACCAAAAGCATTTGCGACAAAAGCCAAAATTGACAAATTGATCTAATTAAACTAAAGAGCTTTTGTACAGCTAAAGAAACTAGCATCAGAGCGAAGAGGCAATCTATAGAATGGGAGAAAATTTTTGCAATCTCTCCATCTGACAAAAGTCTAATATCCAGAATCTACAAGAAACTCAAACAAATTTACAAGAAGAAAACAACGCCATCAAAAAGTCTCCGAAACTTCTCAAAAGAAGACATTTATGCAGCCAACAAACATATGAAAAAAAGCTCATCATCACTGGTCATTAGAGAAATGTAAATCAAACCAAAATGAGATACAATCTCATGCCAGTTAGAATGGCAATCATTAAAAAGTCAGGAAACAACAGATGCTGGAGATGATGTGGAGAAACAGGAATGCTTTCACACTGTTGCTGGTGGTGTAAATTAGTTCAACCATTGTGGAAGACAGTGTGGTGATTCCTCAAGCATCTAGAACCAGAAATACCATTTGACCCAGTAAGTCCCTTACTGGGTATATACCCAAAAGATTATAAATCCTTCTACTGTTAAGACATATGCACGTGGATGTTTATTCAGCACTGTTTACAACAGCAAAGATTTGGAACCAACCCAAATATCCATCAATGATAGACTGGAGAAGGAAAATATGGCACATATATGCCATGGAATAGTATGCAGCCATAAAAAGGATGGGTTAATTTCCTTTGCAAGGACATGGATAAAGCTGAAAACCATCATTCTCAGCAAACTAACATAGGAACAGAAAACTAAAACCACATATTCTCACTTGTAAGTGGGAGTTGAATAACAAGAACATATGATACAGGGAGGGGAACACCACACACTGGGACCTGTTAGGGGATGGGGGGCCAGGGGAGGGATAGCGTTAGGACAAATACCTAATGCATGCAGGGCTCAAAACCTAGATGATGGGTTGATGGGCCACGGCACATGTATACCCATGTAACAAACTTGCAAGATCTATACTAAAAAAAATTTTAGTATACTTAAAGTATACTAAAAAATTATATAGCCACTGTAGAAAATTATATGTTGATTGCTCAAAAAATTAAAAACAGAACTATCATATAATCCAGTAATCCTACTTCTGGGAATATACCCCGAAGAACTATTAATACAAGCAGGCACTGGAGCAGACATTTGCAGATTCATGTTCATTGCAGCCTTATGCGAAATAGCCAAGAGGTGGAAGCAACTCAAGTGTCTACTGGTGAATGCATAAGCAAAATGTGGTATCTACATCCGTTTAAATATTATTCAATCTTAAAATGGACAGAAATTCTGGCATACGCTGTAGTATGGATAAACCTTAGAGCTTTCATGCTAAATGAAATAAGCCAGACATATAAGGAACAAATTCTGTATGTTCCACTCTATGAGTAGCCAAAATCATGAAGACAAAGTAGCATAGTGGTTGCCAGGGAGTGGAGAAGGGGACAATGGAGTGTTAGTGTTTAATGGGTAAAAGGTTTCAGTTCTGCAAGATGAAAAGAGTTCTGGAGGTGGATGATAGCGATGGTTGTACAACATTATGAATGCATTTAAAGCTACTGAACACTTAAAAATGGTTAAGATAGTAAATTTGATGTTATATGTATTTTACCACAGTAAAAAAAAAATGAGGAAAAATTGTTCATATTTTTAAAAATCTGAGATTAAAGAAACTAATAAAATGTAAGTCTGCACATCATTCTAGACCTGTAGGATCTGCAGTAGTTTAGTCCTGCATCATTGAGATCTGGTTTTTCTGACAGCCTCTGTGATTCTGGGCTTGCACCTCTCAAATCCATCCTTCCCACTGCTGCCAGAGTGATCTCTTTAAAACATAAACCTGATTGCATCAGTCATCCTTCAAAGCCCCTGCTTCAGGCTCCACAGCAGGCACACAGGCTTTCTGTTATGAAGCCCAGAAATTCATGAGGCTGGATATAGCTTCATTTTCTAGTTTCCACTCATCATTTACTGCTCCCAAAAATACCAATTTCTTTTTGTCTCTTGCACACATCAAACTGGTTTTGCTTCTGTGTTTCTGCCGAGATTGTTTCCCCTCACGAAACACTCTTCTAACAACAACTCTGGCCTCACTTTCACCAGGGTGACTCCCTGACTGGCCCAGTCTGGGCGGGGTGCCCTTGCTTTGGCCCTCACGGGGCCTCTGCCTTTCCTTTCTTTTGGTGTTTGACACTGCATCTTTCAACATGAGCCGGAAGGACTCTGATGTACAGACTCTTGTAGCTCTTAAGACTCATTGCAATGCCTGGCCCACAGGCACTTCACAGAGCTGAACAGTGTGTTCTATATTTACTACTACTTTCCCACTTTCGAGTCCTCTTTACCTGGTTCAGCACTCCAATCTCACTGTATTAAGAAAACAAGAAGTACAGTCAGAAAATGGGAGGTCACTCTCCCACCCACTCCTGCACTGTGTAGTGACCACAGAGAGAACATCAGGGTATGCATTAACAGGATCTCCGCAGTCAAAGGCTGGAAGTAATCCCTTCTCAACATTCTGTTCATTGACCTAAAGTGTAAGTGTATGATATTGACTCAGTCTCCCCAGTTTAATTTGGATGAAAATGCAAAATACATTGTTTGGAATCCTCCCTCTCAACCCCCCACTAACTCCCTAGGCATCCAACTGTCGTTCTCTTACAAATTACCATCCCTGCTTTTCATCCACTCTGGACCTAAATTAACAAACTTAAACCACAAAGTGCTGTTCTCAGGTATAACGCAGGCAACCTGACCATGGCCTAGAAGACATAATTCACCAGTTTGGGTTAAAAATAAACTACTGAAATTTCAAGTGGATTATGAGAAAAGTAGCCCATATAGCATTTTTAACAGATTTTTTTTTTTAGGCAAATCATTAGTTTTTTTTAACTTTAAACAATATTTTTAATTGACACATAATAATGACATATTTGTGGGGGTTCATATTGGTGTTTCAATACATATTTAGTAATCACATTAGTATAATTAGCACATATATAATCTCAAACACTTATCATTGCTTTGTGTTGGGAAATATACTATCCTCCTTCTAGCTATTTGAAACTGTATATTATTGTCCACTATACCAATTGTTTAGTGCTACAGAACACTAGAACTTATTCTCTAACTATAATTTTGTATCCTTTAATAAATCTCTCCAAATCCTCCTCTTTCCCCAACCCTTCTCAGCCTCTAGTATCTTCTGTTCTACTTTTTACTTCTATGAGATCAACTTATTTTAGCTTCCACATATGATTGAGAATATCTGGTGAACAAAGAAGTTTCACGCTTTGAACAGAGTCATGCACCTACTGTTCTGTATAATTAGTAACTCACACCTTTTCCAAAACATGTCCTCTCTAAATTCTAAGCAAAACGTCTCAGAAAACCTAACCAAAATATTTAAGCTACATGAAGTTGAACAACAGACACACAAATTGAAATTACTTAATTTTAATGATTTACTACTCAATAATTTTTGCCCATGTACCATCAATGCTGTAATAAAATATTTCAGCACAAAGTAAATTTTGAGATTTATGACATCCTTATAGACTTCTATACTGTTCATCTCTTCCAAGGTTTATTTACCATTTGGGAAATAACTCACTGCATTGTAGTCACCACATCACTGACAAATATCCTTTTACAGGTGCTGTACGAAGTCTGATTTTACACAGTAAATGGAGACTTTACTGTGGTAAAGAAGAAGGCACAGAAATTGATGATTGTGTAATTTCATAGTCATTACCAACTACTACATAATCTTAACCATCCAAAATAGTGGGAGAGACACTTGGGGAGAATATGCTCTGAGTTATTTATGTTTCTTCTCGGGTCTGATTATGAAAGTTGTCATGAGCCAGGGAACAGTGGGCTGGCAGGCTGTTTCACACCCAAGATCTAGGGGTCAGCATCTGGCAGGAGGCTGGGGGAATTCAGTGTGGGTTTGATACGGCCCCAGATGGTCTCCTGAACACAGTTCCCCATGTTCCCCAGCCCATATTTTCATTTTGGTGTCTCTCCTTCACAAACATGGCAAAAGAACACCAAGAGCACAGAGCACACAGGCACACACCCAGCTGCTAGGATGTCAGCATCCCAGTTATGTGGAGCCAAGGGAGACAAGCTCTGAGGTCTGCTTTCATTATTACATGCCTGACTGCACAACTGATTGTCACCATTGTTTTTATAGCTGCAATACTCCTCCTGTGTCAGTCTTCCTGTGAACCAATTATGTAAAAAAAAAAAAAAATGGTATCTTAGGAATTCTAGTGCCAGTGATGGGATGCTGAAGCCACCAAGGAACTGAGATTCTGACATTTTCCCATTTCCATTCCTTGCAATCGTTTAAAAAGACAGTCTCAAACTCAAACTGGATTTCTGAATCTCCAAGAACAGTGTGAATGAAAATAAACTTGGGCAAGATGAAGTGATATGAGACTCTGGAGAATGGGACCTGAGAGGTATATCTGATAATGCCATGGCCGAAACTTCCTGGGCTCCCTCCATCAGCTGTGTGGCAGCTGCAAGGTAATGATGCTCTCTTCTCTGCGCAGGGTTCCAGAAAAGGCTCTCTTAAAATGAGTATGCCTATGTTGGCAAGCCAAGTGTATGGCATCTTCTCAGGGTAAATCACTTGCTTGGGTTGAAAGGAAAAAACACATAGTTGTCAAGTTCACTACTATGGTAATGTAAGTCACAGTGATTGTCCCAGGGCCAACTGGTGACCGAGGTTCACAATCTAGTAGACATGGAAGCAGCCCTCTTTTGACGGAGGATCAGAATACCATCATCCTGCCTGGAAAGTACTGAAAGAGACTAAGTTATATACATGCAATAGATCAGCTTGAGAATTACAATGCAATAATTAGGAAAAATGCTGAGTACTTCTTCTCTCTATGCAGTTCAGTCAGTGCACCATACCCAACACAGTGTTGCTCCCTGCACTCACCTGTGCCTACCACCACAGGCCCCGGAGCTCCCCTGGGCATCACTGCCAAGGCCACATGAGGCCAAACCAATCTGGAGACAGGCAAGGTTTCTAACTATCTCCATTGCTCAGCTGTGAGATGGAGCTTCCTAGTTTAATTCAATGGAAAATAAATTATATTTTAAGTAAATAAAGTAAAACAAACAAAAAGAGGTGGCTAAGCACATGGGCCACCAGTTCCAGAGCCAGGTGACCTGGGTGTGCATCCCAGCTCCACCACTTGCCAGCCTTATAAATATGGGCAGGTGTCTTACACTTTCTTAACCTGTTTCCCATCTGAATCATAGGGTTAAAACAGTGCTTAACTCAAGGATTGAGTTAAAACATGAAAAGCTGTTAGTATTCCAAGTGCCATGTAAGTATTAGGTATTAGTTATGTTATTTTTATTGTTACTACAGTACATGCGTATCTCGGTCTGCTTAGGCTGCTATAACAAAACACCACAGACTGGTGTTTTGTTATAACAATAGACATTTCTTTCTCACAGTTCTGAAGGCTGGGAAGTCCAAGATCAAGGTGCTGGCAGATTTGGGTTCTGGTGAGGGCCCTCTTGCTGGCAGACAGCCTAGCCACCTTCTCACTGGGTCCTCATATGGCTGAAGGGAAGAGCGCTCTATTATCACGTCTTCTCCCAAGGACACTAATCCCATTGTGGGAACTCTACCCTCATGACCTCCTAATTTAAACCTAATTATTTCCCAAAGGCCCTACCTCCAAATAATATCCTTTGGGAGTTAGTGCTTCAATGTGTACATTTGGGGGTGGACTGAACACATATTCAGTCCATAACAGTGAGGAAAAACAAAACAGGTGGACCTTCCAAAGGTTTAACATGGAAGAAACTTTCAGGCCATAAGAGTAACTTCTTAAAGTCCCCCTCAGCTGTGAGATTGGAGCTTCCTAGTTTAATTCAACTGCTTTAGCTGTATCACGTAAGTTTTAGTATGTTGTGTTTTCATTTGTCTCAAAATATTTTCTAATTTTTCCCTTGTGATTTCTTCTTTGACCCAATGGTTATTTAGAAATGTGTTAAATTTCTGTTCATATCCTTTGCCCACTTTTGAATGTGTTTGTTTTTTCTTGTAAATCTGTTTTAGTTCTTTGTAGATTTTGGATATACATCCTTTGTCAGATGGGTAGATTGCAAAATTTTTTTCTCATTCTGTTGGTTGCCAGTTCACTCTAATGATTGTTTCTTTTGCTGTGCAGAAGCTTTTCAAAAGAAGACATATATAAAGACAACAAAGATATGAAAAAATGCTCATCATCACTGATCATTAGAGAATGTCAATCAAAACTACACTGAGATACTATCTCACACCAGTTAGAATGCGATCATTAAAAAATCTGGAAACAACAGATGCTGGAGAGGATGTGGAGAAATAGGAACACTCTTCACTGTTGGTGGGAGTGTAAATTAGTTCAACCATTGTGGAAGACAGTGTGGCAATTCCTCAAGGACCTAAAAATAGAAATTCCATTTGACCCAGCAATCCCATTACTGGATATATATCCAAAGGATTATAAATTGCTCTATTATAAGGACACATGCACATGTATGTTCATTGCAGCACTGTTTACAATAGCAAAGACTTGGAACCAACCCAAATGCCCATAAATGATAGACTGGACAGGAAAAATGTGGCATATATACACCATGGAATATTATGCAGCCATAAAAAGTGATGAGTTCATATTTTTTGTAGGGACATGGATGAACTCGGAAACCATCAATCTTAGCAAACTGACACAAGAACAGAAAATAAAACACCACATGTTCTCACTTATAGGTGGGTGCTGAACAATGAGAACACACAGACACAGGGAGGGGATCATCACGTACTGAGGTCTGTTGGGGGGGACTAGGGGAGGGACAGTGGGGGGTAGGGAGTTGGGGAGGGACAATATGGGGAGAAATGCCAGATATAGGTGATGGGGATGGAGGCAGCAAACCACATTGCCATGTATGTACCTAGGCAACAATCTTGCATGTTCTTTACATGTACCCCAGAACCTAAAATTCAATAAAATATACATATCTATATAAATTTAAAAAAAGAAATGTGTTAAATTTCTATATTTTTGTAAATTTCCCAAATTTATTTCACTTAATGATTCCTACTTTTATTCCACTGTCATTGACTAATATACTTTGCCAAATTTTAATCTTCTTAAATTCATTGAGGCTGGAAGATAAAGGGTACAGTGTGCTATTATCACACCCTGAACTCCAGACTAGGCAACTGAGCAAAACCTTGTTTCCAAAAGAAATTTTTAAAACTTTTTGAATTTTAAATGCTTTATGATCTAACATTTTAGTCTGTCCAAAAGAATATTCCACATGCACTGGAGAATAATGTGTGTTCTGTTGCTGTTTAGTGTAATGTTCTGTAGATGTCTATTAAGTCTAGCTGATTTACAGTGTCGTTAAAGCTTTCTACCTCATTGTTGGTCTTCATTCTAAGTGCTTTATTATTGAAAGTGGAGTACTGAAGTCTTCAACTACTATTGTTGGATTATCTATTTCCTCCTTCAATTATGTCAACTTTTGCTTCATGTATTTTTGGGCTTAGTTGTTAGGTGCATTAATGTCCAATTGTTGTATATTCTTGAAAGAGTGACCTTTTATTATTTTATCCTTCTTTGTATCTAATAACAATTGTTTTCTTAAAGTCTATTTTATCTGACATTAATATGATCCCTTTAATTTTTTTTTGGATATTGTTTGCATTTTTCCCATGTTTTTTGCATTGTTTTTCCCATTTTTTACTTTTACCTATTTGTGTCCAAATTGGATCTAAAGTGTACTTTTTTTTTTTTTGAGATGGAGTCTCACTCTGCTGCCCAGGCTGGAGTGCAGTGACACAATCTTAGCTCACTGCAACCTCCGCCTCCCAGGTTCAAGTGATTCTCCTGCCTCAGCCTCCCAAGTAGCTGGGACTACAGGCACCTGCCATCATACCTAGCTAATTTTTGTATTTTTAGAAGAGACAGGGTTTCACCATTTTGGCCAGGCTGGTCTCGAACTCCTGAACTTGTGATCTGCCTGTCTTGGCCTCCCAAAGTGCTGGGATTACAGTTGTGAGCCATCATGCCCAGCCTAATTCTTTATTAAATGGACTGTTTAATTCATTTACATTTAATGTAATTATTGATAAGATTATTTATGTTTGCCATTTTGTTGTTCTATCTTTAACATTAAAAAAATTTTTCTTTTAGAAACAGGGTCTCACTCAGTTACCCAGGCTGGAGTGTAGTGGTTTGATAATAGCTCACTGCAGCATTTATCTCCCTGGCTCAAGCAATCTTTCTATCTCAGCCTCCTAAGTAGCTGGGACTACATGCATGTGCCACCATGCCGGGCTAAATTTTTTTTAACTTTTAGTAGAGATGAGGTCTTTTTATGTTTCCCTGGCTGGTCTCAAATTCCTGTGCTCAAGTGAGCCTCTTGCCTCAGCCTCCCAAAGTGCTGGGATTACAGGTATGAGCCACCATGCCCAGCCTTCTATAATACCCTTTTTATTGAACACAAACTGCTTTGCATCAGATACCTTCTAGTTTAAAGTATTAGTACACTGTCATTTTTTAAAAGGATTCTTTTTAATATTTCTCATAAGAAATATCTGATAGTGACAGATTTACTTTTTGTTAATGTGAAAATACTTAATTTCTCCTTCATTATTAAAGGATGGCTTTGCTGGATATAGAATTCTTGATTGATAGGTTTTTCTTTGAGCACTTTGAATATGAATATGTCATTCCACTACCTTCTGTCCTTCATGATTTTTTTTGTGGGGGGCAGAGATCAACTGTTAATATTACTGAGGATCCCTTGCACTTGTGATGAATTGCTTCTTTTCAATATTCTCTCCTTGTATTTGCATCTTCATGGTTTAATTATGATGTGTCTAAGACAGTTCTCTTTGAGGTTTAATCCTATGTGGAGTTTGCTGAGCTTCTTCAAAGTGTGGATTAATGCTTTTTATCAAAATTGGGAAGTTTCTTACCCTTATTTCTTCAAGCATTCTTTTTGTTTCTTTCTTTTTCTCCTTTCCTTGTGGGACTCCCACCGGTGTCTCACAGACCTCTGAGGGTCTGTTCATCTTTTTTCATTCTTCTTTGTGTTCCTTCAACTGAATAATCTCAATTGATCTATCTTCAATTTAGGTGATTCTTCTGCTTGCTCAAATCTGCTGTTGAGCTCCTCTATTAAATTTATTTCAGTCACTGTACTTTTCAACTCCAGAATTTCTATTCCTCTTTGTAGAAAAAAAACTTCTAAATCTTTTTTGATATTTTATATTTGGTGGGGCATTGTCCTGATACTTTTTCTTTCATATACCGGATTTATTTTCGTTATTTGAACATATTTAAAGCATCTGCTTTAGTATGGACTTCCTCAAGGAAGTTTTTATTGACTGGCTCCCTACTGTCACCATGTTTCTTTGGCCACACTTTTTTATTTTTTATACATCTGATCAATTATTTGTTAAAATACTGGACATTTTAAATTATATGATTTGGCATTTTGAAAATCAGATTTTTCTCATTCCCCAAGGTTTGTTGTTGCATTTGTTGTGTGTTTGTTCAGTGACTTTTCAAAACTAACTCTGTAAAGTCTGTATTTTTTTGTCATGTGTGCCACTAACATTTCTATGCCCAATTAGCTTAGAGGACAGCTAATGATTGAGCAGAGACTGCCTTAACTACCTGGAACTAATACATCTCCCAGACTGCTGAGTGGTTGTGTGTGTGGTTAGTGCATGCCTTCAACACTCAGCCAAGTTTACAACTCCACATTAGCCTTCGCGTCCTGCTTTCCCAATGCTTAAAATTTGGGCAGAATGAGAGCTTGGGGCTTTCTCAGGTCTTCCATGAACATGAACATAGCCCTGGGAATGCACACGGCTCTGGGCATAAGCATGGCCTTTTAGATTTCCAGGAGCATGACGTTTAAGAATAAGCTATACTAATTTCTGGTAAAAAACATCAGAACAGTGGAACAGTGATTGGCTTTGGAAAGTGGGGAATAAGAGAGGCATCTTGGGGACAGTAGGGAACAATAATGTTTTATTTATTAATGGAGCTGGGTTATATGCTACATGTATTTGTCAAAGATAGCTGAATGGCATACTTGAGATTTTTACCTTTAGCCACAAGTAAATTTTACCTAAAAAAAAAAAAACGGTGAACAAATGTTGAATTGTAGATAATGATATGCATGACACATACGGAAATTTCTAGGAGTAAAGCCTGCAACTTACTTTGAAATGTGCAAAAAATAACATGGCTTGATGGCTTATAAAGAAAATAAGGAACAATGTTAATTGTTGAGCCTAGATGGTAAGTAGATAGGTAAAAACCGTACAGTTGTCTTAACTGTTTTATGTTTAAACATTTTTATGACAAACTATTGTGGAAGAAAGAGTAGTAAAGACACTATCTTCCACTACACAGACCTGGAAAATTCTTTTTGTAGTAAAATTAGAAGACAATATGAAAAAAGTAAGGATGTAGAATACTTAAATAACATTATTTTTTAAGGTCAGTCTATCAAACTTATTTGATCCAGCTGATCATTTTTTAAATAACTTTTTTCATTTAGCTTCCAGGACAATACATTCTTCTAGTTTCCCTCCAACTTCACTGTGTGCTCCTTCTTGGTGTCCTTTGCTGGTTCTTCCTCTTTCTCCTCACCTCTTCACATTAGAGTGTCCCCAGGACTCACCCCTTGAACATCCTCTCTTCTTATCCTCATTCTCTTAGTGATCTTCCCAGTCTCATGGTGTTACATTTCATCTATGTGCTCACAGCTCTCAATTTTATATCTCTAGCCCCAACTTTCTCCTCTGAACTCCAGATTCCTTACTTGATTTTCCATTTGGAAGTCTAATAGATAATTCCAATTAGCCAGGTCCGAAACAGAACTTCTGATTTCTGACCCTACCCCTAATTGCGTCTCCTGTTTCCCCTGCTGTTTTCCTCATCTCCGTTAATGACAACTCCATCCTTCCAGGTGTTCAGATCAAGACCCTGGTAATCATCCTTGACTTCCTTGACTTTCTCTCTCTCACACACACCCCAACATCCAATCAGGATGCCCTGTTGGCACTGACTTCAAACTGTAGCCAGAACTTGGCTGTTCCTTAGCACCTGCTCTGTACCTTCCCTTGTACAACTCATCCTCACATCTTGCCTGTATTATTGCAATAAACCTGTGATTAACACACAATGCTGCTTCTGTCATCCTCCGCTCAAAACTTTCCACTGGCTTCTCATCTCGCACAGAGTAAGGCTAAAGTGCTTTCTGTGGCTGTCAGATCCTATGTTGTTCCCCTTCATCATCTGCCAGCTCATCTCCTGCTACTCCCTAGCCCTCCCCACTCCCTCCCCTTCAGCTGCACTGGTCTTGATGCTACTCTTGGAACTCACTACCTTAGGGTCCCCCACAGTGGTTGTTCTCAGATGCCTGTTAGTTGATTCCTTTACCTTTTCCAAATCTTCACTTAATTCAACCTTCTCACCCAATTTAAATTTCCAACTTATTCCGGTATTCCTGAACTCATACTCTCAGGTTTCTTCCTTCATGCTTATCACCCACTAGCACGTACTTATTTATTATATTTATTACTATTTGTTGTCTTCTGCTAAAAAGTAAACTTGACAAAGGCAAACTTTTTCCCTCTTTTCTCTCTTATGTATCATAAGAATCTAGCTAAGAACCTAGCACACAGTAGGTTCTCAGAAAATGTTTGCTGAATGAATAACAGGGATATACTGTACAAAGTATGAAGGTGATGCAGAGGAAGAAATGACCGATTTTGCCAGGGATGGTCTTGAGGACTTAAGGATGAGTAACGCAACATAGTTTTACTAAACTATGTACACGTTACACATGCAGTTATGAATGCCTTAGACATTAAGCATATTTTACAGAAAGTCTCTTGCAAGCACCAGTCACCAGTGGAGACTGCGGAGATGAAAATAAAGAGTCCTAAGCAGAACTGGTGCTGAACAACCATGTTTTGGCTGTATTTTGAAGTTAGTGTCAACATGTCCTCATGGATTGGACACTGGGTGTGAGAAAGAGAGATAAGGTTGACTCCAAGATTTTTGTCTTAGAACTTATTCTCAGGCTCAGTCCACTCCAAGCTGTAGACGTTTAAACCTTCTTTTTCAGAGATCTTGGACTAGGAAGAATATCTCTAACAGTAGCCACCAGGGAGGGCACCCAAGGGAGGAAGAGGTACACATATTTAACTAACTTAAGCAGGGCCAAGAGAAGCTGAGAAAAATGGAGTCAACCCTATAATCCTTCTGAACTCATTACAGTATAATAAAAGCATGTACAATATGAGACCACTTTATTAGGAATATTTAACCATACCACAAGAATATCTGTTAGTTATTTTCTATTATCAACAAGAAAAAAACGTTTATCAAAAATATCCCTATCCAACGCTTCAGTAAACACACACACACACACACACACACACACACACACACACACACACAGTAGTAAGTTATAATGATTTATGAAAAAGCTCCATATATAACAGAAATTTCAATATGCCTTTTAAAATCATTTATTAGAAAACCTATTAAAATCACTCATATGAATTTATTATTACAGTAATCAGCCCTGGGAACTGAGTTAGAGTTTGTTTTGATCCATTAATCATACATATTAAACAAATCTCCTCAAAACCACTAAATCCTAACCCTGAGGCAAGTAAAGTGAGGTGCTCTTGCCCCAGAACCATTTCTCTGGTGATTAAAAATGGCAAGGCTTTGCCTACTAGTGCTTCAAAGCACTGGCATCAGGAAAACAGCTTTCTGCAATTGCAATCTATTTGCACCCAGGCTGTATCCAGTGTGACAACGGGCAGGCTCAGGGTCCCCAGGAATCTTGGTGGGTGGTGAAACAAGCAGCAGCTGCCCCCATCCAGCCCTCATGCCACTATGGCCAGGCTGTCAGTTCTGTGGGTCCCTGAGGTGGATCATTTGCTCTTGTCACCTATGGAGATAACAGACACACTGGCAGGGCACCTGCCATCACCCATGGCTGATGCAGGTACACAGTCAGCACTGGGGAACAGATGTTCCAGTGCATCACTGTGACCCCCAGGCCCATCGAGAGAATACGGCTCTGGTTTCACAGCATCACTCATTACCAGCTCTCTCCCTGACAGTCGGTCTCCAAGCCTTTTGAAATGGCAAAAAGGGGGAAGAATTGCCATATTTTTTCATCTGGAAAATTGTAAATTAGTTCAACACCTTCCAACTCTATGCTATAGAAACAGTTCAACCACAGGCAAGATACTTTTTTTTTCAGGATATTCTGAAATAACTTTTAATCAAATGAACATATAGTTGTTTTTTAGACAGGCTTTAAAAACCTGTTATGAATATTTCTATTTTGAAGAGAATACAACTGTGGACAATGATACTTGCTTCAGAAGACAGGTGCATGAGAGTGCTGATGAGGCCAGAGGCTTCCCCAGACATCCCTCTCAAGGGCGCTGTCCCACTTGCAAGAGCCAAATTCCATATCATGCAACCAACTCTGACTCCCTGTTCATAACTGACTGGGCCAGAGGTGGCCACCAGACTCAAGGGAAGCCTATAAGCCAGTGACCTGTGACCTGGAGCAAAACAATGAATTTGGATAAAACTTAACTTCAAGAAAACAGAAAATCAACAAAGCACTGTGTCACATTACAGATTTATCTGACAGTATAGACAGATGTCCACATATGATAAATGTCCAGTTCTCCCAGGAAAAAGTTCATGCACTTTTCCAAACTGAATGACCTTAACATCTTAAGATTTGCCTATGTAAGATTTGCAGCTCATTAATTTGCTTTTAGTAAAGTATAACTTCTGTCTTTGCCCCACATTCTACTTTTCTTTATCTTAGGGTGGCTTGTTTATTTATGATACTTGTGCTTGGCAATTAAAATTAATATTGTGTTTATGTCAGTGTTGATGACCCATTTGTGTGCTTTAGAGGTCTTGGGGTTATGTGACCCACTGAATTGCACGCTTCATGGAGACCTCAGGTTCTGAGTGGAGAGATCAGTCAACCATGACCAAGTGCTTATGAAAAGTTGGCTTTCAAGGAATAACTTCCCTCTCCAATATTAAAGATGCATAAATTATTCAACCTCTTCGAAGAGGGTTTTACAGAAATATTCAAAGTCGTTAAAAATCACTTTTCTTAAAGAACATCTTCATTTGGAAACCAGCCAAAGACAAAGTAGGTAACCAATTTTAGCAGTGAGAAAGCTTTCCCTTCATTTAACAGTTTATGTTCTGATTTTTGGATAACTTTTGTCCACCTGAAATGCCTACACTGGTGCCTAAGAACACAACAACTGTTACTAGTTCTCAAAGAATTTATTTACAATTCATCCCTAAAATTACCGCTCCAACTAAGGAAAAAAAATCCTTCAGAGAGTTTAAAATGAAAGAGCTTACCTGTTTTTAAAGACCAAGTAAGACAAACCAGAAAATCTGAAAACATACACGAGCCAGTACAAAGCATAGGTACAGTTTTAAGCAACAGCATACCCACTAGAATAATGTTGCACATCAAATGTATTTTCAGATTTTCAAGTAAGAACAAAATCACCAAATGTTCAAAGTTGGTTTTTAATTGTTTAAGAAATATATTTACTTCCTATGCTTTTTCCCTAGAAATTCCATTTGTGGAGAACATACAGCAATACTGTCTGATATTTAGTTTGCTGAGAACAGGAGGTATAAATGCCTTCTCAGTCATCCATCCCTTTCTTTCCTTTAGGGAAGAATCTCTCCATAGTTATTACCACTGTTGCTGTTATGTAATTCCAACGGCATTGCCCCTGAAACCTCTTTTGAAAAAAAAAAAAATGTAGGCAAGAAACTGGTGTACTAAAATCTTAACTCCCTTTATATTTGTGTTCATTTCTTTCCATTTCCATACATTTACTTTGGATCATATTATATGAACTCAGGTTAAACTGTTCTCTGATACGGTTAATGCAGAGATATTTTTTGGATGATAATCAGAGATGTGTTTTCTTTTCTTTCTAATCTTTTAGGTTTTAACCTTTCCTTCCAGTGGAATAACACTAATTTGACTGTCTCTTCATGAATCGGCCATCAATATCAATCTATTGTTTTATATTTTGAGCTTTGGCCAATTAAAATAATGAACATAAAGTACAGAAATTTCTGAAGGCCTGGTAAAGATTCTTAATCAATAGCACAGTTTTCTATAATTAAACAGTGGTAGGTAGGAAGTCAAGGCAGCTTCTACTTGGGGAGCTCACATATCATTGCACTACATCTCTCCAAAAATCTACTTCTGTGGCTGAGCCCTAATTTATTTAATTCTGGTGCTCCACTTTAATTTACATAGTCTTACTAAATCTTCTAAAACGCCACCAGATTTTCTCCATGTTTCACATCCAGTGTGATTTGGTCAATTAAACCCTCAAGTCCATAACACTCCCACAAAAGACAGGAAAAATGATAAGGTTTTGGAGAGACTTAAAATCTACACATATAAATTAGAATGTCTTACATACAGTTCAATCAAGAAAAAACTTAAAAAAAAAATTCTGTCCTTTTGGCTATGAGTCTCAACTGGGAGTGATTTTGCTTCCCCAAGCAACATCTGGCAGTATCTGGAGATATTTTTGACTGTCACAACTGGGCTGAAGTGCTACTGAGGGCGCTGGCCAGGGATGTTGCTAAGCATCCTACAGTTCACAGGACAGCTCCAGAGAGCAAAGAATTATCTAGCCCCAAACTCCAGTAGGGTCAAGGTTTAAAAAAACTGCTTTAGACCATAATTCCTAATCTGGTTTTGCAATTCATAGAATTATCTCCTAGGATTTTCAAAGGTTATTCCAAAATTCTTTTAAAACATTCATTACAATTCACTTCAAATCTGGGGAGAAAGAAAAAAGCAATGTGGTCGTTTGGAAAAGTAGGGTATCGCCAAACAAAAACTGGCAAAGTAACAAATTCCAACATATTTGAGTTTCATGAATACAAATGCTTTAAACAAATTAAACAATTTTAAACTAAATTTTATAGCATTTATGTTGTTTGGTGTTCAACATGATCAGACATATAAACCAAATGCCCGGTAGTTCATTGTAAATTCTACAAATATGAGGCCATCTAAACAAATCAAGGAAGTAGAAAGAACTCTCATGAAGGACCACAGCCAAGCACCTGGGTGCTGCAGACAATGAAGCTCTAGGACTTGACCTTTCATGTACGGCCAAGACCCTTGGGTCCTAAAAACCCATGGTCATCACATTCGAAATTTCGTATCTTCTTTCTTCCCGGAAAAGCAAGCAAGCAAGAGTGCACAGGGGAATCTGAGGGATCCTGGGAGATAATCGTGGTGGGTTTCCTTGATTCTAGATTCCTTCATAAAAGGTGTAGCTCAGGGGTTCTCATCTGAGCACATATTGGAGCTTCTCCACGACACAACAAGCAGTCCTGTACCAAGGGTTAAACTTATCCAATCTTTGACTGAAGGAGACCTATTCCAGTCTGTGGGTCACAGCTGAGTGCTTTAAAGACGGTCCCAGGAAGTAAGTAGGATTACCTGTTTATTTGAACCAACTGCCACTTTGCTCATCATAAAATCTATATCTATTTAGAATATAAGTTTTGTTACATGTTCCAGTTTCAACCTATTGAGAAAGTGTTATGTAGACTAGTGAGGGATTCCAGGCCTTGGTGAAAAGGGGCGTTCTGAGATCAATTAAGGAAGGCTGGGGATAAGTAGAAGTGCCTGTCCTTTTGGATCTATTCCCTACAACTTTCACAAGTGAGTAAAACTTGAATATCCCACCCAGCCTTAGGGCCTGTAATAATTTTCTTTAAATTATTATTATGTCCAGTAACCGTTCAGTTTTTTTCTATGAACTCATTTGTCTCCTTAGTTTTCATCTATATGCACCTCCTTTGCAATCTTATCTAGTCTCATAGCTTTAAGTATGACTTAAAAGCTACTGACTTCCAAATTATTATCTCCAACTCAGAACTCTTCTCTAAATTCTAGAATTATATCTGCAACTGCCTACTCCACCGTATGCTTATTAGATATCCCAAATGTAAGATCTTAGGCAAAAGTCAACTTCTTATTTCCTCCTCCAACCTGTTCTCTGCACCAACATGGGTGGCCATCAGGAGAGTGAAAATGATGGCTGAGCAAATCTAGAAAGAGAGATGAATGAGATGACCTACCTCTCCCCACCCATGTGTACTGGTATGGAAGAAATCTGAAACTCTCCCCACAATCTCTCTAAGGCAACAGAAGATAGTTGAGAGTAGAGCCACCATTCCTGCTGGGGACTCCATAGCAGGAAACTCAGGAGTGAATGTCCACAGTGAGGAGGAGGAGGATTGCAGGAAGGCTGCAGACAGAGATATGGAGATGGCCAAGCCCTCTCGAAGAGCTGCTATCATGGTCTGAATGTTGGTGTGCCCCCAGATTCATGTTGAAACCTAATCCCCAATGTGATGCTATTAAGAGGTGTGGCCTATAAGGAAGTGATTAAGTCATGAGGGTGGAGCCCTCGTGAATGGGATCAGTGATCTTATAAAAGAGGCCTGAGAGAGCTTGTTTTCCCCTTCCACCATCTGAAGACATAGCTAGGGGTGCGTGAAGCAGAGAGCAAGCCTTTGTTCTTGGGCTTCCCAGCCTTTAGAACTGTGAGAAATAAATTTCTGTTGTTTACAAATTACCCAGTCTAAGGTTAGGGCAGCCCAAGTGGATGAAGACCCTGGCCAGGCTCTGTGGGCAGCACCAGGTACCAGCTGCTCCAAGAGAACAGATGATGGACACCACAGTAGGAAGTGCTGGGACAATAAAGGCTGATACCAAATGCTAAGCTGGATGAAACCTCTCAGTGCAGTGAGGCCTGGAGGACAGAACATGAACCAGATCCTCTTGTCCTCCATCATGATGCTGCATAAGTCTATCTTCTAACCAGGAGCCAAAGGGGAGCAAGGAAGAGAAAACTTGACAGAAAAGAACAGTACAGTTAGGGAGTTTGAAATCTGCATAGAAATAAAATGGAAAAAAAAATGAATTCATTGAATATCTACTCAAAGGACAACATTTTCAACCCTGCAGAAACTGAGCTACCTTGAAATAGCAAAATCATATTCTCTCTTACCCACAGAAATGGTGACTGATGACCAAGTTGAATTTATCTATAGAAAAAAAATAAAAATTCTCTTTATGACCAAGTTGGGACTGTAAATTTCAAACCCACTAAATACATAAAGAGAACATATAAATACATATGGCTATTGAGCTAACTCCAAGGCCAACCTGTCTCTATTACAGTTGTATTTTAATGTTTAACTAAATTATAAATTTAAAATGTGTGTTATTTAAATAAATGCTCAGCAGCAACAGGATATAAGCAAACCTCTGCTGTGAGTTTCTAGAAAAAAAAAAAAAAGGAAACCTATTGTTGAGACCCTAAATAACAGCTTATATTACCGGGCATTTGTTGGTCATGTGCACGTAAGGCCAAAGGTCTGTTTCTGTTAGCAACACCCAATTGTCTTGCTCAAAAGCAATCATTAGTGAGATCAATATGTCCAGCAATCTAACAAAACACTGGAAATACGATAGCCCTCCCATGCCACAATGCTTCCCAAAGTCACTGATGGTCAGCACAAAGCAATAATGACAAATATCTACACAGACTGCTTTCTTTGTTACCACCCTAAAGCAATTTTTTTAGCCCACATATAAGTGGAGAACACATGTTGTCTAATGGCTATTTCCATGCAATATTGTTATTTTTTTCTCTGTTACTGCCTATGAATGTTTCAGATGGAAATGACTGTGATTATGAAGGGACGGACAGCAAATCTCCTTCCCCTGGGAGTAAAGAGAATGAAAGCTCCTCATACCTTTATAATCACCCATAAATATTTATGCTTTATTGTCCATTAGTCTTTGCATTACAAAAGAGGCATTTTTTTATTTTTCATTAAAGAATAAATTTGGACTTTATGATGTACAAATAATATTGGATTTCAGGGTCAGCTTTTCTGTTTTAAATTACTTTCAGCTTGTAACAAAAAATGCAAATTTTCTAAAATCAGAATTAAACAATATGTTAAGAGCCTCAAAAATAAGATTCTGAGATTCTGGTTATGAATCAGACCTAAATATTCCCCTTAGATTCAAACTATCCATTTGATCTATGAACGTGTTATTGGCTGAAAGTATAATTGAGGCACAAACAGGCTGAATGGTTGTCAGTGAAGGACGAGTGAACTGTTTCCATTTCTAGACTGGAAAGATGTTGGCCAGGCACAAGCATTTTACATTTACTCTGCAAATAGTTAATCCTTATAAAATGTAAATCTCAAGGAATTTAATTTTTCATGAAATACTAGCCATAAATAATCACCATTTGCCCTGCTGAGATAAAGGGACAAACCCTTCCATTTATCCCACCCGAGTGCTACAATCCTATGCAGAGGGGAAATTCTTGTCCACATGGCATGGACTATGTTGGTGTTATGAGAAAATCGCAACCCCTACCATAAGCTAAATTAAACATAAAGCCCCTAATCAATGGAGAACACATCTTTATCAGGCAAATGGAGGGTAATTTCAGAATGCAAAACAGAATGTAGTTGGATTGATCTTTTATTTGTACATCACTTGTTCTCACAGTCCAAACCTGACCCTGTTCCTGTGGCATAAAATACTTTCAAATTCCATAATTTCACTATGGACAACCATGACAAACACTAACAAGTGGAGCATGCATGCTCCTTTTCTGGTTCTAATGGCTCACTGGCTTTTTAAATGCTGAGGCTTGAACAGTGTGAAGGAGTTCTCAAGGGTAAAACAGTAAATAGAAACGTGCAAACTGCCAGGGGACCTTCTTCTTTTGTGGTCAGGAAATTGGTTTCTTGATCATCTCAGAGGTAAACAGAATACATTAAGAGTGCATCCAAACATGCAATATGTCGCATTATGCAAAATAAATGGCGTAGGTACATCACTGTGTTTCTAGGTAGCATGGAACCATCTGGGATAAATGAAGCAGATTTTCTTCATTAAATCAGAAAGGCTGATTTAAGGAGTAACTAGGAAGGAACAACTGTTAACTTGCAGGCTTTTTTTTTCTTCTAATTAATATAAAGTAAAATGAAATCAGACTGCCTTGCAAGTACAATGTCATAGTTTACAGTTTGTCTTCTACAGGGTGTGGAAGTCCATATTCCCTGAATAGAATAGAACAGGAAAATGCCACCTAAACATCAAAATAGTCATATAGGGAGGAGAGATTTTAAAATCTTAATTAAAATTTGAATTTAAGTCCAGGTTAAGTCTAAGTTTAAGCCTAGAAGGTTAATTCTTATCAAAGATATGCTTTTGCAATTTTAATTTCAGGAAATAGACAAGGGAAGGTATTTTTAAATACAGGGTTATTTAAGGTACAAAATAAAAGTAAGAAGAGCAATATAATTTCTTTGACCACAATGTAATTTCTTTGACTGACTCACTGACAGTCTTCTGAGAAGGGTTCAAATAATTCATCATCTTAACCCTCTCCAGCAGAGAATCAATATGCTATTTCCACCCTAATCATTCATCCTGAACTATAATTTTTTCCTAAGGAAATAAAAGATGTTTAACATAGTACTAAGGGTCCCAATATCTTGGATTAGTAAATCCTTCCACTGACATATGAAAATTACAGATGAGCAACAGATCAAATGACTGGAGCTTTATAAGCAAATATATACATTAAAATGTGAAGGGAAAACAATTCTAAAATATTTAGTGTCATACAAACTTCTGAATTTTAGTTTATTTCCTTCAAATCATCAACATTTAACCTAAAGAGAGAACAAAATGGACTTCAAAATAGAAACGAATGATTGGAAAATTCAGGCAGACAAGCACTTTAGGCTTCATTACTTAAGATATTCTGGGACTTGAAATTGCCAAATAACAGCATCTTTTCTCAATTTCTCTTTGCAAACATAAACAAATCCTTAGAGTAGAACAGATGACTCCAAAAAGGAAATAATTGAGGCCATAGAGATATTGATTTTAACATACCAAATATCAATAAAGAAAAATAAGTTATTAAAGTCTGCAATAAAAAAAATGCAATTATCTTACAACCAGCACAAACAAGTCCCAGACATAAGAATTAAGTGCCTATATAAAGGTGCCTGGCACATCCTAGATACATGACATATATTGTTGGATGGAAGAATGAATGAAAGAATGAAGAGGAAAAACTATGTTTATAAAGTGATTTGATGATTAATTTTATTTTACCTAGGATTACTACATACTTTGCAGGGCCAATATAAAGTAAAAATGCAGGACTCCTTGTTCAAAAGTTCTTAAAACGTCCTTCTTTACTTTGTACACGTTTTAATCATTGCATGATCACACCGCATGGTTTCGTGTACTTGTCTGTAATTCCGCAGTAGCTTGGTAAAGTCTCTTTGTCTCTTACATAGTTCCTGGCCTTTGGTAGATCACTCACATTTTAATTGAGATAAACAATCCTCACATCTGGGTCTCTCTTCGTAATTTTATCTTCTTGAAGGGTTTCAAGCTTGAGTGTGGAATTGAATCTTATTATAATAAATTATAATGCTAATTTCAGCCAGAGTCAAAGTCCTAAATTGAAGAAGACATTGAACTGGATATTGCCAACATTTAATTCTCCATGAAATATCAGGTCTGACTAATCCTTTAATTCATTACACCATTTGATTCAGTTTATTAAATGCTTCAATTTGCTAAGTAAGTTTTCTCCTCATAGGCCAAACTGCAGTCACTTGAACAAGAGTTAGTCCTTGATGTACCTAAACCCCAAATAACCAAAATCACGAATCACTTTAGTATTGTTTTGATAACCCACTTTTAGGAGGATAAAAGCCAGCATGTTTGAGGGGGGAGTGATCTTAGACATTGCTAAGTTCTGCATCCATGCTTTAAAAATGGTGAGACTGAGGCAATCCTACAAATAGTTGCTGTTTCCATGACATGACAATCATCTTTTCTCTCCAAGCTTCATGGCCGAGACAGCTGGATGTTTCCCTGTGGGTACTCTCTCCTTTCATCTTAATATAACCCAATTACTTTAGTTGACCATGTGGCCCCTGGAAGAAACATGACCTTTTCCAGCCTCCCTTGCAGCTAGGTGGGACTGTGTGGCTAAGTTCTGACTCGGGAGATATAAGCAGAACTATGGTGTGCATTCTTTGGAAACTACTATTTGAAAAGAGACTAGCTCTTCTTTGGCTACTTTTCTTTCCTACTGACTGGAACACTGATGTAATGATTGGATTTCAAGCAGCCATTTTGGACCATGAGGAGGAAGCATTGAACTACAGTTGGCACAGAAATATAATAGAAGGAGCTTGGGTCCCTAACACCATGCCATATAAGCCCTGGACTACCTATTTCCAGATTTATTTTACAGAAGAGAAAAAGAAATTCTATCTTGTTCAACCCAAAATCGTTTTGAATCTTGTGTCATATGCAGATAAACCTGACCCTAACTGATATTACTTACATGCCTTATCTTTTCCTTTATTTGACTTCATCTACTTGGAGATCTCACCTCCACCACCATTAATATTAGGTCCACTTTATCCTTCTAATAAATCAGAACAAACTCCCTGTCTGTCCCATCCCATCTGTGAGGTCTTATTACTGTTGACTTAGAAAAGTAAGTTCCAGTACAGATCCTAATTTGGCCTGATTACCTGTGCTTTATGTTTAACAGCCTACAAAGTCCACTAGTATTCAGGTCCTACAAGATTCTTATTCACTAATCGGGATTCAATTGTGCTCAATGTTCTATATTTATAAGGCAATGGAGCACCATGAAACATTGAAGAATGGATTTTCACTAGAACCTGAAAAAAATGGTTCTTGTTAACCCTACATATATCAGAAAATGTAATTTGCTACAATCACCCCCAACACACACACACACACACACACTCTCTCTCTCTCTCTCTCTCTCTCTCACCAAGCCTTCCTGCCAAATGAGATCCTGTGTTTCCAGGTTATCTTTGTGAGAATATGCACAATGATCTGCAGTTAACCCAGAGAAAACAAAGTTGGAAAAGGTACAGCAAATTTCTGTTAAGTTGGGCCACCAGTGAGCACCTTATTTCCTGATGCAAGGACTCACAGTAAGCCATACTCCCTTGCCATCAAGCCTGGGATGGCTGCCACATTTTAGAAAGACGTTTTTATCAATGATGTCTAAATATAGGAATCTGTTTCAAAGAACAACATTACTTAACAACAACCACAACAAGAGGTACACACTTAATGGAGAGCAGAATATCTGTCACTGCCCAAGTTTGGGGGACTTAGATGGGTGAGGCAACAGGAAAGGCAGATGCAAAATGTCAAGTCCTTGTCCTGGGCCCATCTGCAACTCGCTTGGCATCACCTTTACCCCCTGAAGCTGTGGCTGCACAGCCCTTGTGAGGTAAGAGAGCAACCCTGAAGCTTAACACATGAGAACTGGCTGGAAATATCCTTTAGTGCTCATCAAAGTTCAGCAGGATAAGAAAAAATTAAATACTTGCACAGCGAAGTCATAGGTAAGAGGAGAAATATCTCTAAATTCAGAATGAAGTATAGCATTATATTTAAATGTATAAAATATACACACATATAATATCTATCTGTCTGAAATGTTACAACACAAATACTTGATTAATGTCTCTGACACACATGTAAATTAAAAGCCAGAATTATTTTTCTGCTAAGAACTTGCTGCTACAAGCACCTCTTAAATTCCAATACAAAAAAGAATGAATTACACACTCAGGACCATTTTCTCTTCCAAACAACTATTTTTATTTTACTTTTAAATTCTAAGAAGCTGTCTTACCTACACATAAATCACACTACCAATGTGCTTCTTTTTATTTTCTAAAATAGAAGCATATTTTACGAGAGAACCTATGGACAGCTCTATCCTCCAGCTAATACTCTGCTTTATTGTTAAATCTCACTTTTACAAAATGACAAGCATTACATTTCAGTCTCTTCCACATCTATGCAGTTTATGAAAATTAGAAAGGCCTAATTTCAATTCCTGCTTTTGTACCCCAACAAGCCTGGGGCACAGAAATCAAGACGGAGGCAGCTGTCCTATCAGAAGTTTTGGGGCAGATCACAACCTAAAAAGGAAAGTCATCTCATTGGTGGTCACTCCAAACATCTGATTCAGCTGTGACTATCAGGGCAGGGTTGACATGTACATGACCTAGAAATGATACTGGCATTATAACATATTCTTTTCACACACACACAAGGATTCATAAAGTGAAAGTAGACAAATATGTGTGTTAGTGTCTGTAAAACAGCAGCATTCTCCCCATCAGGCCAGGCTTAAATTCAAGGCTTAAAATCTTCCTCCTTTGAACTTATATAGCGATCCTGGAATATTGGTACTAAGGACTTAGGGTGGAATAAAGAAGAGGCAAATTTGTTTACAAGGCTAGAAATAAAATATTCCAGTCGTCAGTAGTGTCACATTTGAACGCCAAGCCCATCGTCCTGTCCAAAAATGAGGGCCTCCTTGTTTGTTCTGGAAATTAGCAGACATGGTAAAATTAAGTAAGCAAAGCCATGGAGAGAGATTTCTGAATTGTGAATGCTGACCTTTGCTCTGATGCTGCCTACGTAGTTGTTAGTTATTTGATCTACTCAACTCTAAGATGAAGCTAATGGCAGTTCTCTTCATTGTGAGAGCATGAAGAGATAATTCACAAAAGAACACTGACTGCTAGATTGTCAAATCGAAAGCTTTTTGTAAGTATAGAGCCATTTTCTAAAATTATTTATTGAGGGGCTATGGAACAAGGTGCTTTTATAAGCAGGTGGTGCTCAGCTGAAATCTGAAACATCATCAACGTGCATAACAAGCACAAATCCTACTCAAGGGCTAACGTGTTAGGAAAGTCAGCAGTTTCTTGTTTAATAACCTAATATCAAGGAAAGGTATCTGAATAACATAAAAACATTCAGATAATGTTCGGAATATATCCTCCTCTATATTTTCTAAGATTTAGTAAGTTATTTTGGCTTGTTTCAAAATTAATATAAACATTAAATAAATGTATCATAACAGATACATGAAATATCAACTGATATAATTTAAAATGATGTCAGTTCAACAAAATTATACATATCACCTTGTTCCTTTTGTGCTTTAGTTACAAGGACATAAAAATGTTAGTTTTGCTTTCCTCTTGTACTCCTAGTTATTTCAGTATTATATGTACATGAATAATATATACAATAAAATACAGGCTGAGTATCCCTTGTCTGAAATGCTTGGGAACAGAAGTGTTTCAGATTTCAAATTTTGGAGGATTTGAGAATATTAGCATTATACTTACTGACAGAGCATCCCAAATCTGAAAAACCCCAAATGCTTCAATGAGCATTTGCTTTCAGTATCATGCTGAAGCTCAAAGAGTTTTTGATTTTAGAGCATTTTGGATTTCAGATTTTCAAACTTGAAATGCTCAATTTGTATTAGCTTATGAAGTCCTTTACTGTGACTTTTTTCATAAAATATATTTTGATTTTAGCTTTCCTGGTTAAATAAGACAATATAAAAATATAATTATCTTCTAATGGTCAAATTTAGAAGCCATCAAGATGTTCTTAGTTTTCAACATTGGAAGTGATTACATTAGCATTCAACTTATACAAAGCACTAAGTTAGAATGACTTAAAAAGCAATTTCTTTAAAAATGAACGAAAAAAGTGGTTACATTATTAGAAATCCTTCATTTTTCTAAAGGCTAAAAATCAGTTCTAGAGTATACTTGAGAATTATATCTTAAGAACACAAGAGCTCATTTGTGACACTAAGTAAAACACACGGCTTAACAGATACGTCATAAAGCCACAGGTAATACATTATTGGAAAAACTGAACTAGTAGGAACATACTGAAAAGCACCTGAAATTCATTTACTTTAAAAAAATGATAAATTGAGCTGGATTTTATTTTGAAACTAAGTTAGTTTTTTTCAAGACAATAAATCTTTACTTCAAGAACAGATTAAATTTTATGATTAACAATGGTAGGCAAAAATTAAATTTTATGATTAACAAAGGTCAGCAGGTAAATACTTACTGACCTGGCAAGTATTTAAATACAAAATTCTCAACTTTTTAACGAAGCTAAAGTCTAAAAAGATGTATATATACAATCATTTAAATTTTGAAAGTCTACATGTAAATACAAACTATCAATGCAAACAGCTACTAGTCTGACTTCTCAGGGCAAATAAAAATCTATCAATTTAAGTATGTTCTAAACCTAGAAACAAAACTGTATGCAGTTAAATCCTGAACATCTGTTGTTGAGAATTACTAAAGAATTCAAAAGGCAGACACAGATAATAGGACTGAGGCTGATGCCCATCCACAGAAGCAGGAAGCCTCATGGCTCATTCTGTCTAGAGCTGCTGGAACAAGAGCACCCATGTTCTAGTGACTAAGAGCTGGCCCATTCAAGAAGGTGTGTTGAAGGGTTCTTTTCATCAGAGGGTTCATAGCTGGAATTCTACTCCAACTTTCTGTCAGTTCTCCATGTTAGGTTGTTTTTCCTCTTAAAGTCTACAGATCAATAAAATTGTGTTTCAAAGCTCCTGTAACGTATGTTTTTAATCCAGACCTAAATATTATACACATAAAATCTGAGTCATAGAGAAATAGATGTTGCAAGGAACTTAACGTCCTATGCCCTCATTCTAATTAGAATTAGTGGTCAAACCATCCTTTCCAAACTGGAAGGGTAGTTTCGTTTTCACCAGTACCTGCACCCTAATATGAGTCACCACCACAATCAAGTTACAAAACAATTCCATTTCCACAAGGATCTCTCACACTTCCCTTTTAAAACCACACTCATCTTCCTCCAGCAATCCCACCCCAGCCTCATCCATAACCCCTTGAACTGCTCATCTATTCTCCATTTCTATAATTTTGCCATTTTGAGCGATTTGGTGAAAGACATATTTCCTGACTGCATCAATTTTGTGGAAATTCAATTTTCATGGCATTTAATTATTCCCCACCATCCACAGCAGCAAAAAAAAAGAAAAAAAAAAAAGAAAAAGCTTCAGAGCAACAAGAACTGCATCCCAAACATTTCTCTTCCACTCAGAACACAGTGAACATGTTATTGTTGCTTAAGAGCGGAAACTGTAATGCTAGCCAAATAACTACAGACGAAAATTTCTTGATGACATTGTCTACTGCATCAAAACATAAAACCCTTATTTGAACACAGCAAGTGTTTTAGAAGAAATTTCTTCCATTGGTTTATATCTCTGTTTTGCTACCAGTACCATGCTGTTTTGATTACTGTAGGCTTGTAGTGTAGTTTGAAGTCAGGTAGTGTGATACCTCCAGCTTTGGTCTTTTTGCTTAGGATTATCTTGACTATGTGGGCTCTCTTTTGTTTCCATATGATGTTTAAAGTGGCTTTTTCCAGTTCTGTGAAGAAGGTCAATGGTAGCTTGATGGGGATAGCATTGAATCTATAAATTACTTTGGGCAGTATGGCCATTTTCATGATATTGATTATTCCTAACCATGAGCATGGAATGTTTCTCCATCTGTTTGTGTTCTCTCTTAGTTCCTTGAACAGTGGTTTGTAATTCTCCTTGATGAAGTCCTTCACATCCCTTGTTAGTTGTATTCCTAGGTATTTTATTCTCTTCGTAGCAATTGTAAATGGGAGTTTGCTCAGGATTTGGCTCTCTGGTTGTTATTGGTGTATAGGAATGCTTGTGATTTCTGCACATTGATTTTGTATCCTGAGACTCTGCTGAAGTTGCATATCAGCTTAAGGAGATTTGGGGCTGAAATGATGGGGTCTTCTAAATATAAAATCATGGTGTCTGCAAATAGAGACAATTTGACTTCCTCTTCTCCTAATTTAATACCTTTATTTCTTTTTCTTGCCTGATTGCTCTGGCTAGAACTTCCAATACCATATTGAACAGGAGTGGTGAGAGAGGGCATCCTTGTCTAGTGCCAGATTCCAAAGGGAATGTTTCCATTTTTTGCCCATTCAGTATGATATTGGCAGTGGGTTTGTTGTAAATAGCTTTTATTATTTTGAGATACATTCCATCAATACCTAGCTTATTGAGAGTTTTTAGCATAAAGGGCTGTTGAATTTTATTGAAGGCCTTCTCTGCATCTGTTGAGATGATCATGTGGTTTTTGTCTTTGGTTCTGTATATGTAGTGGATTACCTTTATAGACTTGCGTATGTTGAACCAGTCTTGCATCCCCAGGATGAAGCCTACCTGATCGTGATGGATAAGCTTTTTGATGTGCTGTTGCATTCAGTTTGCCAGTATTTTATTTAAGATTTTTGTATCAATGTTCATCATGGATATTGGCCTGAAGTTTTCCTTTTTAGTTGTCTCTGCCAGGTTTTGGTATCAGAATGATGTAGGTCTCATAAAATGAATTAGGGAGGATTCCTCTTTTTGTATTGTTTGGAATAGTTTCAGAAGGAAAGGTCTCAGCTCCTCTTTGTACCTCTGGTAGAATTTGGCTGTCAACCTGTCTGGACCTGGATTTTTTTTTGGTTGGTAGGCTATTAACAAACATATGAAACAATGACCATCATCACTGGTCATTAGAGAAATGCAAATCAAAACCAACTTGAGATACCATCTCACACCAGTTAGAATGGTGATCATTAAAAAAATCTAGAGACAGCAGATGCTGGAGAGGATGTGGAGAAGTAGGAACACTTTTACACTGTTGGGAATGTAAATTAGTTCAACCATTGTGGAAGGCAGTGTGGTGATTCCTCAATGATCTAGAAATAGAAATTACACTTGACCCAGCAATCCCATTACTGAGTATATACCCAAAGGATTATAAATGGTTCTATTATAAAGACACAGGCACACGTATGTTCACTGAGGCACTGTTCACAACAGCAAAGAACTGGAACCAACGCAAATGCCCATCAATCATAGACTGGATAAAGAAAACGTGGCACACATACACCATGGAATACTATGCAGCCATAAAAAATGACAAGTTTGTGTCCTTTGTAGGGACATGAATGAATCTGGAAACCATCAGTCTCAGCAAACTGACACAAGAACAGAAAATGAAACACCACGTTCTCACTCACGGGCGGGTGTTGAACAATGAGAACACATGGGCACAGGGAGGGGAACAAGACATACACGGGGGTATGTTGGGGGTTGGGGGGCTAGGGGAGGGACAGTGGGGAGCAGGGAGATTGGGGAGTGATAACACTGGGAGAAACGCCTGATGTAGGTAATGGGGGGATGGAGATAGCAAACCACCATGGCATGTGTGCACCAATGCAACAATCCTGCAATATCTGCACATGTACCTAGAACCTAAAGGACAATTAAAAAAAGCAATTTCTTTACCTTATATCTAAATTAGCCATTAAAGGAGGACTGGCCTCACATTAATTGTCTTCACTTCCTCCCAAAATTTATATTAAGGTGTCAGGAAAGATAAGAGAGATCATAATAGGCAAAACTGGGCTTAAGTTCCAGCTCTCAAGCAGCTATCGCTACATAGAGGTCAAGAGTTATAATCAAGTGATGTCAAATGTAACTACAAAAATGCAGCTCTGATAAGAGCTCATGGACAGAGACATGATGAGGGTGTTATGTGTGTGGTTGAGATGGAGGTTAAGGTTAATCTAGTTAAGGTCACAAGAAGCTTCCCTGAAGACGGGTTGCTTTAGCAGACATGTGTGAAGAATGGAGGGAAGGATGGTCCTGGGATGAGAACAGAATATGCAAAGGCCTGATAGCAGGACAGAACGTTCAGACACAAGCACCTAAAAACTGGTCAGGGCCATTTCAGTGGAGACAGTGAGGGAGAGCTGGTGTGTGATGACACCAGAGAGCAGGAGGGAGCCAGCACCCACAGTGCCACAGCTCCTCCTGAATAGTGTGGTTTCCATTTTAAGGGCCACAGCAAGAGATTGAGATTCCAGCTTTCCAACATTTTATGGGTCTAGAGAAATATTCATCCCTATTCTTGAAGTGGAATTTCTAAGAATTTTTAAAAATATTTCAGAATAATACATCTCTACCTTAAATAAGCCATTTCCCATAATTTCAGTGCTTAGGCAGGAAAAAAAATCTGTGTAATCATTTCTTTCATTTACTACTAATAGTAGAGCATTTGATTTTAAAATGGTTTTACTTAAAGTGGACAGCAATTATTTCCCACTTGAAATTACCTTATATGGCTAACACATTATTATTTGTGGTGTCAGAATTTACTCATAATTTTTTCCTTGAAAACACACTATTTTTAATATTCTGTAAGAAGGATCTTCTCTTCAGTCATTTTCTCTTTGTGGGCTGCCACTCCAGTGCAAAAGTGCTGTGAATGTAATTCACATATACATCATTCCCAGATGAAGGATCAGAATACCTCAAATCATATTACATGATAGACTCAAACTAGAAAAGCTTTTCCCCAAGAACCCTGTCAATAATCAATCTTTAAAAAGTCATCTTTGAGTGCCACAGACATTACTAATCATTGAAATCATTAAGATTTACGTACAGTGCCTACATGTCTTCCCATCGTAGGCACATTTGCTGAAATCGCAGTCAAAAATCTAAGCCCAATCCCCAGTGCTGCTGACTTCAGGACAGAAATAATGATGCAAACAACCTGAGCATAGTGCAAAATTGGTGCTGACCAGAGCCTGGAAAGGCAGAGGGAGATGGGAGCTCTGCAGCCTATTGCAGGCACAGGGCCGCTCCTGGTGGGGGTTACAGAGAACTGTCTGCACATTGTTTTATTTTCTAGTCATTTAGCCTAACTGCCCATAAGCAGGTTTGGGTAGGTTTTATGGTGTGGAAAGGGGAAATACTGCACAACGATTCTTTCTAAATCTTCTGTTCTCAATAGGAACAGGAGGGACTTGCTCCTACTCTTCTGAGCCACTTTCTAGCCAGTTAATCAAAACAGCATGGTACTGGTACCAAAACAGAGATATAGACCAATGGAACAGAACAGAGACATTGGAGGCAACACAACATATCTACAACCATATAATCTTTGATAAACCAGGCAAAAACAAGCAATGGGGAAAGGATTCCCTGTTTAATAAATGGTGTTGAGAAAACTGGTTAGCCATGTGCAGAAAGCAGAAACTGGACCCCTTCCTGACACCTTACACGAAAATTAACTCCAGATGGACTAAAGACTTAAACATAAGACCTGGCACCATAAAAACCCTAGAAGAAAATCTAGGCAAAACCATTCAGGACATAGGAGTAGGCAAGGACTTCATGACCAAAACACCAAAAGCATTGGCAACAAAAGCCAAAATAGACAAATGGGACCTAATCAAACTCCACAGCTTTTGCACGGCAAAAGAAACAGTCATTAGAGTGAATTGGCAACCAACAGAATGGGAAAAAATCTTTGCAATTTACCCATCTGACAAAGGTCTGATATCCAGAATTTACAAAGAACTCAAACAGATTTACAGGAAAAAAACAAACAAGCCCATTCAAAAATGGGCAAAGGATATGAACAGCCACTTTACAAAAGAAGACATACATGAGGCCAACAAACACATGAAAAAATGCTCATCATCACTGGTCATTAGAGAGATGCAAATCAAAACCACATGGAGATACCATCTCACGCCAGTTAGAATGGCAATCATTAAAAAATCTGGAGACAACAGATGCTGGAGAGGATGAGGAGAAATAGGAACACTCTTACACTGTTGGTGGGAGTGTAAATTAGTTCAACCATTGTGGAAGACAGTGTGGCGATTCCTCAAGGACCTAGAAATAGAAATTCCATTTGACCCAGCAATCCCATTACTGGGTATAGATCCAAAGGACTATAAATCGTTCTACTATAAGGACACATGCACACGAATGTTCATTGCAGCACTGTTTACAATAGCAAAGAACTGGAACCAACCCAAATGCCCATCGATGATAGACTGGACTGGGAAAATGTGGCACATATACACCATGGAATATTATGCAGCAATCAAAAACGATGAGTTTGTGTCCTTTGTAAGGACATGGATGAACCTGGAGAACATCATTCTCAGCAAACTGACACAAGAACAGAAAAGGAAATACCGCATATTCTCACTCATAGGCGGGTGAGAAAAATGAGAACACAGGGACACAGGGAGGGGGGTACTACACACTGGGGTATATTGGGGGGAAAAGGGGAGGGACAGTGTGGGGGGGAACTGGGGAGGGATAGCCTGGGGAGAAAAGCCAAATGTGCGTGAAGGGGAGGAAGGCAGCAAAACACACTGCCATGTGTGTACCTAAGCAACTATCTTGCACGTTCTGCACATGTACCCCAAAACCTAAAATGCAATAAAAATTATTAAAAAAAAGTCTCAAAAGCATTTCAAAATTGAAAAAAAAAGAAAATAAAATAAAAATCAGAAAAAAATTAATTCACAATATTTTTATTAGACAAAACAAATATCTCACAAATATTTTGGGAGAGGGTTGAACTTTTATTTTAGAATCAGGGGGGGTGCTTGTGCAGGTTGTTACAAAGAGGCATATTGTGTGATGCTGAGGTTTGGAGGAGGAATGAATTAATCACCCAGGTAGTGGTGATAAATTCCCCACTACCCTTCCCCACTTCCTACCACCCCTCTCTTAAATTTTTCAGCGTCTGTTGTTCCTGTGTTTATGTCCATGTTTAATGGACACCATGGAGTCAGCCAGAATAGCTCTGCGCTGCTAGTGGGAGTGAAATGAAGTCAAACTGTAGGGGATCCTCTTAACTGAATCTGGCCAACAACCACCTAACCATTTATGTCCATGTTTAATGGACATAAATGTGTAAATGTTTAGTTACCACTAATAAGAATATATCACAAATATGACTTCTATCTTCTCTGTCACTTTCAAAATTCATCCATGTAGAACAGAAATCTCTTACGAAAATTGTATGATAAAATATCAATATCTTGCTTGACTCTTATGTGAAACTACATCTTCAAATAAAAAATAAAACATAAAAAAAAGAAAGGGTGTGTACCAGAGTTTTTAGCAACATTAGTGAAAAGGCGCTTGAGCTGTGGGCATGCAAGGTCAAGCAAAAGGGTCCTCACCATCTTGAGGCTGTGGGGCTCTGGATTTCTGGAGTGTAGGGAGAGGTCATGGAGGTTAGTTTGAAAGGCTTTTTCTAACATGTATGACTGCATGCACTGTGAACTTCAAAAACTGTCTCATGCATAGGTTGCAATGTCACTAATGATGAATGAGAGAGCTCCGGCTGCACACCTCTGCATGGGCTTGCTCAGGAGTGCCCTGGACCATCATGGAGTCAGCCAGAATAGCTCTGCGCTGCTAGTGGGAGTGAAATGAAGTCAAACTGTAGGGGATCCTCTTAACTGACTCTGGCCAACAACCACCTAACCATTCACAGATGTTCCAGAGCCAACCCCTAGAATGGACAAGATACACGCACATGCGTGAACACACATGTACTCTGGTGTGAGGACCCGTGATGGAACATGAGGCAAAGGGAAAAAAATGTGTGTTCCCAAAGGCACTTGTCAGAATATCTTCCTATATTTTGAACCAAGTGGAAAAAGTAAATAAAAGCTATACAATAAAAACATATGACTACATATAAAACCCACATGGATCGATCTGCTCATATACCTCTTTCAGCCCTCAGAAACCCCCTGAAAGAGGGATGGGAGCCCAGCCAGGTAGACCAGGACCCACTGGCTGTTCCTGAAGACTATAATCCACTGTCATAAAATAAACATCAGCCATTTTTATTTAAAAATTTGATAATTTGTTTGTTACAAATTTTAATATTATTTTTAACTTTTAAAAACAGAATGTTAAAATATTATTTGATTACTGAGATTTTTGGTGGCCCAGCTGTGAAAATCTCACTCACCCACCCTATTTCTCCACCTTTTGATATACACTCCTTACACACAGCACACACATATATATGCACACACATCACACACATATGCATACCCACACATATGTTAGAACTGAACAAGATCTAAATTTTAGAGACAAGACACAGAGTTAATTTTCTCCTGACATTCAGGGTGCATTTGGGGCCATTGCTCATTTGCAGCCCCCACCAGAAAAGGCTCAAACTCAGCTGCACCAACGAGCAGCAGCAAGCCTCGGGCACAACCAAGTCTTAGATTCTCAGAGGATGACCTGGCTCCAGTGACTTTGCAGTCCATCAGAGAGCAAGAAATGAAGCAGCAGTCCCTAAAAGTGCGTTGTTAACAAGTACACGGCTACTCTGAATTAGACTCATGCAGTTCTTTATCTCTGGAAATATGATCAAACAGCAACATTTTCACTTAAATATAGCAAGAATATAAATTAGAGGACGTGATGTTTATTCTGAATGGCTAAAGAAGCTCTGTTTTAACCCATCAATTGATATTTTGTATTTGTCTATTTGATAAAAAACATGGTCAACGAAGTTGGCACGTCTACACGTACTACCCCCAAAAGGACATCATTATATTGTAATTCATTATATATGTCAACACACTCTTTAACTTATTGAGATTCTGCTATTTGCTAGACAAAGCACCAGGACCTTGGGATATACTCAGAACTAAAAAGAGTCCTGCCTCTAAGAAAATCACATTCTAGAACCAGGAGCCACATAATAACAAAACAAATCACTTATATAATTAATAATAGAGTGTGTATGCTGAGTTAATAGTGTCCCCCTAAAATTCATGTTCACTCAGACCCTGAATATGACTGCATTTGAATATAGGGTCTCTGCAGATGTTATCAAGTTAAGATGAGATCATACAGGATTAGTGTGGACCCTGAAGCCAATATGGCTGCTGTCCTTATAATAAAAGGGAAATCTGTACACAGAGATACACACAGAAAGAGACCTGTGCGAATACAGTAGCAGCAGCTGGAAGCATGCTAAATTTTGAAGTATCTAGCAGAATCTATATGGATATGTAGATGTCAAGTGTACAGCTAGATAAATGAATCCACAGTTCACGAGAAAGGAGTGAGCTGAAAATACCAGAGTGTGAGTAGCAGACACACAGCTGGTGTTAAAGCTGCAAGAGCATGTGCAGACAGACTGGGGCAGAGAACCAGCCACTGAGCAGGCATTCTGCTGTCAGAGGTGAGGCAGAGAGTGGAAACCAGGAGGCCACACACAGACAGCATGGCCAGAGGGACGCTGCCAGCCAGGACAGATGATGCTGTTAGGTCAGGGAGCAGGGACTGAGCACTGGAACTGCAGTTAATACTGGTGATATTGGTATCTTTTGGTAAGACTGTGGAGATGAAATCCCACTAAAGTGAATTAAAGAGACAAGGGAAGAAGAGGAATTGGCTACAATGAATATAGACAACGCTTTCATAGATTTTCATGGAAAAGGGGAGTAAGTTATTAATTTTATCTTGCAAGAAAATAGTCGAAACTTTCAAACAGGTTAAGTCCTTCAGTGATTGTATCACCAATTAATTTGTCTATTTCTTATAAATACCAACCTATAATACATACTACATATTACATTATAATATATTATTTATGTAATTATGAATTATATAATTTATACAAATCTAAAAATTATGTTTTTTAAATTAAGTTTTTACTTCAATATAATTGTATTGCTCTCATGAAATTCTGAGAAATAATACAGCACGACCTTCTATACCCTACACTCAGTTCCCCCAGTAGTAACATCTTGGGAAATTATAATACAGTATCACCATCAGGATATGGACATTGATAAAATCTGCTTATCTTGTTAAATTTTGTTTTTACCTAATCTCCTTTGGGTGTGTGTGTGTCTATGTGTGTTTAGTTTTATGCAATTTTATTACATGTAGTGGGGTATCTGCCGCCACAATCAAGTTACAAAACAATTCCCTTACCACAAGGGTCCCTCACACTTCCCTTTTAAAACCACACTCACCTTCCGCCAGCCATCCCACCCCACTCTCATCCATAACCCCTTGAACTACCAATCTATTCTCCATTTCTATAATTCTGTTATTTTGAGAAGGTTTTATAAATGGAGTCATACAGTATGCAACCTTTTGGATTGGCTTTTTGCACTCAACACAATCACTGAAGAGTCACCAAGGTTGTTGCATTTGTCAGTACAGTTGACCCTTGAACCATGCAGGAGTGGGGGATGCCAACCCCAACATAGTTGAAATTCCAGATATAATTTTTGACTCCCTGAAGCCTTAACCTCTAATAGTCTGCTGTTGACCACAATCCTTACTGACAGCACAAATCGTGGATTAACACATATTTTGTATATTATATGCATTATATACTGTATTCTTACAATAAGCTAGAGAAAATAAAATATTAAGGAAGTCACAAGGAAGAAGAAAGATTTCTACTTATTAGAGGAGGGTTGGTATTGTAGTCTCAGGGATGGAGAGGCGGAGAAAATCCACGTATAAATGGACTGGTACAGGTCAGGGCTGTATTGCTCAAGGGTCAACTGGAGTTAGTTCCTGATTACTGCTGAGTAGTAGACTGTGACATGGATGTCCCACAACTGTTGAACCACGTGCCCACAGAAGGCCTTCTGGATTGTTTCCAGTTTTGGATTATTACAAAAGAAGCCTCCATGAGCATTGGTGTATAGGATTTTTGGTGTGAACGTAAGCCTTCATTGCCCTGAGAAAAATGCCTGGGAATACAATCATTGGATTGCATGGTAACTGAATGTTCAGTTTAATATGAAACTGCCAAACTGCTTTCCAGAGTGGCTGCATCATTGTACATTCCCACCAGCAACAAAGGTGTGGCCCAGTTTTTCCACATTCTCACCTGTATATGGTGATGTTGCTATTTTCTATTTCAGTCATTCTGATAGGTGGATAGAGTGACACACTGTTGTTCTGATTTGCATTGCCCAAATGGCTAATGATGTTGAACATCGGTACATCTTATTCTCCATTGTACATCTTCTTCAGTGAGATGGCTGCTCATCTCTTACCCACATTCTAATTAGATTGTTTATTTTTTTACTGCTGAGTTTTAAGAGTTCTTCATATATATTAGTCCTTTGTCGGATGTGTGATTTGCAAATATCTCCTACCAGTCTGTAGCTTATATTTTCATCCTCTTAGGGTATTTTGCAAAGCAAAAGTTTTTAATTTTGATGAGATCTAATTAATTTTTTTTTCTAGATCATGCTTTTAACATCCAACCTAAGAATTCTTTGCTTAGTCCTAGATCCTGAAGATTTTTCTCCTATTCTTTTTCCTAAAAGTTTTATTTTTTTCATATTTAAGTCCAGAGTACATACATGTCTATGTGTATATATAGTATACACACACTTAGACACACACACATAGCGAGAGAGAATATTAAAATGAGTCCAAAACTTTTTATAAAATCACCTATTAACTTTGTTATGTGGATTTGTGTTATAAAGTTTACATTTATGAATGCGTATTTTAAAAGTGTACATGCACACATACATACACATAACACATGTATATATAAACTTTTTCAAAACACAAATTAGTATTATATCACCTGAATTCTTCAGTATCAGTCATAAACATTGTCCATGGTAGCTTTCGGTCACATCATCTTTAAAGCAGCACAGTATTTCATTGCACAACTAACGCCAACCTGTTTAGGAAATCTGCTCTTAGTGGTCAATTAAGTCACTAAGTTTCCAAGTTGCTTCTCCATCAAGTTGAGCCCTCGCTTTCCTGGGCTCTGCTGCTTTATGCCAGTCCCCACTGGTGGGCCTTTCCTGGAGCAGCTGGACATTCTGAAGACCAGACCCCAGTCTCATCCTCACTCCTTCTCATTGCTCCTATCCTTGAACAGTGGGTTCTCTAAGCATCTTAAAAGAATTCAAAATTCCTTTGCTAAAAGCCAGAGGGAAAAACGAAGCAGGTTAGGGTGAAGACACCGGGGCAGATTTCAGAGGCATCCAGTTAGAAGGATTTGTTTTTCTCTCATCCCACCGCCTGTCTCCCTTTTTGAGGGGTGAGCACAGAGGCAGAAACAACTGCTGCATCCCCTATTCCTTTCAGTTTCTCTGAGGGTGACAGAAGACAAGGAGGTATTTTTTTCTTCCATGTCTTCCTCGCTCTATAGAAAACAGCTTTCTTGAATAGCTGTAGTCTGTCTTCTGGGTCCAGCTCTCACTGTGGTCCTGATACTGCCAGGCTCTGGAGAGACAGAGTGAGCTCAAGTGTTCCTGACTGGCCTGGGCTAAGCTCTGGTTTGACATTTCCTGCAAATGGCAAAAAAAAAAAAAAAATGGGGGAAGGACCTATCTTGTGGAATTGTGAGGTGTAAATACAAAAGTACATGAAAATCACTCAGTGCCCACACTTGGTAGGTCGTCCAGAACTGGCAATCTTTTAATCTATTCTCAGGGCATTCCTTCGAGAAATCCAAGTGCTCAAAATCCCAGAAGCAAATACATTTGAGGGAGAAGAGACAGTCCCTTGGAGTGAAGGGCTTTGACTGTACCTGTGTGAAGATTATTTGCAGCGGTCAGTAAGGGGATGACGTAAAACACACCCTGAGAAGGCACTCATGCCAGAAGTCGATGTTATGTTTTTAGAAGTCAGACATATTTCACCTGATTTTCCATGTTTCTTTGGAATTCCTTTCTCCATTTCTATTTTGTCACATAGACTCACTTAACCAACTTTTTGCATAATTCTTGACTGATGCTATGCCCAGCACCCAGCTTTTCTAACCTTGTTTGATGAATCATGATTGATAATATATATCCTAATTTAGATGTGAAGATTTGCCAGAGAGTGTGTTGGAAATGCAGATTCTTGGCTCTAGCTTTGGTGATTCTGACTTTGTGGCCACATACAGTATTTCATTTTTTCCTTGTGAGACTTCTGAAAGTTCAGTATCTCCAGGACAGAGATGTTGGAAGCCTATGGGAGCCACAGCTAGGAAAGGCAGTGCTGGGGTTTCCCTCAGCTGCAGAACTCAAGGTCCTGGGTACTTTCCATTTTTTAATGGTAGGTATTTACTTTGGTTAATATAGGTCAATGTTGACATAAACAAAATTAGTGCCACTTGCTAAACTGAATCAAATTCTAGTATTTATTCATAGACATGTGAATATTTATTCATATTCATTTAGATACAATTAAAATTAAAAAGTTAAAAACATCAAGGGCTGGTGAGTATGTGGAGAACTGGGAACTCACACACACTGATGGAGAGAGCAGTGGAAATTGTTAGCACTAATTTGAGGGCATTTTCCTATCTCTACTAGTGGTAGGGATGTGTACATGACCCAACAATTCCACTTCTAGCCCTGGAGAAACATTCAGACATGTGCACAAAAAGATATGTGCAGATATGCTCCTCACAGGTTAGTCTGCAATAGCTCTACTTTGGAAAGAAGCCAAGATACTCATGAACATGGAAGAGAATGCATGCAATGGAGTTTGGGCAGCAATGAAAATGAATGAATAAGAGCTGCGTATATGAACACGGATAAATCTTATAAATGTTGAAAGAGTTACAGGAGAATACAGAGAGTTTTGATATCTCTATCTAATATTTAAAGACTCTAAAGACAATACTATGTATTATTCACAGATGCACATTATCTCCACGGTAAAAGTTTTACAGCAGAAACAATGTGTATGTATATGACTTCCACATGGCTCCGGGAGGGGATCAAGGAATAGACTGGGAGTGTAACAAAGGAGCAAAAATTCAGATTTATTCATTTTGAGTGCTGAGTACTGGATTATTTGGAAAACTTCAGAATAACTTTAAAAGATATCAATATATATACCTTTTCATATAAACTGAGAAATAACTCTTCCCATTCCAAAAGTGCTTTGGAGTTTATGAGACTCCACCTACACCATATCCTCCAAGTAACTCCAAAGTAGGCAGGGAATACGTTGCCACAATTTGAAGGAAAAAGCTCAGAGAGTCTAGTGACTTGCTGAAGATCACACAGCAAGTAAGAGGCAAAGCCAGGATTCATACCCAAACTCCAGATTTGACATAGTTTCCTCCCATCACCAACATCTTTCCAGACATCTTTGCTTGCAACATTTCTGGGCTTTTTATTGCATGACCCTGAGAGCCTTTTGTCAACAATGGGCATGATATTCACTTGGCAGAATAGAAAACCAATATAGTTAAAGCTATTTTTATAGGTGACACATTCAAGTTCACACAGCAAAGCAGTGTTTGAATCTATACTGACACACATGAACTTTTGACTCATTTGTGACTTATTCTTTCGAATTGCTGTCAACTTTCCAGTTTTTAGAACTAAGGATCAGATTTATAATCACTTATAATTAAATTCTTACAAACATCTTAACATGACATAATTTGTTCATTGTTTATAACACTAGAAAATGGGAGTACCCTAAATGATTAGCAGTAGGGCAAGAGATAGGTAATTGTGTTTAATGAAGTCATTAATCTCTTTATTCATAGACTGTGCAACAATAGGTGAGAATACCTTCAATCGAGGTCAATATTTAGCCAGTGTGCATGGGTCTGGGCACACAGTTCTTTATGGTTAGTGCCCGTGCAGACCAGCTACCTACTGTCTATGCCTGCTGTGTCAATATCTGTGCTATACTAGTTGTTAAATATTTTTAAGATTACCCTGGTAATGATAGGACATTAAGGAGGAACAAGCAAAGTTAAATTATATTAACTAACAATCATAAAAATACATGTATAAAATCTAGATGTTATGTATATATACATATCTCTATGACTATAATCATAGTGTAATATAATTTAATTTCTATATAATAAAAATATATGTACACACAAATAATTTAGTTAGGAATATAGAATTTCTGGTGTTTTCCTCTCTAGATCAGACATTTTCCACGATCTTATATGGATTTTCTAATTCAAGGACTGAATACTGGGATATCAGAGCACATCTTAGAGCATATCCATCCTAAGCCTGCCTCTTCATGATCCTCTCCTGCACTTTCCCTCCACTCCGCTCTTCCCATGAGGGCATGGCTTCTGTGCTGAGGCAGTGAAGTGTGATGTATTGTTGAATGAGGAGACACAATAGCTCCACTTTGTCTTCAGTGATATGATCAAATGCACTGGACTTAGTTTCTATTTTGTAAGTACAGCAAATTTCACAGTGATATGGAAAGATCAAGTGCTATCAGCCTCTTTGAATGAAATTCAGATCCTCTGAAATCCCCCAGTTCATTCACGTCTTATTTTCCCCATTTGGAATGTTACAAAACCAACACATCTCTTCAAGGCTGAGAAAGCATGCTTAGTGCTTTTGGACAGAGTCCAGTTTCATCAAACATAGGTAAACCTTTCCAATCATATAAACCCTTGTGACGGTACTATATTTTATCTTTATCAACCTTCCTAACCATGAGAATTCATCCTTACAATTCAGAGGAATGAAACTCAAACGTTAAAAACTAGGTCTCGGTTTCTTGGTATAGATGCCTATGTGCTCAGGATGCCCTAATGGTATTCTGTTTCAGCAGCAGAGGTGGCATCAGTTAAACTTACCTTCCTTTCCACTACCCTGTTAAAAGGCAGGGTATCCTGCCTACTTTGGAGTTACTTGGAGGATATGGTGTAGGTGGAGAGTCTCATAAACTCCAAAGCACTATGTTACTGTGACTTATGCCTGTGTGGCAATAGCTATTTTACTCTCTTTTTTTGAAGTAACTTGTTTCTTAAAAAATTGTAAACTCAAAATATAAGTGAAACTAATGAGGTTATAAGTTGTGAAGCAAAATCACCAGGACAACTGAACATTTCCCTGTGTCATAGGTAACACATGACAGCCATAGGAAATAATTGCAAGTGGTATGAATCTGTCAAACAATTGTACAAACAAAAGGTATAGCCCGTTGTGCGGTGATAGGTAATTTGGATTCTTTTCCTGCATTGCTACTCCTGGCAGAAGGATCAAGTAATGTCCCAACACTTTGGCTTTCTGTCTGGCATTCCAGTGTCAGCTGTGCAGAAATCCCATTTTGCACTATCATTGCAAAAGTCTATGCTTTATGAAATTGATTCCTGGCACATGTGTTGTGAGAAGGTTAATGGTTCATTGATTTAGCTAGTAACAGGATTTGTTATGTTTAATAATGTATGAGATGATGGCCTTTTAATTCCTTTACATTTCCAGTAAGACTATAAACTTCTGCAATAATACAGTAAAGGTATGTAAAGTGATTCTTTCATGTTGCTTTTAAACACTTGAAAACCATTTTCAAATTCAAGAGTAAACAAAGGCATAAGTTCAGCTATTTCACAATGACATGGTTCGTGATGAAAATCCAGAGTTTAAAACTTAGTTTTTCCTATAAATCTTATACATTCTCAAGTAAAAATTTATCTTCTGTGAAGTTAACCTACGAAACATAGTAACATTTTGCTTTCTCTAATTTTGCTAGTTGACAACCAGTGAGCAATGTGACAGTGAGGCTCGGGCTGGAACAATGCAGTAACAATGAACTGAACTCCAACAGCCAAGTGTGCCTCTATGTGCCACCCTCCAAAACCTTCTGAACAGGGAGAAGTCGATTCTTTTGGGCATCACTGACTGTTTTTTCTCTGAGCCACCTCAATACCCTTTTGACTCTGAAAACTTCCTGACGGAGCGACAGAGTACAGAGGTAGACATAACAGCTGCATACTTGTATTATCCTTCCTGCCAAATTAAACTTGAAGACTTTAAAATGTTAAAAAATACAGTGTCACCTGATGCTTTTTCAGCTTAAGTGAAACATTGTCAAATAAAACTAAATAGGAAGAATAAAAGAGGAAAATAAAGAGGGGTGGAAGGAAAAGGAGGAAGCAGGAGGAGGAGAATTGAGGAGGACTGGGGATACTGAGGTCACTTAGCAAGAGCCAGGGGGAGAATTGGAGATGGGCAGTGTGTAATTGAGCCCACGGCAGGCAGGGGACACACAAGCCCAGTCAGGTTATCTTAGAGCTGGAGGCAGTGCCAGCCATCCTTTCCCTCCTGGAAATGGAAGAACACAATGGGAAAGAATCATAAACTGGGAGGTTTCTGCCCCCTCCCTGCTTAAAGCATTTGGAGCTCTAATATTGTATGAGAAGAGGTTCAGGTAGGGATGCTGAGAAACAGGCAGAGGAGGGGTTGTGCCAGGCAGTCAGGAGAAGGAGAGAGTGGAATTCGCTAATTCACTTTGAAGTGAAATATATCATTGTGGATTTGTAGGTAGTTAAAACTTCTATGTCTATCACTGTGAGGAGTGTGAGGTTCTTTTTTAACTTCTGAGGTCTCTCCAGGCTAATGGTAGGTTAACAGGAATTGCACTGTCTTATCTTGCCAGGAAGCTGGGCTTCACTTTGGACTAAAGTGTCAAGAGCCATCAGAAACCATTGTTTTGCCAAAATCAGCAGGCTTGCAGACAGAATTCAAGACCACTTAACTTGAATACACCATAGAGTTCATCTGGCACAACTCATATTTTGTGCACGTAAACCTGAAGTTAAGAGGGGGTAGGGTATTTCTCCAGGGTCACAGGATCGTCTCAGTCCATCAAGTACTTTCCTTTCACATGTTAAGCCTCCCAGAAAAGAAAAAAGAAAAAATCTTTATCACACTTTTAGGAAACTCCTCCCTGTCGGTGGTAGGCAGCCCCTGAGATTGCCCCCAAGTATCTGCATCTCCTGACAGTCATGTCCTCGTGTAATCCACTTTTCTTGAGTGTGGGCTGGACTTTTTGCAGTTTCTGACAAATATGGCAGAAAACAACAGAACATATGGGATGCCATTTCTGAGGTGAGGTTATAAGAGCTTGTGGTTGTCATCTTTGGGGCCCCCTCTCTCTGATTTCTCTCTCTGGGGAAAGCCAGGTCTTAAGGCATCTCTACAGAAGAGTCCATGCAGCTAGAAACTCAGGGAGGTCTCTGTCCAGCAACTCCCAAGGAACCAAATCCTACCAATAGCCATGTGAGTGAGCTTGAAAGTGGGTCCCCCTTCAGAGGAGCCTTCAGAGGAGACCACTGCCCTGTCTGACAGCTTCCAATCACATAGAGATCCTGAGCGAGAGGATGCCAGCAAAGCTGCACCAGAATTCAAGACCCTAGAAACTGTGTGAAGTAACAAGTATTTGCTGTTTTATACCTCTAAGTTTTGGGATAACTTGTTACTAAGCAGTAGATACTAAAAGATTTTTCTAAGTCACACACCAATTAGTCTCCTAAATCTAACAGGTACTTTCCCTCCATATATTAAATATTCCAGATTATTTTTAAATGAAAGAACCCTTTAGCATATGTTTAGGGAACTCCTCTCTATCTTAATTCCTCAGAAGACATTTATTATGGTGATCATTTAGTACTATTTTAAAAGGAAAATTGATTGGAAACAAATTATTGCTACTAATTTGGATATAGTGTGAATTCTACCAGACACTCAAAGAATAGCTGATACTAATCCTATTGAAACTATTCCAAAAAATATATATATCAAGGAGGAAGGACTTCTCCCTAACTCATTCTATGAAGCCACCATCATCCTGATGCCAAAATCTATCAAAGACACATCAAAAAAAGAAAACTACAGGCCAATATCAAATTAATGTAGATGCAGAAGTCCTCAACAAAATACTAGTAAACCTAACCCAGCAGCACATCTAAAAGATAATTAACCACTATGAAGTAGTCTGTACTCCTGGAATGCAAGGTTGGCTCAAAACATGCAAATGAATAAATGTGATTCATCACATAAACAGAATTAAAAACAAAAACCATATGATCATCTCAATACATGGATTACAGCTTTCAATAAAATCCAAAATTCCTTTATGATAAAAACTCTTAGCAAACTAGGCATTGAAGGAACATATCTCAAAATAATAAGAGCCATCTACGGCAAGGCCACTGCCAACATCATACTGTATGGACAAAAGCTGGAAGTATTCTCCTTAAGAACTGGAACAAGATAAGAATGCCTAATCTCATCATTCTTATTCAACATGTACTGGAAGTCCTAGCCAGAGTATAATCAGGCAAGAGAAAGAAATAAAAGCATCCAAATAGGAAGAGAGGAAGTCAAATTATCCCTCTTTGCTGATATGATTCTATACCTTGAAAACCCTATACACTCCTCCAGAAAGCCCCTAGAACTGATGCACATCTTCAGTAAAGTTTCAGAATATAAAATTAATGTAAAAACCAGTGGCATTTCTATACATCAATAACATTTGAGCTGAGAGCCAAATCAAGAATATAATCCCATTTACAATAGCCACAAAAAAATTAAAATATCTACAAATATATTTAACCAAGAAGATAAAAGATCTCTAAAAGGAGACTACAAAACACTGCTGAAAGAAATCATACATGACAACAAAGGCAATAACATTTCATGTTCATGGATTGGAAGAATTAATATCATTAAAATTGTTATACTGCCCAAAGCAATCTGTAGATTCAATGCTATTCCCATCAAACTGGCAACAAAATTTTTCACAGAATTGGAAAAAAGGAACCCAAATAACCAAAGTAATCTTCAGCAAAAGGAATAAAGCCACAGATATCACAATATCTGACTTCAAACTATACAAGGCTGAAGAAACCAAAACAGCATGATTCTGGTACAAAAACAGACACATAGACCAATGGAACACAATAGAGAAACCATAAATAAAGTTGCACACCTATTAATACAACCAAATGATCTTTGACAAAGTCAAGAAAATTAAGCAATAGGGAAAGGACTCCCTATTCAGTAAATGGTGTTGGAATAGCTGGCCAGCCATATGCACGTAAATGAAATTGGACCACTACCTATCACTATATATAAACATTAACTTAAGATGGATTAAAGACTCAAATGTAAGATGTAAACTATAAAAATTCTAAAAGAGGGCTGGGCACGGTGGCTCAAGCCTGTAATCCGAGCACTTTGGGAGGCCGAGGTGGGTGGATCATGAGGTCAAGAGATCGAGACCATCCTGGTCAACATGGTGAAACCCCGTCTCTACTAAAAATACAAAAAATTAGCTGGGCATGGTGGTGCGTGCCTGTAATCCCAGCTACTCAGGAGGCTGAGGCAGGAGAATTGCCTGAACCCAGAAGGCGGAGGTTGCAATGAGCCGAGATTGCACCATTGCACTCCAGACTGGGTAACAAGAGCGAAACTCCATCTCAAAAAAAAAAAAAAAAAAAAAATTCTAAAAGAAAACCTAGAAAATATCCTTCTGGACACCAGCTTTGGCAAAGGATTTATGACTAAGTCCTCAAAAGCAATTCCAACCAAAACAAAAATTGACAAGTAGGACCTAACTAAACTAAAGAGCTCTGCACAGCGAAAGAAACCATCAACAGTGTGAAGAGAAACTTACAGAATGAGAAAAAATATTTGCAAGCTATGCATCTGGCAAAGGTCTAATGTCCAGAATCTATAAAAAACTTAAGCAAAAGACAACTTCATTAAAAGGTAGGCAAAGTACATGAACACACACTTCTTTAAAGAAGACATATGAAAAAATGCTCAACCAAATCATGAATGAACCACCACTCAATTTTGCTACAAAAAGAATAAAATACCTAGGAACACAGTTAACAAGGGAAGTGAAGGTCCTTTTCAAGGAGAACTACAAACCACTGCTCAAAGAAATCAGAGAGGATCCAAACAAATGGAAAAACATTCCATGCTCATGAATAGGAAGAATCAATATAGTGAAAATGGCCATACTGCCCAAAGCAATTTATAAATTCAATGTTTTTCTCCTTAAACTACTATTGACATTCTTTATAGAATTAGCAAAAACTATTTTACAATTTATTTGAACACAAAACAGAGCCCAAGTAGCCAAGGCAATCCTTGACTATTGCTTTCCAAGGCAAAAAAGAACAAAGCTTAAGCCATCATGCTACCCAACTTCGAACTATACTACAAGTCTACAGTAACCAAAACAGCATGGTACTGGTACAAAAACAGACACACACATGAGCGGAACAGAATAAAAAACCCAGAAATAAGACCCCACAACTACAACCATCTGATCTTTGAAAAACCTGACACAAACAAGCAATGGGGAAAGGAGTCTCTTTTTAATAAATGGTGCTGGGAGGACTAGCTAGCTAGAAAATTGAAACTGGACCTCTTCCTTACACTATATACAAAAATAAATTCAAGTTGGATTAAAGACTTAAATGTAAAACCCAAAACTATAAAAACCCTAGAAGAAAATCTAGGCAATACCATTCAGGTCATAGGCACAAGCAAAGATTTCATGATGAAGATGCCAAAAGCAATAGCAAGAAAAGCTAAAATTGACAAATGAGATCTGATTAAACTGAAGAGCTTCTGCACAGCAAAAGAAACTATCACCAGAGTAGACAGCCAACCTACAGTATTAGAGAAGAATTTTGTAATCTATCCATCTGACAAAGGCCTAATATGCAGCATCTACAAGGAGTTTAAACAAATTTACAAGAAACAAAAAAGCAACTCCAGGCTGGGCGCGGTGGCTCACGCCTGTAATCCCAGCACTTTGGGAGGCCGAGGCGGGTGGATCACGAGGTCAAGAGATTGAGACCATCTTGGTCAACATGGTGAAACCCCGTCTCTACTAAAAATACAAAAAAATTAGCTGGGTGTGCCTGTAATCCCAGCTACTCAGGAGGCTGAGGCAGGAGAACTGCCTGAACCCAGGAGGCAGAGGTTGCGGTGAGCTAAGATCGCGCCATTGCACTCCAGCCTGGGTAACAAGAGCGAAACTCTGTCTCAAAAAAAAAAAAAGCAACTCCATTGAAAAGTGGACAAAGGACATGAACAGACACTTCTCAAAGAGGACACATATATGACCAACAAATATAAGAAAACAAGTTCAATATCACTGATAATTAGAGAAGTGCAAATCAAAACCACAATGAGATTCCATTTCATGCCAGTCAGAATGGTGATTATTAAAAAGTCAAGAAACAACAGATGCTGGTGAAGCTGTGGAGAAATGGGAATGCTTTTACACTGTTGGTGGGAATGTAAATTAGTTCAACTATTTGTGGAAGATGGTGTCACGATTGAAACCTAGAACTAGAAATACCATCTGAACCAGCAATCCCATTACTGGGTATACACCCAAAGGAATAGAAGTCATTGTTATAAAGATACATGTGCACATATGTTTAATTGCAGCATTATTCAAAATAGAAAAGACCACAGAATCAACCTAAATGCTCATCAATGATAGACTAAAGAAAATGTGGTACACAGACACCATGGAATACTATGCAGCTATAAAAAGGAATGAGATCATGTCCTTTGCAGGGACATGGGTGGAACTGGAAGCCATTATCCTCAGAAAACTAAGGCAACAATATAAAACCAAACACAGTATTTTCTCACTTATTAGTAAGAGCTGAATGATGAAAACAAATGGACACATGGGGGGCAACAACACACACTGAGGTCTGTCAGAGGGTGGGGGTGGAAAGAGGGAGAGCATCAGGAAGAAAAGCTAATGGATGCTTGGTTAAATACCTAGGTGATGGGATGATCTGTGCAGCAAACCAGCATCGCACACATTTACTTATTTAACAAACCTGCACATCCTGCACATGTGCCCCTGCACTTAACATAAAAGTTGGACATGAAAAAGAAGCTCAACATCACTAATCATCAGAGAAAGACAAATGAAAACTACAATAAGATACCATCTCACAACATTCAGAATGGCTACTAAAAAGTAACAAAACAACAGACGCTGTTGAGCCTGTGGAGAAAAGGGAACAGCTTATACCCTGTTGGTGGGAATGTAAATTAATTCAGCCACTGTGAAAAGTAGTTTCAAAATTTCTCAAAGACCTGAAAACAAAACTACCATTCGACCCAGCAATCCCATTACTGGAATATACCCAAAGGAAAATAAACCATTTATTCTGCCAAAAAGGTAAGTGCATGCATATGTTCATCACAGCACTATTCACAATAGCAAAGACATGGAGTCAACCTAGGTGCCCATCAGTGGTGAACTGAACAAAGAAAATGTGGTACATATTCTCCGTGGAATACTATGCAGCCCATAACAAAAACAGAATCATGTCCTTTGCAGCAACATGGAGGCAACTAGAGGCCATTATCCTAAATGAATTAATGAAAGAACAGAAAACCAAATACTGTATATTCCCACTTGTAAGAGGGAACTAAACACTGGGTACACATGGAAATATACAGGGGAACAACAGACTACTAGGGACTAGTACAGGAGAAAGAGAGAGAGAAGAAAAATGGTTGAAAAACTACCTATTGGGTACTACACTTAGTACCTGGGTGACAGGATCAATCAAACCCCAGTCCTCAGCATCACATAACACGCCCATGTAACAAACCTGCACATGTACCCCCTCAGTCTAAAAGAAAAGCTAAAATTTGTTTAAACAGGCATAGTGAATTTTAGCATTGCACCTACAAAATCCTCCTTTTAAATACTCAATGACCATGAATACAGGAAGTTTCTCATTGCAAATTCTGGGTCTAACGATACTTATGACTGCTAAAATCATATACAACCAACTAGCTGGTGGCTTCCATTTTATCAATTGTAGATGTTTTCCAAGGAAAGGAGTTGATATGTGGATGCTGGGAGGTTCAAACCATGAATTTAACCTCATTTATGTCATAGCTTTGGGAGATGAACATTATCTCCTTTCCTCATTGATGGTTAAAAATATGTGGCTTAGAATAACTGAGTAATAGATTTGGCTTCGACATGACATACAGACTTGATTTGAATTTCTTTTACGTACAATGGGTATTAGAGCCACCTTGCTAAAGTTCACAAGAGTATGTGCAACAATTGCTGTTTCCCACTAGTCCTTAGTGAGATTCTCATTATTTTTTTCACCCTGATTGAAAATTGACACCACAAAATAATTACCATGAGTTCCCTTATTCATTCATGCAACAAACATGTGGTGCATATTTAATAAATCCTATATCATCCTAGGCACTCTAAATAAATTATCTTTCATCTTTAAAACAATCCTGCAACATATTGTGCTCCCATGTCACAGGTAGACCAGTTAAGCCAGGTCTGTTTAGGATTAATATACTCTACTCAACGTCACCAAGAAAATGTGAAGATTACAAGGCAATTATCACAAAACTTTGTATTGGCATTTAGTCGTATTTGCATAGGTATTAGGTAGCCTTTCTTGTTGGAAAATTTATTTAAGTGCCAAGTACATAGTTTTCTCCTTGCATGTTTACCAAATATTAAAAAGGAGGTCTGGTTTGGGGTTTTAAAATGGCAAATTATCAATTATAAAATGATGGCAGCTGCTAAAATTGGATGCCTAATAATCTGCAGTGTGATTGTTGAGACATTGTTCTAAACATCTGTATAAAGAACTGAAATTTTTTTATTAAGAAATGGGAGTGTAAGTATGCTTTAAATTATAGTTGCTGCTTCTCAAATATTTAATTATCAAATTTGTTCTTAAAGTATCATTTTAAATCAAACAACAAGCTGGCCATGTATAGATATCAGTATCAGAAATCAGGCATCTAAATTCTCAATTTCTAAAATACAGACAGGTCCAGAATATTTGTATCTTATGTCTTGCCTACACACTAGTCCAGCCAGGGTGAAGGAGAGATTCTCAGAAGTTATGATCTATTCTTTATGACAAAGTTGTTGGTATTCTTTGGGATAGGGTAAAGCTTTATCTGACACTTTATTTTAAACATAAGTTTTGATAAAAAGCTTTATGTTATGAACCAAAATATATAAAGAATCACCACCACGAACAGTAAAAAAAAGTTTTACAACACAGAAGCAAAGTCATATGACAATAGTAGACACATGGGCAAGTGTTGGCTGAGTCAGGTGCACTCATGTTGTCCCTTAAATAAATCACTTTTGTAACCATTTGAAGGTGTGTTTTATGTGCTTCCATGAATTGGCTGTGCTTGCATCCAAAACTACTTACACTCATCATACTTGCTATTGCAATTATGCAATTCTACTAAAATATGCCGTAGGCTGAAATACAAGTGTGCAAAGAGAAATATTTCTATGAAGAGGTGGAAGGCTTTAAAAACATATGATAATGGAAAACTGCAGAAAAAAAAATTCTGGGAATCTTAGAAGATGTTGGGGTGCCAGGGGTTGGTGGGGTGACATTCCAGGAGTATTTTTCACTTGGGCTACCTCACACATGTCTTTAAGAGCTTTATCAGCTAAAAAGAAACCTAAATTGAACTTTGGAAATGGCCTTGGTCTTATAATGTTGACACAGACATATTTATGAATTTTAGGTTAAACTGAAATATTTAAGATATATGCAAATTTTGTCCTTTTTTGTCTTACATTTTTGACCAATAATTACAATAGTAATTTATTATTGCTATTATATGTGAACTTTCATAAAAGTGAATAGCACAACAATAAAGGGCAATTTAGTAAAGGTAGTCCTGGCAGGTCCAATTATAAAGTCATCCGGCAACCTTAAATGATTTAAGAATGTAGCCAAAAGTACCAAGAGAAATGGATCAATGACATGTCTGATAATTTCCTGAATTTGTTTCAGATGTGTTCTTCATGAGGCAGCCTCTAGTATATGACTGTGGCAGACATACTGTAAGGTGTGACCCCACTGCCATATTACCTACCTCTTATAGTTTAAGACCTGTGTAACCTCTTTGCCTTGAGTGCAGGTGGGACCTGTAACTTATTTATAATTAATAGAATATGGCAAAGACAATGGGCTATCACTCCCATGTTTAGGTTATTTGATTTAAGTCTTCATCTTAGACTGGAGTGAGAGATTCTTCTTACTAACATGAGGAAGTAAGGGGTTATGTTGAGCAAGCCCATTGCGGGTAGCCTCTAGGAACTGAGACTACCAGTTCCAGATGACAGCAAGCAAAAAACTGGGATCCTCACTTACACAGCACAAAGAAATCACTTCTTCCAACAAATTAAGTGAGCATAAAAAATGGATTCTTGAGCTGGCCACGGTGGCTCATTCCTGTAATCCCAGCAAACTGGAAGGCTCAGGTGGGAGAACTGCTTGAGCTGAGGACTTCAAGGATGTGGGGAGCCATGATTGCACCACTGCACACTAGCCTAAGAGACGGAGCAACATCCCCAACTCAAAAAAAAAAAAATTATTCCCGAGTCAAGGCTCCAAAGGAGCATGCAGCCAGCTAACACCTTGACTGAGACCCTGAACAGAGAACTCTTTTAAGTCATGCTCAGATTCCTGACCCACGGAAACAGAAAATATGGGTTGTTTTAAGCTACTGAGTTTGTGTAATTTGCTACACAGCAAGGGAAAACCAGTACAGTTATTTATTTGGCAGTTTCACAGCCATATCTCTTTACCTTTATGTCCCTCTTTCTGGATTGTCAGCTAGTTTAAAGGCAGAGACTATGTCTTCATTTATTTTTGTTCCCTTCTCTCCCTGCTATTTAGCACAATTTTCTGACACGTAGATGGTATGACACGTAGATGGTAAGTGTGTGCCAAACAAAAAGTCCAGCAAATGAATGAATGAATGAATGAATGAATGAATGAATGGAGACACTTCTGCATTCCAATAAATGTGTTAAGCACCATGACGCACTGCTTTTCCCTCTAATATCTCTTGGTTAATCAACATGCTAAGAAAATGAAAACTATTTCCTTTTCTAAGAAAGTCATTTATCTTCATTAAAATGGAACTGCTGTCCTATTTTCTGGTCATACCGTTTGATTAGCTTCTTCTGGAATATTTTGTAGAATTCTCTATGGTTTTTACTAGCCTACATAATTTTGTGTCATCAGTTACTTCAATGAGCTAGCTACTGTTCTCCAACTAATTATGGCATATGCTAGGCACCAATCTGTGGCACCCCGTTAACCCTATTCTATGAGGAAATGTGCACAAAGATCCTTTCTCTGAACAAATTAAACCCATATGAGAACTTGATTTCTCATTCTGTCATTAGCAATAATAATCATATTCAAACTTTTGGATGATCAAACTATTTTATACCAATTATTTGTTTATCCGTAGAGGCAGACATGCTATATAGCCCCCATTTTTTGGATAAGAAAATTGAGGCAGAAAAATGCTTTTGGAGCAATGTATTTATTTGTTCTGTGAACAATGTATTAAGCACTGCAAATATATGGAGCACTATATTTAGAAAAAAAAAATGAAAGGAAAACAGATTTGACGTGTCTTATCAAATTGAAAGTTTCCTACAGTTTTATCTGTGTTTTTTTTCCATTTTATTTTTTTCTACTAGTATTTCCATATACAAAAGCTAGGCTTAAGCCTTCACTACCTGACACCTAGGAAAATACAATAGGTTTCTGTTTTGGTGCTTGGGCTCATTCCAGCCTTGTTTACCCAGCACAGGACTTAGAGAATGCTTTGCTAAGCTCACTTGTATTGCTGCTGAGCATCCTACAGTGAATTCCCTGTGCCCATTGTTCAAGATACAACCATTTTGGCTTTGTTAAAGACCCTGGTAGAAACTTCATTCACCTTCCTTCCCAATCCAATATTCTATAGTTTTTGTTTATTTTGTTTATTATTGTCTATTTCGTAGCCAGAAATTCTCTATACAAGTTAAGAGAACTAGCTTATTGCCCACTTAAGCAACTTCACTTTTGTACTTGCTGCCTTGCTTTTTGCACATGTTGCCCCTTCAAGTCGACATGCTCTCTTTACTTATGTTTGACAACTCAGCTGCTCTACCCTCCTTTAAAAGCAAGAACAACATTCACTCGTGATTAACTCTATCCTGCTCTGCCTGGGTCTTCAGTCTTTGGCTCCCATACGCCTGAACTTCTTTTCTTCTTTTCTTTCTTTTTTTTTTGAGACAGAGTCTTGCTCTGTCACCCAGGCTGGAGTACAGTGGCATGATCTTGGCTCACTGCAACCTCTGACTTCTAGGTTCAAGTGATTCTCCTTCCTCAGCCTCCCAAGTAGCTGGGATTACAGGTGCCTGCTACCACAGCCAGCTAATTTTTGTATTTTTTTAGTAGAGACAAGGTTTCACCATGTTGGCCAGGCTGGTCTCAAACTCCTGACCTCAGGTGGTCCACCAGCCTCAGTCTCCCAAAGTGCTGGGATTACAGGCATGAACCACCAGCGGCATGAACTTCTTTAATTTGCTGTTATTCATATCAATGGTTCTGGACCAGCAGCATCAGCATCACTCAGGAACTTATTAGAAACACCAATTCTTGGGCTTCAACCCCAAATATACTGAATCAGGTGTACTGAAGGTGGGCCCCTCAAATTGTTTTAACAAATCCATCATGTAATTCTAATGCACTTTAACATGTAAGAACCCCTGATTTATCAGTGTATGTGAATATACAAGTTAATATATATACACATATAATTACTTAAATAATAAATCACTTTAAAAATCAGATCCCCATGCAGACTGCAAGCTGTTTTGGATAACAGGAAATGTGATAAAATGTAACTAGTATTATTATTGTTTTTCTAAACCCCCTTAGCACATAGAACAGTGTTTTTCACAAATTTTATGCTCATTACACATACTTGGCTGAATGCAACGTTTCTTTATCTCATCTTGACTCATTAACATTTATTTAATGTTAATGAGTCAAGATGAGATAAAGAAACCAAAGGGGCACAAAGAAAATAAAGTAAGCATAGCACACCATTCTTATTCTTATTAAGGATGTATCTGCAGCTCTGATGAAGGCTAGGAAGACTAAATTAGTTCCGCACACAAAGCGCGTTGTCATGGGGCTCCGTGGGGTTAGACTTCCATGACCCACCTCCAGGGGCTTCTATGTGCTCTGTAACCACAAGGCTTCAATCAGACTCAATTATCTGCAGCTCTCCAACAGCATCTCTAGGCTGTAATTTCTGCCTGAAAATGTCCTTCTCTACTTGCTATCTGCCTGGATATCTCCAATGTATCCTCAAGGCTTATCTTCAGGAAGCTTCTTGATCTCCAACATAGTAAGACACTCCTCTCTTGTGCTCCGGGGCTACCCTCTATTTACCCTGATCCTGGCACTTACCACACAGTATTCTGAAATAATTTCCACCTGTCTGTCTGCTCCACTGCATTGAAAGGTCAGGGTTCTCACTGCTATATTTCAGTGCTTATCACACAATTGGTGCTCAACATTTGTGGACTGGAAAAAATATAAGCAGGTAAAGTTTGGTATTAGATATAATTAAATTTTCGATGCTTCAATTTCCTCAAACAACCAAATATGAATATATTTTAAGCTAACGACAAATTTAGTTTAGAATAAGAACAAAAATTTGTCTCTGCTGGTTGAAGGGGTCAGGAGACCCTTAAAGCTATTTCTGTACCCCTCCTAATACACTGACACCAATTTTTGTCAGCAGGTATGCCAGTGATCTAGCAATAGAATGCCAGGCATGGGATAAGCATGAGCATATACTTTGCTGTGTTTTCAAGTATCACCTGCAGACACAGGGTAGATTTGCATATGCCTGCTTCCCATGAGGGAAGCCTTCTTGAATGTCTACCAGATGAGCTCCCTTGAAAATATGGCTAATGAGTAGTCACCATGCTCAACAGAGGAAGAGGTGATTTTCTAGTGATCGGTGCTACCGAATCACCTACCAAAGAATTGGGGCAGACAGAGGTGAAACAAACAAATGAATGAACAAATACCCTTGGGTGATCATCGTCAAGGCCAGTAAGCCCTCATACCATCACTTAGGATGAGGAACAATTTGTTCAGAACACCACCAAACACTAGCCACTTGGTTTCCTACAAAAGGAAGACATTCCGGAAATAACTGCAGCATTTAGGACTGATTTCTGTTCTCCTTCACTACTCTGGCATGCTGACAGGACGTGGGACTGCAGAGAAGCCAACCTCACAGGAAAGTCATGCTTGCATTGGCCACAACAGTTTGTAAGCAGTGCCAGAAAATACTGTGTTGCTTAGCCCCGAGATTCTTCAGGAGCAGATCACCCAGGTGAGAAGATCACCTTCCCATCTTGTGGGCATCCACCTCTTCATGACTTATTCCTAAAAGTCTGAAGATTCTAAATTTAACATTTTTCTTCATTTATTCCTAAATGAAGATATTCTCCTTATTTAAGAAACTGCTTATTTTGAAAAATCAGGAGAGATTTTATGCATATATTCATAAATACATTAAATCTCTCTATGTTGATGAAGAAAAGTTAAAATAAATATTTAAAATGGCATCTGAGTAGCAGCCCTCAGTGCAGTTTCTCATCCATGAAAACTCAGAGGAAGAAGAAAACTCAACACAGACAACCATGACTAAGGACAACCTTGTGTTTCAGTCACAGGTTTGGAAAAACAGTTGCTAACAGGGCAGGTGATGCTTTACAGAGGAAAACCAGTTCTGGAAAAACTGGCTGATTGAGAGAGTGCCAGAGTAAGGGGAGGATAGTCATTCCTCTCTGCCCATCTGCCCGCTATCTCAGAGACCAAGGATCTGCACCAACCAGAAGCCTAAGAGCACAAGAATGAGGAATCATTGCACAAAAGGATGAGTGGTAAGTGTTAAAACCAGTTAAACAAATATGACTCTAAATACTCACTGTATATTTTTGCAAAACAGTGCCATTTCTCTTGATAATGTAAGAAAATGCAAGGCTTATCCAGATCTGAAATCACAAAGACCCGACAGTAAAGTGAAGATAATAAAAGAGTGAAGACAGTAAAAGGGTACAAAATTATTTGTCTCAAATTGGACTCACTCAATAAAATGAATAAAGTCCACAGATATTAAATTTAGTATATTTGATATTAGAATTTAGCATCATAATAAACATCTAAAATGGGGGAAATGAATAGTTTTACATACTGTTTTAGAAACACTACCCAATCATTTATTATAAATTAAAATGAAAGTCCTGCCTAACTGGGCCCCTGAAGTAATTTTAGATAGCTTAAAGATTTAAATATAAAGATGTAAAGCACTAGAGAAAAACAGAAATGCATGGCTTTCTGAAAGTGTAAAGAAGAGCTTTCTGAGCATCATCCCAATGCAAAATCCAAGAAAAAAAAAAATGCCAATATGTAATCATGAGCTTGAGTTAACTAATTTGTGCTTACGCTTTCTCACTGTAAGGTGGGGTTTAATAAAAGAACCTCTCATTAGGGTTGTCTGTGTGTCAGCACATATGTGAATGCAGCTTACATGCGTAAGTGCATGAGATAATACATGCAAAGTACCTAGCATAAGGCTGGGAACGTGGGAAACCCTCAATACATATTAGTAAAGAAAAAAAAAAGACAGGAGGAAATTAAACTTAATATATTAACATAAACAGGTACTTACTCCATATCACTGAGGGCAGTGGCTGTGGAGAAACCAGCTTCCAAAGCAGTTGGAAGACCTTTTTTTGTCTTAAAAAATTAAAATGACTCAGAAATTAACCATAATAATACCTTATTAAATAACTGATAATTTTTCACTCAACTTATTCTAAAATTATTATTCATATGGTATTGGCACATTTTCAGTGAAACTGCCTATGTGGTGTCATTTAAAAATGGCCTTATGTTGACTTTGAATGCATTTGTTTAAAAAAACAGCTTTATTAAGAAATAATTTATATATCATAAATTTTACCCATATAAAGAATAGAATTCAATGTTTTTTTTCTAGTATGTGTACAGAGTTGTGCAACCATCACCACAGTTTAGAACATTTTGTCATCTCCAAAAGAAACTCTGCACTCCCATTAGTCTCTCAACTCAGTCATCCATCTATTTTTAATATAGTCCTTCCAGTACTGTACTTGTTATAAAATTTTATTTATATAACTCATAAATATAAAAAGTATATTTACAAATATAATTTATATACATATCTTTTATTTAAATAAATAATATATAATATTTATACATTTCCTATTATAAAAGCATATGAGGATTCTGAGCAGATGGCAAAGTAGGAAGTACAGGAAATCTGCCTCCACACCCAGACAACAATTACACTGGCAGAATCTGTCTGATGTAACTATTTTGAAACTCTGGGGTCGCTTGAAGGCCTGCAACTTCCAGGGGAAGGTGAGGCTAGTAAACTGTAGTTAACTTTGGTCAATTTCACCTCTAAACACAATAGCAGCTACCCATCCCCCACTCCCCAGCCCCACAGCAGGAAGTTGTGCGCATTCCAAGAGCAATCCCAACACAACTTGCAGGAGGCGGAGTGGGTAAAAGGACCCTCTTCAACATGTCAAGGATCTGTGCTCCACTCATATTACTATTTCTGATCAGAAAGTACAGAACAAGAGTCAGTGACCACTGATATTCCACCTCCTGCCAATTTTGTTCCCCCCCTCCTACTCATGCTGAAGTAACTTCCAAAGGATTTAAAGGCCAATGCCTTTCTCTTTTAACCTCTTTCATTTTTTTCTCTTTTGGGAGGTAGACAATGAAGATTAGGACATTCAACTGCAACCACATATATGGGGTAGATTAGAAATTCAGAGCACATGTTCAAGAGAAGGTGCAGGCTGAGAAAAGACCTGAGAAGACCTTACTTAAGTGTATACCTCAGAGTGACCCTTGGCATGAAGACAGCCAGCAACAGTCAAAAAACCAAAACCAAACCAAACAAACAAAAAATAGCAAAACCTAGGGGAGGGAGAGAATCTGACATGCAGAATTATCGTATTACTAAATGAAAATGTCCAATTTTCTACAAAAAGGCACATAAGAAAACAGAAAAGTATGGCCCATTCAAATGAAAAATTAAACCAACAGAAACTGCCTCTAAAAAAGACCTGATGGCAGATTTTGTAGACAAAGACCTTTAAAAGATCTGTCTTAAAGATGCTCAAAAAACTAAAGGACAACAAGGAAAAATTGTTTCTTGACAATAAGAAACAATTTACAAACGAAATGAAAACGTTGGAAATAGAAAACCTAAAAAAAAATTTTTTAAAATCCTGGAACTGAAAAGTACAATAACTGAAATTTAAAAATTTTTAAATTCACTAGAGGGATTCAAAGGCAGATTTAAGCAGGTGGAAAAAAGAATCAGTGAACTCAAAGCCAGGACAATAGAAATTATTAACTCTAAGGAATAGAAAGAAAAAAGACTGGCTGGAAGCGGTGGTTCACACCTGTAATCCCAGCACTTTGGGAGGCTGAGATGGGCAGATCACGAGGTCAGGAGTTCGAGACCAGCTTGGCCAACATGATGAAAACCCATCTCTACTAAAGATACAAAAAGAAAAATTCGTTGGGCATGGTGGCACGCACCTGCAATCTCAGCTTCTCAGGTGGCTGAGGCAGGAGAATCATTTGAACCCAGGAGTCAGAGGTTGCAGTGAGCCAAGATCACACTATTGCACTCCAGCCTGGGTGACAGGGTGAAGCTCATCTTAAAAAAAAAAAAAAAGAAGAAAGAGGAAAAAAGAAGAAGAAAGAAGAACAAGAGGAAGACGACGACTAAGAAGACTGAAGAAAAGTAAACAGATCTCTAAGGGACTTGTGGGACACTATCAAGCCAACCAACAGTACACTGTGGTAGTCCCAGGAGAAGAGGGAAAAAGGTAGAGAGAATATATGAAGAAATAATGGCCCCAAATCCCCCAAACTGGATGAAAAACATGAAGTTTGGAGCATGGAGATAGGATGAGCATGGAAGTAGGATGAACTCAAAGAGACCCACACCAGGAAACAGTTTAATCAAACTGTTAAATGACAGATAATTTTGAAAGCAGTAAGACATAAATAAGACATAAATGGTTACATATGAAGGATCCTCAATAAGATTATCAGCAGATTTCACATCAGAAACACTGGAGGCCAGAAGGCAGTGGGCTGATATAGTCAATATGGTAAAAGAAAAAAAACTCAATAAGAGTTCTTATAAGGATATGGGAGGAAAAAACAAGACGTTTTCCCTCTGTATTTAATCACTTACAATCAACACAACACAGAATACTTCATCTCTGATTACCCAATTGTGTGGAGATTTCTTTCCACCAGCAACCAATCAATTCTTCAGCAGACATTAAATGGGCATCCTTCAATTCCATTCTGAATACTGTCCACCTGGAAATAGCATCACATCCCACTGGTTGAGACTTAGTTCCTTAAGACTGGCTTCCACATCAGATGCCAGCTGCCAAGTATTAGGTTGTCACATGTACTTCTGACTGACTGAGGGTTCACGATATCCTCCTTGGGTTTTGATTAATTTGCCTAACTTCTATTTACTCATATATTATAAGGGATAGTACAAAATATATATATGAATAGCCAGATGGAAGAGATATATAGGGTGAGGTATGGGAGAAGGGGTGTAGAACTTCCATATCATTTTTGGGCCAGCCAACCTCCAGGCATCTCCATGTGTTCAGCTATCTAGGAACTCCAAGTCCATTCCTTTTGGACTTTTATGGAGATTTCATTATGTAAGTAAGGCTGATTTAATCATTAGTCATTGGAGATGAACTCATCCTTCAGCCCTTATTCCCTGCCCAGAGGCTAGAGGGTAGGAATGAAAGTCCAAACCTCCTGATGAAGGCTTGGTCTTTCAGGTGACCAATCATCATCCTGAAGCTATCTAAGGAATCACATACTGCTTGTCATCTCATAAGAGTATAGAAAACACTCTTATCCCTCAGAAAATTCCAAAAATTTTAGAAGCTATATGCCAGGAAATGGGGACAATGACCAAATATATATTTCACAATATCACAATTCTGTATCTGGCAAAACTGTCCTTTAAAAGTGAGGAAGAAATTAAGTTATTCCCAAATAAACAAAAGTTGAGGAAATTTGTTACTAATCAACAGACCTGCCCTGCAAGAAATGCTAAAAGGAGGGCAGGTTGAAATGAAAGGACACTAGACAGTAACTTGAAACCATATGAAGAAATAAAGATCTCAGTAGAGGTAGTAACATGGTCAATTATAAAAGCTAGTATTAATGTAACAATGATGCATAACTCAACTTTTTGTTTCTATAGGACTTAAGAGTCTAATACAATTTTTTAAAAGCAATTATTAGTCTAAAAGCTAAAAGGATATAACTTTAGTTGGCAACTCATTTTTTCCTACATAACTTAAGAAACTAATATATTAAAAAATTATTAGTTTATGTTTTTGGACATACAACATAGAAAGATGTAATTTTGTGATATTAACAACAGAAAGTGGTAGGAACAGAGCTGTTAAAGGAGCAGAGATTTTTGTATGTTATTGAAGTTTAACTAGTATAAATTTAAATTAGGGTGTTATAACTTTAGGATGTTAAACATAATCCCAATGGTAATCTCAAAGAAAAGTGCTACAGAAAATACACAAAAGGAAATGAGAAGGGAATCAAAATATTTTACTACAAAAAAATCACCTAAACACAAAGATAGTAATGTAAGAAATGAAGGACAGAAATCTTATAAGGCATATAAAAAAACAAACAACAAAATGGCAGAAGTCGGTCCTTCCTTATCAGTAATTACTTTTAATTTCAATGGATTAAACTCTCCAATCAAAAGAAATTGATAGAATGGATAAAAAACAAAAAAACATGATCTAACTATCTGCTGTCTACAAGAGACTTACTTTAAATCCAAGGACAAAAATAGGTTGAAAGTGAAAGGATAGAAATACATATTCTATGCAAACAGTAACCAAAAGTGAGCAGTGGGGAATATAATACTGTCATTAAATAAACTTTAGGTCAAAAAGTTATAAGAGACAAGGACATTATAGTAGTCCCCCCTTATTTGTGGGGGATACATTCCAACTTCCTAGTGAATGCCTGAAACCACTGTTTTTGCAACATGATAACTGAGATGGCTAGTAAGGAAAATCAATGAAACCAAAAGCTGTTTCTTTGTAAAGATCAACAAATTAAGAAACATTTAGCTGGAAGACACACACTTCCCAATTTCAAGACTTACTGCAAATTCCCAGTAATCAAATCAGTGTGGTATTACAAAAAGACAGACATAGACCCATGAAGTAGAATACATAATACAAAATAAACCCTCACATTTATGGTCAAATTATTATTTCATTTTTTCTTTTTTTTATTGTACTTTTTTTTTATTGTCAGATTCTGGGGTACATGTGCAGATCACGCAAGACTGTTGCACAGGTACATTCATGGCAAGGTTGTTTTGTTGCCAGCATCCCCCCATCACCTGTACCTGACATTTGTCCCCACGTTATCCCTCCCCAACACTCCCTCCCAGTATAACTACCATAGCCCGCCCCCAACAGACCCCAGTGTGTGATGCTCCCCTCTTTGTGTCCAAGTGTTCTCATTGTTTAACACCTGTGAGTAAGAACATGTAGTGTTTGATATGCTGTTCTTGTGTCAGTTTGCAGAGAATGATGGTTTCCAGGTTCATCCATGTCCCTACAAAGGACACAAACTCATCATTTTTTATGGCTGCATAGTATTCCATGGGTGTATATGTGCCATGTTTTCTTTGTCTAGTCTATCATTGATGGGCATTTCGGTTGGTTCCAGGTCTTTGACAGTGCTGCAATGAACATACCTGTGCATGTGTCTTTATAAAACAATGATTTATAATCCTTTGGGTATATACCCAGTAACAGAATTGCTGGGTCAAATGGAATTTCTATTTCTAGATCCTTAAGGAATCGTCACACTGTCTTCCACAATGGCTGAACTAATTTACACTCTCACCAACAGTGTAAAACTGATCCTATTTCTCCACATCCTCTCCAGCATCTGTCTCCAGATTTTTTAATGATTGCCATTCTGACTGGCATGAGATGGTATCTCAATGTGTTTTTGATTTGCATTTCTCTAATGACCAGTGATGATGAGCATTTTTTCATATATTCGTTGGCTTCATTTATGTCTTCTTTTGAAAACTGTCTGCTCATATCCTCCACCCACTTTTGGATGGTTTGTTTTTTTTCTTGGAAATCTGTTTCAGTTCTTTGTAGATTCTGTATATTAGCCCTTGGTCAGATAGGTAGATTACAAAAATTTTTTCCCATTCTGTTGGCTGCCAGTTCACTGTAAGAATTGTTTCTTTTGCTGTACAGAAGCTCTGAAGTTTAACTAGATCCCATTTGTCTATTTTGGCGTTTTTCGCCACCGCTTTTGGTGTTTTAGTCATGAAGTCCTTGCTTATGCATATGTCCTGAATGGTTCTGCCTAGGTTTTCTTCTAGGGTTTTTATGGTGTTAGGTCTTATGTTTAAGTCCTTAATCCATCTGGAGTCAATTTTAGTGTAAGGTGTCAGGAAGGGATCCAGTTTCTGCTTTCTGCACATGGCTAGCCAGTTTTCCCAACACCATTTATTAAACAGGGGATCCTTTCCCCATTGCTTTTGTCAGGTTTGTCAAAAATCAGATGGTTATAGATGTGTAGTATTGCTCCAGAGGCCTCTGTTCTGTTCCATTGGTCTATGTCTCTGTTGTGATACCAGTACCATGCTGTTTTCATTACTGTTACCTTGTAGTATAGCTTGAAGTCCGGCAGTGTGATGCCGCCAACTTTGTTCTTTTTCCTTAGGATTGTCTTGGCTATGCAGGCTCTTGTTTGGTTCCATATTAAGTTTAAGGTGTTTTATTCCAGTTCTGTGAAGAAGATCATTGGTAGTTTGATGGGGATAATGTTAAATCTATAAATTACTTTGGGCAGTATGGCCATTTTCACAATATTGATTCTTCCTAACCATGAGCATGGAAGGTTCTTCCATATATTTGTATCTTCTTTTATTTTCTTGAGCAGTGGTTTATAGTTCTCCTTGAAGAGGTCCCTTACCTCCTTTGTTAGTTATATTCCTAGATATTTTATTCTCTTTGTAGCAATTGTGAATGGGAGCTCGCTCTTGATTTGGCTCTCTGTTTGTCTGTTATTGGTGTATAGGAATGCTTGTGATTTTTGCACATTGATTTCGTATCCTGAGACTCTGCTGAAGTTGCTTATCAGCTTAGGGAAAATTTGGGCTGAGGCGATGGGATCTTCTAAATATACAATCATGTCATCTGCAAATAGAGACAATTTGACTTCCTCCTTTCCTAATTGAATGCCCTTTATTTCTTTTTCTTGCTTGATTGCTCTGGCTAAAACTTCCAGTACTATATTGAATAAGAGTGGAGTAAGAGAGCATCCTTGTCTAGTGCCAGATTTCAAAGGGAATGCTTCCAGTTTTTGCCTGTTCAGTATGATATCGGCAGTGGATTTGTCATAAATAGCTTTTATTATCTTGTGACAGGTTCCATCAATACCTGGTTTATTGAGAATTTTTAGAATAAAGGGCTGTTGAATTTTGTCAAAGGACTTCTCTGCATCTATCAAGATAATCATGTGGTTTTGTCTTTGGTTCTATTTATGTGGTGGATTAAGTTTATGGGCTTACATATGTTGAACCAGGCTTGCAACCCCAGGACAAAGCCTACTTGATTGTGATGGATAAGCTTTTTGATGTGCTGTTGCAATCAGTTTGCCAGTATTTTATTTAAGATTTTTGCATCTATGTTCATCATGGAGATTGACTTGAAGTTTTCTTTTTTTGTTGAGTCTCTGCCTGGTTTTGGTATCAGCATAATGTTGGTCTCATAAAATTAGTTGGGGAGGATTCCCTCTTTTTGCATTGTTTGAAATAGTTTCAGAATGATTTGTACCAGCTCTTCTTTGTACATCTGGTAGAATTAGGCTGTGAACCTGTCTGGATCTGGACTTTTTTTGGTTGGTAGGCTGTTACTTGCTGCCTCAACTTCAGCCCTTGTTACTGGTCTATTCAGGGTTTCAACTTCTTCCTGGCTTAGTTTTGGTAGATTGCAAGTGTCCATGAATTTATCCATTTCTTCCAGGTTTAGTGGTTTATGTGTATAGAGTTTGTAGTAATCCCTGATGGTAGTTTGTATTTCTTTCAGATTGGTGGTGATACCCCTTTATCATTTTTTATTGCATCTATTTGATTCTTCTCTCTTTTCTTTTTTATTAATCTGGCTAGTGGTCTATTTTGTTGATCTTTTCAAAAAACCAGCTCCTGTATTTATTGATTTTTGAAGGGTTTTTTGTGTCTCTATCTCCTTCATTTCTGCTCTGATCTTAGTAATTTCTTGTCTTCTGCTAGCTTTTGAGTTTTTTTGATCTTGCTCCTCTAGCTCTTTCAATTTTGATGATAGGGTGTTGATTTTAAATCTTTCCTCTCATCTCATGTGGGCATTTATTGCTATATATTTCCCTCTAGACACTGCTTTAAATGTGTCCCAGAGATTCTGGTACATTGTGTCGTTATCCTTGTTGATTTTGAAGAACATCTTTATTTCTGCCTTCATTTCATTGTTTATCCAGTCAACATTCAGGAGCCAGTTGTTCATTTTCCATCAATTTGTGCAGGTTTGAGTTAGTTTCTTAATCCTGAGATCTAATTCAATTGCACTGTGGTCTGAGAGACTGTTATGATTTCCGTTTTTTTGCATTTGCTGAGGAGTGATTTACTTCCAATTATGTGGTCTATTTTAGAGTAAGTGTGATGTGGTGCTGAGAACAATGTATATTTTGTGGCTGTGGGGTGGAGAGTTCTGTAGATGTCTATATGGTCCACTTGTTCCAGTTCTGCGTCCAAGTCCTGTATATCCTTGTTGATTTTCTATCTCATTGATCTGTTTAATGTTGACAGTGGAGTGTTAAAGTCTCCCACTATTATTGTGTGGGAGTCTAAGTCTCTTTGTAGATCATTAAGAATTTGCATTATGCTTCTGGATGCCCCTATACTGGGTGTGTATACATTTAGGATTGTTAGCTCTTCTTGTTGCATTGATCCTTTTACCATTATATAATGCCCTTCTTTTTCTCTTCTGATCTTTGTTGACTTAAAGTTGATTTTATTAGAGGCTAAAATTCCAACCCCTGCTGTTTTTTGCTCTCCATTTGCTTGGCTGATCTTCTTCCATCCCTTTATTTTGAGTCTGTGTGTGTCTCTGCATGTAAAGTGGGTCTCCTGAATATAGCACACCAATGAGTTTTGACTTTTTACCCAGTTTGCCAGTCTGTGTCTTTTGATTGGGGCATTTAGGCCATTTATATTTAATGTTAATATTGTTACATGTGAATTTGATCCTGCCATTTTGTTACTGTTTGTTTTGCCCATTGGTCGACACAGTTTCCTCATTGCATCATTGGTCTTTACCATTTGGTTTGACCAATGGTAAAGTGGCTGGTACTGGATGTTTTTTTTTCTGTATTTAGTGCTTCCTTCAGGAGCTCTTGTAGGGCAGGTCTGGTGGTGACAAAATCTCTCAGTAATTGCTTGTCTGTAAAGGATTTTATTTCTCCTTCACTTATGAAGCTTAGTTTAGCTGGATATATTCTGGGTTGAAAGTTCTTTTCTTCAAGGATGTTAAATATTGGTCCCCACTCTCTTCTTGTAGGGTTTCTGCCAAGAGATCTGCTGTAAGTCTGATGGGCTTCCCTTTGTGGGTAACCCAATCTTTCTCTCTGGCTGCCCTTAGCATTTTTTCTTCATTTCAACCCTAGTGAATCTGATGATTATGTGCCTTGGGGTTGCTCTTCTTGAAGAGTATCTTTGTGGTGTTCTTTGCATTTCCTGTATTTGAATGTTGGCCTGCTTTGCTAGGTTGGGGAAGTTCTCCTGGATAATATTTTGAAGAGTGTTTCCAGCTTAGACTCATTTTCCCTATCCTCTTCAGGTACACCGATCAAGTGTAGATTAGGTCTTTTCACATAATCCCATATTTCTTGGAGGCTTTGTTCATTTCTTTTCACTCTTTTTTTCTCTTTTCTTGCCTTCTCTTTTTATTTTGTTAAGTTGATCTTTGATCTCTGATATCCTTTCTTCTGCTTGATCCATTCAGCTACTGAAACTTGTATATGCTTCACAAAGTTCTCATGCTGTGTTTTTCAGCTCCACAAGTCATTTATGTTCTTCTCTAAGTTGGTTATTCTAGTTAGCATTTCATCTAATCTTTTCTCCAGGTTCTTCGTCTCTTTGCATTGGGTTAAAACATATTCTTTTAGCTCAGAGAAGTTTGTTATTACCCATCTCCTGAAGCCTGCTTCTGTCAGCTCGTCATTTTCTGACCTGCTCTGTTGCCATGCTGGTGAGTCGTTGTGATCTCTCTGGGGAGGGGAGGCATTACGGACTTTGATGTTTGCATCCTTTTTGCTCTGGTTTCTTCCCATCTCCTCTGAGTGGATGTCCTTTCTGTTAAAGTTGGGATTATTTCTCCTACATGAGGCTTTTAAAAAAAAAATGCACGTGTCAGTGTGCCACTTGAGACAGTTTATCCATTGTCTACATGTGGAGGCGCTGCTGGACTGCGTCCGTCTCAGCTAGGCTGCTGTTTATTCTTCATCTGATTTCCGTACTGGTGGGGTTAGCCCCGCCTTCCCAATGGTGGGCTCTTTCACTCTGCAAAGCCCTCTGTTCCAGAGGGAGGATGTGTTAACTGCAAAACTCTCCCAGGAGAGGGATTCTGGCTACTAGATCTTGTTGGGGAGGGGCCTGTCTGGTGGTATCCCCCTCCCCACTTTCAACTCTCCCTACTGTGGGATAGGCACTTCCTTTTTGCAAGCTTTCTTGGTATTAGTTCAAATCTCTGCCCTGGTCTGTGTTAACAAGGCACAGGTCTAGCCGGGGCTGCTTGCCTGGGCTGCTGCCCAGGTCTGTGACTCTTGGTGGTTCTCAGCAAGGCAGCATTTTCCTGGTCTGTGTGCTGCCAAAGTCTTTGAGTGAATTGCTGTATCTGATTCAGAGAACTGAGGAGGTGATGCCCTCTGATCCTCTGTGCCTGATACACTTTCCAGGTGGGGAAGTGCCCCACCTTGCCCCAGCTGGATGCCTCTGAGCTGCTTTCACTGCCTTTTTGGGGGGTTAATCCCACTGTCCAACCAGACCCTTTAAAACAAAACCAGTACCTTGCTGGAGACGCAGATATCGCTCTGGTTCTGTCTCACTCAGTAGTAGCTGCACTCTGGAGAAGCTTCCTTTTGTCCATCTTCCCCACTTCCATTGTCAAATTATTTTAACAAGGGTACCATCACTAGTCAATGCGGGGAAAATGATTTCAACAAACAATGTTTGGAAAACTGGGTATCTCCATGCAAACAAGGAAGTTGGGCCGTTACCTAACATCATATACAAAAATTAATTCAAAATGAATCAAACACCTAAATGTAAAACCTAAAACTATAAAGCTCTTAGAAGAAAACAAGACAAAAGCTTCACCACATTGGATATGGCAATGATTTCTTGGATATGACACAGAAAACACAGGCAATGAAAGAAATGAAATAGCCCAAGGACTTCTGAAAATTTAAAAAATTTGTACGTCAAAAACCATTACCAACAGAGTAAAAAGGCAACCCATAATGTGACAGAAAATATTGGCAAATTACATATCTGATAAGGGATTCATATCCAGAATACACAGAAAACTCCTGAAAATAACAACAACCAAAAAAAATCCAATTCAAAAACAGACAAAGAATTGGAGGAGACAGTTCTCCAAAGAAGATGTACAAATGGTCAATAATCATATGAAAAGATGCTCAACGTCACTAATCATTATGGAAATTAAATCAAAACTATAATGAGGTAGCACCTCACAACTATTTGTATGGTTACCATTAAAATAAAAAAAATTAAAAAAAAAAACAGAAAATAACAAGTGTTGGCAAGAATATGGAGAACTTGGAACTCTTGCACATTCGTGGGATATAAAATAGTACAGCAACTATGGAAAACAGTATGGCAGTTCCTCAATAAATTAAAAATAGAATTACCATATGATCCAGCAATTCTACTTCTGGATATATACTCAAAAGAAATGAAAGCAGGGTCCTAAAAAGTTATTTGTATGCCCATATTCACAGAAGTATTAATCACAGTAGCTAAAATGTGGAAGTAATCAAAATGTCCATTCACAAATGAATGGATAAACAAAATATGGTCTATGCATAGAACAGAATATTCAGGCTTAAAAAGAAAAGAAATTCTAACAGATGCCACAACATGGATGAACCCTGAGGACATCATAATAAGTGAAATAAGTCAGTCATAAAAAAACAAATACTGTATGATTCCAATTATATGAGGTACCTAAGTGAAGTCAAATTCTTTGAGACTGAAAGCAGAACTGTGGTTTCCAGGAGCTGAAGGATTAGGGAAAATGGGAAGTTGTTGTTTGATGAGTGCAGAGCTTCAGTTCTGTGAGATGAAGAGTCCTGTGGATGGGTTGTGATGATGGTTGCATAACAATGTGAATGTACTTAATGCCACTGAACTGTACACATAATTGTTAAGATGGCAAATTTTGTGGTATTTTACCACAATTAAAAAATGGGGGAAAATAGCTATAGAAAGCTTAATTAGGATTTTGAATGGAATGACAGTAATTTATAGAAGAATCTGAAGAAACAGACATCTTTATAATGCTGAGTCTGTTCACCTAGGATCAGTCTATATCTCTCCAGGTTAACTTCTATTTCTTTAATAAAGTTTTTACTTTTCCCCATATAAAAGAAAAGTATATGCATGTGTATATACACCATGCACATGGACACACATACAGACACACACATACGTAAGTACATGAAACATACTAATTCCAGAGTTCTGGAGTCAATATTTGGGTTGAAACCTGGCTGTGCTACTTACCAGCAGTGTCATCTTGGGAGGTCATTTAACTGCTCTGTTTCTCATCAGTAAAATGGAAAAAATACTACCTACCTCACAGACTTGTCGTTAAGATTTTAAAAATGGGAAATCAACACTAAATGCTAGTGCAGCACCCACAACACGTAAGGATTTAATCAAAATCACCTATAATCATGTCATCATCATTTCCGGATGGTAGAATTCGGGATGACTTTCATTTGATACTGGGCACAAGCTGGTGCTTTCCATACACTCCATAGTGAACATGTGTTGCTTTTGTGATGAAATAAGAAAACTAAATATTGTTTAAAGCCACCTAGAGGGATAGCTAAACCAGGTGGATGTGAGCAAGGGGTCCAGACTTATTTAGTTAAAGAGTGCAGCCTCTCATCTTTCAGAGCATTACTCCCTGTAGCCCCTAGCAAGCTTAGACCAGCCCTAGATGGTGTACTACAGATGTCTCAAGATGCCCTGTTTCCTTGTGGAAAAAGACAATGCCTCTGCCCCACCACTGCCATGGTGATGAAGGCAGTTGTCCAATCATGCCAAGTCATCCTAAGCTGGGCCTCAATAGCCCCCACCTGTTGTCTGGGCTCTGTTGGCAGCACTGGTTGCTGTCTCTGGGGTAGTATCATTCCAGCCAGGAGGTAAGCAGGGCATCTCTAAGTCTGTTGTCTCACATCCAGTATGTTATAGTGGTCAAGACTATAAGCTTTTGAGTCAGCAAGACTGGGGTTCAAAACCAGGTTCTATTAATCACAAAAATCTCTAGGGTTCAGCTTCCCTTAATTACAAACTAAGGATGACAGCTACCTCTATGACGATAAAGAGATTAGCTCAAGGCCTGACATGTCATAAGAAGCTAAGAGGACTTTAAAACATCATCATGTGGTCAGGCACAGTGGGCCATGCCTGTAATCCTAGCACTTTGGGAGGCTAATGCAGGTGGATCATGAGGTCAAGAGATCGAGACCATCCTGGCCAACATGGTGAAACCCTATCTCTACTAAAAATACAAAAACCAGGTGTGGTGGCATGTTACTATAGTCCCAGCTACTCAGAAGGCTGAGGCAGGAGAATCGTTTGAACCCAGGAGGCGGAGGTTGCAGTCAGCTGAGATCATGCCACTGCATTCCAGCCTGGCAATTGAGCAAGACTCTGTCTCAAAAAAAAAAAAAAAAAAAAAAAGTCATGCTCCTCTTTTCAAGGCATTCCCATGATAGACACAAGGAATATCATTTTAGACAAGTGGAAAAATTGACCCGCTGAATCATCTGTCAATTCCCTGTAACACCTATGTGAGGACTTCCTAAGTTCCAGGCCCAGCTGAGAGTACTTGGGATACATTGGTGAATTAAAAGAACGAACATATATCCCTTCCTGGAGAAGAGGGAGATGAATAATAATCAATACATGTAAAAATAAATAAAGTATGTATAGAAATTGAATACACATAATGAATAAGTGTGCTAGAGGTGAAAAGTGCAAGATGAAAAAAAAAGAGGCTGAGTGTGCAGAGGCAGAAGGCAAAGGTTGTCATGTCATTAACGTGGGTGGTTGAGCAGGCCTCACTGGGAAGGTGAGACTGGGCAAAGGCTAGAAGGAGGAATTATCTGGGACAAGCATCTGAGGCCTCAAGCAAGGGTGAGCCCAGTGTGTGGGCAGAAGGAAGAGCAAGGAGGCTGAAATGGCTTGCGCAGAGTGAGGAGGGGAATCAGAAGGGTCAGGAAAGAACACTGCCAGATAACATGGGGCTGTGGTGGCCAGTGTAATAAGGACTTGGGCTTTATTCTGAGTCAAAGAAAGAGCTGGAGATTTTGGAGTTGAGAGGAACTTGATCTGAGTTAAATGTGTTAATTAACAACATACTCAAAATCTACGTTCTTGCACCCTTCAGTAAGGGCATCCAAGGCATGACCAAATCATCTCTCTTCTTGGACTCACTCCATTTTGTCCTCCGTATAACTGAGACAAGACCCTAACCTGGCTCTTTCAACCTGTGGCTAAGCAAAGCTCATGGCCATAAAGCACTCTAAAAAAACACAAAGAGCGAAGACTCCGTGATAGCAACAAATGACAAACAGCAGTAAGACCTCCCCAGTATCAAGAAAGGTCCTGGGGTTTCACCTAAATGTAAAAATAAAACTAATCCTCAATGTTTTGACCTTAATGGACCAAGAACCCTTACCTCACCCGACCCCCACCATTCTTTTCTGAAGAGAGACTATTTTCTGCTTCACAGAGACAGCCCAAGCCCAACACAGCACACCATACTGAAGTACTGAGGCCGCCCCTGAGAGCCAGCATTCTGGGCATGGGTGGTTCCTTACCACTACACATTCCATGCATGTAACAAAATATCACATGTACCCCATAAATATGAATACAATGTATCAATAAAAAAATACAAAGCAAAAATTAGTTTAAAAATGGAAAGAAAACAGTCATCTTTACTAAATAGGCTGAACCTCTTTGTTTAAACAATGATGATATGAAGAAGACAAGGTAGATTTTGCTTGGTAAATATATTCTAAGTGGAAAGATCACCCTCCAGTCTTTTTTGCACTGGGAAGCCGGACTTCAGGAGAGGTTGCCATCATGAACCCAAATGTTCTGTTTTATAACTCCAATTATTAAAAAAAGACCAGCATACAGAATCTGGGTGCTGGCCACTAAGAGAAATACAGAATTACAATTCTCCCAAATAACAGAGCTAAATGACAGCCAGTCCTCTCTGAATCTGGAATGTTATTCTGGATTAAAAAAAAAAAAGACTGACAGGGGAAAATATTTCCATTGCAATCCCTGGATTTATGAGTAATCATGGTACTAAATATTTATAAACCAGAGAAAATGCACATAGTGTCCGCGATTCCATAGAAATGCACTTGCCACCACATTTAGAAAAATCTAAAGAAATGTTTGACAAGGCCCAGTATTTAGGGCAATTGTTTGAACTAAACCTTTTGTTTTATTATTTACAACTTCCTTTTAAACCAGGGTCATCCTTTGATGCAGAATATAAAGGCATCAAAGATGAAGTGTTTCCTCATTATCTTATTTCTTATTTAATCTCTGAATACATTTAGACTTTGTTCAGTTTTTTATATATGAGCAAAACACCCAGGCACGGATCAAAACTGAAAGTAGGCACAGAGTGAGGAATACAGTTGAAGGCAACCTGGCATTTTTTTAAATGTTTGTATTAACAACATGAGTAACACATGGCTAGCATCAAAAATTTTAAATAATAAGATAAAAAAGAAAAAACTAAAATTACCCCAAATGCCACCATTCAGAAATATTCACTGTGGACACTGGGAAATTGTATTTTTCATCTTTGCTCATGCTAAGGTTTCCAGTTCTTTATTTCCCTTTTTATTGTGGTATATAATTCACCTTCCAGAGATTCTAAAAATCATGCTATTGACATTTAATTTACATGCACTGACATCTGTTTGTATCCTTACATTTTCTGGTATTTATAAGGTGAGATAATCCTGAAGACCTCTTTTACCCATCCTTTCTGCTCTCCTCCCTGTCACCCTCTGAGTCCCACTATATCATCTGTCTCTGGGCGATTCCTAACAAGTCTCCTCTCCTCAAGTTTCACCTTCTCTATACCCACTCCCTATGCCACCTGTTACGTGGTCTTTAATTCATAAATTCAACTCACTCCTCATTGAACCTTATTTCCTGGTCTTGTTGCATGTCTTCATGGCCTGAGGAAGGGCCTGCCTGCCCAGCAGTGGCCCAGCAGGTCTAATCCCATCCTGCTGCTGCAACATGCCATTCCTCTACAAATTCACATGGCTGTTGCGTCTGTCTATCCCACCTGCAAACTCAACTGTTCCTTCAAGTCTGTCTCTTCTACTGCCTTCTTTGATGTCCCAAACTTAGACACCTTTCTAATACATTCACTTACTCTGTATGCACCTCCGTTTCAGCATCACATCAACATTTGCTTCCACACTGATCTCCTCACCAGGCTGCAGCTCTTGAAAGTAGGGATAGGGTCCTTCCAGGTTTATATCTACAGCACTTTGCAAGGTATTTGGTATGCCCCCAAAATTCAATAAACATCTATTGAAAATTAATTTTAAAACCACACTGCGTAGCAGGAAAAATGGAATTGTTCAATATTAACTAAGCTATGGGACAAACACATGGAAAAATATGGCTCCTGCCAGTGTGCAGCTATCGGACCAGAGGAGAATCAGGGCAAGTGGGGCCCAGTGCAGCCATGTGTGAGCTGTAAGGGGTTGCATCAGTCAGCCCTCTTCAGAGACAGAACCAGGAGAACATGAAATACAGACATGCACAGAGATGTCAAAGAATGAGCTTACCCAACTGGACATGGTGGCTCATGCCTATGATCCCAGCACTTTGGGAGGCTGAGGTGGGTGGATCACTTGAGGTCGGGAGTTCAAGACCAGCCTGACCAACCTGGAGAATCCCCATCTCTACTACTAAAAAATACAAAATTAGCTGGGCATAGTGGTACATGCCTGTAATCCCAGCTACTCAGGAGGCTGAGGGAGAAGAATCACTTGAACTTGGGAAGCAGAGGTTGCGATGAGCTGAGATTGTGCCACTGCATTCCAGCCAGGGCAACAACAGCAAAACTCCAGCTCAAAAAAAAAAAAAAAAATGAGATTACCCAATTTTGGGGGTTGGCAAGGTCAAACCCACAGCGCAAGCCTGCAGCGTGGAAATTTGGGGGCAGGAGTTGATGTTGCAGTCTTGAGGCACACTTTCTCTTCAGGGAAGCCTGATTTTTGTTCTCTAAGGCCTTTGAAATGATTGGATGAGGCTCACCCAGGCTAAGAGAATAACTTCATTTTCTTAAAGTCAGCAAATTACAGATGTTAATGACATCTACAACATACTTCCATGGTAGCATCTTAGATTCACATCCAAGTGAATAACTGGGTAATCTAGCCTAAATTAGAGTCCAGTAATAACTGGGTACTAAGGCCTACCCATGACCATCCCAGAGGGGAAATGCAGAAACTGTGGGAGGACAGGACAGAGACCTCTCAATCACACTTGGGCAGGGGGAGGGGGTATGCTAACAAGGAAGGCTCTCTGGAGGAAGTGTTACTAAAGCCGAAGTTTTAAGGCTGAAGAACAAGTTAAGTGGTGTGGCAGCAGCTTCATGGCTGGGCCAGGAGCGGGTGAGCAAGAAGCATGTGGGAGCAGAAGAGAAGCAGGATCCAGATAGAGGAGACACCCAAGATAGCATCAGGGACAGAGGTTGGTGATCAGACTGAGCACTGACTACATGCCCACCACTGGCCAGTGTGCTTTACTGGTATTTTCTCTTTAATCCTCACAATCACCCTGAAATATGGGTACCATTAACCACATGTGTTGCTAAGAAGCTGGTGTACAAAGTGGCCAATGAACTTCCCAAGGTGTCCCAGCTCCTAAGTAGAGAGGCAGGACACCAACATAGGCATTCTAACTAAAGGATCTTCAGGTTGTAAGACGAAGAGCAAGAGTGTCCAATATTTTGGCTTCCCTGGGCCACAGTGAAAGAAGAACTGTCTTGGGCCACACATAAAATACACTAACACTAACAACAGCTGATTAGCCAAAAAAAATTTAAATCACAAAAAAAAACTCATAAGGTTTTTAAAAAGTTTACAAATTTGTGGTGTGTTACATTCAAACCCATCCTGGGCTGCATGCAGTTGGTGGGTTGCAGCTTGGACAAATTCAAAGTAAAGAACACAGATGAAGAAATTACTTTAGCTTTGGATAGAAACAGGAAAGCAGAGCTGAAGACAGGTAGAGAGAGAGGGGTAGATGGCAGTTAAATGAGAATTCTAGAATGTGGTAGAGGAGACCTCCTCCCCATGGGTTCTCAGTAGAAGGCAGGAATTAAGGCAAAGAGGAAGTCCAGGTATGACAGGATAGCCCACCAACCTCATGCTGGAGAAAGAAAACGGTGCCAAAGCACTTCACATACTTAGCTGTATTCCTCTCCTCACTGGTCTCCAGACAGAGTCTGTTAAAGACAATGGATACAGTAGTCAGAGTAGAAATACAGCTCTTGCTTCAGAAGAAAAGAGAATCTCCAATTTTGGCTATCCTTCGGCCAATGCAGTGGAATCATTTCAATTTTGTACATTTGCTGCTGACTTTATTTCTGAGGATCACAGAATTCAGTAATGGGATGCCTCAAACAGAAAGCTCTCTCATTTAAGTTTGTTCTGTGGCTCTGTGCAGGAAGTAAACTGAGTAATCTATTGTCTTTGTTTGCTAAGCTTAACCAAAAGGAAGTCCTCTGGATTTAAAAAATCATTGTGAAATAAAGTTTGCCATTTAACAACTTCATTTTACTGAGTTATTTTTAGAACTTCCCAGGTAAAGCTATTATCTTCAGAGTATAAATCCTGTGCCAGGTATCTGTATGTTGCCTCTGTGCTCTTGAAAGATCTAAGGTGCTTTGGCTGAGAAAATAAAACAGGAGTGGCTGCACAAAACACTGTTCCTGTAGAAACAGCACGGCACATTCTTGACAAAGTGTTTATGTTATTCAATAAAGTAGCTAGAAATGAAAACATTTAAATTCAATGTTTCTTCTATCATTTTAGGAGATATAAAATTAATGCTAGATTTGCTTCTGTTGACAGCAATCATAGGTTGCTTGGCAACCTTAAGTGTTTCTTGGGTTGAATTGCAAAGGACTCAAGTAACTATTCATTTTCAACCAATGAAGATGTTCAAGATCAATGTGATGCCTATCACTTACCCCAATCACTCACACTGATGCAACAGATTTATTTCTAAAATGCTACCATTATTGGATGTAACATCTATGCCCCATTGGCCCTATAAGATTTCCCATGGTTATCAAAGTGACATTTTGGCCCACTTGATTTAGTTTTCTATTTTCTTATTAATTAAATAATAGGCTGACATTGGACTTTCAAAATTTATTTTCTAACTGTGGTAAAATACACATAATTTTACTATTTTTAATATAAAGTTCAATGGTATCAAGTACATTTACATTGTTCCGCAAGAATTACAACCATGCATCTCCAGAATCTTTGCATCTTCCCAAAGTGATACACTATACCTATTAAACAGTATCTTTCCATTCCTCCTTTCTGTTAGCCCCTGACAACCACCATTCTACTTTGTCTCTATGAAATTGACTACACTAGGTATCTCATATTAGTGGAATAATACAGTATTTGTCCTTTGCATCTGGTTTATTTCATTCAGCACAATGTCCTCAAGGTTCATCCATATTGTAGCATGTGTCAGAATTTATTTTCCTTTTAAGGCTGAATTATCTTCTGCTGTATGAATAAATCACATTTTGTTTATCCACCAATGGATACTTGGTCTGCTTCTGCCCCGACTGTTATGAATAATACAACTAGGAACACAGACATGTAAGTAACTCATCACAAGCCTGCTTTCACATTTTTGGGGCATATCCCCAGTAATGGAATTGCCGGATGACACAGTAGTTCTAGTTTCAATGTTTTGAGGAATTGCCATCTTGTTTTCTATGGTGAGTACGCCATTCTAGTCCCATCAGCAATGCATGAGGGTTCCAATTTCTCCACATCCTCACCAACACTTGTTATTTTCTGGGCTTTTAAAAAAAAAATAGTAGCAACAGATTTTATGGGCTTTGTTTTTTCATATCTCTACTTCTTTAGGTATTACACTATATAATAATAATTTACATTAAATTAAATTACACTATACTGCAATGATTTACATTAAATTAGAATATTAGTGTCTTCCTCCACTCATTTATGAACTGCAATGGAGAGAACCAAATCTTCTTCCTCTTATATACCTTCTAATTCAAGCAGACATCCATCCAGCAAATGCCTAGTCCTAAAATATATGTTTCCTGAATATCTGTCCCATTCCTCATTACCAATGAAATAACAAGGCTTTGGGTAAGAAGTTCAGGGTAGACTGAGGAAGACCCTGAATGCCAAGCTAGTGTTTTCCCTACTGATAACGAAGTGAAGTATTTGTTATATCTGTAAAAGGATGACATCATCAAATATCTGGCAATGGTGCAATGACCTAAGCACCTATAGTCACAGAGTCCACTTATCTGGCTGCATGGTACCCCCTGGAATGAGGGCAGTGGGCATCTGGAGGGGGATGCCAACCTAGGGACTGAGGCAGGAGGCCCAGGTACACTACAACCATGTTCTGAGAACACTTGGGTTTTATCCTCAGGAAACTCCCATTTATCCAGGGTCTCAATACATCATTCAGAAAAATATATTTTTCAAGTAAGAGAGAAAGTGGCGGGGTGGGGGGAGAGAGAGGGAGAGAGGGAGAGAAGGGGGGAGAGAGAGAGAGAGAGAGAGAGTGTGTGTGTGTGTGTTTGTGTGTGTGTGTGTGTGTGTGTGTGTGTGTGTTTGAGATGAGTCTCACTCTGTTACCCAGGCTGGAGTGTAATGGCATGATCTTGGCTCCTCCACTCCTGGGTTCAAGTGATTCTCCTGTCTCAGCCTTCTGAGTAGCTGGGACTATAGGGATGAACCACAAAGCCCAGGTAATTTTGTAGTTTTAGTAGAGAAGAGGTTTCACCATGTTGGCCAGGCTGGTCTCGAACTCCTGACCTCAAGTGATCTGCTTGCCTCAGCCTTCCAAAGCGCTGGGATTACAGGCGTGAACCACGACACACGGCCAAATGTTTGTCTTTTAAATTTTAAAATAGAAATATCAATGTGGTAAGTTAACAAATGAAGATGAAATGTAAATGAAATTTATATTCTCAGAGTGAGAAGAAAAAATTTAAATGAAAATTATAAACACAATGAATCACAGAGTATTTAAACTACCCATGAAAATGAAAAAAAAAAAAACATGAAATCAGTAGCTACTATAAACAGGAAACCATAATTGTTTTTAAAAAGAACAGTGAAAGGAAGTAAAAGAGGTAATTTTTAGAGAAACTAAAACAAGTCCTGACTGTAAATGAATAAAACTTTCAAGTATTGATAGAATATTAATGCAAAACAGGAGGCTTTATAAAAACCTGAAGCATTGAAAGGCCAAGGATAAAGAAAAATAAACATGCTATAAATTTTAATTTTGCTTTTTACCACAGTTTTAAAAATTATTTCCAATTTTTAAACACTTTGTAGCACCTAGTATAGAGTAGGCATGGAACTAGGCACTGGGGACAACAGAGATAGTGGCTGACCATTAGAAACTGTCCACAAAAGCTACATTTTAAAAATTCCCTCCTCATATGATAAATCTTTCTGACAGAGTTTTAAAGGATTGAAGGAGAGAGCCAGTGATGCAGACGGGGATGTGAATTCATTTAAATAAAGTAGCATCGTTTAGTCTTTTCACTGTTTCTGATTATTAAGTAGGTAGAAATTTCAATTCCTGTAAGAACTTCTAAAAGGTAATCAAATAGTCATAGGTGGCAACAGAACCCACAGAGCGAGGGCTGATTTAGACGGGTCTCCGCATTAGTGACTTGGTCCCAGTGGAATGCTCTCCCCATCTGATACGATTTGGCTGTATCCCCACCCAAATCTCATCTTGAATTGTGGTTCTCATAATCCCCACAAGTCATGGGAAGGACCCAATGGGAGGTAATTGAATCATGGGGATGGTTACACTCATGCTGCTGTCATGACAGTGAGTTCTAAAAAGATTTGATGTTTTTATAAGGGGTTTTCCCCCCTTTGCTTGGCACTTCTTGCTGCTGCCATGTGAAGAAGGATATGCTTCCTTCCCCTTCCACCATGATTGTAAGTTTCCTGAGGCCTCCCCAGCCATGCAGAACTGTGAGTCAATTATATCTCTTTCCTTTATAAATTATCCAGTCTTGGGTATTTCTTCATAGCAGCATGAGAACATACCAACGCAGCGTCATTTCCACCAACCCAAAGCCTCCTGTCTTTTAAGGCCTAAGTGCAACCTAGCCCCTTCTCCCTCCCCAAAGCTTCAGTGGCTTACCTAGGATATCAGATCCCTACTCAGGGGACTGAATCCAGGGGCTGTTTTTGCATAAATAAAGAGTACAACTTTCTGCTCAGGATTTAGTCATACAACAAGTATAACTATTTGTACTACACTTGATATGCTTTAGCCTACAAGGAACCTCAATTACATGTTTTTATTCTTACAATACAGTGAGAAGCAAGGTTTTTAAAAGTAAAAAAGTGAGAGTGTGAGTGAATACCAGAGTAGGGACTTGAACTCAGGCCTTCTCCCTGGAAGTTCTGTGGTCTTTTTGCAGCCTGGCATTAGCCAGAAAGCCTTGCATGGAACTTAATTTTGTTACTATATATCTTTTTAAAATTCTCCATATCTATCTATATGACATTGCCCGTGCTCTCTCTCTCTCTCTCTCTCTCTCTCTCTCTCTCTCACACACACACACACACACACACACACACACACACACGGAAATACATATATATATATATATGTGTGTGTGTGTAAGGAAATATATATATGAAAATACATTAAAATATAAAATTAATTTGATATAGGGAAGTAGGAAAGTCTTTTTTCTTAAGCAACATAAAGATAAGCTATTTAACACCCAGACCTTCATCATCCATATTTGTTGCTGCCTTCTTACTCAAGTATTCAGCACAGAATAAAAGCAATAAAGTAATGGACTCTTAATAATTTCTATGGTTATTTTTAGGATGAGAGCAATAGAAGACATTTTTAGGGATCCATGCCTAATGACATCTGTAGAGCTCATCCTAAGGTAGTTTCCATAGGGATAAGTGAGAGGTATTTCTTATAGCTGTCCCATAAAATGTCTATACTGTTACCTCTAAAAAAGTAATAAGGACTTATGGGGAATTTTATGACCACTGAAATAACACTCCCTTGAGAAATTCAGGAAGACAGCAAAATTTCAAATGCTCTTACACTTTGTTAGGGGAGTGCTGTGGCATTTTGTTTCATGTATTGTCAATTTCAAAACATGACATGACTTATACAAGTGGCTTTTATCAAAATCTTTTCTGAACATGAACAGGTTCTGCTTTTTCTTGCCGTATCAATGATTTTATACAGCCTTCTTTCATCTTTTAATTTTTTCAGAATGTTGTAGAGATTGTTTCAGCCTGACTTTGATCTCCACTGCAAAAATGAACTGAATTCAATAATAAAGGGAATTGCAATGCATATCAGACCCCGGGGGGATGAGTCCATCCTTCAGTGGAGGGTTCCTGCCTTGCTTCATACCAAAATTCAAACTCCTTCTGCGGCCCCTGGTAACCATGGTTCAATTCGCCTTTTTTAGTTTCTTTCTATTCGCCTCTTATTTAAGTGGTGATACATTTCCAAAATATTCTCTTTTCTTTTCTTACTTCATGCTCCATGTTTAGGAAATATAAGCAAATAGACATTTTTTAAAGTCTCCAATAATCCTAACTATTAACATGAAAGTAGAAAGTAATCTAGAAATTTATCTTTTATTATATTTCAATATATAAGTATAAAAAAAGTCTCATACATAATACTGTTTTGATTTTTTCCTTTTAAATAATCATGGATATTTGTGAAAATATATTTTACTATTATAACAAGAATGAGGAACATTGTTTTAAATACATCTGTTTGGTTTTCTCAAGGTAATTCCTTATGTGGAACTACTTGAAAGAAAACGTATTCATGATATAAAGACCTTTAAGGTTTTCTTTTTAAAATATGAGTATCTTCCTTAAATATAGCTTAAATTTGTGATTTTGACCTGAGTGTATGATACTGCTCAGTTTGCCACATATTCACTAACACCCTATGTATCACTACCCTTTTCAAACTTCGTCAGTCTAATAGCAAGAAAACATTGTGGTTAATTTGTTTTATGGTATCAATAGTAATGGCAAAATATTTATCAAAAGTTTGTTGGATATTGGCTTTGCTTTCCTTATTAATGTGCATTTATGTCCTATGCCCATTTTGCAACTGAACATGACATATTTTTATGTATTCTTTTTACTGATTTGTAAAGGTTCTTTACATATTCTTGTGATTGTTAATTTTGTGTGAAACTCACTGGTCCACAGAATGCCCAGAGAGCTGATTAAACATGATTTCTAGGTGGGTCTGTGAGGGTGTTTTGGGATTTAAATTGGTGGACTGAATAAAGCAGATGTCCTCTCCCAGTGTGGGTGAGCACCATCCATTCTTTTAAGGGCCTGAAAGGGATAAAAAGTCTACAAGAAGTTGAATTTGCTCTCTGCCTGACTACTAGGGCTAGAACAGGGCTCTTTTCCTGCCCTCATTACTCCTGGTGCTCAGGCCTTCAGAATCAGACTGGAATCTTTCCCTGAAAATTTTAGTTGACTTTTTACCTTAAGAACATAATCAGGGCCGGGAGTGATGGCTCACGCCTATAATCCCAGCACTTTGGGAGGCTGAGGTGGGTGGATCATGAGGTCAAGAGATCGAGACCATCCTGGTCAACAAGGTGAAACCCGTCTTTACCAAAAATACAAAAATTAGCTGGGCATGGTGGCACGTGCCTGTAGTCCCAGCTACTTGGGAGGCTGAGGCAGGAGAATTGCTTGAACCCAGGAAGTGGAGGTTGCAGTGAGCCAAGATTGCACCATTGAACTCCAGCCTGGGTAACAAGAGCGAAACTCCGTCTCAAAAAAAAAAAGAACATAATCAAATAATATATATATACACTAAACTTACGATGCTTAATGAGCTAAAGTTTTAAGTTACTAAATTTCGTGTGTACCTATGCAACAATCTTGCATGTTCTTCACATGTACCCCCAAACCTAAAATGCAATAAAAAAAGTATTTTCAAAATATCACATAATCTATGAAAACTTTTGTCACACATGCTTTTCAAATTTAAAAATTCATCACAGACCTCTGATTGCTTTCCACTGTTTACTAAGCCATTTATCACTTTTTTGTTGTTGTTATTGCAGTGCCCACAAGGTCCAGCTCCAAAAGAAACTACATGGAAGTGATATAACTTTACCACTATTTGGATTGTTAAAAAATTAGTTGTTGAGAATTTATTCCTCAGTTAATCTGGCCCGATGTATATCTATGTACTTACTACCTGATAGCACTACCATAAGAGTTTAGATTTCCTTAAATGGGAAAAATGTAATATGTGTATGGTTTAGGTATATAGCTCTGCAATTATGAATTTCTATTGACAATACTATACAGATATAACATATCTTGTATGTCCTCCCAATTGTGACCAGAGAAAAATGTACAAGAAATATGAGGAGCCTTTTCCTTAGAGTTTCTGAATAAAAACATGAGAAGAAGCAAACTCATGTTCTAGGGGTGCTGAAACATCCTGCAAGTCTTCAGCTCTGGAGTCAAAGGACCAGATTACTGGGACCCATGAGGGCGTCTCAGGACTCATCATCCACTCCCTCACCTCACAGGGAGGACACTGGTCAGCCACAGGGCTTATGTGATTTGTCCAACGTGACAGCGCAAGTCATTGTATAGACGCCCATTCTCCTACAGTCCTTGTCAGTGTCCTGCCCAGTGTGCTGCCTCTCGCGTCCTTGAGAAGGAACCCAGGGCCATGCCAATTTCCATGCTCAGCACACAAACACTCACAGTCCACCTGCATTGCTCTCTGGGGATTGCTCACGTGGAACCTCAGCCAGTACCTACATGCTGCTAACAGACTCCTACGCATGTGGGGCAGCTGAACTCAGCTTCCCATCATCACTCAGAAGAGGGAAGATCACAGAAAACTGTAAGAGTCTAGTTGGCTGCCAATTTATTAGTATGTTGTAGGACCCCAACAATGGAATCTCATCCTCAGACTCAAGCTACACGTGGATGTCTCCCTCCAATAAGCCATGGTGATATATTCAGTGCCTCTCTCCCTGGTGTGCATCAGGGGATGAGGACATCAGAGAGCCAGGTTCCAGCCCAGTGTCCATCACTAACCTCACCCTGGGAGTGATAAGAGTCATCTCACCTCTCCTGGCATCCATCTCTTCCTCTGCAGAATGACTTTCAATTCCTATTTGCCCCAGGAATTGCTCCATCTACTATCCTCACTTGCTTTCATCATCACCTGGATAATACCTAGGGAGCCAGCCTTGCTATTCTAGGCTTCAGTGATGGTAAACAAGGGCTTGAGAAGAAGGAAGCTAGTGATTACTATGAATAGAGCCCGAGAGATATACAGGACTATCTCAAGACCACTTACATTTCCTCAATGAGCAACCAGGCTCCAGCCAGAGAACACATCTTGTCCTTAACTGAATAAAAACCATGGAGACACGGTCTATTTTTCATGCACCTTCAGAGCCACTGTTGCAAACAAAACTAATAGCACCTGCTTGAAACAGCAGCAGCTCCTCGACCTCCAGCCTAATTAGCACATTTCTCCAGCGAAACCATCTTGACAGGGTCTGCCCTGGCTCATTTCCTTCATTATCAAACCTTCCAAGTGACACCAGAAGTCTCCTGTGTTGGTACCAACCTTAGAGGCACACCTCGTGGCTGACAGGGCCTGAGGTTTGGTGGCATTTTTCATTTTCTAATCAAAGGGGTCAGAATAAACGGGTGTTGGCAGTTGACAGCTGCAGCTATCTGATGTGTCAACTCCTTGCCACACACAGTTCCTAATAAATAGTGCTAGAAAAAGAATTCACCCCTCAGCTTTCTGTCACAGTGGCTGTGGTGGGAGATCCTCGGGTGGCCAGTTTCCTGTCGCACTACTTGTGCGAGAGGTGGGGAGTGTGTGCATGCAGACACACTGACACCCATGCATAAACACCGTGCATAGGAATAAAATGGAGGAGCCCTGCATTACTGTGGTCATGTTTTCAGTACTCAACCCTAAAAACCAAGGAGAGTGAGTGGGGAGAGGAGCCAGCATCTGCTAATACTTAATGCAAGCATGGTAGCCACTAAAAGATGTGGAGGAGGGCAGCTCTTGGAGCTGCTGGTGGCCCTCTGTCCTCATGCACAGGTGATAAGAATGACAGGAGTCCAGTGTCTGGTCAGGCCAGGGTAGGGAGTGCTTAACTGGAAGTCCATGTGGGTCCCAGTGAAATATCCTACCTTGGTTATGGTGAATACATTTTAAACAATCCTGCCAACTCCATTTTACCCACTCTGAGCTATGTAGGGCATTCAGTTCCGAGAACTTTGTAGTATGAGACACCTGGCATCTTTGTAACCAATTTTCTGAGAAATAGGTCCCACTGGCCCGTACATCCTCTACCTGAAGCTGTGTAATTGCCTACCCTACATCCTGAGTGAAAAACAACTTCAAATAGAATTTTGTTGTTAGGCACCCCCCCTTCCCCTAACCTGTTCCTTCTGCTTCTGTAATAATCTGTTTACAGCCCCCGACCCTAAACTGATATAAAAATGTTGACTGTCCTTTGTTTTTGGTCGAGAGGTTTGAGCTCTAGCTGACTCTCGGATGCCAGCATTAAAGTGGACTCTCAACAAACTCCGAGCATGGCGCTTCTGTTTAAACTCACTCAGGTATAACATTTGGAGGCCACAGTGAGATTTTTATATCACCACCAGGCACAGACCGGGCTCACTCCAGACCTCCCCGGACAAATGGCGAACTAGAGGGGAGGCGCCCCCTGAGACATTCCAGGGCCCTGTAGGTCACCATCTCTGGAGAGGAATGGACTGACCTCTGCCATGCCCACAGAATTTGGCCCCGAGTCCATTGTCTCAGGTCCCAGAAAGGTAAGTCAGATCTGACTCTGCTCTCTCTGGTTTCTGGAAGGGACAGCCCTGATGAGGGCACCCCTTCAATGATCCTGTCCAAAATTCAGGACACTGGATAGAGGACAGGACCACAGGTCACTGAATTTGTCTGGTTAATGACAACTGTATCAGCCTCTGAATGAGTGTATGTGTGCATATATAGATTGAATGAGGAGGCCAAGGGCCTGCCCTTGGATGTCCAATTTGTGGCTCCACAGTGAACAACTACAGAGTCCGAGTGGGCCCCAACGTGTGGTTCTGTGGTGACCTCATATGGCTTAGGGCAGTATCGGGTTCCACTTGGACCTGATCCTTGTCGTGTGTTTATACTGACCTGCCGATGCTAAGAGGCACCTACATTCCCATAAGGGAAGCGGCCAGGAGGGCTTCTGAGTGGTCCCTTACAGGGCATCCCTTTCCCCATTTCTGTGTGTCCCCTGTCTTGGTGTCATATGTCTGGCCACTGATATTGTCCCAGGCAGCTGGGGAAAAGCTTTTTCTCTACTATTGGCAGAGACCTCCTGCCCCCTGAGATGGCAGCTCTTGTCTGGTATCTAGGATGGTCCCCCAAAAATGTACTGTTTCAAAACCATTAAGTGCTGCTATAGATTAGACTGTGAACCTCACCCCCTTATTGACTGGAAGTTCTGGCACCATAGAGACTGCTGGCAAGTGGACTGTCACCGTTCCTGGCCAAATGTCTAGCTGTCCTCCACCATAAATAGGTGGTGGATCCAAAACAGCCACCCAGCTGACTTGCTGGCACACCTGTTGTGCCACCCAAACACTTTCCCCTGTGAGGGACCACTCAGATGCCCTCCTGGCCGCTTCCCTTATGGGAATGTAGGTGCCTCTTAGCATCGGCAGGTCAGTATAAACACACGACAAGGATCAGGTCCAAGTGGAACCCGATACTGCCCTAAGCCATATGAGGTCACCACAGAACCTCAGGCATTCTGAGTCATATGTAAGGCGAGCTTTCGCTCTTCTAAACTCCTTCCAAGCCCTTCCGAGTGAACTCTGGTTCCTGGTGAACCCAGAATCTAATACCAAATATATCCCCAGACCCTGTCCCCTGCCCCATACCACTGAAATCCCTCATTCTCACCAGGTACAGAGACTCCAGGACCTGGCCCTTATTGCTTTCCTCTCTCCCCTCACTGTAAGGGCCAAATTTGAACTTGACGCTTTCGATGAGTGGAGGCACCAGAGGTACCTTGGTTACAGATGCAGAGGAAGACAGGTGTTGGCCTGGCATTTCATCTGATTCTTCCATGTGGCAAGCAGCTTTAGCCCTGACCTGTTTTGTTCTCTTTTTGGTTGTAATCATTCTGGCTGTAGGTTCTCTCAACCATCCCCTCCTGGCCGAGAATATTTCTGCCCATGCTGGGTATAATTTTCTCTTGTAAGCCAAGATGGGAAACTCACCCTCCCATTCCCATCCTCAGCCACCTACTCCTTTACAATGTATGCTTAAAAACTTTTCCCTGGGTTTCCCAGGTGATTATGGAGTTCACCTATCCAAGGGCCGACTGTGCACCCTGTGTAAACTGGAATGGCCAACTTTTAATGTGGAGTGGCCAGACACAGGGTTACTGGACCCTAACGTCATCTGGGCTGTTTGGAGAGTAGTTACAGGAAATCCAGGCCCCCTCAACCAGTTCCCGTATATTGATCAGTGGCTAAACTTGGTTCCTAACCCACCACCGTGGCTCTGATCCTGCACAGCTCAAGATCCTGCTTCTAAAATACTCCTTAACTGCACCATTTGGTGGTCACCCTCTTCAGTTTCAGCCCCTCCAGTTTTGCCTCTGTCTGAGGAGGACAAAGTTCTTCCCCTCCTTCCCCCACATACTACCCACTGGCCCTGACAGGGTCGCCTGCTATTACTTCTTCTGTTCCCTCTGCCAAGTCACCACCTGTGGTTTCCAAACTCCTACCACAACAGGGAGAGAAAGCTACCCCCATCCTCCACCTAAGGGAAGCACTGCCTCGAGCTAGTGGTGAGCGATCAACTGCATTTTTTGTTTATTTCCCACTTTCCACCTCTGACTTGTATAATTAGAAAATTATACAAACTTGTATAATTGGAAAATCCACCATTTTCTGAAAAACCCCAGGTTCTGACTTCTGTGGTGGAATCCATACTTCAGACTCATCATCCTACCTGGGACAACTTTCAGGAAATCCTCCTCACCCTTTTTACCAGAGGAGAGGGACTGTATCCACAGAGAAGTATGAAAGCATTTCCTCTTCTCCACTGGTCAGCCTGAAGAGGAGGCCAGAGACCAGTTGGAGGAAGTCTTCCCCACCAGCAGACCAAACTGGGAACCTAATTCCTCGGAGCGGGAGGCAGGCTTTGGACAACTTTCACCAGCATCTACTCATGGGTATTAAGGGAGCTGCATGGAAATGCATGAATTTATCCAAATCTATGGAAGTGGTTCAGGGGCTGATGAGTCTCCTGGGGCATTCTTGAAATGTCTCCAGGAGACCTATTGTATTTACACCCCATTTGATCCAGCTGCTCCCGAAAACAGCCGTGCTTTAAATTTGGCTTTTGTGGCTCAGGCAGCCCCAGACATCTGGAATAAATTACAAAAATTAAAAGGATTTAGTGGCATGAACATCACACAACATTTAGAAATACCCCAGAAGGTGTTTGATAATAGAGAAAATCCCACTGACAAAGCTTCCAAGAGACAGGCAAAAACTTTGGTGGCTGCCCTCCAGGAGACATGGGGGAGACACCCTTCCCAACAAATCAACAAGAAAGACAAGGGCCATCATTAGTTGGGGGCCCAAACCCCACTACCCTAACCCTAACCCAAACCCTAACCCTAACCCTACAGTGAGATCAGTGTGCCTACTGTAGACAAACAGGGCACTGGAAAAACGAATGTCCCCAAAGATGAGAAACCAAGAATAAAAAGAAACTCCTGGCCATGGAGGAGCTAGAAGATTGATGGGGCTGGGGCTCATTTTCTCTTCACCCCTGGGAGCCCATGGTCACCACCACAGTACGGGGTCACCCGGTAAAATTTTAAATTGATGCTGGAGCAGAACACTCAGTATTAAAAACACCTTTGGGCCAGGTCACCAATACAAAAGTGGCAGTTCAAGGAGCCATAGGAACTATTTGCAAATACCCAGTCACTCAAACCCGAGAAATAAACTTAGGCCATGAAAAGGTAATTCATTCCTTTTTGGTAGTCCTGGAGTGCCCATATCCCCTGATGGGAAGAGACCTACTCCATAAACTGCAAGCCTCTATCTATTTCTCAACTCAAGGAACACACCTAACCTCAGAGAACCAGGACTCATCAACCACCCACCTCTTACTAACAACCCCCTTGTTGGAGGAATATCTGCTGGTTCTAAGCTCCCCAACTGTGGCCTTGGAAAACAACTCCCTTATGTTGAAATTGCAGGCCCAGTTTCCCCATGTTTGGGTGGAATCAAACTCCCCAGGACTGGCAAAACACCATCCCCCTGTAACTGTAGATCTATTGGCCATGGCTCTACCAGTAAAAGTAAAACAGTTCCCCATGAGTTAAAAGACCAGGGAAGGCATAAGTCCCCACATACAGTGAATACTGCAGGCAGATATTTTAAGACCATGCAAATTGGCCTGCAATACTCCATTCCTGCCAATAAAAAGCCTGGAACCAAGGACTATTGGCCAGTCCAGGATTTATAGGAGGTCAACAAGCAGACAGTCACTGTCCATCTGACTGTCCCAAACCCATTACACCCTCCTCAGCCTACTCCAGCCAAACCATACAGTATACACTGTCTTGGACTTGAAGGATGCTTTCTTTGCCATCCCTCTGGCCCCTAACAGCCAGCCAATCTTTGCTTTCAAATGGACAGATCGTAACTCAGGAGACATCACCTGGCTTACTTGGACCCGATTACCCCAGGGGTTCAAAAATTCTGTTTAAATTTGCTTGGATATAACAGCAGCAGACAGGGGGACACAAAATGCTTTGGCTACAGCATCCAGAGAAACCCACCCATCTTAACCTCAGATCCAAGCTGAGGGGCATTCTAAGAAAGCAAAGGATTATAAAATAGCTCATTCTTTCCTCAAAGTAACTCAGCACACAAAAAGAGAACCAAGCACTCAAACTAGAGAAAGTATCATGGACACAGGAAAGAAATACTCTCAGAAAAGGAGAAGGACCTGCGGTCATCTTTCAGAACTTCTTGGAAGAAGTAACCCTTCAAGCTGGGGCTTTTGTGCTGGTCCTCACTGCATCCCTGCCTGGGGGGGACAGGGCAGGCGAGCAGCTGGACAGAAGGTCTTAGAAAACCAGGAGGAAGACTATAGAGCATCCATGGCTCCTTGTTCCCTTCGCAGTTATCTCCCACCACAGCTATCTTACCATCTGCACCCCAGCTTTTCACTTCCCTTCCTTACCTCCTCCGTCTTTCCTTTGACTTAAGATATTTCTCTCCCCCTCCCACTTTTTCCTTTTAGTTTTGATACAATGTCCAACTTTACCTACATAGAGTGAAACTATTATATTTATACACTATGAAGTTATCTTGAACAAAATGTCAGATTATGTCTGCTCTGCTGTTCTTAGATATGAGAATATGGCTCTGATCACAGTGGATGATTTATTCCATCTTCTACGATCTTATGATTAATGGTATGAACTTGTAAAATAAGCAATTGGAGATAAAGACAACATCTATGGTCTTAGAAAAGTATCCCCAGTCCCAACTCCTACACAAAGCTTTAAAGTAAAAATGTGAGCTCTTCATTAGCTCTATGTCACCAACTGTATTAGTCTGTTCTCACATTGCTATAAGTAGTACCTGGGACTGGGTAATTTATTTAAAAAAAACAAAGAGGTTTAGGCCAAGTGCGGTGGCTCATGCCTGTAATCCCAGCACTTTGAGAGGCTGAGGCGGGTGGATCATGAGGTCAAGAGATCGAGACCATCCTAGTCAACATGGTGAAACCCTGTCTCTACTAAAAATATGAAAAATTAGCTGGGCATGGTGGCGCACGCCTGTAATCCCAGCTACTAGGGAGGCTGAGGCAGGAGAATTTCCTGAACCCAGGAGGCAGAGGTTGTGGTGAGCTGAGATCACGCCATTGCACTCCAGCCTGGGTAACAAGAGCAAAACTCCGTCTCAAAACAAAAAAACAAAGAGGTTTAATCAGCTCATGGTTCTACAAGCTGTATAGGAAGCATAGTAGCTTCTGCTTCTAGGGAGGCCTCAGGAAGCTTCTAATCATCGCAGAAGGTGAATGGGGAGCAGGTATCTCACATAGTGGGAGCAGAAGCAAGAGAGAGAGGGTGGGGAGGTGCCATACACTCTGAAATGACCAGACCTCGGGGGAACTCACTCACTGTCATAAGGGGGCGCCATCACCACCCCTGTAATCTAATCATCTCACACCAGGCCCCACCTCCAACACTGGGGATTACATTTCAATATCAGATTTGGTTAGGGACACATCCAAAACATATCACCAACCCAGGACCCTAATGCTACAGTCTTTAGGAATTCATGTGGTGCAGCCCCACATGAAGGAAGAAAATGACTGCCATTATGAATCTTAAAGATGCTGCTGTCAGAAGTATGATTATATCTTTAAAAAATCCAAACCAATAATCCAGTTGAAAACTGTACTATCCAATAAGGGAGCTACTAGCCACAAATGGCAACATAAAGTTATTAACACTAAATAAGATTTAGAATTCAGCTCCTCAGTTATACCATCCCCATTTCAATGGCTCATTAGCCCTATGTGACTAGTGGCTACCACATCAAGAGCAAAGAAGTACACTGCAGAAATTTGTAAAGACACATGAGGGCCCTACTATAAACCAGCAAGTAAGAAAATGCCTTTCTTGGCAATTTGACTATAGTAATGAATTCTGTCTCTAATTTCTGAGGCAAGTGGGCATACCTGCCCTAAAGTCAGCAATTTTCAACTGTGCTCCATGGAGTCCCTTAGTGGCTGGTGCAGGAAGCAAGGACAGGGAAGGGAAAGGCAGACAGAGCAGGCTCAGGGCTCCACACACCTCTCTTCAACCAGTGCCTCTGCCTGCACAGAGTTGTAGGTAAGTATCACTTGACTCCAAGCTCCTGAGAAACATTATATATTCACTTTGGAGTTTTAATTGCTATAAATTATCATACATGGGACAAAAATTGGAGAGACATGGGATCTACCACCACATCACTGGAGACGGCCCTAAAATCTATTAGTTTGTTTCTAGTATAAAACCATGTTTTCCAACCTCACATGGGCCTTCTGTGCAACTCTGCAGTTCCCCATGCACCTCTTACTGACTCAGGGTACCCCTCAAAGAACCATTACCTGTCTCTTCACTATGCAATCCCATGTTCGATTCCATCAGCGTTTCTCTCTGCAAAAACTCCACTTCCTAGTTACCTGGAACAAATGAGGCAACCTGACATGACCTCATTAAAGCCTTTTCTTGTCTGTCCAAAATTTCTCAGCACTCATCCTTCATGCCTTTGTTTCTGTCTTCATGGCTGTACCTTCACTTGTATATTTAATAGAATTCCCTCCTATTTGCACCAGGAATTGCTCCATCCACTATCCTCACTTGCTTTCATCTTCAATCTCTCTCTGGCTACTGGATCTTTCTTCTCAGAGCATAAGCATTCTTCTCTGCTGAAGAAAAAATAAAAGCAAACACAAAACTAAAAACTAACAAACCAACTTCCACTCTTGTGGTTCTTTCCCTTTTCCTCACCAAACTTTTCAACAGTAATATGCACTCTCCACCCTTACCTTCCCTACCCCCTTGGAACCTGATTTTTGCCTCCATACATTTTGTTAAACTCACATCAAAGCTACCAGTGACATCTTAATCACAAAGTCTGCCTACCCATTCTCCTCAATATCAAAACATCTCAGCCCCACAGCACAGATGGCTTGACCAGCCATCCTTTCTGGGAACCTCTCTCCCACAGCTTTGGTGATGCTGACTGTGTCTGACACTCCTCCTCCTCACTGACCAAGCCTTCTCCGGCTGTTTCCCATCCCGCCCCCGCAATCTAGATAGATATTCCCCGAACAATGTGTCAGCATCCCTCTTGCCGTTTCATTTTGCATGTACTCCCTCAATGATGTCAGTCACAATTCCAAACATCACTTATTTTCCATGACTGCTCTCCTTATTTTCAGTCCAAATCAGCTGATAGTTATAGGAATGTTTCTGAGAAAGCATTTCATGACCAAACCCAAACTCATCAAAGCCCCGCAAATAAGCTTCTCCTCCTCTATACAGTATGCAACGGTACTTTCTGACTCTATCTGTCCCTTCCTTTCCATTCCTGAACTAGGGAACCAGCCAATGGGAGTTCAGGCTCCCATTAACTCTCTCCTGTTAATTTCTGCCTGTTACAGGAGCCCAAAGGATCTTCTGACATATCGATAGAAATTATTTTCTTTCTCCTTGCAAAAAAAGGAGAAATGATCAATCTCTTCACTCTGTCTACTACCTTCAGAAAAATACCACAAGGGTCTTTATGAACCTTCCCAGAAGACACCCTACACATGTTTCAACAATGCAAGAAAGCACAAACTGTTGGCAAAGTTCCCATGAGAAGCAAGATTCATCTAGAAGCTATGTTTGCTTGCTTTTCAATATTCTTCCTCTGCCACAGTCCCAAGCGAAATTAGAGTATCACAGAATGTGAGCTGCGACCTAGAGTTTCTGCTAAGACAAAAACAATAAAATATATGAAAATGTTTCCTCCTCCTCCTTGCTGCCTCCTTGCATCTCCTCATCTTTGCTCTAGTACTGGACTAATAATCCAAGATGCTCAGCATTAGAGAGATGGTAAGAGCCAGAAAATAACTTCCAAGCATCTCGTAGCTCTGCATGTTACAGAAGAAAAGCAAGGCAGTAAAACCTTTGCACTGTTTCTGTTATTGTTATAAAATTCTTAACTTATTAAGGCAGAGAAAAAATAACAAAAGTCTGGCCCAGAGGGAAAGCATAATTAATTTTGGCAGAACCAAACTGTCTCATGCCCATTTTCCCTTCTCCAAACCACTTTAATCACCATTATCATATTAATTTTTCTTGAATACAATTCTATTATTCCTTACTTAAGACCATAAGTGGTTCCATTTTGTTTTTTACAGAAAAAAGTCACAGAATACCAGCTCTGGAGAGCCCAAATTGGTCAATTCATTTAATCCAATCCCTCTGACCTTTGTGATAAAATTCTTAGTCCAGTGAGGTTAACTGACTTTCCCAAAGATCACTCCATTATTGTAAATGCTGGGTTTTATGCATATTATACATGCTAATATGTCATATTTCTTATCAAAAATACTATTTCCATAGCTCTAGGTATCTTTTCTTCATTAAACATCTTGAATGAGCAAGAACATTCTAGAATATGGCACTTAAAACTCGATAAACCTCTGGAGAAATGATATGATTTCTAAGTTAAATCCAGATATCTGAGGTAAGGTGTATAAACTAGGAGTTACTAAACCAATAACAAAAATATTTTCACTTAAAGGTAATGCTCAAAAATACTCAGAAAAAACTGTTCTCCTTTGTAAATGTGTGGGAAGGAAGCAAAGAAAAGAGGAAAGAGACAGAAGTGAGTGTGTGGGAATAATTGGGAAAATTAACAGCGAGATTTGGTAAAAAATTATTTTTTTTCTTTTAAAGAACACCTTAAATTTCATAATTACAGATTCCAGGGAACTAGACACTTAAATCCATCAGTGACATTTGTTTGACTTCCAGAGGAAATCAGAAGCTTATTTTGGTTTTTGTTCTCACTCTTCTCTTTTTCACCCACCCAAACTGGGTTGAGATGTTTCACAAAGGAAGCCCGAGTACAATGGAAATTAGGCTCTAGCAAATTAGAAGCTGTGCAGAGCCCTTTAAGTACTGTGAGCTCAAATGTTCCCATTCTTCCAACAGACATTGAAAAGGCACAGAAATAAATCAGATCCAATTCTCACTTTCTATTTTTGAGCAGAGGTTTTAAACGCCATCAGCTTAGATTAATGTATTAGTCACCCTGCATAAGCATATTTCATTTACAGGGAACCCACGTGAATATATTAATGAAAATGATAATGTGCTAAAGGCATGACATAGCCCTTGTAAATAAAGAAATCAAAGCATGATTGTCCTTGCCCATATTTTGTAAATATTGAAACAACCAGAAGTTTACAACTCAAAAGAGATTACCATGAAAATCAAATGATCAACTTCCACTTTCATGTCTCAAAATGAAATGTTTTTAACTTAACACTTAGAAAGCTATTTGCCATATATGTGTGAGGTTATTATAAAAATTCCGAACTGGAATAGATGTCGCCTGCCTGACTCAGATGTCAGCAGAAGCACTTTCTTTACAGCATGACGGATACATTAATCCATCATGGTCATCGTCCAACTGAGCCTCTGCACCTTTACGCGCACAGCCAATGGATGGAAATCCCCACAGAAACATTATTATTATTGGGCAAAGCCCCTTTCTAAGTACTATACAGAAATTAATTCCATCTTATGCTCCACAGACCCTACGGATGGTTTTTTAAATGTATTTTTGTTATTATTATTATTATTTTACAATGAGGAAACAGAGGCACAGAAAAATGAAGCAACTTGCGCAAAGTCACAAAGCCAGCAAACAGCAACGGTGGGATGTGAGCCCAGGCAGTCTATCTCCAGAGTCTGTACTCTTCACTACTACTGTATGATCTCTTCAGTATGGGGAGGTATTGGTCAAAGGGTTCAAAGTTTCAGGTGTTCAGGAGAAGTAAGTTCTGGAGATCTAATATACAGCATGGGATTGATTGTTAATAACACTATATTGTGTACTTGAAATCTGCAAAGAAGGTAGATCTTAAATGTTCTCAACACACACACACACACACAGAGAGAGAGAGAGAGAGAGAGAGAGAGAGAGAGAGAGAGAGAGAGAGAGAGGGAGAGACAGATATAGAAGAGGTAACTATGTGAGGGATGGATATGTTTATTAACTTGATTGTGGTAATCATTTCACATTGCATATGCATATCAAAACATCATACTGTAAATATACACATTCTTCATTTGTCTATTATACTTTGAAAAGGTTAGAAGAAAAAAACTAAGTGCTTTCTAGGGACCACTAAATGTAAAAATAAAATGAAACAAAAAAGAAATAAAAACTAATAAAGGGAGAAGGTGGGATTTTTACCTTCTATGGGGATGTTCAAACATACACAACAAGCGAAGTAAGTAGTAAAATGAACCTTCATGGTTCCATCATCCAGCTTCAAATATTTTAGAATATTTGTCAGTGTTTTTTCACCTATATTACCTGACCTCTAGTTTATTTTTTTTCCTTTGACGGAGTATTTATGGCAAATTCAGAAGGTTGTCAACTACCTAAAACCAGTGTGGAAGAATTCCATCCAAAGACATAACGCAGTAGCGCTGAGCTGGCCTGGAGAGGACCTATCGTGCAGGGCATGAGGTCTTTCTTCACCTCACTCAGGTTGAATGGATGCTTCCCCTTCCTGTGCCTCCTCCCTCACCTGCTGTGCGGTCTTCAGTCACAGCCATGCTAACATTTCCCTGCATGGCTTTATGAGCACAATCCTGCCTCTCCACTCCCTGCAAGGGTGAGTGAGGATTAACCCTTGTCTGGGTCATAGCAGCCCCATCACTGAGGTCATGCTTACCACATAGAAGATGCTGAAAGAATGCAGAATCAGGAAAGAGAAAGCAGATCATCTAATCTTCATAAAATAAGCCAGCCAAGAAAACTGAGGCAGTTCAACTAGACATTATTTTTACTGTAAATAAAAATATGTTCCCTAAACCTTCAGTTAATCTTATAAGCAGAGATGGCCAACATCCTTAAAAATAAAACAAAACGTGCTTACAATCTAATCCTATCTCTGGGTGGAACTCATCATTGTCTGAGTGTTTCTGAAAGGGAATAAACAAAGACATCATTAAGAGTCATACGAAATAGGCAATAGCTTCTCTGAAGTCTGACCTCACAAGCCACCCTCGGCTCCTTTTTCCATGAATAAAAAATGACTCTCTCTTTGCCGATAAACATGAGATGTATTAATGGCTGTGGTAAGAGTTATTAATAACATTTATTGTCAACCCTGATCTTATTTAAAATGCATGTCAGAGGTAGAAAATCAAATGTGTTATGTATATAAATGTATTTTATAGTATTCATCAGTGTAAACCCTAAAGAACATTGCAAAAAGCTTTCATATTAACCCTCATTTTCATTGATTAACCTTACAAAAGGCTAGCAATTTTCCACTTCAGATTATCCCTAGAACCAAAATCCTATTCAATAATTAAAAGAACATGTACTTATTTTAAATATTAAAACAAGAAATAAAACTCTAGAATTTAATGAGAATATCTACGCTTGATCTTAGTCAAAATTTTGGCCAAGAAGCAATTAATGAGAATATCTAACCTTGACAAATCAAGACATCTAAGTTTGGAAACTTTGAAATTCTTTCATAAATAGCCTCCCTTAAAATTCTATTATTGTAAAGGACAGTGTCCTTTAGTGTGAGGTACTAAAATTATTGAGAGGCATAGCCCCTATCCCCAAAGAGCTTATAGTCTATAGGGGAGAAAGGACATAAAAACAAATAAATACAACAGTCAGTAGGTAATAAAAGTGATACAAGCCAAGAGCCCTAGGGATTTCCAGGAAAAAGATCATATTGAGGGATTTTTAAAGGAAGCAAAATTGAAATGTACTTAAAAGTGGTAGACTCTGCAGAGAGATGGGAGGTGGTGGGGGTAGTGATAGAAAGCTGTGGGAAGTGTATCACTGAGATAAATGGTTTAAATCAAAACCAAAAGGTAGGAAAGTACAAAGCCCTCAGAGAAAAATGTGAGCAATACATTTTTGTTACTCACATTTGGCTAGTTGGGAGTATATGTCAGAATGGTATGCAGTAAAGGTGTAAAGGAAGCTGGGGCCACGTCACGGAGGACCTAGAAAGTCTGATATCCGAAGCAGGCATGGGGCACCGTGCAGCAAGCAAAACGGGGTCAAAGGGGAAATGACCCAGGACCATGTGCTCTGTAGATCAGAAAGCCAAGGTGTGCTAAGAATAGCCCAGATAGGTGCTACCACAGATTTAAACAGAGATGAGGAGACAGAAGAATGAGAATGGGGTAAGTACCAGAGAGAAAGAATTCACCAGAAATGATGAGTGAAGAGAAAAGAAGGCAAAAAGCAGGTATGATATAATGCTAATTTTGAAATTCCCAGTCTGGGTTGCCAGGAGATCATAAATATCACTAAAAGATAGAGCAACTTCAAGAGAAGGTTTTGGTTTACATTAGAAAATGAAGAATCTGTTTTCTGAAAAAGTGTTCAGTTTGCGGTGAAGTGGGTCACTCAGAGATATTTGATGGCTCATTTGAAATGCAGATGAGTGGTTGTAGAGGGACACTGGAGCTAGAGATGTAGATGTGGGCATAGTGTACAGACTGCTAAGGGCTGAAACTGTGGATAAGATGACCAGGTGAAGACTAGGGAGACCTGAAGAGAGACATTCTGAGAACAAATCTTGGGGAACTCAAACATGTGGGCTCAGCACCTAGGAGACAAACAGTGCCATGATGACGTGGCCCTTCCTGCACCAGGAAGGACAACTCCTCAGACTCAGGAAGTTTTCTGAATCCACCAACAGCATCGCTCCCCTATCAAGGATCTCCTAGAATGCATCTCCACCTTCCAAAGGGCTGCCTGGCTTACAATCCCTTCTGAGAAACGACCTGATCACCCTCAACAGAAATTAACCCTCTGCCTCATGCCACTTTTCAGGCTCTGGAAACATACATCCTTTGCCAGGAATATTATGCAAATGCCAGCCTCTCTGTCCACCTCCCCAGCCGTATCCCTACTTCCCTGTCACTTGAATACTTCTATGCACAAGAACAACAACAAAAAAAAAAAAAAAAAAAAAAAACAGGAGAAAAATTTCTATTTTTAACTTGTTTTTTCAAATTCTCTGCCCCATGATTTCTGTTCTTAGGTTACCCTGTGGAGAAAACGTGGCAGTATTTGAAAAGAGAGGAAGAAGAGAAGAAATTGGAATGGGAAGCTGCAAATATCATATTCTTCATGTACTTCTCTGACAGGTATTTTCTGTTTCTTGGGCACCCAGTAAATGAAGTGCTATTCATAATATATGATGACATAGAATCTTCTGCATAAATTATTCTATCCTTGGCTGATATGATTTTCATTAATGATTAATCTATGAAACCTAAGTCATTCTGTTTTCCCTCTACACATGTCCCTAAAGATTTTGACTTTTAAGTCACATCTGCCTACCCACTGGGGAAATCAAGTCTATACCTAATTACTGATTAATACAATGACCAAGTACAGGTTGAGTATCCCTTATCCAAAATTCTTGGGACCAGAATTGTTTTGAATTTGGGAATTCTTCAGATCTTGGAATATTTTTATTAAATCAGTTAAGCATCTCAGATCCAAAAATCCAAAATCCAAAATGCTCCAATGACTATTTCCCTTGAGCATCGTGTCAGTGTTCAAAAAATTTTATATTTTGGAGCATTTCAAACTTCAGATTTTCTGATTTGGAATAAATAACCTGTATACTTTAGGCAATAGTATTTTTCCAATGCTAAATTCTACAGTACAGTCATTATTTTTATCAGTAAGTTTCTAACACCTAAAGTATACTTGGGAATCTTTTTTCATCTCTGAACATTATATAAAAACTAAGGAGCCACACCCTGGGTCAGACCTAGGATGTTAAGTTTATGCTTAAGTTCTAAGTCCCTCCTTCAATTTAAATATTATTCTGAAAAATCTTTGGGTCACTAATGTAATCTGCAGTTTTATTTGAGGCTCTAAATGGGCCAACCTCATAATGTTCATGTGATGAACTGGTAAGGGAGTGAAGGGAGGTGCCTGGGGCTATCCTGGGGGCACGATACACATGCAGGTGCTGTGTGAACCTGCGGGAACTGTGGCTACTCCTTGCAGATTACAAGGAGGCAGCCTGAACTCACATAGAGCACTTCCTAATGAGAGCGGCCCAGCCTCAGAGGCGGCTTCTGCGTGAAGTAGAATCCTCTCTAGCACTCAGAGTGTTCCCGCAGGCACTGAATGGCAACCTGGGAAGCCTTAGGGGCCTCTCAAGTCAGCTCTGACTCTATGATTTGCTTTTCTAATAGAAATAAAAGATATTCAAATCATGTGTATGTCTTCCTTCTTTCTACGTGGCAGCTTTAAGAAGGAAATAGAGAAGAAAGAACACCAATCCAGGACCCAAGGCAAGTCAACCTGATCTCAGTTTGCTCAGCTATAAAACGGATGGTAAAATGGATGGTAAGATACCTTCAACTTCTAAGGACTTATGAACAGAATTCATTTCCCTGTGCCTGTCTCATTTGCCAGAATCTTGTGGAAAAGGTAAAAAGACATAGAAGGGCACCTGACTTAGAAAGCCTCCACTCAATGGGGTTGGGCTAATGGCCTGGAGCCTGGGTCAGGGTGGATGGGAACTCCACATGGAACAGCTGAGCCCCCAGATGGTCCTGCCATCTCATGTCCATGGGGATGCAAGGGGCTCCCGTTTCCACACTCATCATCTGCCCCTCAGGACCCAGGAAAACAGCAAGGAAGAGTCCTAGTAGAGCCAGGCTAGCCTAGGAAACACTCATAAATTCATGAGTCATTTAAAAGTATCCCTGTATAGCATGCCACAGTCAGTGTGGACATTGTTTAGACTGTTAATATGCACAAGCACCTAAAAATGTGAATTATACATTTGCAAATACTGTTATGCACCACATAATGATGCTTCAGCTAACAAGAGAACACATGTATGACAGCAATCCTGTAAGATTATAAATAGGCTGAAAAGTTCCTATTGCCTAGTGATGTCTTGGCCATCATAATGTCGTAGCACAATACATTACTCACGCTTGTGTTGTTGCTGGTGTAAATAAACCCACGTACTGCCATCATGAAGGTGTACAATAATGTCCTAGACCTTCATATTCACTCACCACTCATTCTCTGACTCACCCAGAGCACCTTCCACTCCTGCAAGCTTCATTCATGCTTAAGTGCTCTATACAGGAACAGCATTTATAGTTTTTAAACTACAGATTTACTTTACCTTTTCTATGTTTAGATATTGTTACATACTATACTATTGTGTTATAACTGCCTACAGTACTTAGTACAGTAAATGCTCTACAGGTTTGTAGCCGAGCAGCCAAGGCTATACCATATCACCTAGGTATGTAGCAGGCTATCTCATCCAGGTTTCTGCAGGTTACTCTATGATGTGTGCACATCGACAACATTGCCTAACAACACATTTCTCAGAACGTATCCTCGTCATTAAGCACTGTGTGACTATAGATCCTTACCACGCTCATGTTGCAGATTTTGAAACATCTACTGTGCCATGACATAATCCCTAATTACAGAATTCCTTAAATGAAGCCTATGTGAAAATAGTGTCTGCAAAAAGACCAGCTCTCCAAGAAGAAAAAAGGAACCAATTTGGATACCACATTGGCTGTTTCCATGAGCTGAACCAGCAAAGCTTTGCTCCTAGGATGTGATCTAAGGACTTTTAGCTCTCTCAAGAGCTTCATGTTTTATTTATTCCCTGTAATCAAAGCATCATCTCTTCACTAAAGAACAGAAACAAAATGTTTCTTGACATTACATCTAATAACAAGCATAGGTATAATGATTAGTAGTACTTAGACATCAAATCAAATGCATGGGAGGTTTTTCTGTGATTTATCAGTGATGTAAAAATTGTATACATAGTAGGTAGCAGATAATTAAAATCAATTCTAACACATGATTTTAAAAATAGAAAACAATTCTGGATAGACATTCATTTAAAAGATGTCACTTTTAATATGAAGTCTTTAAACTGGGAGTTATTTTCTCTGGCACATTCAGCTCTTATCCCCTGGGTTCTCAGGGATCCTTCTCTAGCATCCTTTGAAGCAGAGGTGAGAAGAAATGCCCTAAGCACACCTGCAATTATTCTGTCCACACCTGACAGGTCTCTGTCAGCAAAAGCTGTTGTCATGGGGCCATGGCTCATCTCGCCTTGGGGTTAATTTTTTTTAAGACACCAAAAGCTTAACTCCTTTTTTTGAAAGATATATACTATATGAGAAGTTTTTCCTTCATATTTTCTCTAAAAGAGAAACATGTCATCGGGAATTTTATTAATAAAAATGATGATAAATAGCTTCTTTTGTATTTTAAAATCACCAGACTGCTAATATGCACATGCATATATAAAAACATGAATTATACATTTGTGAACAGTTGTTCATTACATTCATGCTTCAGATTTCGAGACTACTACTGTGTAATGATGTAATCCCTAATTACAGTGATATTCCTTAAAGGTATCCTGTGTGAAAGAACCAGCAGGGCAAAGAAAACACCCTTAAGAACTGCTTACAGACACATCAAGACAAAGGGAAATGTAACATATTACTTAACTAGGTAGACCCAAAATTAGAACTACGTAAATGTTTCACACATCATCTCTGTAAACACAAGAAAGAACAGAGAATGAAGAAGCTTGGAGAAGAAATTCAAAATAATGAATCAATCCATTTCTCTCTTGTTCTCTCTCTCTCTCTCCCTCCTCCTCCCTCCCTTTGTTCCCTCCCTCCCTCCCTTCTTCCCTCCCTCCCTTCTTCCTTCCCTCCCTCCCTCTCTTTCTCTCTGTCTTTCTTATTATTCCAACTTGATTCAACTTCTATACCCTCTTCAGAACAGCTCTCTACATGGAAACCTTTAAGACTTTCCTGGGCCTCTGGCAAGGTCTTGGAAACCAACATCTGAGATGTCATGGTTTCCCATTCAATAACACTGGCTTTGAAGTGGAGACTGAGATGGGGTCTGGTCATCAAAGGCACAGCTGAATGGGCGGCCTGCAGATCTTCCGCAGGGACACTAGCTGTTGTAATGTGCTCTGCAGGTTATTAATTCATACTTTAAAATACAGTCTACACCACCAGTCTCAGGAAATGGGCCTGGAACAGCATCATCTCAGCTAATGGGGAGGGACCTGAAGAAGCTTGGCAGTGCTTTGCTACTTTTAACATCATTTAGTTAACTTTCAGATATCCAGTCAAGTGCTCTGGCGGTGTGAAGGCATTGCTGGTAATCACAGGTGACTAAATGATTCTTTCAGCTAATGTGAAATATCTAGTATGTTTCATGACAGCATAATGTAACCTTTCTTGCATCTTTCTTTTACTTCCTACCTAGAATCTGCAAAGCAAAGGGATGCTGGAATCTGTCCCTGGATAAGTCATTTTCCACAACCTAAGAGGAGCTTTACAATCTTTTTTCCTGGCACACTAACTCCCCATAACTAACGGTGTCAAATAGGCTGTTTTTCTTCAGTTGGTGAATAAAACAATGGGAAGCTAAAGGAGGTGATCCGAATTCTTAACTTATCATGCAAAGAAAATGACACGCAGTTACACAGGTGCACTGGTTTTAATTCAGTGCAGGTGCCCCACCCTGCCTCACCCCACTTACGGGTGGCCGGCCGGCTCTGCTCTGGCTGTGCACTGTCCGTGGACTGGGTGCTGGAGACTGAGGAGACGCTGGAGCTCCGGACAAAGCCAAATGCCGCCAGCTTGGCTGCTGGGAGACGCGAGTATCCGGGAGGACGGAGACCAGATTTTGGGAGATTGGATTTTGCAGCATTTGAACTGGAAGCTTTCTTTAAATCTGTTAAAAGAAACACAAATTCAAAAAAAAAAAATTATTCTCAGTTCACAATGAGATAAACAATGCCACAGCTTGTGAATTATAACCCAGTTCTATCATAAGCAGACTAAAATTAATCTTGCAGGGTCTGATTCAACATATTTAAAACAGACTGTGGAAGAGATAGGCCCCTTGTATTGTAGGTCAGGTGCCTCAGAGAACTCAAAGCGAAGGAGGTGCAGCCCCAGCCTGGACAAGTTTACTGTCTATTTAGGCAGACGAGAGGAGGAAGACAAATAACTTTATTTTAAGGCCATAAGATAAGGTAACAAGTGCTTAGGACAATGAATGAAAGTGAATACTTACTGTTGCAAGTTACCCTAGATTTGTTAAAATTGAGATACACCTTACATTTTGACATACAATGGGCAAAGAACCATTGTGGTGAATATTTACTAGTAATTTTAAGCAGTTTGTAGTCTTATAAGCAACATGTACAAAAAATTATCTAACTTTCCTTTGGCTGCAGGAATGAGGAGGAGACAGTGTGGACTACGGAAGTAGCCAGGCTGGAATATGAGGTCTCCCAGTGACGAACTGTGTAACTTCAAGCCTAACACTTGTCCTAACACTTGTCCTAACACTTAGAGCCACAGTTTCCTTTCATGTAAAGACTGGGAATAACACCGACTTTGCAAATCTAATATAAATATTACTGCTTGTACCCCAAGAGCTTGATATGTGCTCAAACTGATGTTAGATTTCTTTTCTCCTTTTTCCACTATCTGTTATGTTAGTCCAAACTTCAAAATTAGTTCCCAGATATGTGCAAAGTCAGCTGGTTTTGAAATAATAAACCATCAAGTTATAAATCTAGCATCTCAGCATCACCATGCTCTAAGTCTGAGCCAGGCTCCAGCAATAGCAACTGCGATGATTATCACAAAACTATGAGAAGGCTCCCAGCACCAGGGAGAATCAGAATATTGTCACCATACAAATGCTCTTTGATAGGAAATATAAAAGGCCCAAGCTTCCCAATATGCTGTATAACTGTCCTTACTGATTCCTTTAACAACTTTCACTTGCAGGCATATTTACCATGAGTGCTCATATAGTGACAATTCAGTGGTGTTCTTATGCTAGTCAGCTCTTTATTGTCCAGTAAAATATTAATCAGGTTCAGCTTAAACCAGGTTTCGGATTAAATGACCCATTTGTTAAAAAAAAAAAAACATGAAGAAACCACATATTATAAAGCATCTACGTGTGAAAATACAGAGAGCAGCAATAGATGATATGCTGGATCTAAATGGCGCACAGAAAATTACCTCTTCCTCTGCCAGCTGCTCCCCTAAAAGTGAGGCTATGGAGAGCTGTGAGTCCAGATGAAGGTAGAAGCTGCACAGCTGTGGGTTCCTGATGCCTTAGTCAGGATTATGATGGGGAGGAATCCAGTGATTGCAAAAGGAAAAGGAAGCAAGGAGCTGGGGCTGCAAATATTCCCAACTCAAGCCTGTTCTCATGCTTGAGAAAACACACACGTACCAAAAAAAAAAAAAAAAAAACACCCTCAACTATGAAAAAGTAGAAACAATACTGTCTAACAACTGGGAATGGCCCATTTGCATCAGCAATTTATGCCACGTTTAATGACATTATTTTGAATACTTTTAGTTGACGTCCCCAGAACAGTGAAAATATCCCTATATATACGATATCATTTTCACAGTGAGTTTACACAAAACTGATTTTGAATGATGTCTGTAGAACAGGAAGAGAGTTGCTAAACATCAGATTTAATTTCAACAATATACTCAAATTTCATTGTATTTCGATACTAAGTTATCTATAACCTCCTTTCTAACCCAGTTAATCAATAATTAACTTTATGCAAAAGCAAGTGAGGAGACTATGAACAAAATAATTTTTCTGAAAAACAAACTCTATTTTGGGGGACAAAAAGTTAAAGTCAGAATTTCTAAGAGTACCTAGGCATGCAGTAAGCATTAATATTCAGTGAAGAATGAAAACCTAGTTTGTTAAATCATTACATAAGACAAGCCACTGAACATGTTCAAACAGAAATTTATCTTATCTACACTTACTTATATTCCATTATTGTTGATTTCCTCAGTAGAAAAGTAGCAGTGGAACGTGTAGAAAGGAGGAGGACAAGCAGCACAGGATCCCAGATACACAGGAAGCCAGTCTCTAAATTGTTTTCTAGGTTTCCCTTTCCCATAGTCTAGATCTTTATTTTAATAAAGACACATATGGGCTGTGTTTGTGTGCACATGTGCATATGTATGTGTGTGTGTGTGTGTGTGTGTGTGTGTGTGTGTTTAGATGACTTGCAGAAGTATACTTGCCCTCAACTCTCTGTACATACAATTTTTGCAAATTTAATGGTACCTATATCATACATTAAGTTACTACGTAATGGTGTTTCCTTCTAGCAGATTAATCTCATGAGTACTATACATGCCTACAGGGTTTGCAGAAGCAAGTCTTATTCTTTTTATGCCACCAGCTCCTACCACAATGGTTTCTACAATGTATCATTCAATAAATATTTAGTTGAAGTTTACATTAGCCAGGCTTTTACCACACTAATTTAGCCCACAGTATAAGTCAAATATCTCTACTAGTCTCTGCATGAGATCTAGTCTGGAGTAGAGCTCAAAAGTCTGATTTTTAAAAAATCACCTCAGTGATTCTGATTCAGGTGGTCCCTGGATCTTTGAAAACTTCAACAGAATATGCCAACTCACCCTGTAAAACAACTGCATTCAGCTGTTCTGGCTGAATGTATCTTAATTTAATCTTAGTTACTCCTAAGAGGGACATACTTACAAAGTTACATAGTCCCTACTATTTCTCAAACAAGTCCAGTGTTATGAACTGAAGGTCCATTCCTGCCATCCCCCTAAATCACAGGTTTAAATTGTAACTTCCAATGTGGTGGTATTTAGAGTTGGGGCCTTTAGAGGTAATTAGGTTACAAGAATGAAGCTCTTGTGAACGGGATTAGAGCCCAAGTGCCCATATGAAAAGAAGCTGTAAAGCTAGCTCCCTTTGTTTCCACCATGTGAAGATATAATGAGAAGACGGTGGTCTGCAACCCTGATCTCAGACTTGCAGCCACAAGGACTGTGGGGTCCCTCCCAAAACACGTGGGAATTATGGGAGCTACAATTCAAGATGAGATTTAGGTGGGGACACAGCCAAACCATATCAGACTTAATGGAGAAAGGTTGAATGCTTTCCCTTGAGATTGGTAACAAAGAAACGATGTCTAATCTTCCCACTCTTACTCAATGTAGTGCTGGAAGTTCTAGTCATGCAATAAGGCAAGAAAAGGATGTAGATCGGGAAGAAAAAAGCAAAGCTGTCTCTGTTTGCAGATGACATAATTGTCTACATAGAAAAATCTGAAGAAATCTACTGCATAGAATTGGTCCTAAATCTTTAAATGTCTAGTAAAATACTTCAGTGAAAACAAAAGCAAAAACAAAGAAACAAAAAAAAACTACCCTTGAGAAGGAGCTTGAATTTAACTCAATCAGACTGTGGAATAATGTATGCCCCAGGACACCGTAGAAAATTATAGAGCAATCAATCAGTAATTAGTAGAACCTGACAGTTGAATGTGATACCAAAGGGAGGAAGACTAACACAGATCAGAAAAAGACAGCCCTCCAAAAACATTGTCAATGTACATGCCCAAGGCTCTGCCTTCTGTGGAGTGATATCAGTGAATTCACAATGCAAGGGAAATAGGCTTCACTAAAGTAGATCAACCAAGTTGCTAAACAAATAAATAAGCAAATAAGCCCCAGAGAGGAAGAGAGGTAATTAGTAGCCGAGGGTGCTACAGTAATTATCTAAAAGTTGCATTACAACAGAAATAAAATGAGATGCACAAAAAAAAATACACATAAGGTTGATTTATATATTAGAAAAAAGCAGGAAACAGACAATGCCTAATAAAGGACCCAGCATTCAAAAACTTGAAAAGAGCTATTATAATAAAATAACTAAGGAAACTATTCTTTCCTTTTTTTTTTTTTTTTTTTTGAGATGGAGTTTCACTCTTCTTACCCAGGCTGGAGTGTTATGGCGTGATCTCGTCTCACCGCAACCTCCGTCTCCTGGGTTCACGCAATTCTCCTGCCCCAGCCTCCTGAGTAGCTGGGATTACAGGCACATGCCACCATGCCAAGCTAATTTTTTGTATTTTAGTAGAGACAGGGTTTCACCATGTTGACCAGGATGGTCTCAATCTCTTGACCTTGTGATCCACCCGCCTTGGCCTCCCAAAGTGCTGGGATTACAGGCATGAGCCACCGCGCCCGGCCACTATTCTTAAATAAGTAAAGACGCTATGATGACAATGTTTCATCAAATAGAAAATAACAATAGAGAGAAATTACAAAAACCAAATGGAATATTTGGTGTTAAAAAGCAAAATAGGTCGGGTGCAGTGGCTCACACCTATAATCCCAGCACTTTGGGACGCCGAGGCTGGCAGATCACAAAATCATGAGATCAAGACCATCCTGGCCAACATGGTAAAATCCCATCTCTACCAAAAATACGAAAATTAGCTGGGTGTGCTGGTGAGTGTGCCTGTAGTCCCAGCTACTCAGGAGGCTGAGGCAGGAGAATCGCTTGAACCTAGGAGGCAGAAATTGCACCAAGACAAGATTATGCCACTCCAGCCTGGTGGCAACACAGCAGACTCGATCTCAAAAAAAAAAAAAAGGGTCTATGCAATAGATTTGAAGTGACAGGAAAAAAAAACCAGTGAACCTGAAGATCAATAGGTATTATCTAATCCAAAGAACACAGTGGAAAGAAATGAAGAAAAATAAGCAGAGCCTCAGAGAAATGTGAAACATCATTAAGTGCAACAACATACAAAGAATGAATGCTTCAGAAGGAAAAAAACAGAGACAGAAACAAAAAAAAATTCAAATCTTCCAAAATTTATTGAAATGATTAATGTATACATCAGAAGCTACAGGAAACCCAAATAAGGTAAATGTAAAGAGATCCACACCTAGATACACCATAGTAAGAAGTGTATACAGAGAAAATCTTGAAAGCAGAAAGAATGACTCATCATGTACAAATAAATCAATAGCTTAACGGCTAATGTCTTATCAGAAACAATGGAGGCTACAAGTGAGTGAGATGACATACTCTACCTGCTGGAGGAGAAAAACAATTGTCAACCCAGAATCTCATTTCCAGCAAAACTATCTTTCAAAAAATTAAACCAAAATAAAGACATTGTCATCGGATAAACAAAAACTTGGAGATTTGTTGCTTATAGACCCACCTGATGAGAAATATTAAAGGAAGTCCTTCAGACTGAAACTAAGTGATAGCAGATGATAAATCCGTACAAAAAAGCAAAGGGCACTGGTAAAAATAATTACGTATATTTCTTCTCATAACTAACTTAAAATGCAACTGTATAAAACAACAGGTATTTAACCATATTCTTAGGCCTATAATATATTGAAACACAATATTTAACAGTAACAGCACAAAGGAGGTGGTGGGGGCAAAGCTATATTATAGTATGGAAATGACACCATATGGTAAGTCAAAGTCACAGGAAGAAATGAAGAAAATCCAAAATAGTAAATAAGAAGGTTAATATGACAAATTATAAAAAATAATAAATTTCCTCTCCTTTATCCTCTCCTTCTTTAAAAAAACATAAAATTAGGCCGGGCACGGTGGCTCAAGCCTGTAATCCCAGCACTTTGGGAGGCCGAGGCGGGTGGATCACGAGGTCAAGAGATCCAGACCATCCTGGTCAACATGGTGAGACCCCGTCTCTACTAAAAATGCAAAAAATTAGCTGGGCACAGTGGCACGTGTCTGTAATCCCAGCTACTCAGGAGGCTGAGGCAGGAGAGTTGCTTGAACCCAGGAGGCAGAGGTTGCGGTGAGCCGAGATCGTGCCACTGCACTCCAGTCTGGGTAACAAGAGCAAAACTCCGTCTCAAAAAACAAAAACAAAAACAAAAACAAAAACAAAAGCAAAAAACATAAAATTATATGATAACCAAAAAATATCTCTCACTGGGTTTGCAACACACACAGATATGATACATGTAAGAATAACAGCACAAAAGAGGGAGAAGAGGGAACAGAGTTACATAGGAATAACATTTCTGTATCTTACTAAAGTTAGTATAAATCTTAAGTAGACTCCAGTAAGTTGAGATGGTATATGGTGAGCCCTACAACAAACAATAAGAAAATAACACAAAACTGACACAAGAACAGAAAAGGAAATACCACATATTCTCACTCATAGGCAGGTGAGAAGAATGAGAACACATGGACACAGGGAGGGGGGTACTACACACTGGGGTCTATTGGGGGGAATAGGGGAGGGACAGCGGTGGGGGGAGCTGGGGAGGGATAGCCTGGGGAGAAATGCCAAATGTGGGTGAAGGGGAGGAAGGCAGCAAAACACACTACCATGTGTGTACCTATGCAACTATCTTGCACGTTCTGCACATGTACCCCAAAACCTAAAATACAATAAAAATTTTTTAAAAAGTGGAAAAAATTACCAAAGGAATTAACATGCTATACTAGAAAATATGCACAACGTAAAATAAAGCACCAATAAGGAATAGATAATCAAAATAAGACATATGACATACAGAAAACAAAAAGTCAAATGGCACATGTAACTGTAACTATACTAATAGCAGCATTCAATGAGGATGTATTAATGCAATCATAAAGCAAAGATTGTCAGACTGAATATTTTTTAATGATTCATGCTGTCTACAGGAGACAACTTAGGGGCAAATACATAAACAGGTTAGGCCGGGCGCGGTGGCTCAAGCCTGTAATCCCAGCACTTTGGGAGGCCGAGGCGGGTGGATCACGAGGTCAAGAGATCGAGACCATCCTGGTCAACATGGTGAAACCCCGTCTCTACTAAAAATACAGAAAATTAGCTGGGCATGGTGGCGCGTGCCTGTAATCCCAGCTACGCAGGAGGCTGAGGCAGGAGAATTGCCTGAACCCAGGAGGCGGAGGTTGCGGTGAGCCGAGATCGTGCCATTGCACTCCAGCCTGGGTAACAAGAGTGAAACTCCGTCTCAAAAAAAAAAAAAAAAAAAAGAAAACTAAAAACTAAAACAGGTTAAAAGTAGGAGGATGTAAAAAGATATGCCATGCAAAGAGCAACTATCCGAAAGCTCAGGTGGCCATCCTTGTATCAGATAAAGTAGGTTTTAAAAGAAGAGATGAAGGATAGTTCATAAGGATGAAAAGGTCAATGCATTATTGTACTCAAGATACAATTATTACAGGTGTATATGCACCTAGTGACAGATACCCAAATTATATTAAGCATAAATGAATAGAATTAACAGGAGAAATTATTCGAAATAATAGTTGGAGACTTCAATACCTTACTTTTAATAATAGAACAATGAGGCAGAAGATCAATAAAAAAAATAGATCTAAACACTACAAAGCAACTAAACCTAATAGACCTCTATAAAACATTTCACCCAAGCACAACACAATACACATTTTTCCCAAGTGCACATAGAATATTCTCCAGGATAAACTATACTTTAGGCCATAACACAAGCATTAATAAATTAAAAAGAATTGAAATGATACAAAGTGTGTTCTATGGTCGTAATAGAAGGAAATTAAAAATCAGTAACAAGGAAATTTGGGGATTTCTCAAATATATGAACATACGTAAGTAACCACTGAGTCAAAGATGAAATTGCAAAGAGGATTAGAAAATACTAAGATGAATAAAAATGAATGACATACCAAGGCTTATGGGAAGCAACTAAAGCAATTCTTAGAAGAAAAGAAATAATAAAGATTACAGTGAAAATAAATGAAACAGAGAATAGAAAAACAAGAGAGAAAGCCAATGAAAACAAAAGCTTAGTTCTTTGAATTATCAATAAATTTGACAAATCTTTAGCTGGACTGGCCAAGAAAAACAGAAGGCTTAAATTACTAACAGGAATAAAAGGGAATATCACTGCTTACTTTGCAGGATCATATGGGAATATTGTACTATGAAGAACTGCATTTCAACAAATTAGACAACCTGGTGAAATGGACAAATTCCACAGAAACACAGACTATAAAAGATGAATCAAGAAGAAACTGAAAATCTAAATGTACTTAAAAGAGAGACTGAATTAGAATAAAAAGATCTCACAAAGAAAAACCCAGGCACAGATGTCATTAGCGAATTCTATTAAACATTTAAAGATCAGAAAGAATTAAGAAAGCTCGGGCTGGGCACAGTGACTCATGCCTATAATCCCAGTACAGGGTGAGATCACCTGAGGTCAAGAGTTCAAGACCAGCCTGGTCAACACGGTAAAACCCTATCTCTACTAAAAATACAAAAATTAGCCGGGTGTGGTGGCACATGTCTGTAATCCCAGCTACGAGGGAGGCTGAGACAGGAGAACTGCTTGAACCCCTCCTGGGTTCAAGCACTCCCACCTGGGTGACAGAGCAAGGCTCTGTCTCATGAATAAATGAATAACCATTGCATGGAAGAGGCCCCTAACTCTGACAATACTGATTTGAACCTCTCTGGAGGAAGGAATTTATAAATCTAAGCAAAGTAGAGAGAATGTTCAGTAACAATAACAATTTTTTTAAAAGCAGGTCAAGGAAAGAGAAAGAGATGGAGAAAGCAACAAGATATAGCTCGGGAAACAAAAAACTGAAACAGAGGCCACAGTTGAACCCAAAATTTACTAACAGAATTTATACAACATAATATTTTAAAGGGCACTGATTGGCTTTTTCACTTCTCCAACATACGCTCTGAATTAGCTTTAACACATTTTGAATGTACCAACTGGCATACCTTCATGGCCTTAATATTGAGGCTCAAATTGCATTTGTTCCTGGAATCGCATTAAACAAACCACCCCCTATAATTTCAATCTATAATATAAATTTAATTTATAAATCTTTCCTTTACAGATTAACATGCTGTAATCTTAGGGGAGTTACTGAACAAAAAATAGAGGGCACATTAAGTATGTTTTGCCTTAACTGAAGGAATTAATGTCTTGTTTAAAATTTCCAGTGTCACAGCATTCATTGTCCTAAAATATCCTGTTGTGAGCATAGACACTTTGACCTAATGATCAATACATTTAAGTGTAATTAAGACTTTGACATATACAAAATTGACTTGGCAAAATGAGACCCTCATGGACTATATCCCCAGTAAAACTAGCTAGTACGGCTCAATGTAAATTTAAACAGAGCTTACAAGGACTGCAATCCATCACACGCCTTTATTGTTCCTTCATTTAACAACCAATTTGGTCTGTTCTTAAATTTGGAATGAATGACACCTCACAGTGGATTATGTAACCTTAATGCCATGGTGCTATCCATTAAGGCCCCCAGACACTATATTATTGAATTGACTGACTCCATCTAAACAGCAATTGCAATATATTTTGCTATTATCGATTTGACTAATATGTTCCATTCAGCTCCTATTTCAAAAGCTTCTAAGTCACAACTTTCCTTTACCTCCAAAGGAATACAACAGGTGGCCACCCACAGGGTACCCCAACAGCTTTGCCATCATAAACCTTTGCAGGGAAAGGTTGGGTCTTAACTGCACCCAACTTTCTCCAAGAAGAGAACACAGGTATGGCATTATATTGATGACATTCTCCTCTGAAGGCATTAATTTGACACACTCATTCAGGACATACAAATAAAAGCTTGGGCCAGGCGTGGTGGCTCACGCCTGTAATCCCAGCACCTTGGGAGGCCGAGGTGGGTGGATCACGAGGTCAAGAGATTGAGACCATCCTGGTCAACATGGTGAAACCCTGTCTCTACTAAAAATACAAAAAATTAGCTGGGCATGGTGGCGTGTGCCTATAATCCCAGCCACTCAGGAGGCTGAGGCAGGAGAACTGCCTGAAAACCCAGGAGGCGGAGGTTGCAGTGAGCCAAGATCGCGCCATTGCACTCCAGCCTGGGTAACAAGAGCGAAACTCCATCTCAAAAAAAAAAAAAAACCTCAACAAAGAGTTCACAAAAAAGAAATGGGCCATTGCCTTGTGCGTAGTGCAACATCTTGCCACCAGGCTCAATTTCTGAAAATTACTTGGTAAATTACAGGGCACTCCACCCCCTGACTCTCTCAAGAATCAGCTAATGATCATATCAGCACCAAAAATATTAAAGTAAGCCCAGGGTCTTTTAGGCTTTTTTAGGTTCAGGAAGCAAAATATCCTTCATTTGTAAATTTTACTGAAGCCCATCTTCAATGGGCCTCCCTCCAACAAATGGCTCTAGAATCTGTCCAAATTGCAATCAACATGCATTTCCTTTAGTTCTCTCAGAGACTTCTCACTATAAAAGCTTTAGTAACCACCTCTCATGCTTCCTGGAGTCTTCAGACCACCTATAATGACTATAAGTTTGCCCTGGACTTCTGATATAAGAAACTGAATGCCCTTAGTCCTGCAAAATACAATATAACAGTACCAGATGTTGGCCATATGCTTATCTCTCTGGAGAAGAGAAACTTCTGTTCCCTGAACCTGTGACCCTCCATACCCAGATCATCATTATGCCTTGAGTCATAGAAGTGGCATCCTGCAAACTTGGCATAGCTATTGAGGCCTCCTTGCTACAGGACAGGGCCAAACTTGTGCCCTCTGGCATATTATATCTGCCAGGTTGTGGGGGGATGTAAGGAGGACCTTCCCTTTCCTCAGACCTTCACTTGGTGCCACAGTGCTGAAGGAGGTCTCCACTTTAAGACTTGGCTATCTATGGAGCCACTTGTGATCAACTGATCAATAGCAATGGGAGTTCATACACTTTATAGATGAAAATGTCACCGTCAGCCATGATGGAGCTCACTGGAGAGCTACTGCTTTTCATCTCCTAATCAATATGTTGCTGATAAAAGATGGAACCTATCTTAGTCAGCTCAGGTTGTCATAACAAAATGCCACAGCCTGGGTGGCTTAAACAACAGACATTTATTTCTCATAGGGCTGGAGGCTAGAAGTCCAATATCAGGGTGCCAGCATGGTCAGATTCCAGCAAGGGCCCGCTTTCACAGCTTTCTTGCTGTGTCCTCACACAGCAGAGAGGAAGCTCAAATGTTTCTTCCCGTACTCCCACCATGGGGGCTTCACCCTCATGACCTCATCTAAAATGAATCACTTCCCAGAGGCTCAACTCTTAATACTATAACATTGGGGATTAGAACTTCAACACAGGAATTTTAGGGAGACACAGTCAGTCTATAACAGAACTCAACAATCACCACAATTGGACAAACTTCAGGCAGTAGTGTAACACTGGATATTCTGGCTAAAAGTTGATTCCGTCTGCATAAGTTTATGTTCTCGGGCCATTGCCAGTAGTCTGACCGTCTGGTCTAGTCAAAGGCCACAACAATTCCTTGTTCAAGTTGCCAACTTTGGGGTAAAGAAAACTAAAACAAAAATAACCAAACCTTTTGTAATCTCTTGTCCTATAGATACCCAAAATATAAATCAAAGCCACATATGTCTCTACACATACCCAAGCCACAATATAAGCTCTCACCAAGACACTCCTTATCTATTAGATTGGTACAAAAGTAATTGCAGTTTTTTCCATTACTTTGAATGGTAAAAACTGCAATTACTTTTACATCAACCTAATACTTTGGAGTTCCAGACACTACTGATAGTACAAGGAACTATTTGCTTCCCAGAACACACAATGCTGGGCTCCTGAACAAGGCATTCAATGGAATGTTTGCCTTCCTTATTGGCCTCAGGCTGTAAGCCTTGTAGAGTACTATAAGGGCTTACTAAACAAGCTCAAATTCAGTTCAATAATATATAGTATCTTTTAGTCATCAGTCAGACATCAGGGTGAATTCTAATGGTCTGACCCCCACGTTTGATGTTTGAAGCCGTCATCTTTTTCAGCCTCACTGCCGTGGCTTCCCCTTATGGACTACATCTGGACTGATCAGAAAGCCTAGATGCTCCCTCCTCTGGTGCTTGTGGGAAAGTCAAACCAGGCAAGTTCCTGTCTATGTATAGAAACCGTTGCCCCACCCTAACCCCAACCTCAATAAAAACTCCAAGCCAATCTCCTTTCAGTGTTCCCTCAAGCCATTTTCAATCTGCTTGAGAGGCCTGCCCTGCTTTATTTATGTCAGTAATAAAGCATTTTTTTGGACTATGTGTGTGACATCATCAACCTCCACCAGGAGAGGGAAGCAAATAAGGGCTTTCCATTTTGTCATCTAAGATAGCCAAGTGTGATGGTTAATACTGAGTGCCAACTTGATTGGATTTTAAAATGCAAAGTATTGTTTCTGGGTGTCACCAAAGGAGATTAACATTTGTGGCCAACTTGATTGGATTTTAAAATGCAAAGTATTGTTTCTGGGTGTCACCAAAGGAGATTAACATTTGTGGCTGGGCGCAGTGGCTCATGCCTGTAATCCAGCACTTTGGGAGGCTGAGGCGGGTGGATCACCTGAGGTCAGGAGTTCCAGATCAGCCTGGCCAACATGGAGAAACCCCATCTCTACCAAATATACAAAAAGTAGCTGGTTATGGTGGTGGGCACCTGTAATCCCAGCTACCTAGGAGGCTGAGGCAGGAGAATCACTCGAACCCGGGATGCAGAGGTTGCAGTGAGCTGGGACTGTGACATTGCACTCCAGCCTGGGTGACAAGTGGTAAACTCTGTCTCAGAAAAAAAAGAGAGAGATTAACATTTGGGTCAGTGTACTAGAAAAGGCAGACTCACCCTCAGCTTGGGTGGGCACAATCTAATCAGCTACCAGTTCCGCCAGATTAAAAGCAGGCAGCAGGAAAGACAAGACTGGCTTATCCTCCAAACCTACATCTTTCTCCTGTGCTGGATGCTTCCTGCCCTCGAAATCAGACTCAAGTTCTTCATCTTTCAGGCATGGACTGGCTTCCTTCCTCCTCCACTTGCATCTGGCCTATTGTGGGACTTCACCTTCTGATAGTGTGAGTCGATACTCCTTAATAAACTCCCCTTTATGTATACATCTATCCTATTAGTTCTGTCCCTCTAGATAACCCTGACTAATACCATGCAATCGCTTCATTGCTAAAGTTCCAATTAATGTTAAGAACCAAAGTAGAGTTGTTTGGGTTTCTTTTTCTTTGTATTAGTTTTACTTATACCAAAGTCTACTTCATGAAAAGGCCACTCTATAATACTTTACTTTTCTTTACTATAAATTCAAATTGCCTAAATATTTTCCTGATACTAAGTGAGAATCCAAACCAAATTGAGGTACGAATCCGTCTATATATTCAGAGTGGCTACAACAGGTATAAATTTAACAAAAGAAGTGTAAAACTTTCATTCTGAAAGCTATATTATATTGTTGAAAAAAATTAAAGAATACATAAATAACTAGAAAGCAACCCATGTTCATGTAGTGGAAGTCTTAATATTGTTAAGGTGGCAATAATCCCCAAATTGATCTACAGATTCAATGCAATTCCTGTGTAAAATGCCACAGGGCTTATCTGCAGAAATTAACAAGCTAATCCTAAAATTTATATAGAAATTAAAAGACAAAGAATAGCCAAAATCATCTTGAAAAACAAGAACAAAATTGGAGGGTTTATACTCCCCATTTCAAAGCTTAGTATAAAGCTACAATAATCAAGACAGTGTGGTACTAGCATAAGGAGAGACAGATAGCTAAGTAAACTGAACTGACATTCCAGAAATACACTCGATTTCATCAAGGTTGCCAACACAATTCATTGGATAAAGGAGAGGTTTTTCAACACATGGTGCTAAATATACTTAGGCAAAAGAAAGCTAGACCCCTGTTCATGCCATCTTTAAAAAATTCAGGCTGGGTTCATGCCAGTAATCCCAGCACTTTGGGAGGCTGAGGTGGGTGGATCACCTGAGGCCAAGAGTTCAAGACCACCCTGGCCAACATGGCAAAACCCCATCTCTACTAAAAAGACAAAAATTGGCCAGGCATATGTGCCACTGCACTCCAGCCTGGGTAACAGAGTGAGACTCCACCTATTAAAAAAAAATTAAAAGCTTCAATATGTGGAAAAAAACTACAAAACCCTAGGGTAAAAATAGGTACAAATCTTGATGACATCAGATTAGCCAGTGCTTTCTTAGCTATGACATGAAAAGCACAAGCAACAAAAGAAAAAAAATAGGTAAGCTGAATTTCATCAAAACTGAAAGTTTTATGCTTCAAAGGACACTATCAAAAAAAAAGAAAAAACCCTAAGAATGGGATAAAACATTTGCAAATCATGTGTCTAATATCTAAGATTTATGAAGAACTTCCAACACAATAATGAAAAGAAAAATAACCAAATTTTGAAATTAGTGAGGAAACTGAATAGATCTCTCTCCAAATAACATGTACAAATGGCCAACACATGACAAGATTCACAGCATCTTTAGCCATCAGAAAAAATGCAAATCAATTCCACAATCAGATGCCATGACACACTCAACACACTCACTAAAACAGCTATAATTAAAAAGACAGACAGTAACAAGTGTTGGTGAGGATATGGAGAAACTGGAGCCCTCACACCTTGCTGGTGGGAATATAAAATGGTGCAGCCACTTTGGAAAACAGTCTGGCAGTTTCTCAGAGGTTAAATACAGAGATGCCAGGTGACCAAGCAATTCTCCTTCTAGGTATATTCCAAGGAAAATATATGTCTATGTAAAACTTGCACATAAATGTGATGTTATTCATAAGAGACAAAAGGTGGGAAAATGCAGATAGACTTCAACTGATGAATGAATAAACAAAGTGCTTTACCCATACACTGGAATATTTTTCAGCTATAAAAAGGAGTGAAATACTGATGTATGCTGCAATGTGGATGAAGTCTGAAAGGCCATATATTGTGTGATTCCATTATATGAAATGCCCGGAATAGGGATGGGCATGATGGCTCATGCCTGTAATCCCAGCACTTTGGGAGGCTCATGCAGGCAGATCATGAGGTCAAGAGATTGAGACTATCCTGGCCAATATGGTGAAATCCCGTCTCTACTAAAAATACAAAAATTAGCTGGGCGTGGTGGTGCATGCCTGTGATCCTAGCTACTCAAGAGGCTGAGGCAGGAGAAGTGCTTGAACCCAGGAGGCAGAGGTCGCAGTGACCCGAGATTGTGCCACTGCACTTAAGCCTAGCAACAGAGCAAGACTCCATCTCAAAAACAAGAGATAAAATGGATTAATAATTTCTCAGCCCCATGCAGAGGTCCTCATGGGGAGAAACTGAAGCCTGTCAAGAGAGAACATCAACTGGTCAGCCATGTGCATAACCACTTCATCTCAGAAAAGGGTTCTCCATCCTCCATCAAGCCTTCAGATCACTGTGGAACAAACCAAATCTGACTGCAAAATCATGAGAGGCTCTAAGCCAGGTTCACTCAGCCAAGCTGTTCTCAAATTTCTGACCCAAAGAAACCACTAGATCATAAATGATTGTTGTAGTTTTAAGCATCAAAGTTTTAGAATGATTTGTTATTCAGCAACATATAACTAATGTAGATTTTGGTACTTGGAAGAGGGGTGCTATTAACATCATCATAAAGAACTTACCCTGCAAGAGTGGCTTTGAAGCCAGGCAGTGGGTGGAAGCTGTAAGGAACCTGAGGAAAGTATTACTAAAAGCCTAAGGACTTCCAGAAGCAGCATTATGCCTTTTGAAGGTGTCAGTGAAGACTTAAAGGAAGTTGAGGAAACTAATGGGAAGTGAATTCTTGTTAATGAATAGCAGAAAACTGACTAACAATGTTACCTGCTATAAAATGAAATGTACAGATTGTAACTAATGAACTGAGAAATCTAGCAAAGGAAATTTCCAGATTTCAGGGTAGAGTTTTGAAGATGCTACCTATCTTCTTCTCACTCTTCTGGTAAAGTGTAGGAGTAGAAGGATAAGCTTAAGACTTCAACATAAAGAAGTTTTAAATGTAAAGGCGGTAGGACTTGTTAGAGCTTCCAAAATTCGAAGCCTCTCCACGTGGTAAATAATACCAAAATTAAGGAATGACTTCTAGGCAATGATCCTACTCAGATACTAACAGGACAATATAGTCTAGTGATGAAGCTAAAGGTGTATCTAAAATCCTGTGGTAAGACCAGAAAAATCTAAAGCAGTATCTTAAATGACTGGTAATCAATAGGATTCTAGGAAACATAGGTTGTTGTCCCTTAGTAACCTCAGCAGAAGCCCAAGGTAGAGAAAGCCTTTATTTTGAAGTGATTTTTGGATGTGGCTCTTGTCTAATGGAGTGAATCCATAATATGCATAGCAGACTCACAAACTTTTTAAGAGAGTTATATTAGCAGAAACAGTCAGCTTAGACTAAAATAGTCAGAGATAATACTGATTGAAAGGAGGTCTTTAGAAAACCAAACTTCTACATGCAGAAAACAGCCTGAGAACACCCTTAAGATTCAAAACTTTTATAAAAAAAGGAAAGAAGACAAAGAGGGAAGAATCAGGAGTCCATATGGTAGAGGTCAGAGCCATGGAACAACTCAGCCCTACCAACACTGTGTCCTGATGCATTTCAGAACTGCTCTGGGCTAGGGTCCTGCGTGCCTCCAATTATGCTTCTTTTACAAATGGGAGGCAGGGCAGTCTATTGAAGCTATCCTATGCCTGTCCAACCAATCTCTATTGGGTGGGAATGAGATAATTTCTCTCTTTAGATAACTGGCTTTTGATTCAAGAGTAACTGTACTGAAGGAGCTACACTCAACTATATCTAAGTAGCTTTCTTCACACCTGGACCTGATTCAGATGACAACATTCTGGACACTGAGTTGATGCTGGGACTTCTGGAGGTGGTAAAAGAGGGTGTTTTTTTACAGGTGGGAGGGGCATAAATCATTGGAAACCAGAGAGCAGGCCATGGTAGCCTCCAAGATGCTCCTGAACCCTCCCCTCAACAATGATCTTCACTTCCTAGTATTCACACCCTGTGTCATTACCACCCACAGTGAGTCAGAGCTGACTTGTGTGACTAATAGAATAACTGAGGGTGTAAGACTTCTAAGGTTATATTATAAAAGACAGTGTAGTTCCTCCTTGAACTTTTGGTCTCACCAGAAACCAACCATGCTGGCAGCTTGGTCTTGGACTTCTAGCCTCCAGAACCACGAGGAAATAAATTTCTCAGCCACTTAGCCTGTGTTTCCGGCAGCCTGAGTAGAATAATATAGGAATGAAATATTGATGTGTGCTATAAACTGGATGAACCTTGAAAACCTTAAGGCAAGTGAAAGAAGCCAGACAAAAAAGCTCATATATTTTGTGTAATTCCATCATATAAGATGTCTAGAATAGGCAAATCTACAGAGACAGAAAGTAGATTAGTAGTTGCCAGGGACTGGGGCTTGAGAAATCTGGAGTGACAATATATTGATAAGTTTCTTTTTAGAGTGATGAGATGTTCTAAAATTACTGTAGTAATGGTTGCACAACTCTGAGAACATAATGAAAATATTTGAATTTATGCTTTACATGCTGGAAATACATGGTGAAACATGTTGATTCTATCTCAATAAAACTGTGGTTTAAGAGAGAAAGTCAGAGACAGAGACTGAGAGAGCCCTAGAGCTAGCTAGCTAGTTAACTAGTTCCAGGAAATGAAAATAAAGAAGCAAGACAAGATACAGAAAATTAGGACTAGATCAACCCATCTCAATCCAGAAGACAGAGGATTAAAACAGAGGCGCTTGTAGTGTCAGTATCACAGTCACTTGAGCGGAGCACAAAGGGTTAGATAATGCAAATGACCTCAGGGAGAGTAAAACTGAAGAAGTAGGAGAAGGAAGAGGAGACATATCCCTTCCTTCACTCAGCTAAGCTGAGTTTTGGAAAAAATCATTGAACAAACAGCATATGCCATGACAGCACTTACAAAATATTTTTTTAATGAGGCATAGTTCTGCTATCAGACACACGTGCAGAAAATGACAAAGTATGCTAAGTGGCATAACGGAGGCATGGACCCAGAACTGTGGGAGCACACCGGAGAGGGGATCCCTAGCGCCACCCAGACTAAGCAATGAATGGGTTACTGGAGGAGGTAAACTTGACCTGAGTCATAAAGGATAAAAAGGAGCCAGTCAAGTTAGGAGTAGGGAAGAAAAAGGGCATTTTGTGGGAGAAGAAGCTGCAGAAGTTGGCTGGAAGAGTCTTGCTTGACATTAAGGTGTCTGGTGTTTCTTCTGACAGCAATGTGGAGCCAACAGAGAATTTTAAAGAAGGAAGATCTGGGTGTGATTTGCTATGTGGTGGATGGGTTGGAGAGGGGCAAGACTGAAGTCAGGGAAATCCCCTGGGAGGCAGCCAGTAAAGAGAGAAGTCCTGATGCTCTGAGAACAGGAATGGGGCTGAGTGCAGGGATTAAGTTTCAGAATTAGCAGGTCTTGCTGAATGGTTAGTTGAGAGGGTTGGAGGTGAGAAAAGAGTAATCCTGTTTGTTATAGAAATGAGAAAAGGTCTACATACCAGAAAGATCTCCAAGGGAATGACTGTAGTTAAACCATGTCCCACTGAGAGCATGCACATCTGACAATACATTTATAGGGACTTGAGGAAACTTTGGTTTGAAAAGCTCTATGGGAGGCTCTGTGTGGTCAGACAGCCTGTAGGGTTCCCCTGTGATCAGCAAAGTGACCCCCAGAAAGATGCATAATGAAGAAGGCAGGATGTACATATGGTGCCTGCACAGGCAAGGCTATTAACAGACGGAAGAAGGCTTAGACCTCATGCTTTTGATTTTAAAAATCTATCTAGCAAAAGGTAAAGGGCAAAACCACACACACACACACACACACACACACACACACACACACACAGACACAGACACGCACGGTTTTCACTAACCTCATTACACATGTGTACATAACCTGGGAACGATCAGCAACAGAAAGACTTATCAGATAGTCGTGGCTCCCTCGCATTATTTAATATCCAGGCTAGAAAGAAAAACTAGTCAAAGTTGTTTGTCTTGTTCTATTTTGTTAATGTTTTTAGAGTTGTGAAGAGGTTGGTCTAAGGTTAAAAACAAAACACTAGGCTAACTGAGCAAGAATCTACAAAACCAAATAAACATATTCATGCAGTGTGTTTTTAATGGAGGTCCAAATCTTGAGTTGACCTTCTTTTAACAACCTAAGAAAGTGAGGGTAAGTATTTTTGGGTTATTAGAATAACCAGGATCCGAGCGTCCGTATTCACATTTCTGTATGGGTTGTGTTATGTCATTGAAAGCGACTGCATTTAACTCAGTCATTCACAAATATCGAGTGACATATTTTCCATCTAGTGATATGATCACCCAAAAGAGTTAACCCAGTGTCAGAGAAGGGAGCTGGCAAGTGGAGGATTGGGAATGAGCATGAAAAAGCGCTACCAACCAAAGGAAATTAGCAGAAGGTAAGGTACAAGTCATATAAATACTGAGAATGTTAGGCTTTGTGGCTGGACTGATCTGCCTATAAATAGACATTGTTAGAAAAGGTGTGTCAAATACAGAGTGACCTTGTACTAGCGTTAACTTTCAGAATTAGAAGTGTTGGTCAATGATTTTTAACTGAGTCTAAATCTAATGCTTCTAAACTGTTATGTTACAAATATGGATTGCTGAAGCTCTTTGATCCTTTTTAATAGCGATTTTCAGGCAAAACATCAGAAGCCAAAAAGCTCATTATAAGAAACAATATTTTTGTGAGCAAATACAGTTGACTCATCTGTTTTCCGATCAATGGCTTTAGCATTTCAAAATGGAAGTAAAATTAAAGCAGGTATTCTATTTGCTAAGGAAACAACTCAGAAAATTATAATATGATGACATAATAAGTCTTTTCCATGGAGTGCCCTTAAAATGCATTTTCATCATGCTTTTATAATATAGATGAAATGGACTCATTTTACAAGAATGAAAAGCACCCTCAGAGATGCTGGGCATCGACAATGACTAGATTTAAGAGAACAGGAGACTGCCAGCTCAAGGTGAGACAGAACACAGCTATTTTTATCCTCTCTAATCAAAGATGCTTGAAAATGAGAGTAATTCAATCGTAAGAGGTAGAATTAAAAATAACAACCAATATTTATTGAGTTCTTTCTATCAAGCACTCTACATATTTAAATCTAGATCAAAAAAAGAAAAGAGGAAAGTACTTACTGAGCTAGAGATGTTAACAATTTCTGGAATACAGGACACAGATGGAGGCCCTAGACTGATGAACAGAGGAAGAGACACACAGCCTGCAGCAATGAGACAGCAATGCTGCAGTAGAGGAAGAACCTGCTGAACTCCCAGCTTCGAGGCCCAAAAACTCCAAGATGCAGATCCAAGGGAAGATGGAGCAAGAACTGGGCTGAGAAATGAGGCAGGAACTGTTCCCTCACCCCATCATCTCCTCTTCTGGGCATGGGGTGAGCGCCCAGCACCCATACATTTTCCTCTTACCCCCACCTCCTGCCACCCCTTGGAGTTGGAGGAAACAGACTTCTAAAGAATTTGAACAAATTAACTCCAAGTTCATCCAACTCAATAATAAGAGTAAAATATCACAAAGAATTTGAGAAAATCTTCCAGCCTAAAATAAATAAACAAAAAGTAAAGAAAAACCGCCCTGGAGAACATAAAGAGAATTCAAGCAATGAGAGAGATCTTTTAAAAAATCTAATTAGTATCCTCAGAGAAATTTGAGAAGATATTGCAACAATAAAATAAAGAACAATGTACTAGAAAAACAAGCAATCAGAGGCTGAGAATGGTGGCTCACGCCTGTAATCCCAGCACTTTGGGAGGCTGAGGCGGGCAGATCACGAGGTCAGGAGATCGAGACCAGCCTGACCAACATGGTGAAACCCTGTCTCTACTAAAAACACAAAAATTAGCTGGGAATGGTGATAGGCACCTGTAATCCCAGCTACTCAGGAGGCTGAGGCAGGATCACTTGAATCCGGAAGGCAGAGGTTGCAGTGAGCAGAGATCACACCACTGCACTCCAGCTTGGGTGACAGAGCATGACTCCATCTCAAAAACAAAAAAAAAATAAAAATAGCAAAATAAAAATTCAACCAAAGAATTAGAAAATTAAGTCAAGATTGTCTAAAATGCAGAAGGAAAACATAAGGTAAGAGAAATTATGCCAGAAAAAAGTAATGATACAGGTAATCACTTTAAGAAGTCCAAAAGCAAATAACAGAAATTCCAGAAAGAAATAGAAAACAGAGAAGTAGAAACTAATGAGAAAGAACACAAGATGATTGCTCAAAACTGAAGGGAGACAAGTTTCAAACAGTTTGACAAGTCCTTAGCAACACAAACCTCTTTCTCTTTCTAACACACATTCTCACACATACACACACAAATGCCACTAGAAAGTTTTAAAACACCAGGGATGAGAGAAGATTCTAAAGCTTTCAAGGAAAAAAGAAAAATCAGATCACCTACAAAAGGATATTTACCTAACTGGTGTTATCGTTTCTCTTGAATAACACTAGAAGTCTCTACATTTGAAAACTCTTTTCAACCTAGCAAATGATTTTTAATCTAGTAAATGCAGACTACAAACAATTTCAAAAATGTAACAATTCTGCAGGTTTGCTTTCTTTGAACTCTTTCTTAGGAATTACCAAGCATGTACTCCAGCAAAACAAATAAGTAAACCAGAGAGGAGAAATGCATGGCTCAACCGCAAGAGAAAGGTGAGTAGAGGTTCCAGAGGAATATTTGAGAAGGAAAACAAACTGCAGAATTGAAAATTTCAGAGGCAGGCACCAGGAGAAACAGGAAAAGCCATCCAAAGAATGGAAAGCCCAGAACGCAGCTGGTATCAAGTTAATATTTATCACGATTCCATTCCCTCTATCCAGACTCTACCTACCCAAATCACTGAGTTCTCTCCACCTTCTGAGCCTATGCTTTGAAGTTGTTATTTTTATATAGTTTTGGAATAATGAAGGGGAAGAGTGTAGAAAGATAGGATACATTCTCTTTTTGTTATAAACCCAGAAGAAAAGCTTTGTGCTAGGAGCACATATAAAATGATAAACAGGACAGATATCTTGAGATTTTACATCAACCAAAGGTCAAAAGTAGCAGGACAAAAAAAAAATCTAAATTATTCATCCTCATATTTACTATCAATTTAAAAAAAAACACAATCACAGATGAATCAGCTCACTGCAAGGCCATGTGCTTCAGCTAAATCTCTTCCAATTAGCAATGGATTTTTTGCCAGTAGAGTTGAGCTAGAGCTGGCATTACTCCTCCTTGCTTTTTCTTCCTTAATTCTTTTCCCTTCCAAACTATTCTTACGTGAATGTGGCTCACAGGGTCAGGAAGTGTCATAATTTTATGTGTCACCTTGAGTAGGATGTGGGATACGCATATATCTGGTTAAACATTATTTCTGGGTGTGTCTGTGAGGATCTTTTTAGAAGATACTAGCATTTGAATTGGTTGACTGAGGAAAGCAGATGGCCTTCCCCAATGTAGGTGGGTACCATCCAGTTTGTTGACAATCTGAAAAGAACAAAAAGGTAGAAGAAGGTTGCGTTCACACTCTGCCTGACCTGACCGATTGAACTAGGACATCAATCTTTTCCTGCCTTTGATGCTCCTGGTTCTCAGGCTGCAGACTCAGACTGGAATCTATACCGCAGGCTCTTAAGTTTCCCAGGCCTTCAAACTGACCCATTAGCTTTCCTGGGTCTTCACCTTGCAGACAGCAAATCATGGGATTTCTCAGTCTCCATAACCACATGGACCAATATTTTACATTAAATCTCTTGTTTCCTATTGATTCTGCTTCTCTGAAAAACTCTGACTAATAAAGGAACTTAATTAAATCCACCTCCTTAAACCCAACTACTTCTCTCCATCCCCTACTCTCCCACTACGTAGGCTGGGCTGCTCTTTCTGATATACTGCAACAGCCTCCTCCTAAGGGGTCTCTTTATGTCCAATCCTTCCTACCCCATCCCACTCCACTCCTAACCTCCAAACTTCAGTCCAATGAATAATTCTAAAAAAGAAAGAAGATCATATCAATCCCTTGTTTAAACCCTTCAATGGCACCATCTTGCTCTTAGGATAAAAGACAAACTTCTCAGCAGCTCACAGCGGTGTCTCCAGTCCCTTTTCTCATCTTTCCCCGACACTCCACAATCTTTACACATACCATTCCCTCTGTCTGAAGCGCGCTTTCTTCCTTTCCTGCCATTTCCTCACCCTCACACCTCAAATCCTTTGCCCTTCATATCACACTACACCTGATAAACTTCCTGGACTTCAACTTGGGGTTGGATTCATCTCTGATGTTCTGATCTCAGACACTTTGCCACCACAGCAGTCAGTTACATGGTATCATAATTGACGGTGGAAGCTCTTCTATCTGGTTTATGGTTCAGTCTTCAGTGCCTGAGGAAATCTGATGCAGTAGGTGCTCAGTAAATACTGATGCAGTGTTTTTCCAAATAAATTGAGAAATATTTATTATGCCTGTACTCCACTCCAGAGCCACTGAACCTGATTCTCTGGGTGTAGACTAAGGAAACCTGGGTTTTTAGTATGTTTCTTCAGGACATTATTCCCATGCTGAGTTGCAATGAAAATAAGCCAAAGATAGGACAATTTTGTTTGCTGAATGCACAATGAAAACGCAGGCATTGCCAATGTCAATTTCAACAATATATAGAAATGGGTAATGTTGTGATATATACTAAACACCAGAACAAATTGAATGGTTCCTTTGCAGTCTCCAAAATTAGTTCCAAGGTCATTGGTATCATTAAGACTGCAAAGGAACTAAAATAAGACCATCTTCTCTTTTTCACCATCTCAGTAATTCACTAGTTTGTCTTATGGGGATATTTTCCGATTTGATTTAAACATCCTTGGTAGATAATATAGTTATAAAATTAAGTAAAACAGCGGTTATAAAAGAGAAGTGGTACTGAGGTGACACCAGTCATTCACCAATTCTTTCCCTATTTGGTCTTAGAAGAATCAACATTCCATTTATATTCCAGGATCCACCCTTCTGCATATGATCTCAATCCTCATTTCCTGTCCTCCAGAGGGCCTTGCCAGAATCAACGTTCCATTTATATTCCAGGATGCACCCTTCTGCACATGATCTCAATCCTCATTTCCTGTCCTCCAGAGGGCCTTGCCTGACAGTTGTCACCCCCACACCCTTCACCAGCTTCTCTCCACAGGCCGCAGTAGCACTTCTACTTCAGATTCCTTCCCATCCCTCCCACCATGCGCCGAAACATAAAATGAAACTCAACCCCTCTTCCCCCTCCAGCCAGTACCCATGGCTCTTTTCTCCATCAGCACGTTTTTAGGAGCAGCCATCTATTCTCATTGCTTCCACTTCCCCACGTTCCATTCACTTCTCACCCTACTAATTAATATGTGACTTCCACCCCCATGTTTCACTAAAATTGCTCATTCAAAACTAGGTCACCAACTGCTTCCTAATTTCCAATCCCAACAGCCTCTTTGCATTTTTACTAGTCCTCCCATTTATGAGACAGTCTTGACCACTCTCTACTTTGGAAACTCCCTCTTCCTTAGACTCATACACTACATTTTCCTGGTGTCTCCCCCTGCCCTGACCCTACAGTGTCTGTCGCTTGCTGGCTTCTCTCCTCAAGTACGCCTTCAATATGGACAGAAAGATCTTCTTGACCATCTCCTTACTCTATCCTCCCACCTCTCTCTGAAACTGCTCACCCATTCCCATGGCTTCAACTCACATTCATGGGGTAATGACATCACATTGGGTCTTTGGCTCAGACTTCTCTTTAGCTCCAATTTTGGTACATTTCTAAATGGCCCTTAGGAACCTCAAACTCTGCATGTGTCCACTAACTCTCTTCCACCAGCCCTAATTCTATAAAACATGCCCCAGTGTTCCTTACTGAGTAACTGGATCCTAATAACCCCGACTGACAGCCTCTCCCCTTGACAGATCTATATTCTATCTTTGCCCATGCTCAGCCTGGCAAACTTCTATTTATCCTTCAAATTCCAGCACAACTTGGCTTAGCAAACTTACCAGGGCCAATCTCTGCCCAAGGCAAGTGGGTTCCTCTCCTCCTGTGTATTCTGCACATGTCTCTATCAAGTATTCATCTCTTCATACTGTAATTACTGATTTATCTCTTTATATCCCCATTAAGTTATGGACTATACATTTAATCTGTGCATTCTAAATACACAGACCAGTATCTGGCCCATAATAGATCCTCAGAAAATCTCTGACTAAATAAAAGAATGAATCTGATCATCTCGAAGGCTGGTGATTCTCTAAACAGTGGTCATTCAGTAAATCACAGCCCACAGACGAGCCACCTGTAAAAAGTTTTAGTGAAACACAGCCATGTCATTCATGTACATACCGTCTGTGGCTGCCTTTGTACTACAACATCAGAGGTGAGCAGTTACTGCAGAGACCACAAAGCATCAGAGGCCAGATATTTGTTATCTGGCCTATAATTTTCCCACCCCTCCTCCAAAACATCTCAGGACCTTATTGCTTCTTGATGGTGATGGGGAAAACAATAATTACTACTGCATTGCTATTATTAACATTTATTCAAGAGATCTTGATGTTTTAATCCCTCCATTATCACAGACTATATGCTGCAGCGGGGTGAGAGACAATAAACATGTAAAAGCAAAGTAAGAAAATTATAGATTGTAATAAAGAAAGTGAAGAAAACACAGGATGTGTCACACAGCATCTGGTGAGAAGAGGTCATTGCAGATCAGGGCAGCCTGTACCTCTGAGGCAGAGACATTTATGCTGAAACATAAAGGAGGAGACAGAGCCAGCTTGGGAGAGTGTTGAATTACGTTCCAGAAGATGTGGTGAATAAAAGGCCCTTGGGTGAGAAAGAAGGTGGCAGGCCTGAAAAACTGAGTGGAGGCCACTGTGGGTTATGTGTAGTGAGAAGACAGAAAGAGATGTGAACAGGCTCAAGGGAGGAGGCAGGAGGACACCTGGCCCAGGGGGCTTTGCAGGTCAGGTCGGGGGTCTGAATTTGTTGATTACATTCTGAATGCCAGGCACTGTTCTAAGAGCTTGCATTCAATACTTTTAATAATCAAATGCTTTATGTTCTGTTACTGTTCTCATTTTTAGAGATAAAGTGAGGCTAAGAGAGGCACAGATTAAGTAACTAATAAATGGAGCATCTAGGGTGAGACTCAGAGCACCAGGACTGACTAGGAGACTGTGCAGCCTCTCCATCGGTTCCTCCTGACTTCTACACTGTGAACGCTCAACTTAAAAATTACTGCAATCCTGCAAAACAAACTATCAACGGAGTAAACAGACAACAGGCAATGTCTCTTTATTTTCTCCCATGTAAACAGACAAACTCACAGAGGAAAATATTCGAAAACTATGCATCTGACAAAGGTCTAATATCCAGCATCTATAAGGAACTGAAACAAATTTACAAGAAAAGAAGAACCCCATTAAAAAGTGGACAAAGGATATGAAGAAACACTTCTCAAAAGAATACATACATGAGGCCAATAAGCATATGAAAAAAAGCTCAATATCACTCATAATTAGAGAAATGCAAATCAAAACTACAACGAGATACCATCTTACACCAGTCGGAATGGCTATTACTAAAAAGCCAAAAAATAACAGATGCTGGCAAGGTTGTGGAGAAAAAGGAACACTTACACACTCTTTTAGTGGGAATGTAAATTAGCTCAACCACTGTGTAAAGCAGTGTGGCGATTCCTCAAAGAGCTAAAATCAGAAATACCATTCAACCCAGCAATCTCATTACTGGGTATATACTCAAAGGAATATAAATTGTTCTATCATAAAGACACATGCATGCATACATTCACTGTATCACTATTCACAACAGCAAAGACATGGAATGAATCTAAATGCCCATCAATGGAAGACAGGATAAAGAAAATGTGGTACATATATACATACTGTGAAATACTATGCAGTCGTAAAAATGAATGAGATCATGCCCTTTGCAGAAACACAGAAAGAGCTACAGGTCACTGTCCTTAGCAAATTAACACAGGAACATAAAACAAATACTGCATGTTCTTACTTAAAAGTGACAGCTAAGTGATGAGAGCTCATCAACATGAAGTGAGGAACAGACACTGGAGCCTACCTGAGGGTGAGTGATAGGTGGAGAGGAACAGAATAAATATCTATTGGGTAGGGTATTAGGCTTAGTACATGGGTGGCAAAATAATCTGTACAACAAACCCCTGCGACATGAGTTAACCTATATAACAAACCTGCACATGTATCCCTGAACCTGAAATAAAAGTTAAAAAAAAGAATATTGAGGAAGCTGAGGCAGGAGAATTGCCTGAACCCAGGAGGTGGAGGATGCGGTGAGCCGAGAACGCGCCATTGCACTCCAGCCTGGGTAACAAGAGTGAAACTCCGTCTCAAAAAAAAAAAAAAAAAAAAGAATATTGTGATCACAAAAATAATGTATAGCATTATGAAAATCTGGAAAATATGAAAATGTGTAAAAACATTATTATCTTATGCTTACACTACAATAGTAGCTTCCTCACTGGCCTCCCTATATTACTTATCCACAGTGCCACTCAGAACTGTCACTTCAAAATATAAAATTATGTCAATTCTCTATTTTAAAACCTAAAGATATCAAATTCTGTAAAAAAACAACAACAACAACAACAACAAAAAAATCAAACAACAACAAAAAAACACCTCCAAACTTAGACTGGCACTACAAGCCCTTCACAATCTGGCCCCAACCTACCCATCTGGCTTTATTTTCAGTGACAACCAACCCAAACACTCTGTCTCTACCCATAATACTGGTCCCTGTTTCCTAAAGAAACTGTAATCCTCCATGCCTCTGCCATGTTCCTTCCTCATGGACCTCGCTGTTTCACTTAGTCCATCTAATGAATTACCCAGGCCCAGCCCCCACGCTACCACTCTGTGAAGCCTTCGCTGATACAGGATAAGCTGCCCCGCCCCCAAACATTCTTCTGTCTTTAATAACACCTTTCCACAACACAACCCAGTGCTCTGTGCAGAGCCAGCACTAGGAGCAGGTCAACAGAATGAATTGATGTGTCCCCAGGCCTCATACTTTCTATCACTGAGCTCTGCTAGAATGTGAAGAGGTGGAGAAGCCCCTCCTGCTGTCTGGAGGGTACTCATAGGATCTGATGTTAACATCCATTGCACCCACTTAAAACAGTAAATAAGATCTGATGTTAACATTCATTGCACCCACTAGTTAAAAATTAAAACTAGTCATCTAATATAAATAAGAAAATTCAAAACTATTATGTGCCTTGCTACCAAAAAGGCAAAAGTCATGGGAGGAAACTGTCATATTTTCAGAATTCTTATACCAGAAATACTGAGCAGATGTGTACACTTTGATAAATGTCTAACATTATCATGGCTGCTCAGACTGTGCTTGTTTAGATTGTTCCAATCAGGTTTACCTGCTCTTTAAGATTTGTTAATAATTTGACAATCTACATGTTATAACTTGGTAAGATTCATCCTATTTTTAAAAATGACCAAAGAGGAAACTTTACACAGTATGTCAAACTCTAAAGTAAAATTTATTTTAATAAGCAGAATTCATAACAAAACTGGATGTATGTTGGGGAAAACTGTCCCAACTTTTCTTACATGATTGAATTTCTCTGGTTATTTATAGAATGTAGTACTCTCATCTGTTCCTTTAAAGACTTTTATTCTGACACTTCAACTGCCCCTTTCAGAAAATATTTCAGTTCTTTCAGGTTGCATTGTCTGACACAAAAACGTTACTTTTGGCTACAACCGGGTATATTTATTTTAAGTGCATTTACCATATGCACAAATTACATTTGTACAGGTTAACGTTTCTTACATAATGTGTTAGGCTATTAGGGAGGTTTTTCCAAAGAAAGAACATGAAACACATATAAATCTGCTAAAAAAAAAAAAAAAAAGGCAGCGTAGAAAACTACTGCCTTTTTACTTCTTAGAAATGAGGGTTCTAACAACAATTTTTAAAAATACATGATCTTAGGTTTCACTAATTCAAATTTTTTGCTCACCTAAAGGGAGGAACAGTCCTGCTGTCTTTTGAGCACTCAAACAACATCATGTGTTTCATACCCAGGCGATGACGGTCCAACCTCAACGTTTTAAGAATAATTATGAAGTCAAAGAGCACTGGATTCAAAAACATGAAAATGATGTAAAATATAATGAAGTGCTTCAATTCTTTTATTCTCCAGAAGATTTAGTCACATCAAGATCCGTAAGAAGTAAGGGTCTTAGGAAATATCATTCATTTATGACACAGAAATTCTGGGAGAATCTTCATTGTAGACTAGCATGTATTTCTTGCATGCTCAGTTCTTTCCGTCCACTTTAGGGCCACAATAAACCTAGTAATACTTGCAGAGTCAACACAGGAGGGAAACACCAGAAATTATTCCGAAGATCTAAGTCACAGCACACTGGCCTGTTATTAACCTAAGAGGTTTCATATTTGAGAACTGAAAAAAAAAAATGCAAAAATGCAATGAGAGTAATTTACATATCAAACCCAGTCTTAGAATTCAGAATAAAGAAAATCACTTGAGGTTGGAAATATGTAAATGTTAAACTTCAGGGCACAGCATTATGGGCTGTTTGTGTCTCCAGCACTTACTTGGTAGTCTGACAGTACTTAGAGCCTTGAGTACTAAGCACTATGTAAAATAAAGACCTACAGAGAATCATAAACCATTGAGTACGTGACACCCGTTAAACATACAAATACAACCACATACTGACATGTTTTTAAAGTATTCTTAAGGCTGGGTGTGGTGGCTCACGCCTGTAACCCCAGTACTTTGGGAGGCTGAAGTAGGTGAATCACTTGAGTTCAGAAGTTCAAGACGAGCCTGGCCAACATGGTGAAACCCTGTCTCTACCAAAAAATACAAAAATTAGCCAGGAATGGTGATGCACACCTGAGGTCCCAGCTACTTGGGAGACTGAGGCATGAGAATTGCTTGAACCCTGGAGGCAGAGATTGCAGTGAGCCAAGATCGCACCACTGCACTCCAGTCTGAGCAACAGAGGGAGACCCTATCTTAAAACACTAAAAAAAAAGCAATCTTAAAACAATAACAACAAAGCAAAACAATAATAAAAATAGCCTGGAACTAAAAATATAGACACAAAAGTTAAAGTTCCTTTCAGATACAACAAAAACTATCTGATGCTAATAATCTTTGATGAATATGTAAGAGAAATTTCACACATGAAGAATTAACTTATATAGAAATAGCCATAAACAGTTAGAAAACAAACAAAATATATGAAACTAATGTTTTCAGAAATGATACAACAGCCAGCACAGGGCTGTGATCCTCAGAGAAGGAAAACAAACAAGATGTGCCAAATCATTGCCCTATCTCTCTGCCTAGAGGAAGTTTCCCAGCACAGCACAGGAAGGAAAAACTCAAATAGAAGCTGTCCATCAATGGTAGGCTGAAGATACAGAGATCAAACTTTGGGGAGGTCAAGGCAGCTAGAATGTATGGGACAGAGAGGAGGGAGACACATAGACAAAATATCCAAAAACCTGCATTACAGTCCTATTAAGCCTTTGGATAAATATCAATCTGCATGCATAATAATAATAATAAAAACCCCATAAGACCAAGTAAGAACAACTTTTGAGGAAAGAACGGCTATGAGACAGCTGTAAGACAATTCCCAGAACTCACACAGGCTGGTGATTGTTCCACTTCACTACAGCCAAAATGGAGACATCTTGTTGAATACACAGGTACTCAACAGAGACTCCAGAAATCAGCTCTAGAAGAAAGGTTACTTTATAGATATTCTAAAAGAACTTTGAATAAGCCTTAAAAGAATCAAACTAATTGACAAGTAAATAAACTACCTACCAGAATTAGTTCAATAATCTTTAAGGAAATAAAACAATGTATACTGTCAAACAAGGTAAAATTCACAATGTCCAGTATCCAATCAAAATTACTAGAAACTAGAAGAAACATGGCCAGGCATGGTGGCTCATGCCTGTAATTCCAGCACTTTGGGAGGCTGCAGCAGGTGGATCATGAGGTCAGGAGTTCAAGACTAGCCTGGCCAACATGGTGAAACACCATCTCTACTAAAAATACAAAAATTAGCAGTGCAGTAGCAGATGCCTATAATCCCAGCTACTTGGGAGGCTGAGGCAGAGAATTGCTTGAACCTGGGAGGTGGAGGTTGCAGTAAGCTGAGATCGTGCCATTGCACTCCAGCCTAGTTAACAGAGTGAGACTTCATCTCAGAAAAATAAAAAAGAAACATGAGAATGTGACCTATAAACAAGAGAAACATATTTTAAAAGACAGAGATGATGAGATAACAGAAAAGGATATTAAAAGTTACTACAATTAGGCTCCATATAATCAGAGAGGTAGACCTAAACCTGAACATGATGAGCAGAGAAATGAAATATATTTAAAAGATCTAAATATAATGTCTAGAGACAAAGTAGATTGGATGAAATTAGGGGTAGCTTAGACACTGCAGAAGAAAAAGATCAGTGAACTTAAAGATGCAGAATGAAAGCTATAAAAAATGAAGCACAGAGTTTTAAAAAACTGAATATAGATTAACAGAATTTAGTGACTTATCAAGGTAACAGACATACACGGGCAATAAAGGCAAAAAATGTATTTTAAATAAGTACTAGCAAAAATTCCCACATTTGATGGTAACTATAAAGCCACATATCAAAGAAACACAATAAACACCAAACAGAATAAACAATAAAAATACCAACCCAAGGGACAGGATAATCAAATTGCTAAAAACAAGTGATAAAGAGAAAATCTTAATAACAGTTTGGGACAAATAAATACAGCAGACATCTAGTCAGAACTATGCAAACCAAGGGACAATGTATAGAACCTTTAAAATGTTGAAAGAAAAGATGTCAAGTCCGATCTATGTACTCAGTAAAAGTATGTTTTAAAAATGAATGTGAAAAAAAGCTTTATTAGGCTTACAGATAATAAAAGAATTCAATACCAGGAACCTGTATAAGAAATGTCAAAGGACATTTCTTCTCTTCTGAAATGTCCTTTTCAGAAGATGAAAATGATAGTAGTTAAAAATATGGATCAAATAATATAATGAAGAGCAACACAAATAGTAAAGTATGTAGGTAAAAGTAAAAAGTATTTTCCCACATTTCAAAATCCTTTAAAATTATGTCATTTGTTTAAAGAAGAATTAACAACAATTGTAGGGTTTGTAATAAATGTAGAAATAAAATATATAAAAAATACCACAGGCCAGGTATGGTGGCTCACATCTGTAATCCCAGCACTTTCGGAGGCCAAGGCGGGCAGATGACAAGATCAGAAGATCAAGACCATCCTAGCCAACATGGTGAAAACCCTGTCTCTTCTAAATTACAAAAACAAAATTAGCCAGGCATGGTGGTACACAACTATAGTCCCAGCTACTCAGGAGGCTGAGGCAGGGGAATCTCTTGAACCTGGGAAGTGGAGGTTGCAGTGAGCCAACATTGTGCCACTGCATTCAAGCCTGGCAACAGAGCAATAGTCAGTCTCAAAAAAAAAAAAAAAAAACAGGAGAAGGGAAATGAAAGCATACTGTACTGAGGTTCTTACACTATACCTTAAATGATATTATATTACTTAAGGGTAGACTATGATAAGTTAAAGATGTATATCGAACTCCTAGAGCACAGACTGACAAACTTTATCTGTAAAGAGCAAGACAGTGCATAGCATAGGTTTTGTGAGCCGTAACACCTACATTACAACTATTCAAAGCTGTCATTGTAGTATAAAAGCAGTCATACATGAAAACGCATGATTGTGTTCCAATAAAACTTTATTTACAGAGACAAGCAGTAGGCCTGATTTAGCCCACTGGATAGAGTATGCCAATCAACAGTCTAGGGAAATTACTGTAAGAAAATAAAAGGAATTACTAGATCTAATAAGCCAACAAGTAGAGGTGGAATCTTCAACTAGGCCACATGTGGTGGCTCATGCCTGTAATCTCAGCACTCTGGGAGGCCGAGGTGGGTGGATCATGAGAGGTCAGGGGTTTGAGAACAGCCTAGCCAATATGGCGAAACCCCATCTCTACTAAAAATACAAAATTAGCTGGGCATGGTGGCTCATGCCTGCAATCCCAGCTACGCAGGAGGCTGAGGCAGCAGAATTGGCTGAACCCAGGAGGCAGTGGTTGCAGTGAGCCAAGATCATGCCATTGCACTCCAGCCTGGACAACAGAGCAAGACTCCAACTCAAAAAAAAAAATCAACTATTCAAAATGAAAAGAGGGAAAGGGATAAAAAGAAAATGAGTCAAATAGAAAACAAATAGTGCGAAGGAACTGATTAAGCGAGGATCAGAGATGGCTGAATAGAAACAGCTCTGGAGTGCAGTCCCCAGGAAGAAAACTGCAGAGGGTGAATGCTGACCACATTTCCAAACAAGTTTTCACTGCCCACAGACCAGGAGAATCTCAGGCCGAAAAGCACCACAAGTTTTCAGCACAGGTGGTGCCATGGGTTGGTGCAAAGAAACTCACACAAATCTGGGCAGCCATTTCAACTGGCGCCTAGAACACCTGGGAGACAAAGCTGCCCATTCAACTGAAAGGGAGGGGGCTGAGACAGGGAGCCAGGCAATCTGGCTTGGTGGGTACCACCCCACAAAACAAGCAATCTGAAATGCTCTGGATTGAAAGTGTTGCAACAAGTGCAGCTGGAACCAGGAAGGTACAGCTCAATGGAGGGAAGGGCATCCCCTACTACTGAGGCAGTCCGCCAATACCAAGACAGTTCACACAGCAGTTGGGCAGAGGCTGCAGCAGCTCAGCAACACCTCTGCTAGCAGACTGTGACTAGACTACTCCGTGCAGGGCAGAGCATCTCTGAAAAAAGGCAGCAGCATGTCAGGAACTTATAAATAAAGCAGAACTTCCTAGGTCAGAGCACCTGGGAAAAGAGGAGGTTATGAATTCTGCTGCAGCAGACTTAAAGATGCCTGCCCAGCAGCTCTGCACAGAACAACAGCACTCCCAGCACAGCACATGAGCTCCTATAAGGGACAGACTGTTTCCTCAAGCAGCTCCCCGATCCCCATATACCCAAAGAGACACCTTACAAAGTATAGCTCAGGCCAACATCTGGCGAGTACCCTTCTGGGAAAAAGATAACAGAAGAAGAAACTGACAGCAACCCTTACTGTTCTGCAGCCCCCACAGGTGATCCCCAAGCAAGCAGGGTCTGGAGTGGACCTCCAGCAGTCCTGCAGCAGAGGGGCCTGACTGTTAAAAGGAAAACTAAGAAACAGAAAGAAATAGCTGCAACATCAACAAAAAGGACATCCACTCAGAGATCCCAACCGAAAGTCACCAACTACAAAGACTACAGGCAGACAAAGCCACTAAGATGGGAAGAAACCAGCACAAAAAGGATGAAAACACCAAAAACCAGGATGCCTCTCCTCCTCCAAGGGATCACAACTCCTCATCAGCTAAGGATCAAAGATGGATAGAGAATGAATCTGATGAATTGGCAGAAACATTCTTCAGAAGGTGGGCAATAACAAACTTCTCAGAGCTAAAGGAACATGTGCTAACCTAATGCAAAGAAACTAAGAACCTAGAAAAAAGGTTAGATGAGATGCTAACTAGAATAGGCAGTGTAGAGAAGAATATAAATGACTTGTTGGAGCTAAAAAACACAGCACGAGAACTCTGTGAAGCATACACAAGTTTCAATAGCCAAATTGACCAAGCAGAAGAAAGGATATCAGAGATTGAAGATCAACTCAATTAAATAAGATGAGAAGGCAACATTAGAGAAAAAAAGAGTGAAAAAAATGAACAAAGCCTCTAAGAAATATGAGATTATGTGAAAAGACCTAATCTACATTTGATAGGTGTATCTGAATGTGATGGAGAGGATAAATCCAAGATGGAAAACACTCTTCAGGATATTACCCAGGAGAACTTCCCCAACCTAGCAAGGCAGGCCAACATTAAAGTCCAGGAAATACAGAGAACACCATGAAGATATTCCTCAAGAAGAGCAACCCCAAGGTACATAATTGTCAGATTCACCAGCATTGAAATGAAGAAAAAAATGCTAAGGGCAGCCAGACAGAAAGGTCAGGTTCCCCACAAAGGGAAGCCCATCAGGCTCATGGTGGATCTCTCCACAGAAACCCTACATGCCAGAAGAGAGTTGGGACCAATATTCAACATCCTTAAAGAAAAGAACTTTCAACCTAGGATTTCGTATCCAGCCAAACTAAGCTTCACAAGCTAAGGAGAAATAAAATCCTTTATGGACAAGCAATTGCTGAGAGATTTCATCACCACCAGGCCTGCCTTACAAGAGCTCCTGAAAGAACCACTTAAAAAGTAAAGGAACAACCAGTACCAGTCACTACAAAAATGTACCAAATGGTAAACACCATCAATACAGTGAAGAAAATGCATCAATTAACAGGCAAAATATCCAGCTAGCATAAAAATGGCAGGATCAAATTCACACATAACAATATCAACCTTAAATGTAAATGGGCTAAATGCCTCAATTAAAGACACAGACTGGCAAATTGGATAAAAGTCAAGACCCATCAGTGTGCTGTACTCAGGAAACCCATCTCACATGCAATGACACGCAGAGGCTCAAAATAAAGGGATGGAGGAAGAGTTATTAAGCAAATGGAGAGCAAAAAAAAAAAAAAAAAAAAAAAAGCAGGAGTTGCAATCCTAGTCTCTGATGAAATGGACTTTAAACCAACAAAGATCAAAAGAGACATAAGGGCATTATATAATGGTAAAAGAATCAATGCATCAAGAAGGGCTAATAATCCTAAATACATATGTGCCCAATGCAGGAGCACCTGTGTACATAAAGCAAGTTCTTAACAACCTACAAAGAGACTTAGACTCCCACAGAATAATACTGGGAGACTTTAACACTCCACTGTCAATATTAGACAGAGCAAGACAGAAAATTAATGAGGATATCCAGGACTTGAATTGAGATCTGGACCAAGCAGGCCTAATAGACATTTACAGAACTCTCCACACCCAATCCACAGAATATACATTGTTCTCAGCACCGCATTGCATGAACTCTAAAATTGACCACATAATTGGAAGTAAATCACTCCTCAACAGATGCAAAAGAATGGAAATCATAACAAACAGTCTCTCAGACCACAAGGCCATCAAATTAGAACTCAGAATTAAGAAACTAAATCAGAACCACACAACTTCATGGAAACTGAACAGCCTTCTCCTGAATATTGACTGGATAAACAATGAAATGAAGGCAGAAATAAAAGATGTTTGTGGAAACCAACAAGAACAAAGACACAATATACAAGAATCTCTGGGACACATTTAAAGCAGTGTCCAGAGGGAAATTTATAGCAATAAATGCCCACATGAGAAGTGAGGAAAGATCTAAAATCAACACCCTATCATCAAAATTGAAAAAGGTAAGGAGCAAGATCAAAAAAACTCAAAAGCTAGCAGAAGACAAGAAATAACTAAGATCAGAGCAGAACTGAAGGAGATAGAGACACGAAAAACTCTTCAAGAAATTAATAAATCCAGCAGCAGCTGTTATCTTGAAAAGATCAACAAAATAGACCGCTAGCCAGATTACTAAAAAAGGGAGAAGAATCAAATAGATGCAATAAAAAATGAAAAAGGGGATATCACCACCAATTCCACAGAAATACAAACTACCATCAGAGATTATTACAAACAACTCTATGCACATAAATCACTAAACCTGGAAGAAATGGATAAATTCCTGGACACTTGCACCCTCCCATGCCTAAACCAGGAAGAAGTTGAAACCTTGAACAGACCCATAAGAAGGGCTGAAGTTAAGGCAGCAATTAATAGCCTACCAACCAGAAAAAGTCCAGCTCCAGATGTTTTCACAGCCGAATTCTATCAGACCTATGAAGAGGAGTTGGTACCATTCCTTCCAAAATTATTCCAAACAATACAGAAAGAGGGAATCCTCTCCATATCATTTTGTAAGACCAACATCTTCCTGATACCAAAATCCGGAAGAGACTCAACAACTTTGGGTCAATATCCATGATGAACATTGAGACAAAAATCTTCAATAAAATACTAGCAAATAGATTGCAACAGCACATCAAAAAGCTTACCCATCACAATAAAGTAGACTTCATCTCGGGGATGCAAGGCTGGTTCAATACACGAAAGTCTATAAATGTAATTCACCACATAAACAGAACAAAAGACAAAAGCTACATGATTATCTCAATAGATGCAGAGAAGGCCTTTGACAAAATTCAACAGCGCTTTATGCTAAAAACTCTCAATAAACTAGGTTTCAAAGAAACATATCTCAAAATAATAAAAACTATTTATGACAGACTGATGGCCAATATCATAATGTATGGGCAAAAACTGGAAGCATTTCCTTTGAAATCTGTCACTAGACAAGGACGTCCTCTCTCACCACTCCTATTCAATATAGTATTTGAAGTTCTAGTCAGAACAATCAGGAAAGGAAAAAAAAACAAAGGATATTCAATTAGGAAAGGAGGAAGTAAAATTGCCTCTATTTGCAGATGACATGATTGTATATTTAGAAGACCCTATCATCTCAGCCAAAAATCTCCTGAAACTGAAGAAATCACAAGCATTTATATACACTAATAACAGACTAACAGCGAGCCAAATCATGAGCGAATTCCCATTCACAATGACTACAAAGAGAATAAAACACCTAGGAATATAACTAACAAAGGATGTAAAGGACCTCTTCAAGGAGAGCTACAAACCATGGCTCAAGGAAATAAGCAAGGACACAAACAAATGAAGAAACATTCCATTCTAATGGTTAGGAAAAATCAATATCATGAAAATGGCCATACTGCCCAAAGTAATTTATAGATTCAATGCTATCCCCACCAAGATACCAATGACTTTCTTCACAGAACTGGAAAAAAACACCTTAAACTTCATACGGAACCAAAAAAGAGACTGCATAGCCAAGACAATCCTAAGAAAAAAGAACAAGCCAGAGGCATTATCCTACTGGATTTCAAACTATACTACAAGGCGACAGTAATCAAAACAGCATGGTACTGATACCAAAACAGAAATATAGACCAATGGAACAGAACAGAGGCCTTGGAGGCAATGCCACACATCTACAACCATCTGATCTTTGACAAACCTGACAAAAACAAGCAATGGGGAAAGGATTCCCTGTTTAATAAATGGTGTTGGGAAAACTGGCTAGCCATGTGCAGAAAGCAGAAACTGGACCCCTTCCTGACACCTTACACTAAAATTAACTCCAGATGGGTTAATGACAAACAAAAGGCCTAACACCATAAAAACCCTAGAAGAAAACCTAGGCAAAACCATTCAGGACATAGGCATAGGCAAGGACTTCATGACTAAAACACGAAAAGCATTGGCAACAAAAGCCAAAATAGACAAATGGGACCTAATTAAACTCCAGAGCTTCTGTGCAGCAAAAGAAACAATCATTAGAGTGAATGGGCAACAAACAGAATGGGAAAAAAAATTTTGCAATCTACCCATTTGACAAAGGGCTAATATCCAGAATCTACAAAGAACTAAAACAGATGTACAAGAAAAAAACAAACCCATCCAAAAGTGGGTGAAGGATATGAACAGACACTTTTCAAAAGAAGACATATATGAGGCCAACAAACATATGAATACATGCTCAACATCACTGATTGTTAGAGAAATGCAAATCAAAACCACATTGAGATACCACCTCATGCCAGTTAGAATGGCGATCATTAAAAAATCTGGAGATGAGGGGAGGAGGCAAGATGGCGTCGTAGAGGCGACTCAGGATTGCAGCTCTCAGTGAAGGCGCAGAGGGTGAGTCCTAGCCGCATTCTCGGATGTTCCTTTTATGCCCACAGAGCGTTGAAAGTCCCAGGTGTGGGAGAGACACGAGACGCTAGCACAGCCGGCTAACGCAGCCGGCTCCCGCCACCTCTTCGGCCGGCGCCGCAGCGAGACCCAGCACGGAACTCACTGGTCTGGGTGCCCTGTTAAACCGGCAATCTGAGATTTGGAAGGGCAGATTGGCATGTTCATCTGATTGAACGGGACTTGGACAATGAGCCAGACCAGGAGTTTCCTTGGAAGCGTGATCTGAGCCGGGGTAGTGGGCAGCGGCACGGGAGATCGCACGGATCCCAGTGCCCTATCGGCAGGCTACTGGGGCGCCAGTGAGAAAGTCGACCTTTCAGCTTGGGGAGAGGAAGAGAGAGAGAGAGGGGACGGACTCTGAGGCAGGGAGCTGAGTGATCGGGCTCGGCGGGTCCCACACTCATGGAGACAAGCAGGGCGGCGACTGGAGATGCTTGGGGCTGAGAGTTTTGCTGCCGGCATCTAGGACGGTGCAGCCCGGTGAAGGAGGGGCGTCCACCATTGCTGACGCAGTCCACCCCCACTGAAGTACCGCCCAGGACTGATGCAGCCTGCCGTTGCCGAGGCAACCTACCATAACAGAGAGACTCCGCGCTCCACAGCGGAAGGGAGCCCAGCAGCAACAGGGCGGACCCGCGCTAGCAGGTCAGAGCCCCGGCAGGCAAATAGTGAATAGACTGCCACCTAGTGGGGCAGGACAGTGCAACAGATACTCATAAAGAAAGCCCCAATTCCCTGAGACAGAGCATCTAGGCGGGGGGGAAAAAAAAGAAAGGGTGGTGTTTTATGAGTTCTATAGCAGCAGACATAAACAACCTCCCAACAACGCTGAATGAACAATGGAGCTCACAGCTCAGCACTGGAGCTCCTATAAAGCACAGACTGTCTCCTCAAGCAGCTCCCTGACCCCTGTATATCCAAGGAGTCACCCCAGAAAAGGACTAATCAGACTGACATTTGGCTGGCATTATTCTGGGACAAGGACAGCAGAAGAAGAAACTGGTATCATCCCTCACTGTTCTGCAGCTGCTGCAGGTATACCCCAGACAAGCAGGGCCTGGAGTGGACCTCAGCACTCATACAGCAGAGGGGATAGACCATTAGAGGGAAAACTAAGTAACAGAAATACTTCATCATCAACAATCTCAGCATCCACACAGAGACCCAATTGAAAAATCAGCAACTACTAAGACGACAGGCGGATAAATCCATAAAGATGGGAAGAAACCAGCGCAAAAAGGAGGAAAGCACCCGAAACCAAAACACCTCACCTCCAAAAAAGGACCAAAACTCCTCACCAGCAAGGGAACAAAGCTGGACGGAGAATGAATGTGACGAAATGATGGAATGAAACTTCAGAAAGTGGATAATGAGAAACTTCAGTGAGCTAAAGGAACATGTACTAAACCAGTGCAAAGAAACTAAGAACCTTGAAAAAAGATTTGAAAAAAGATTTGAGGAATTCATAACAAGAATGGACAACTTAGAGAGGAATATGAATGAATTGAAGGAGCTGAAAAACACAACACGAGAACTTCGCGAAGCATGCACAAGTTTCAACAGCCGAATTGACCAAGCAGAAGAAAGAATATCAGAAGTTGAAGATCAACTCAATGAAATAAAACGAGAAACCAAGATTAAAGAAAAAAGTACAAAAAGGAATGAACAAAATCTCCAAGAAATGTGGGACTATGTGAAGAGACCCAACCTACATTTGATAGGTGTACCAGAATGTGACGAAGAGAATGAATCCAAGCTGGAAAACACTCTTCAGGATATTATCCAGGAAAACTTCCCCAACCTAGCAAGACAGGTCAATACTCAACTCCAGGAAATACAGAGAACACCACAAAGATACTCCAGAAGAAGAGCAACCCCAAGGCACATAATCGTCAGATTCACCAGGGTTGAAACGAAGGAGAAAATACTAAGGGCAGCCAGAGAGAAAGGTCAGGTCACCCACAAAGGGAAGCCCATCAGACTCACAGCAGATCTCTCGGCAGAGACTCTACAAGCCAGAAGAGAGTGGGGGCCAATATTCAACATCCTTAAAGAAAAGAGCTTTCAACCCAGAATTTCATATCCAGCCAAACTGAGCTTCATAAGTGAAGGAAAAATAAAATCCTTCACGAACAAGCAAGTACTCAGAGATTTTGTCACCACTAGGCCTGCTTTACAAGAGCTCCTGAAAGAGGCACTACACATAGAAAGAAACAACCAGTTCCAGCCATCCTAAAAGTATACCAAATGCTAAAGAGCATCAACAAAATGAAGAATGTACATGAACCAATGGGCAAAACAGCCAGCTAGCATCAAAATGGCAGTATCAAATTCACACATAACAATATTAACCCTGAATGTAAATGAGCTAAATGAACCAATCAAAAGACACAGACTGGCAAAATGGATAAAAAAACAAAACCCATCAGTATGCTGTATCCAGGAAACCAACCTCACATGCAAAGATACACAAAGGCTCAAAATAAAAGGATGGAGGAAGATTTACCAAGCAAATGGAGAACAAAAACAGCAGGAGTTGCAATTCTCATCTCTGATAAAATAGACTTTAAAGCAACAAAGATCAAAAGGGACAAAGAAGGTCATTACATAATGTTAAAAGGATCGATACAACAAGAAGAGCTAACGATTCTAAATATATATGGACCCAATGTAGGAGCACCCAGATATATAAGGCAAGTTCTTAATGACTTACAAAGAGACTTATACTCCCGCACAATAATAGTGGGAGACATTAACACTCCACTGTCAATAGCAGACAGATCAACCAGACAGAAAATTAACAAGGATATCCAGGACTTGAACTCAGACCTGGAACAAGCAAACCTGATAGACATTTACAGAACCCTCCACCCCAAATCCACAGAATATACATTCTTCTCAGCACCACATCACACCTACTCCAAAATTGACCACATAATTGGAAGTAAAGCACTCCTCAGCAAATGCAAAACAATGGAAATCATAACAAACAGTCTCTCAGACCATAGTGCAATCAAGTTGGAACTCAGAATTCAGAAAATAACTCAGAACCGCACAGCTTCATGGAAACTGAACAACTGGCTCTTGAATGTTGATTGGATAAACAATGAAACGAAGGCAGAAATAAAGAAGTTCTTTGAAACCAACAAGAATGAAGACACAACGTACCAGAATCTCTGGGACACATTTAAAGCAGTCTGTAGAGGAAAATATATAGCAATAAGTGCCCACATGAGAAGAGTGGAGAGATCCAAAATTGACACCCCATCATCAAAATTGAAAGAGCTAGAGGAGCAAGATCAAAAAAGCTCAAAACCTAGCCGAAGACAAGAAATAACTAAGATCAGAGCAGAACTGAAGGAGATAGAGACAAGAAAAACCCTTCAAAAAATCAATAAATCTAAGAGCTGGTTTTTCGAAAAGATCAACAAAATAGACCACTAGCCAGACTGATAAAAAAGAAAAGAGAGAACAACCAAATAGATGCAATAAAAAACAATAAAGGGGAAATCACCACAGATTCCACAGAAATTCAAACCATCATCAGAGAATACTACAAACAACTCTATGCACACAAACTAGTAAACCAGGAAGAAATGGATAAATTCCTGGACGCCTGTGTCCTCCCAAGCCTAAACCAGGAGGAAGCCGAAACTATGAATAGACCAATAACAAGGTCAGAAGTTGAGGCAGCAATTAAGAGCCTACCACACAAAAAAAGCCCAGGTCCAGATGGGTTCACAGCTAAATTCTACCAGACACACAAAGAGGATCTGGTACCATTCCTTCTGAAACTATTCCAAAGAATCCAAAAAGAGGGAACCCTTCCCAAATCATTTTATGAGACCAACATCATCCTGATATCAAAACCTGGCAGAGACTCAACAAGAAAAGAAAACTTCAGGCCAATATCCATGATGAACATAGATGCAAAAATCTTCAATAAAATACTGGCAAATCGATTGCAACAGCACATTAAAAAACTTATCCATCATGATCAAGTAGGATTCATCCCGGGGATGCAAGGCTGGTTCAACATATGCAAGTCTATAAATGTAATTCACCACATAAACAGAAGCAAAAACAAAAACCACATGATTATCTCAATTGACGCAGAGAAGGCATTTGACAAAATTCAACAGCCCTTTATGCTAAAAACCCTCAATAAACTTGGTATTGATGGAACATATCTCAAAGTAATAAAAGCTATTTACGACAAACCAACAGCCAATATCATACTGAATGGGCAAAAACTGGAAGCATTCCCTTTGAAATCCGGCACTAGACAAGGATGCCCTCTCTCATCACTTCTTTCAACATAGTACTGGAAGTTCTAGCCAGAGCAATCAGGCAAGAAAAAGAAATAAAGGGTATTCAAATAGGAAAGGTGGAAGCCAAATTGTCTCTATTTGCAGACAACATGATAGTATACCTAGTAGACCCCATCACCTCAGCCCAAAAGCTCCTGAAACTGATAAGCAACTTCAGCAAAGTCTCAGGATATAAAATCAATGTGCAAAAATCACAAATATTCCTATACACCAATAACAGACTTAAAGAGAACCAAATTAAGAACGAACTGCCATTCACAATTGCTACAAAGAAAATAAAATACCTAGGAATACAACTCACTAGGAATGTAAGGGACCTCTTTAAGGAAAACTACAAACAACTGCTCAACGAAATAAGAGAGGACACAAACAGATGGAGAAACATTCCATGTTCGTGGTTAGGAAGAATCAATATTGTGAAAATGGCTATACTGCCCAAAGTAATTTACACATTCAATGCTATCCCCATCAAACTACCATTGAATTTCTTCACAGAACTGGAAAAAACCACCATGAATTCCATATGGAACCAAAAAAGAGCCCGCATAGCCAAGTCAATTCTAAGCAAAAAGAACACAGCGGGAGGCATCACACTACCAGACTTCAAACTATACTACAAGGCTACAGTAATCAAAACAGCATGGTACTGGTACCAAAACAGAGATATAGACCAATGGAACAGAACAGAAGCATCGGAGGCAACACAACATATCTACAACCATATTATCTTTGATAAACCAGACAAAAACAGGCAATGGGGAAAGGATTCCCTATTTAATAAATGGTGTTGGGAAAACTGGCTAGCCATGTGCAGAAAGCAGAAACTGGACCCCTTTCTGACACCTTACACTAAAATTAACTCCAGATGGATTAAAGACTTAAACGTAAGACCTGACACCATAAAAACCCTAGAAGAAAATCTAGGCAAAACCGTTCAGGACATAGGAGTAGGCAAGGACTTCATTAACAAAACACCAAAAGCATTGGCAACAAAAGCCAAAATAGACAAATGGGACCTAATCAAACTCCACAGCTTCTGCACGGCAAAAGAAACAGTCACTAGAGTGAATCGGCAACCATCAGAATGGGAAAAAATCTTTGCAGTTTACACATCTGACAAAGGGCTGATATCCAGAATTTACAAAGAACTCAAACAGATTTACAGAAAAAAAACAAACAAGCCCATTCAAAAATGGGCAAAGGATATGAACAGAAACTTTACAGAAGAAGACATACATGAGGCCAACAAACATATGAAAAAGTGCTCATCATCATTGGTCATTAGAGAGATGCAAATCAAAACCACATTGAGATACCATCTCACTCCAGTTAGAATGGCGATCATTAAAAAATCCGGAGACAGCAGATGCTGGAGAGGATGTGGAGAAATAGGAACACTCTTACACTGTTGGTGGGAGTGTAAATTAGTTCAACCATTGTGGAAGACTGTGTGGCGATTCCTCAGGGACCTAGAAATAGAAATTCCATTTGACCCAGCAATCCCATTACTGGGTATATATCCAAAGGACTATAAATCGTTCTAGTATAAGGACACATGCACACGAATGTTCATTGCAGCACTGTTTACAATAGCAAAGAACTGGAACCAACCCAAATGCCCAACGATGATAGACTGGACTGGGCAAATGTGGCACATATACACCATGGAATATTATGCAGCAATCAAAAATGATGAGTTTGTGTCCTTTGTAAGGACATGGATGAATCTGGAGAACATCATTCTCAGCAAACTGACACAAGAACAGAAAAAGAAATACTGCATATACTCACTCATAGGTGGGTGAGAAAAATGAGAACACATGGACACAGAGAGGCGGTCTACTATACACTGGGGACTGTTGGGGGGAATGGGGGAGGGACAGCGGGGGGGGGCTGGGGGGATAGCCTGGGGATGAATTCCAAGTGTGGGTGAAGGGGAGGAAGGCAGCAAAACACACTGCCATGCGTGTACCTATGAAACTATCTTGCACGTTCTGCACATGTACCCCAAAACCTATAATGCAATAAAAATTTAAAAAAAAAAAATCTGGAGACAACAGATGCTGGAGAGGATATGGAAAAATAGGGACACTTTTACACTGTTGGTGGGAGTGTAAATCAGTTCAGCCATTGTGGAACACAGTGTGGTGATTCCTCAAGGACCTAGAAATAGAAATTTCATTTGATCCAGCAATCCCATTACTGGGTATATACCCAAAGGATTATAAATCATTCTATTTTAAAGACACATGCACACGTATGTTCAGAGTGGCACTGTTGACAATAGCAAAGACCTGGAACTAACCCAAATGCCCATCGACTATAGACCAGACAAGGAAAATGTGGACATATACACCATGGAATACTAGGCAGCCACAAAAAATGATGAGTTCATGTCCTTTGTAGGGACATGGATGAATCTGGAAACCATCATTCTCAGCAAACTGACACAAGAACAGAAAATCAAACACCACATGTTCTCACTCATAGACAAGTGTTGAACAATGAGAACACATGGACACAGGGAGGGGAGCATCACACACTTGGGTCTGCTGAGGGGGTAAGGGAGGGACAGTGGGGTGTGGGGAGGTTTGGGAGGGATAACATGGGGAGAAATGCCAGATGTAGGTGATGGGGAGATGGAGGCAGCAAACCACATTGCCATATATGTACCTACGCAACAATCCTGTATGATCTGCACATTTACCCCAGAACCTAATGTACAATTAAAAAAAAAGAAAAAAGAAAAAAATAATGAGATGGCATAGTTAAACCATACTACTATACTGATAATTTCATTAAATGTAAATAGTCTAATTAAAATTAAAAGGCAGAAATTAGAAGATTAGATTTCTAAAGCCTATTTTAAATAGAAAAATACAAACAGTTTTTAAAATAAAAGAATGGAAAACTATTTACCAAGTAAACAGTAAAATAAAAAAAATCTAAGAGGAACCACATTGGGTTCCATCAAGGCAGTAGGTGGACACAGAGAGCAGAGAGGGGTGAAGCTGGGTACCAGCTTGTCTGGGCTCAACATGGAGCCAAGAGAGCCTCTCCAACTTGCTAAAAACAAGCAACTTGGGAAGCAGTGACTGAGTGAGAGCACCCTGCAGATTGACACTCTCTACAGGGAACTGCAGAAAACTGGGAACAGAAGAAACCCATGACACCCGTGCTCCACCCCTATGCTTCTAAACTGAGGCAGAGAGCCAACTGGGCATTTTGTGTGGGCAACTCTCAAGTCCAAGGGGACCTCCACAAGCCTTGGGCCGCAGAGCCTACAAGCATCAGCACCATAGCCCCAATAGAGGCCACAGTCATGGTGCTTGGAAGCAATAAGACTGCTTTACCCACTTGCCAGACAAAGCTCAACACCAGATTCCAGTCCAGCAGTCCTGCTTTGGCCTGAACTTGGCTGGCAGCTGCAGCCTCGTGTTGATCCAGGAAGCATCCAAATGGCAGGGCAGGTGACCCAATCCACCCCTACCATTGAGAGCCACACAGCTTCTGGCCCAGGAGTACTGCTTCTGTGGAAACTCAGTTGAAAGCACAGCCCTCCTGTTGTTCTGGGAAGCATTCAGATGCCTAGGAAGCAACCCTACCCACCCTAGCCAGTGGTAGCCAGGTGAGCAATACCTGCTAGAGCTTATAGACAAGCAGTCCCCCTTCTGTCTCAACTTAGCCAGCAGGCAAGGCTTCCTTTGTCCCAGGAAATGCTAGGACAGCAGAGTTGGTGACTCCACCCAACCCCAACTCTCATAGCCAGACAAGCCATGACTGCTAGAGCTTTCAGTCCAACAGTCCTACTTCTACCTGAATTTGTCACATGGCACCGTCTTTTATTGCGCTGGAAACACCTGTATGGCATGGCAGGAAACTTCACCCACCCTCACCTCTCATAGCCAGATGGGCCACACCTGCTAGAGTTTCCAGCCCATCAGTGAGACACTATACAAGATGCCCATTCCCTAAGACACATAGTCATCAAATTCTCCAACATCAAAATGAAAAAAAAAAAGTTAAGGGCAGCTGGAGGAAAAAAAAAAGTCATCCCATTAGGCTAACAGTGGACCTTTCAGCAGAAACCCTACAAACCAGAAGAGATTGGGTCCTATATTCAAAATTCTTAAAGAAAATAAATTCCAACCAAGAATTTTAAATCCAGTCAAACCGTTTCATAAGCATAAATAAAATCATTTTCAGGCGAGCAAATGCAAAGGGAATTTGTTACCAGTAGATAGGAAGTCCTTAAGCGTGTGCCACATATGGAAAGAAAACACCACTGCTGGCCACCACAAAAACACACTAAAGTACATAGACCACTGACACTATAAAACAACCACACAATCAATTATGCATAATAATCAACACCACAAATACAGGATCAAACCTGCACATAACAACATTAACCTTGAAGGAAAATGGGCTAAAAGCCCCAAGTGAAAGACACAGAATGGCAAGCTAGACAAAGGAGCAAAACCTGACTTTGTATGCTGTCTACAAGAGACCTATCTCAAATGTAATGACATCCACAGGCTCAAAGTAAAGGGATGAAGAGAAATCTATCAAGCAAACAAAACAACGGAAAAAGCAGAGGTTGCTATTCTAATTTCAGGCAAAGCAGACTTTATACCAACAATGATCAAAAAAGACAAAGGCATTATGTAATAGTAGATGGTTCAATTCAAGAGAAGACCTAACTATCCTAAATACATATGCATCAAACGCAGGAACACCCAGATTCATAAAGCAAGTTTTTAGACACCTATGAAGAGGCTTAGGTAACCACAGGATAATAGTGGGAGACTTAAATACCCCACCAACAATGTTAGACAGATCATTGAGGCAGAAAACAAAGACTTTCAGAATCTGAACTCAGTATTTGACCAAATGGGCCTAATATAAATATACCAAACTCTAAAACAAGACAATATACAATCTTCTTTTCTGCATATGGGACATACTGTAAAACTGACCACACAATCAGCCATAAAACAATCTTTAGTAAATTTTTGAAAACCAAAATCATACCAAACACACTCTTGGACCACAGCACAATAAAAATAGAAATCAATACTAAGGAAATAGCTCAGAACCGTACAATCACATGGAAATTAAACCACCTACTCCTGAATGACTTTAGGTAAACAATGAAATTAAGGCAGAAATCAAGAAATTCTTTGAAACAAATGAGAACAAAAATACAACACACCAGAATCTCTGGGACATAACTGAAGCATGTTAGGAGGGAAATTTACAGTGTTAAACACCCATATAAAAGTTGGAAAGATCTCAAATTACACCCTAACATCACACCTAGAGGAACCAAAGAAACAAGAGCAAACTAACTCCAACGGTAGTAGAAGAGAAGAAATAATCAAAATTAGAGCCGAAATGAAGACAACTGAGATGTGAAAAACATTAAACAAAATATTAATGAATCCAGGAGTTTGTTTTTTGAAAGAATAAATAACATGGATAGACCACTAGCTAGACTAATTAAAAAAAGAGAGAAGATGCAAATAAACAACAAGAAATGAGAAAGGGTACATTGCCATTAGCCCCACAGAAATACCAAAAACCTTATGAACTGGAAAACTTAGATTAAATTGATGAATTCTGGAAACCCACAACCTCCTGAGATTGAACCAGGAAGAAATTCAACCCATGAACATATGAATAACAGATTCTAAATAGAATCTGTAATAAAAAGCCTACCAACCAGAAAAGACCCAGGGCCAAATGGATTCATAGCCAAATTCCAACCAATTTATAAAGAAGAATTGGCACTATTCCTACTTCAAACTATTCCAAAAACTTAACAAGGAGAAACAAAGTCAACAAAAACAAGCAATGGGAAAGAGTCTCTACTCGATAAATGGTGCTGGGGTAATTAGCTAACCACATAAAAAAGATGGAAACTGGATCCTTTCTTTACACCATAAACAAAAATCAACTCAAGATGGATTAAAGACTTAATACTTAAAACTATAAAAACTCTTGAAGATAACTTAGGAAATGCCATTGTGGACACAGAACCTGGCAAATATTTCATTTCAAAAACACCAAAAGCAATTGCAACAAAAACAAAAATTGACCAATGGGACTTAATTAAACTAAAGAACTTCTGCATAGTCAAAGAAACTATCAACACATAAAACAGACAATACCAAATAAGAGAAAACATTTGCAAACCATGCATCTGACAAAAGTCAGAATCTATAAGGAGGTTAAACAAATTAAAAAGCAAAAACAAGCAATCCCATTTAAAAGTGGGCAAAGGACATTAACAGATATTTTTCAAAAGACAACATATACATAGCCAACAAATCTATGAAAAAATGCTGAACACTATTAATCATTAAAGAAATGAAAATAGAAACTACAATCAGATACCATCTCACACCAGTTAGAATGGCTATTACTAAAAAGTCAAAAAGTAAGAGATTCTGGCTGGGCTGCAGAGAAAAGGGAACACATATACACTACTGGTGGGAATGCAAATTAATTCAGCCATTGTGGAAAGCAACTTGGTGGTTTCTCAAAGAACTTAAAACAGAATTACTATTTACCCCAGTCATCCTATTATTGGGTATATACCAAAAGGAATATAAGTCATTCTACCATAAAGACACATGCATGAAAATGTCCACTGCCACTCTATTCACAATAGCAAAGACATGGAATCAATCTAAATGTTCCTCAACAGTAGACTGGAGAAGGAAAATGTGGCATATATACATCATGGAATACTACACAGCCTTAAAAAAGAATGACATCATTTCCTTTGCAGCAATACAGATGGAGGTGGAGGCAATCATGCTAAGTGAACTAATATAGGAACAGAAAACCAAATACTGCATGTTCTCATTTATAAGGGAAAGCTAGATATTGAGTACATATTGAAACAAAGAAGAGAACAAAACAAACACCAGGGCCTACTTGAGGGTAGAAGGTAGGAAGAGGGTGATGATCAAAACACTACCTATAGGCTACTATGTTTATCACCTGATAAAGTCATCTGTACACCAAACTTCCCCAACACACAATTTACCTATATAACAAAGCTTCACATGTACCCCTGAAACTAAAATAAAGGTTCGAAAATTAAAATTAAAGGCAAAAAGCTAGAATACTATATAAATATCATAGGAAACTGGGTCTCTGAATAAGGCATATTGCCAAGGATAAAGATGCATATTTCACAATGAAAGGGGATAAATTCAGTAGGAAGACATCAAAATCCCAAATGAGTTTGTGTGCCTAATAACAGAGCTTTAAAATGTGAAGCAAGAAATGGTATTACTGAAATAGTGTTTTATATCCAAATATCCATTTAGAAAATTTACCATTCTTCTGTAACTGACAGAACAAGTTTTTAAAAAAATAATAAAAACATGAAGGACTGCAATAACACTATCAATCAACTGAACCTAATTGACATTTATCAATCAGTATACCAAACGTAAGAACAGACAGTATTTGGGAGTATAAAATAGAATCCACAATAAGCTCATCAAGATTCATATGAAACAAAGCAAGTTTCCCAAACACATGGAATGAAACAAAAAGTCAACAGAAAGGTATCTAAAAAAATCCTCATATTTGGAGAATTAAGCAACACAATACTAAATAGACTCTGGGTCAAAAAGGCATGAGAGAAATTAGAAAATCTCCCCAACTGAAAGATAACAAAAATATATATCCTCGATCCATAAAGTATACCTAGAAATTAAAAAATTCTAAATATTGGCATTAGCATAGGAAAACATAAAATACCTTGGAATTTTTTTTGATTGTGGTAAAAATTCAGGTGTCATAAAATTTACCACCTTATTCATTTCTAATTACACAGTTCAATAGCGTTGAGTATATTTACACTGTTGTGAAATTAATCTCTAGAACTTTTTCATCTTGCAAAACTGACATTCTGTACCTATATCACAACTCCCCCTCTCCCCAGCCATGGCAAATTCTATTCTAATTTCTAACTCTAAATTTGAATTTGGGCCCAGTGCGGTGGCTCACACCTGTAATCCCTTTGGAAAGCTGAGGCAGGCGGATGACAAGGTCAAGATATCAACACCATCCTGGCCAACATGGTAAAACATCATCTCTACTAAAAATACGAAAATTATCTGGGCACGGTGGCATGTGCCTATAGTTCCAGCTACTCGGAGGCAGGAGAATCACTTGAACCTGGGAGGCAGAGGTTGCGGTAAGCTAAGATCAAACCACTGCACTCCAGCCTGGCGATAGAGCAAGACTCTGTCTCAAAAAATATATATATTGAATTTGACTAGTCGAGGCACCTTATGTAAGTAAGGTACATGAAAACTAGAATTTATCAAAATTGAAAGTCTACTCTTTGAAAGACACTGTTAAATAATGAAAAATCAAGAAAACTACTGGATGGAACTAGTTTCAAAAGATATATCTAAACAAAAACTTGTATTTAGAATATATAAACATCACAGCTAAATAATACTTGGAAATATCACCCGAGTTTTTAAATGATCAAAAAATCTGAACACGCACTTCACCAAAGAAGATATATGAATATAAATAAACACATAAAAAGCTGTTGAACATCATTATTCATCAGAGAAATGCAAATTAAAACTAAAATGAGATATCAGTTACATGCCCACTGGAATGGCCAATATTAAAAAGACTAACAATTTCATATACTGGTGAGCCTGTGAAGCCACGGTAACTCTCACAGATTGCTCATGGGAAAGTAAGATAGAAAAGCTGCTTTGAAAAATATTTTGGCAGTTTTATATAAAATAAATCATACACTTACTGTATACCCCAGCAATTCCACTCCTGGATATTTATCCACGAGAAGTGAAACCATATGCCCACAAAAAAGACTTGTACATGAACATTCATAGTGCCTTTATTTGTTAGAGCCAAAACTGAAAATAACCCAAATGTCTATCAACAGGTGACTGGGTGATCAAATTGTGGTATATACATCCATAGGATACTCGGCAATAAAAGGAGTAAACTACAGATGCATGCAATAATATGAGCGGATCTCAAAAACATTATGAGGAGTGTCAGACACCAGATACAAAAATAGTACATGCTGTATGATCCCATTTATATAAAAGTCTAGAAAATATGATATAATTTATAGCAACAAAAAGCAGATGAGTATTCACATGGAGTAAGGTAGTAGGATTGGGGATTGTCTAGTAAGAGGCAAAAGGGAAATTTACGGGATTACGAAAAGGTCTTATTAATTCAGCTAGGTTTGACCTTGACTTACAAACCTCCCCAAACTGAAACCTACCTATCTTCCCATGGGGATGCTGTGAACTAGGTCCTCAAGTTGCACCTGAATGGCACTTCTCTGTCATCTTGCTCATTAACATGAATTAGTGCCCACATGGATCTCCACTTGGGTACTACTACTGTGAATTACTAGACTTGTGATTTGTCAGTGTTAGTCACCCTGAGCCTCATGTGTAAAACAATGTCCCTATCAGTGAAAAAAACAAAAGAACAATCTCACAGGCTTGTTGAAAGATTATATAAAATATTGTTTATATACTAATCACTCTGAATAGTTACATTAGTGATCATCTTCATCATTGTATCAGTCCATTCTCACACTGCTATGAAGAATAAATTACTTGAGACTGGGTAATTAATTTATAAAGAAAAAGGTTTAATTGACTCACAGTTCTGCATGGCTGGGGAGGCCTCAGGAAAAGTACAATCATGGCGGAGGCACCTCTTCTCAGGAGAGAGAATGAGGGCCCAGGGAAGGAAGAAGCCCCTTATAAAACCATCAGATCTCGTGAGAACTCACTCATTATCACAACAATAGGATGAGAAAACTGCCCCCATGATTCAATTATCTCTACCTGCTCCCTCCCCACAATACATGGGGATTATGAGAACTACAATTCAAGGTGAGATTTGGGTGTGGACACAGCCAAACTGTATCAATCATCATTATAATACTTAGGTTGTCAAAATAATTCTGTATACAAGTTCAGCCTTTAAAAAAAGGTCATTACTATCCCTGCGGCATGTCAGAATATTTATCTTCTGAAATTTCGTGCAGTAAGCCATTCAGAAGCTTTGTCCATTTGGGTGGTGAAACTGGGTGTACAGAGGGGGTAAGAAGATGCCGATGGTCGTGACTGAGCTGGATGGCAAGGGAGAGTGACAGTATCCCTGGGGGATATTTGAGAATCAGGGAGAAAGAGACAGGCTCCAGAGAATGTATAAGATAGGAGAGATGAGAAGAGAAAGGAAAGTGAGAGTCTGGAGTGGCAAGGAAAGTGGTGGGTCACTTGCTTTGTATGAACCAGTTTTAGACCGGAATATCTTATTTTTCTCTTGGTGGCTGGAATGAGTTTCTTTAAATGTCTGTTGAGACCAGTTCATGTGGGCCCCAGAATTTGCATAATGGGAAGGCCCAGTCTCTGCACTTCATTTTGACCACATAATTGGTTGGGTACCTAGTTCCATAACATTTTATGGTAATAAAAGTATATAAGAGAAAGGGAGAGAAACAGAAAATGAAAATATTGTTTGGGTTTCCTAGGGACCCAGGCTCCTGAATCTGGGGCCTAGCAGGTGTGTGTAGGTGAGGAGAGGAAAGGGCATGGGGAGGTGGAGACTCCGACCCTTATTCATCTTCTGAGACGGCAGTACTTCCTGTCCAGCTGTCTCCATGAGGTTCATGCAGGAAGGGCTAGAGCTGGGTTCCACGTTGGTTGGAAATCTCCCTGCTCACAGGAAATCTCCTGAGGACCTGAGGTATGTGTGAGGCACAGGCTCTTTTTCACCCTGGGCTTCTCTCCAGACAAATGAAGTTGGCAGCTGCAGAGCTGCTTATATTTTAGAGTCTCCTGACACCAAACTTACTGGTTGATTATTGTAAAGATGCGGGTTTCCTCATTCTGCTGCCTCCCTGCTGCTCTGTGGTGGAAAACAAGAGCTGTGGACGCTCCTGCCTCCTGTGCATCTACTTGGCCCCATTGCATTAACATGGGATTCCCAGTCCTGCCCTGCAGGGCGAGCGTCCTGCTCTGTGGGTTCCACTGACCCACAGCTGAAGGCATCCTCTTAGGTGTTATCTGCATTTGACAGACTTCTTAGTTCCACTCTCTTAAAATCACCTCAGGAGAAAAGCTGAAGGGGTTTTGGAATGAGAGAGGAGAACAGTCTTGGAGATTCCTTTAATGGTCAGTCTCTAGCTTCATGCTAAGCATCTCAGACAAAGGGCTCACTTTGTCCAGAATAGTTTGGTGTATGACTGACAGCTCCACAGCTGTGATCCTGCCAGCCTTTCAGAGGTAGGTAAACTTCAGCCTGCCCAAGCTCTACAGGTCCCTGCTATCCAAAGGCCTCATCAGAGCCTCTCTGGCACTAGTACTCCAGCATGGTCCCCAATGCCATATGTTGATACAACTCACATCTCCAGAAAAACGACAAACAAAAAGATGTCCTTGTGAATACATTTCAGTAAAATCCATAAATAAAATTTAAAATCACCTTGTCTTCCATACTTAGACTCTCACTGGCCAAAGAGTTGCAAAATATGCCATACGCTTTTTCAGTCTAAATTGGCACTATTCTGAATGGTAACCTGACAATATCCAAAGACAAGGTCAACACACTTTTCCTTAACAGGCCAGAAAGTTCATATTTTTGGAAGAATTGCTGATCAGTACATGCCTAACAAGGTTGAAAGGCAAAACGCAGAATGCTAAGACTTCTGAGTGACATAATTTTACTCCAGAAAAAAGCTCAAGAATACTATGGGAGCTAGGCATGGTGGCTCATGCCTGTAATCCCAGCATTTTGGGAGGCTGAGGTGGGTGGATTGCTTGCATTCAGGAGTTAAGAGACCAGTCTGGGCAACACAGCAAGACCCTGCCTCATAAAAAAATACAAAATTAGCCATGTGCGGTGGTGTGCACCTGTAATCCCAGCACTTTGGGAGGCTGAAGCAGGAGGACTGCTTGAGTCCAGGGGTTTGAAATCTGCCTGGACAATACAGTAAAACTTGGTTTCTACAAAAACCTTAAAAAATTAAGCAAGTGTGGTGGTGTGTGCCTATTGCTCTAGTTACTTGGGAGACTGATGTGGGAGGATTGTTTAAGCCAGGGAAGTTGAGGATGCAGTGAGCCATTATCTTGCCACTGCAGCAATGGGCAACAGAATGGGACCCTGTCTCAAAAAAAAAAATACAGTGACAATGGAACGATCCAAGATGGCTGATTGCTAACATCTCGGAATTGTAGCTCCCAGTGAAAGCGCAGAGAACGAGAGGATGCCACACTTTCAGATGAATTTTTGTCACTCACAGACAAGAAGATTCCCAGTGGAGGAGCCCCACAGGTCGCCAGTGCGACACTTGTGGCCGGCGCAGCAGTTTTGCCGGCGCCTCAGTGCGGCAGTTCTTGGTGCAGAGTAAACGGGACTGGTTCCCCTTCAGTCTAACATTTGGAGCTCCGGGAAGGCAGAGTTGCCTATTACGAACTCAAGAAGGAAGCCAGACCGGGCAGAAAAGTACCATCAGTCTTAACACTGCTGTTTTGGCCAGCGCAATGGGTTGCTCAGATTTCGGCCCTGGGAACTAACAAGTTGGACGTCCAAGCAGAGACCTAATTTGAAAGTTGGTAATTACAAAGATGACAGGTGGATAAACTTACAACAATGGGAAGAAACCAGCGTAAAAAGGCTGAGAATACTCAAAATCAGAATGCCTCTCCCTCTACAGAGAATCACAGTTCCTCATCCACAAGGGAACAAGGCTTGATGGAGAACGAGTGCATTCCAATAACAGAATCAGACTTCAGAAGGTGGATAATAAGAAACTTCTGTGAGTTAAAAGAACATGTTGTAGCCCAACGTAAAGAAACTATGAACTTTGAAAAAAGGTTTGACGAAATCCTAATGAGAATAGACAATTTAGAGAGGAATATAAGCGAATTAATGGAACTGAAGAATACAATACGGGAATTCCGAGAAGTATGCACAGGTTTTAACACTCGAATTGAACAAGCAGAAGAAAGGATATCAGAGGTTGAAGATCAACTTAAGGAAATAAAACAAGAAGACAAGAATAGAGAAAAAAGGATAAAAAGGAATGAGCAGGGCCGGGCGCGGTGGCTCAAGCCTGTAATCCCAGCACTTTGGGAGGCCAAGGCGGGTGGATCACGAGGTCAAGAGATCGATACCATCCTGGTCAACATGGTGAAACCCCGTCTCTACTAAAATTACGAAAAATTAGCTGGGCATGGTGGTGTGTGCCTGTAATCCTAGCTACTCAGGAGGCTGAGGCAGGAGAATTGCCTGAACCCAGGGGGCGGACGTTGTGGTGAGCCAAGATCACACCACTGCACTCCAGCCTGGGTAACAAGAGTGAAACTCTGTCTCAAAAAAAAAAGGAATGAGCAAAGTCTCCAAGAAATATGGGACTATGTGAAAATACCTAATTTACGTTTGATAGGTATACCTGAATGCAATGGAGAGAATGAATCCAAGCTGGAAAATACTCTTCAGGATATTGTTCAGGAAAACTTTCCCAACCTAGCAAAGCAGGACAATTTTCAACCCCAGGTAATACAGAGAACACCACAAAGATATTCCTCAAGAAGAGCAACCCCAAGGCACATAATCGCTAGATTCACCAGGGTTGAAATGAAGGAGAAAATACTAAGGGCAGCCAGAGAGAAAGGTCAGGTTACCCACAAAGGGAAGCCTATCAGACTTACAGCAGATCTCTCAGCAGAAACCCTACAAGCCAGAAGAGAGTGGGGGCCAATATTCAACATTCTTAAAGAACAGAACTTTCAGCCCAGAATTTCATATCCAGCCAAACTAAGCTTCGTAAGTGAAGGAAAAATAAAATCCTTTGCAAACAAGCAAGTACTCAAGAGATTTTACTACCACCAGGCCTGCTTTACGAGAGCTCCTGAAAGAAGCATTACACATAGAAAGGAACAACCAGTATTAGCCTTTCTAAAAATATACCAAAAAGTAAAAAGCATCAACATAAAGAAGAATTTACATCAACAAATGGATACAACAGCCAGTTAACATCAAATGGCAGTAATCCTAAATTTAAATTGACTAAATCCCCCAAACAAAAGATACAGCCAAAACTCAACAGTATGCTACATCCAGACCCATTTCACATGCAAGGATACACAAAGACTCAAAACAAAGGGATGGAGAAAGATTAACCAACTAAATGGAGAGCAAAAAATAAATAAATAAATAAAAAGCAGGAGTTGCAATTCTCGCATCTGATAAAATAAATTTTAAAGCAACAAAGATATAATGGTAAAAGGATCAATGCAACAATAAGAGCTAATGATCCTAACACCCAGATACATAAGACCTATAAAGAGACTTAGACTCAATGAGACAGAAAATTAATAAGGATATCCAGGACTTGAACTCAGATCCGGAACAAGTAAACTTAATAAATATTTATAGAGCTCTCCACTTTAAATACACAAAACATACATTCTTGTCAATACCACATCACTCCGACTCAGAGGTTCAAATGAAATATTGATCGGCCATTATTAATACCCATTTTTAGAATAAAGCAACATTCCCGTTCTTTCTCCCTCTTTTTCTTCCTCTTTCTTCCTCTCCTTCACTACTTTTTTTATCTTTCCTTCTCTCCTTTCAAAAATAAAAAATAAATGAAAATAAAAAATACAGTGACAATAAAAATATATCCAATACTCATTTAAAAAAAATCACAATGCCTGCCATCTAAAAACAAACTTATCTGGCATGCCAAAAAGCAGGGTTATACAATCCATAATGAGAAGATGCAATCAATTGATACTGACCAAGAAATGACACAGATGACAGAATTACTAGACAGGGACAGTTAAACAGTAATAATAACTATATTTCATATGATTGATAAGCTAGAGGAATAACTTAACATGTCAAGACAAGGAAGATTAAAAAAAAACTAAATATGAACTTTAGAGAAAAAATTCCAATGTCTGAGATGAAAAATACACTGAAAGGAATTAAGAGTAGATTAGATACTGTATAAGAAAAGATCAGTGACACAAATTTTCATACCAGCATTAATGACAGTAGGCAAAAAATGGAAATGACCAACTGTCCATCAATTAATGCATCGATAAACAAATTGTTTTATATCTATACAATAGAATATTATTAAGCGATCAAAAGAAATAAAATACTGATTCATGGATGAACATTAAAAACATTATACTAAGTGAAAGAAATAGACACAAAAGCCTCAAAGCATATGATTTCATTTATATGAAACTTCCAAAGTATAAAATCCATAAAACAAAAAAGTACAGTAGGGGTTGCCAGGGATCACTGAAATGTACACTTTTTAAAAGTGCAAATTTTATGAAATGTGAATTACAGTTCAACTAATAGAAAAGACTCAACAAGGATATTTTGACACGGAGATATTTGGCTGCCATTTTTTCAAAATGCTGGTGTCAAAACAGATCCATCAGAATATCCTACCTTTAAGATATGGTCTCTGCTATCAAGAAGGCTGGAGCTATGGAAGACTGAGAGCTCTGATGTGTTGGTGCTTTACAGGCATCATCACTCACCTTCACCATCACCCTGCAGCATGGGTATAATTTCCATTTCACAGAAGAAGAAATGGAGGCTCAGAGAAGTTATATAATTTCCCCAAGGTCACACATCATTCACCAAATCAGGATTTAACTCAGTTTAGTCTATTTTCTGCCAATACCACCTGCAAGATTTAGAAAATGCAGGGCAAGGGTTTCTAGTGAAGGCAACTAAGAACCAACATTTGCAGATGCATGCAAGAAGAGAACACGCAGATGGGGTTGTTTAAAAAAGCGAAAGTAGGAACAAATTTCAGAAAGAAAGAAGTAATCAATAACATCAAATGTCAGTGTTAAGATGAGTAACAGGACACATCTATTAAGACTTACTAAGGCCAGGCACCGGCTCACTAATGCCTGTAATACCAGCGTTTTGAGAGGTCAAGGCAGGACAATGGCTTGAGCTCAGGAGTTTGAGACCAGCCTGGGCAACATAGAGAGATTTCATGTCTACAAAAAATAAACAAAATTAGCCAGGTGTGGTGGTGCACGCCTACAGTCCCAGCTGCTCGGAAGGCTCAGGTGGGAGGACTGCTTGAGCCTAGAAGGTCAAGGCTGAAATGAGGTCAAGGCTGAAATGAGCTGACATCATGACACTGCACTCCAGCCTGGGTGACAGAGTGAGACCCTGTCTCAAAAAACAACAACAATAAAAAAGAGGTACTGATCCAAGAGACCAGTAGTGGCCTTTGTAGTAGAATAGTGGGTATCTAGATGGCAGCAGGTAGAGTCGTTTGTAAGCAAGGGGACCAAGATGGGGAATATAAACAATTATTTCTCAAGCCTGGTTGTCCAGATTGGGAGAAAGATGTGTCAGAAATGTGAGGGTCGGCAGATGTTTGTTGTTCTGGTATGTTTTGTTTTGGGGATGGGAGAGATGACAGAAAATACAGTTCCTGCCATGATTCAATTTACAGCCTAGCAAGGGAGACAAACCCTCCTTAAATGTGCCACCCAGAAAGCTTCTCCTAGGCCAGAAGTCATTTGAAGGCCCAAAGACCTGAAGGAGGCACTAACCATTTCAGTTGATTTTCTTTGATGTTCAGTTATCTGAAAAAGGAAGCATCACTATCAAGGAGAAATGAAGAGCTTGTGAAAAAAACAAAAACAAAAAAACTGTCCCTCCCAGATCTTCCCACAATGGTTATGTAGCATTTCCAGGTTGCCATTCTTTAGGGCTTGAAATCCACCTATGATGGCAACACCTACACTTGCCTCAATATTTGCCCCTTCATGTACATACACTGCTGCTACAAACTGAATGTTTGTGTCCCCTCAAGATTTATATATGGAAGCCCTAATTTTCAATGTGATGACATCTGTAAGAGGGTACTTTGGGAGGTAATTAGGTCCTGAGAGTGGTGCCTTCACAAATGGGATTAGTGCTCTTATAAGAAGAAATATGAGAAGAATAATCTATTTCTCCCCCATGTAAGACTATGGCAGAAATGCATCCATGTGCAAACAAAAGAGGACCCTCACCAGAAACCAAATCAGCCAGCACCTTGATCCTGAATTTCTCAGCCTCCAGAATCATGGGGAAAACTTCTGGTGTTTAAGTCACCCAAAATATGGTATTTGTTATGGCAGCCCAAGTGGACTAAAACAACTGCATAACAACCCAGGAACGTGATGAGATACCACTCTCATGACTATGTTATATTATGTATTAAGAGGAAGATTATCTTGGGTGAGCCTGGCCTGATCAAGTAAGTCTACTAAAAGCAGAGTTTTCTCCAGCTGGTCATAGAGTAGCACGTCAGATGTTTGAAGTTTGAGAAGGATTCAACACACCATTACTGCTTTGAAGATAAAGTGGGGCACATAGCAAGGAATGTGGGTGGCCCTATGAGCTGAAGGTTGCCCTGACTGATAGCCAACAAGGAAACAAGGACTCCAGTATTACAAGCACATGAGCTAGATTCCACCAAAAACCTAAATCACCTTAAAGGCAAATATTTCTCCAGAGCCTCCGGTCAAGAACTCAGCCAGGCTAACATCTTCATATCAGCCTTGTGGTAACTGGAGCAGAGAATACAAGTTAAGCCACATCTGGATGTCTCACCTACAGAATTGTGAGTTATTAAATAAATTTATTTTAAGAAAAAGCAAGGTGGAAAAAAAAGCTAGTGAAGATATAGCAAGAGAAACTATCCAGAATGAAATGCAGAAAAAACTAATACTCAAAGAAATCAACAGAATATCACTTTGAACAAGAGCTGTGGGGCAACTTCAAGAGGCCTAATATACGTGTAATTAAAGTCACTGAAGAGAAAGAATTAGGACTGAAAATATTTGAAGAAACAATGGGCAAAACACCCCAAATTTGATGAAAACTGCATAAAAATAGATCCAAGAATATCAACAAACTTCAAGCACAAAAACATGAAGAAAACAACATCAAGCCATACTGTAATCAAACTGTTCAAAACCAATGATAAAGAGAACATCTTTAAAGCAGCCAGAGAAAAAAGACACATTATGTCCAAAGATCGAAAGTTAAGGATAACAGCAGATTTTCAGCATCTTTAAGTATTTAAAGAAAAAAATGTCAACTTGGATTCTGAACAAAGCAAAATATTTATCAAAAGTATAAGTGAACAAAAACATAAAGAATTCAACACCAGCAAACCTCCACTACAATAAATGTTAAGGGAAGGCCTTCAGGCAGAAGAAAAATGATACCAGATAGAAATGAGAATCTACACAAAGAAATAAAGAATACTAACAATGACAATTAAATGAGTAACTCAAAAGACGTTTTCTTATTTAAATTTCTTTAAAAGAAAACTGAGTGTTGGTAATCAATAATAGTAACAATGTAGTATAGGTTCATAATATACGTAGAAGTAAAATGTCTAATCACAACAGCTCAAATGCCAGGAGAGACATGGAAATGGGCTGTTGTTAAGATTCTTGCACCATACACAAAGTGATATAATATCTCTTGAAGCTGGAATGTTAAAAGCTAAAGACCTATATTAATGTTATGAACCCTAAAACAACTGCTGAGAACACAAAAATAAGGGACAGATAGCTAATGCATGAACAAAGAAGATAAATGGAATCATAAAAAAAACTATTCAATGCCAAAAGAAGGCAGTAAAAGAGGGAAAAGAAAAGAAAGAACATATGGGTTGAAAAATAAGGCAAGATGGTAGATTTAATCTCAAATCAGTAATAACATCAAATGTATATGAAAGGCAGAGATTTCAGGTTGGATACAAATGTGAAATCTAATTATATATGGCCTATAAAAAGATCTATTACAGATTCAATGCTATCCCCATCAAGCTACCAATGACCTTCTTCACAGAACTGGAAAAAACTACCTTAAACTTCATATGGAACCAAAAGAGAGCCTGCATAGCCAAGTCAATTCTAAGTAAAAAGAACACAGCAGGAGGCATCACACTACTGGACTTCAAACTACACTACAAAGCTACAGTAATCAAAATGAATGGTACTGGTACCAAAACAGAGATATAGACCAATGGAACAGAACAGAGGCATCAGAGGCAACACAACATATCTACAACCATACAATCTTTGATAAACCTGACAAAAAACAAGCAATGGGGAAAGGATTCCCTGTTTAATAAATGGTGTTGGGAAAACTGGCTAGCTATGGGCAGAAAGCAGAAACTGGCCCCCTCCCTGACACCTTACACTAAAATTAACTCCAGATGGATTAAAGACTTAAACATAAGACCTAATAACATAAAAACCGTAGAAGAAAATCTGGGCAAAACCATTCAGGACATAGGCATAGGCAAGGACTTCATGACGAAAACACCAAAAGCCCTGGCAAGAGAAGCCAAAATAGACAAATGGAACCTAATCAAACTCCACAGCTTCTGCACAGCAAAAGAAAGTCATTAGAGTGAATCGGCAACCAACAGAATGGGAAAAAATTTTTGCAATCTACCCATCTGACAAAGGGCTGATAACCAGAATCTACAAAGAACTGAAACAAATTTACAAGAAAAAAACAAGCCCATTCAAAAGTGGGCAAAGGATATGAACAGACACTTTAAAAAAGAAGACATACAAGAGGCCAACAAAGATATGAAAAAATGCTCATCATCACTGGTCATTAGAGAAATGCAAATCAAAACTACATTGAGATACCACCTCACACTAATTAGAATGGCAATCATTAAAAAATCTGGAGACAACAGATGCTGGAGAGGATGTGGAGAAATAGGAACACTTTTACACTGCTGGTCGGAGTGTAAATTAGTTCAACCATTGTGGAAGATGGTGTGGCGATTCCTCAAGGACCTAGAAATAGAAGTTCCATTTGACCCAGCAATCCCATTACTGGGTATATATCCAAAGGATTATAAATCGTTCTACTATAAGGACACATGCACACGAATGTTCATTGCAGCACTGTTTACAATAGCAAAGACCTGGAACCAACCCAAATACCCATCAATGATAGACTGGGCTGGGAAAATGTGGCACATATACACCATGGAATATTATGCAGCAATCAAAAATGATGAGTTCGTGTCCTTGTAAGGACATGGATGAATCTGGAGAACATCATTCTCAGCAAACTGACACAAGAACAGAAAATGAAATACCACATGTTCTCACTCATAGGCGGGTGTTGAACGATGAGAACACATGGACACAGGGAGGGGAGTACTACACACTGGCGTCTGTTGGGGGCAATAGGGGAGGGACAGCGGGGGGTGGGGAGTTGGGGAGAGATAGCATGGGTAGAAATGCCAGATATAGGTGAAGAGGAGGAAGGCAGCAAATCACACTGCCACCTGTGTACCTATGCAACTATCTTGCCTGTTCTTCACATGTACCCCAAAACCTAAAATGCAATAAAAAAAAAAAAAAAAACAGGAAATAAATAAATAAATAGACAAGTAGATAAAAAGGTTAGTGTGGGAAAATTTTACCATACTGAAACCAAGAGAAAGCTGGAGTGGCTCCCTCTCTCAGCTACTGATAGAACATGTAGACAGAAAATCAGTAAGGGTGTAGAACACTTGACAGTGCTATCAACCAACTTGACCTATGACATTTGTAGAACATTCCACATAGAAACAGAGGACTAGACACCGTTTTTAAGTGTGCATGAAATGTTTACCACGATAGACTTCGTTGTACGTCATAAACCAAGGCTCAATAAATTTAAAAGGATTCAAGTCATCTGTGACATAATAAGGAATATATATTTGATCTCTGCTCCCAATTTCTGACACAGAGCTCCTAAAACCCTTCTAATTTCCTGAATGATATGGGTGCTAGAAGAATCTTTTGTTCTAATACTTGGTTTTGATCCCAGTTCCTGACACGGAGCTCCTAAATTCCTTGGAATTTCCTGGGTAACAGAAGCATCATTTGCTCTAGTGAGAGACTCTCTTAGTGGCTCCTGGATAGTTTCGGGATAGGGGCTGGTCACCAGAAAGATCAAGCCATGATTAGAAGCTTGGAACTTTCAGTTCCCTCTCTCCCCTTCCTCTGGGAGAAAGAAGAGGGACTGGAGACTTAGTTAATAATCAGCCATGCCTATGTGATGAAGCCTTATAAAAATTCCTCAAGTATACAATTTGGAGGGCTTCTGGGTTGGTGAATGCATCCAGGTGTCAAGGAGCAGCTCCTCTCTTTTGTGAGGAGCAGCCCCTCTCTGTGGGGACACAAGCTCCTGCACTCGGGACCCCTCTGGGCCTGACTCTATGTACTTCATCTAACTGCTCATCTGTATCCTTTATGATATCCTTTATAATAAACTGGTAAATGTAAGTAAAATATTCCCCTGAGTTCTGTGAGCTGTTATAATAAACTGTCCAACTTAAGGAGAAGATTGTGGGAACCTCCAATTTGTAGCCAAGTCAGACAGAAGGGTGGCTAACATACACACCTACTACTTGTAGTTGGCATCTAAAGTGAGGGGCAGTCTTGTGAGACTGAGCCCTTAACCTGTGTGGTCTGTGCTAACTCTGGGTAATTAGCATTACACTTGGATTGAATTGTATGACACTCAGTTGGTGTCCACAAAGAAGTGGAGAAGTGCTTTGGATGGAAATCCCATACATGTGGTGTCAGAGAACAGTGTTGTGAGGAGAGATACAGATTTTGGGTTTTTTTTTTTTTTTTTTTTTTTTTTTTTTTGAGACGGAGTTTCAGTCTTGTTACCTGGGCTGGAGTGCAATGGAGCAATCTCGGCCCACCGCAACCTCCGCTTCTGGGTTCAGGCAATTCTCCTGTCTCAGCCTCCTGAGTAGCTGGGATTACAGGCACGTGCCACCGTGCCCAACTAATTTTTTGTATTTTTAGTAGAGATGGGGTTTCACCATGTTGACCAGGAGATTTTGAGGGTTTTTAAAAATCATCCAAAGTATGTTCTCCAACCACATCAGAATTACTAATTAGAGCTCAATAACGGAAAGATCCCTGAGAGGTCCCCAAATATGTACAAACTAAATAATACACTTCCAAATAATCATAGATAAAAGAAGAAATCAAAAAGGGAAATTTGAAAATATTTTGAACTCAATGAAGATGACAACACAATGTGTCAAAATTTGTGGGCTATAACTAAAGCAGCACTGACAGAGAAATTTATTGTACTAAACACACACATAATTAAAGACAGACCTCCAACTAATGATGTCAGCTAATTAAACCCAGTATAAACAGAAGAAAAGTAATAATCAGAATAGAAATCAGAAAGTGAGGGAAAATGGCAGACAGGAGGCAGAACTAACTTGCAGCTCCTGCTCAGATGGACAGAGCAGCTTCCTTCTCCCTGTGATCATTCTCCAGTTCCACTGGCAGCCATCCCCAAGAACCTTTGAGAGACAAAGTCAGAAACCTTCACATACTGTGAAGGTTTGCTCCAAGAACTACTGAGGAACACACCAGGAAATCTGAGAGAACCCACAGACCCTTTGAAAGAGGTGGCTTGTTGCTGCAGGCTCCATGACACAGCTGAGAAACTACAGGTTTCCAAAGTGTGAAAGGGGGATGTCTGCTCTGACACACCCATCTTCACTGGCGAACCTGAAGAACCAGATCACAGGAGAAGGATTTGACCTTCTTGGAGCTAAGACAAATTTAGGGAGCTGAGCAAAATATTGGGGTAGAGGAAGCGGCGGGAAGTGTCCTGTGGGCCCTTTCGGACCCCAGGGAAGCCATTTCTGACTTTGTCTCTCAAAGGTTCTTGGGGATGGCTGCCAGTGGAACTGGAGAATGATCACAGGGAGAAGGAAACTTCCAGCTGAACTTTGAAATAATTTGCGAAGTTTCTGGACAGAGTCGAGGTGATCTGGGAGTATAGATAGGAGCACAGAAGCTGCTGCAGGTGGGGAGGCATGAAACCTGGAAGTCCTGCTTACTTTCTGAGCAGGGAGGCTTGTAGCCTGGGGCATGTCCCTCTCATGCTGTTGGGGGCACCCAGTGGGAGTGAGACTGGCCTTGCTGGCTATGTGGGAAATGGGTAAGGCCTGTCACTCCCAGTTTTCCTTCAATCCCCTGGTGTCCTGTGTGACCCAGCAAACGTAGCCATAATCCCCTGGGAACATAACTCCATTGGCCTGACAACTACACCCTCATCCTTCACAGCAGCCACAGCAAGTCCCACACAAGGAGAGTCTGAGCTCAGACATGCCTAAACCTGCCCCCACCCAATTGTCTTTGTCTGCCTGCCCTGGTAGCTGAAGAAAAAGAACATAATCTCTTGGGAGCCCCTGGCCTTGCTCACCACCTAAGAAACCAAATACTTACGCATGTGACTTTACAGCAAGCTTGTCCTCCCTACACTACTACAGCTGAGGCTCTCTTAAAAGCGCCACCTCCTGGCTGGAGGCCAACCAACACTAAGCCAGTGCACTAAACAAAATTACAACCAAGGACACTCAGAGTCCATTTCACTCTCCTGCTGCCTCCACTGGAGCAGGTGCTGGTAAGAGACCTGAAGACACATCACATCACAGGACACTTTGCAGACACTTCCCAGTACCAGCCTGGAGCCTGGTAGCTCAGCTGGGTGGCTAGATTCAGAAAAAAAATATAACAATCACTACAGTTCGGCTCTCAGGAAGCTCCATCTCTAGGAGAAGGGAGGAGAACACTACATCAAGGGAGTATGCCATGGGACAAATGAATCTGAACAACATCCCTTGAGCTCTAGATTTTCCTCTGACATAGGCTATCCAAATAAGAAGGAACCAGAAAAACAACTATGGTAGTATGACAAAACAAGATTCTTCAACACCCCAAAAAGGTCACACTAGCTCACTAGCAATGGAACCAAACTGAGAAAAAATCTGTGAATTGCCAGAAAAATAATTCAGAAGTTTGAGTATTAAGCTACACAAGGAGACACCAGAGAAAGGTAAATACCAACTTACAAAAGTAAAAATAAAAAGGTTACAGAACATGGACAAAAAATCTTCAGAGAAATAGCATAAATAAATAAAAAATAATTACCACTTCTGAAAATGAAGGACACACTTAGAGAAACTCAAAATACACTGTAAAGTGTCAAAAACAGAATCAAACAAGCAGAAGAAAGAACTTCAGAGCTCAAAGACCAGGCTTTTGAATTAACACAATCCAACAAAGACAAAGAAGAAAGAATTTTAAAAAATGAACAAAAGGCCTCCAAGAAGTTTGGAATTGAGAAAGAAAAGAAATCTGAAAGTTTGGAAAACATATTTGAGGAAATAATCATATTTGAGGAAAACTTTCCTGGCCTTGCTAGAGATCTAGATATCCAAATACAAGAAGCTCAAAGAACATCCAGGAAATTTATTTCAAAAACATCATTGCCTAGACACGTAGTCATCAAGTCATCTAAAGTGAAGACAAAGGAAAGAATCTTAAAATCTGTGAGGCAAAAGTATCAATTAACTTATAAAGGAAAACCTATCAGATTAACAGCAGGCTTCTCAGCAGAAACCCTACAAGCCACAAGGGACTGGGGTCGTACTTTAGCCTCCTTAAACAAAACAACCGTCAGCCAAGAGTTTTGTATCCGGTGAAACTAAGCTTCATAAATGAAAAAAATAGATAGTCTTTTTTAGACAAACAAAATGTTGAGAGAATTTACCACTATCAAGCCAGCACTACAACAGCTGCTAAAAAGAGTTGTAAATCTTGAAACAAATCCTCAAAATACACTAAAATAGAACCCCCTTAAAGCAAAATTTCACAGGACCTATAAAACAATAACACAATGCAAAAAAAAAAAAAAAAAAAAAAAGATACTCAGGCAACAACCAGCATGATGAGTAAAACAGTACCTCACATCTCAATACTGATGTTGAATGTAAATGGCCTAAATGTTCCACTTAAAAGAAAGAGAATGCCAGAATGGATAAGGATTCACCAACGACATATCTGCTCTCTTCAAGAGACTCACCTACAAGACAAGGATTCACATAAACTTAAGGTAGAGGGGTGGAAAAAGATAATCCATGTAAATGGACACCCAAGGTAAGCAGGAGTAGCTATTGTTATATCAGACAAAACAGACTTTAAAGCAAAAAAGTTTAAAAAGAGAAAGAGGAACATTATATAATGATAAAAGGACTAGTCCAATAGGAAAATATCACAGTCCTAAATATATATATACCTAACACTGGAGCTCCCAAATTTATAAAACTATTCTACTAGACCTAAAAAACAAGATAGATGGCAAAACAATAATAGTGGGAGACTTCAGTACCCAAATGACAGCTCTAGACGGGTCATCAGGACAGAAAGTCAACAAAGTAATAAAGGACTTAAACTATACCTTAGAGCAAATGGACTCAACAGATATTTACAGAACATTCTACCCAACAACTGCAGAATATATATTCATTAGCACATGGAACATTCTCCAAGATATACCATATGATAGACCACAAAATAAGTCTCAACAAACTTCAGAAAATTGAAATTATATCAGGTACTCTCTCAGACCACAGTGGAATAAAACTGGAAATAAACTCCAAAAGGCCTCAGAACCATGCAAATACATAGAAATTAAATAACCTGCTCTTGAATGATCATTGGGTCAACAATGAAATCAAGATGAAAATTAAAAAGTTCCTTGAACTGAATGATAATAGTGACATATCCTATCATAAACTTCAAGATACAGCAAAAGCAGAGCTAAGAGGAAAGAAAGATGAGAGCATTAAATGCCTGCATTGAAAAGTTGGAAAGAGGACAAACAGACAATTCAAGGTCACACCTCGAGAAACTAGAGAAACAAGAACAAACCAAACCCAAACCCAGTGGAAGAAAAAAAATAATCAAGATCAAAGCAGAACTAAACAAAATTGAGAGACAAAAATAATACAAAATATAAAATAAAACAAAAAGCTGGTTCTTTGAAAAGATAAACAAAATTAACAGACCATTAGCAAGACTGAGAAAAGAAGAGGGAAGATCCAAATAAACTCCATTAGGAACAAAACAGGAGATATTATGACTGATACCACAGAAATACAAAAGATCATTCCAGGCTACTATGAACACCTTTACATGCGCAGAGTAGAAAACCTAGAGGAGACAGATAAATTCCTGAAAATATACAACCTTCCCAGATTAAACTAGGAAGAAATTGAAACTCCAAACAGACCAGTAATAAGTAGCAAGACTGAAATGGTAATAAAAAAACTGACAGCAAGAAAAGTCCAGGATCAGATGATTTCACAGTTAAATACTATGAGACATTCAAAGAATTGGTACCAATCTTATTGACACCATTTCAAAGGACAGAGAAAGAGGGAATCCTCCTGAAATCATTCCATGAAGCCAGTATTACCCTAATACTAAAATCAGGAAAGAACATAACAAAAAAAGAAAATGACAGACCAATACCCCTGATGAACACAAATGCAAAAATCCTCAACCAAATACCAGCTAATAGAATCCAACAGCATACATAAAACACAATACACTATGATCAAGTGGGTTTCATACTAGGAATGAAGGGATGGTTTAACATGTTCAAGTCAATAAATGTGATATATGACATAAACAGAATTAAAAACAAAAAAAATGACCATCTCAATAGACACAGAAAAATCATTTGACAAAATCCAGCATCCTTTTATGATTAATACCCTCAGCAAAATCAGCATAGAAAGGAACTTTTAAGATAATAAAAGCCATTTATGACAAACAATCCCACATCCAACATTATACTGAATTGGGGAAAGCTGAAAGCATTCCTTCTGAGAACTGGAACAAGCCAAGTATGCCCACTTTCACCACTTCTATTCAACATAGTATTGGAAGTCCTAGCCAGGGCAATCAGACAAGAGAGAAATAAAGGGCATCCAAATCAGTAAAGAGGAAATCAAACTGTCACTGTTCACCAATGATATAAGGGTACACCTAGATAACCATAAAGCCTAATGCTAAAAGTTCCTAGAACTGATAAATAAATTCAGCAAAGTTTCAGGATACAAAATCAATGTACACAAATCAGTAGCACTGGTATACACCAAAAGCAACCAAGCTGAGATTCAAATCAAGAACTCAACCCCTTTCATAATAGCTACAAAATGAACAAACAAATCACACTAGCATATTACACCTAACTGAGGAGGTGAAAGACTTCTACAAGGTAAACAACAAAACATTGCCGAAAAACATCACAGATGACATAAACAAATGGAAACACATGCCGCTTATGGACAGGTAGAATCAATATCGTGAAAATGACCACATTGCCAAAAGCAGTCTAGAATTCAATGCAATTGCCATCAAAATACCACCATCGTTCTTCACATAATGAGAAAAAACAATTCTAAAATTCATATCAAACCAAAAGAAAAAAAGAGTCTGCAAAACCAAAGTGAGGCTAAGCAAAAAGAACAAATCTGAAGGCATCTCATTACCTGACTTCAAACTATACTAGAAGGCTATAGTCACCAAAACAGCAAGGTACTGGTATGAAAATAGGCTCATAGACCAATGGAACAGAATAGAGAACCCAAAACTAAAGCCAAATACATATAGCCAATGGATCTTCAATAATGCAAACAAAAATATAAAGTGAAGAAAGGATGCCCTATTAAACAAATGGTGGTGGGATAATTGGCAAGTCACATGCAGAAGAATGAAACTGGATCCTCATCTATCACATTATATAAAAATCAACTCAAGATGGATCAAAGACTTAAATCAAAGACCTGAAACCATAAAAATTATAGAAAATAACATCAAAAAAGCCCTTCCAGACACTGGCTTAGGCAAGGATTTTAGGACCACAAACCCAAAAGCAAATGCATTAAAAACAGAGATAAATAGCTGGGACTTAAGTAAATTAAAAAGCTTCTGCGCAGTAAAAGCAATAATCAGCAGAGTAAACAGACAACCCACAGAGCAGGAGAAACCCTTCACAAACTATGCATCTGACAAAGGACTAATTCTGGAACCTGCAAGGAACTCAAATCAGCATGAAAAGAACAAATAATCCAATCGAAAAATGGGCTAAAGACATGAATAGACAATACTCAATTCTCAAATATACAAATAGCTAACAAGCATATGCAGAAATGCTCATCACCCCTAATTAGCAGGAAGATGCAAATCAAAAATACAATGCAACACCACCTTACTCCTGCATAAGTAGCCATAATCAAATAATTAAATAAAAAATAAACGTTGGTGTGGATGTGGTGAAAAGGGAACACTTGCATACTGCTGACGGGAATGTAAACTAATACAGACCACTAGCAAAAACAGTGTGGTGACTCCTTAAAGAACTAAAAGGCAGAGTGCCTCTGCACTTTGAAAGGCAGAGGCGAGTGGATCATGAGATCAGGAGTTCAAGACCAGCCTGGACAACATAGTGAAACCCCATCTCTACTAAAAACAACAAAAAATTAGCTGGGTATGGTGGCATGCATCGGTAATCCCAGCTACTCAGGAGGCTGAGGCGGGAGATTCCCTTGAACCCAGGAGGTGGAGGTTGCAGTGAGTCGAGATCGCGCCACTGCACTTCAGCCTAGGTGACAAAGCAAGAGTCCATCTCAAAAACAAAAACAAAACAAAACTAAACTAAAAGTAGAACTACCATTTGATCCAACAATCCCACCACTGGGTAGCTTCCCAGAGGAAAAGAAGTCATTATACAAATTGCACAGGCATGTTTATAGCAGCAGAATTCACAATTGCAAAAATATGGAATCAGCCCAAATACTCATCAATTAACAAGGGGATTTTTAAAGTGTGGTACAAATGTACTACGAAATACCAACTAGCATTAAAAAGGAATGAAATAATGGCATTCGGAGCAACCTAGATGAAGCTGGAGACCATTATTCTAAGTGAAGTAACTCAGGAATGGAAAACTAATCATCGTATAGTCACACTCTTAAGTGGGAGCTAAGCTATGAGGATGCAAAGGGATAAGAATGATACAGTAGACTTTGGGGACTCAGGGAATGGGTGGGAGGTGAGGGAGGGAGGAAAGACTACATATTGGGTGCAGTGTACACTGCTTGGGTAATGGGTGTGCTAAAGCCTCAGAAATCACCCACTAAAGAACTTATACATGTAACCAAATATCCCCTTTTCCCAAAAAACTTCAATAATTTTAAACAAACCAAAGTGAAAAGAGGAAAATGACATTAGTGTTGAGAAACAGACATCTATTCACGGATGTTCAAAAGGTGAAAATTATAGGAAATCCACATAAAATAAACATTCCATGTACTGAAACAAAACCTAAGGACTCTAAGAGAAAAATTGCAAGAAGTGACATTAATGTCCATCCTAGAAGAATGAAACAGACATCACCTTTACTGATATGAGCAAATTATTTATTTTTCCTTGAAAGAGTATCCAATCAGTGTTCATCTTCACACTGATCAAAGAGAGCACCCTTCTGTCAATGGGGATCTGTAGTTTTCAGGACCTGGCAGAAATTCTTTTATTTATTTATTTATTTTTGATATGGAGTCTTGTTTTGCTGCCCAGTCTGGAGTTCAGTGGAGTGATCTCGGCTCTTCCTCCCAGGTTCGAGTGATTCTCCTGTCTCAGGCTCCCTAGTAGCTGAAACTACAGGCAAGTGCCACCATGTCCGGCTAATTGTTTGTATTTTTAGTACAGATGAGGTTTCACCGCCTAAGACAAAATGGTCTCTATCTCCTGACTTCGTGATTCCCGAGTCTCAGCCTCCCAAACTGCTGGGATTACAGGTGTGAGCCACTGGTCAGGCCACTACCCTCTACTTTTAAAACTCAGGTGGGCGGGCGCGGTGGCTCAAGCCTGTAATCCCAGCACTTTGGGAGGCCAAGGCAGGTGGATCACGAGGTCAAGGGATCGAGACCATCCTGGTCGACATGGTGAAACCCCGTCTCTACTAAAAATACAAAAAGTTAGCTGGGCATGGTGGCGCGTGCCTGTAATCCCAGCTACTCAGGAGGCTGAGGCAGGAGAATTGCCTGAACCCAGGAGGCGGAGGTTGCAATGAGCCGAGATCATGCCATTGCATTCCAGCCTGGGTAACAAGAGCGAAACTCCGTCTCAAAAAAAAAAACAAAACTCAGGTACCAAAGCAGAGGCAGCTGCTAGGCCCCTCTGCCCAGAGCAAAGTGACTGGGACCATCAGTGGGAGGGACGGAGGCTTGAGCTTCCCTGGTCCCCCAGATCATCTGGCTGCTGCTTTCCCCCGCTGCAGCTACACCCCTTGACCTCCCAGAGTCCTCTAGGCGCCAGCCTGCCCCTAGCAGGATTCTATGGCTAGCAGGTGCAAACGCGTGATGCTTTGTGCGCTTTCTGACGTCCCGAGGCCAACGGTCACGGTCACCAAGTTCTGCACACTTGGCACCGGCCGCAGACTTCAGAAACTTGTGGAAGCCGAGTTTCTAAGGAAAGGTCCCGACCGCTACACTGCTGTCATGGGCAGCTGTCTGAGCCGGCTCCTTGGCTGGCCCCGGGCCAGGCTGCCGCCCCGAGCCCAGAAGCCCCGGGCCCTGCGCTCCAGACCCTTCCGACGCTCCCAGGTCCAGGACTGCTACAAAGTCGTCTATGTCCACAGGCCGCGCTGGGTCCGCACCCGGCCCCTCCCCAAGGCTCCTCCAGGCTGGGACAATGCCCGCCTCTGGAGGTACTTTTCCACGAGGTCATCGCTCCAGAGCTTCATGGTGCCGGGCTCTTCCGACATTGGCCAGGCCTACGTGAAGTGGCGGCTTTGGCACGCCCGGCACCCGTGGCCCTTCCCCAGCCTGGTGACTGTGAAAATCGCCCCGCCGGAGCACAGAGGGGAGCCTCGACAAGCCTCACCTGCCCCGGAGGGCCCAGATCCCTGTGCCAGGGAGACCGAGCTCAAGGCCCTCAGCCAGTGCAACAAGGGAAAAAGGAAATTCACAGAGCCACTCTGGTTTAAGACCCCAGACGTCAAGCGGAGGAAGCAGAGCCCGGCACCCAGGCCTTCTGCCTTCAAGCCTGTCAGGAGACATGGAGAGGTCCCCGCCTTTGTGCCCAGGCCTGGGCCGCTGAGAATCCTCCGCTCTCCCGCAGCAGTGTCTTCGGGGAGATTCGGCCTTCCCTTAGTCCGCCGCCCGCCCTACTGCAGGAAGTACGCCGTCCAGAGCCCAGTCGCAGTGGCCACCACGGGAGCTCTAGGAGCAGGTGCAGCAATGTCTCCATGGCTTAGGCCTTCCTATCCCCCAAGGAGCCGCCCCGGGGTGGGGACCATGCACCTCTGAGCACACCCAGACTGCAGCCCAGCTCAGAGTCAGGGTCCTGCCCGCTTCTCCTGAGCCTCCAGACTCCTTCACCCTACTGACCCGTTTCACCCCCACAGGAGCCACTGAGCCCACCGGGGCACTTCCCACCGCTTCAGCTGACCACTCTGCCAGCCCCAGCCCCGCCTCTCCTTAGCCTGTGGAGCCCCCACTGAAGAGACCTTGTTGCTCTCAAAACCCTTCCCTTTCCCCTGCCCACCAACTTCTGCCTTCTCCCTGCAACAGGAAGCAGCCATATCCTCATTTTCACAGTTTGTATAGTAAATATTTGTTCTTCTTTTAAATAATAGTGTCTTTATTATTTATAAAAAAATTGAAATCAGCTGAATATCCTTAAGCAAAAAATAAAGAAAATTTCAAGCCACACCTCACACTATATACAGGAATTAACTCAAGTGGATCATAGACTTAAATGTAAAACCTACAAATGTATATATTTTAGAAGAAAGGTAAAATTTTTTGTGACTTTAGGTTATGCATATTTTGCTTTAGATAATAGTAAAAACAGAGTCTGTAAAAGAAAAAACTTATGAATTTGACTTCGTGAAAAATAAAAACAATAACCTCTTCAAAACATACTGTTAGGAGAATGTGAATGAAGCCCTAGGCTGTGGGGTATATTACATACCATGTAGCTCATGAAAGAATTATAGAAAGAAAAGGTAGCGTGGCTGGCAAGATGGCCGAATAGCTATAGGTCCAGTCTGCAGCTCCCAGCGAGATCAGCGCAGAAGACAGGTGATTTCTGCATTTACAACTGAGGTACCCGGCTCACCACATTGGGACTGGTTAGACAGTGGGTGCAGCCCACAGAAGGCAAGCCGAAGGAGGGTGGGGTGTTGCCTCACCCAGGAAGCACAAGGGGTTGGGAAACTCCCTCCCATAGCCAAGGGAAGTCTTGAGGGACTGTGCCATGAGGAACCATGCATCTCAGCATGGTACTGGTATGAAAATATGCCCATGCACTGTTTACAATAGCAAAGACCTGGAACCAACCCAAATGCCCATCAGGAACAGACTGGACAAGGAAAATGTGGCACATATACACCATGGAATACTATGCAGCCATAAAAAATGAGGAGTTTGTATCTTTTGTAGGGACATTGATGAATCTGGAAACCATCATTCTCAGCAAACTTTCACAAGAACAGAAAATCAAACACCACATATTCTCACTCATAGGTGGGTGTTGAACAATGAGAACACATGGACACAGGGAAGGGAGCATCACACACTGGGGTTTGTTGGTGGGGGGCCAGGGGAGGGACAGCTGGGGGTAGGGAGGTTGGGGAGCTATAACATGGAAAGAAATGCCAGATATACGTGATGGGGTGATGGAGGCAGCAAATCACCTTGCCATGTGTGTATCTATGCAACAATCCTGCATGATCTGCACATGTCCCCCAGAACCTAAAGTACAGTTACAAAAAAAAGACATAAAATAAAAACAATAAAAAAAATGCCCATAGACCAGTGGGACAGAATAGAAAACCCAGAAATAAATGCAAATACCTACAGCCAACTGATTTTTGACAAAGCAAACAAAAAATAAAGTCGGGAAAGGACACCCTAGTCAACAAATGGGGCTGGGATAATTGGCAAGCAGCATGCAGTAGAGTGAAAGTGGATTTTCATCTCTCACCTTACACAAAAATCAACATGGATCAAAGACTTAAATCTAAGACCTGAAACCATAAAAATTATACAAGATAACATCTGAAAAACCCTCATAGACACTGGCTTAGGCAAATACTTTATGACCAAGAACCCAAAAGCAAATGCAACAAAGATAAATAGATGGGACTTAATTAAACTAAAAAGCTCTGCCTAGCAAAAGAAATAATCAACAAAGTAAACAGCCCACAGAATGGGAGAAAACCTTCACAATCTATGCATCTAACAAAGGAATAATAACCAGAATCTACAAGGAACTCAAACAAATCAGCAAGAAAAAAATAATTCCAGCAAAAGTGTGCAAAGAATGTAAAAAGACAGTTCTCAAAAGGAGATGTGCAAATGACCAAGAAATATATGAAAAAATGCTTATCATCGCTAATTATCAGGGAAATGCAATTCACAGGCATAAGGTGATAACCACCTTACTCCTGCAATAATGGCCATAATCAAAATACAATAGATGTTAACGTGAATGTGTGAAAGGGGAACACTTGTATACTGCTGGTGGGAGTGTAAATAGTATACCCATGATGGAAAACAGTGTGGGGATTCCTTGAAGAACTCAAAGTAGATTTGATCCAGCAATCCCATTACTGAGTATCTGCCCAGAGAAAAAGAAGTCACTATATGAAACAGACACTTAGACATGCATGTTTATGGCAGCACAATTCACAATTGCAAGAATATAGAACCAGCCCAAGTGTCCATCATTAACAAGTGGTTTAAGTGATATATTTATATGCCATGGAATACTACTCATCTATAAAAAGAAATGAAATACGGACATTTGCAACAACCTGCATGAAACTGGAGATTACTATTTTAAGTGAAGTAGCACGAGAATGGAAAACCAATCATCGTATTTTCTCACTCATAAGTGGGAGCTAACTATGAGGATGTAAAGGCCTAAGAATAACATAGTGGACTTTGGGGACTCACAGGGAAGTGTGGGAAGGGGTCATGGATAAAAAGCTGTACATTGCATACAGTGTACATTCCTTAGCTAATGGGCACACCAAAATCTTGAAAATTACAAGAACTTATCCATGTAACCAACCACCACCGTTCCCCATAAACCTATTGAAATATTAAAAAATTCATGTATCCAAAGTACACAATACCCTATAATTTTCTTTAAAAACCTTTTTTAAATGTATATTTTATTTAAGTTCCAGGATACATGTGCAGAATGTACAGGTTTGTTCCATAGGTATACATGTGCCATGGTGATTTGCCACACCTATCAACCCATCACCTGGGTTTTAAGCCCCACATACATTAGCTATTTGTCCTGATTCTCTTTTTCCCCTTCCCCTGCATCAAGCTCCAGTGTGTGCTGTTCCCCTCCCTGTGTCCATGTGTTTTCATTGTTCAGCTCCCAATTATGAGTGAGAACATGCGGTGTTTGGTTTTCTGTTCCTGTTTAGTTTGCTGAGGATGATGGCTTCCAGCTTCATCTACGTTCCTGTAAAAGACATGATCTCATTACATGTTACGGCTACATAGTGTTCCATGGTGTATATGTACCATGTTTTCTTTATCTAGTCTAGCATTGATGGGCATTTGAGTTGGTTCGAAATCTGTTATTGTGAATAGTGCTGCAATAAACATATGTAACAAAATAATTTATATTCCTTTGGGTATACCAGTAATGGGATTCCTGGGTCAAATGGTATTTCTGGTTCTAGAACCTTGAGGAATAATTACTGTATTGTCTTCTGCAATGGCTGAACTAATTTGCATTTCCACCAACAGTGTAAAATTGTTCCTGTTTCTCCACAGCCTCACCAGCATCTATTGTTTCTTGATGTTTTAATGATTGCCATGCTGGTTGGCATGAGATGGTATCTCAGTGTTCTTTGGGTTTGCATTTCTCTAATGATCAGTGATGTTGAGCTTTTTATATATGCTTGTTGGCTGCATAAATGTCTTTTTGAGAAATATCTGATCATGTTCTTTGCCCACTTTTTGTTGGGGGTTTTTTTTTCTTGTAAATTTATTTAAGTTCTTTGTAAATTCTGGATATTAGACCTTTGTCAGATGGGTAGATTCTAAAAATTTTCTCCCATTCAGTAGGTTGCCTATAGACGCTAATGATAGGATTTCCTATTTAATAAATGGTGCTGGGAAAACTGACTAGCCATATGCAGAAAGCTGAAACTGAACCCCTTCCTTACAACTTATACAAAATTAACTCAAGATGAATGGAAGATTTCAATGTAAAACTCCAAACCTTAAAAACCTTAGAAGAAAACCTAGGCAATACCATTCAGGACATAGGCATGAGCAAAGATTTTATGATGAAATCACCAAAAGCAATTGCAACAAAAGCTAAAATTGACAGTTGGGATCTAAGTAAACTAAAGAACTTCTGCACAGGGAAAGACACCCTGTAATTTTCAAAGAAGTTAAAACAAGTTTAAATAAAGTCTAAATCATTTGTTAAAAAAAAAAATGAAATGGATAAGGAGAAACAGTCAGCATAGAATAAACAGTGAAAAAGAAGGAATAAAATGTTCAAGTTGAAACCTTTTGATTATGTTATGGTGTCACAGCCTCTTCTCATTCTCCTGTGACCAGGGCATGTTTCATTTGGTCACCAAAATCCCAAGGAGCTTGGTTGTGTGATTTGGAACAGGAACATGAGTTTCGGTATCAGCATGCCATCTAAATGGCCTCAGGACAGTGCTATTGATTATGACCATTCAGAACAATATAAATCTTGCTTACTTGACAAATGAAGAGCTGCCTCATTGTCTTAATTCTTCTTTGGAACTAATACAGGCAGTTCATCTCCCTTGCGTGACTCAGTTTGCATCCAAGATCATCTTGGAGCATCTCACAGAAGCTACACTTCAGAGGGAAGTACTGCACATAGAGGCAGAGAAGGCAGACCCGAGTATCACACAGGAAAAGTAGAGGCCTCACTTTTTTCTCCACTCTCCAGGTTTCAGTGGGGAGAGGGAATGATTTTGATTTTATGTTTTCAGAAACTTTGGCTTAAATATGACTTCTCATTTTGAAAAATATTGATTAGTACTGTCACGTCTAGTCTCTTTGGATAAACTGCTTTACAAATTTAGCATGGTTGTTTGGAAATTTTCGTAGTTAAATACCAAGAATTCCTATTTTTTTTTAACCTATTAATTTCAATTTAACCTGAAAAAAGTAATCTTCAGTGCTCAGAAGATGTGCAGTCCCCATAGATCAGAGCAAACTGTCTATATTGACCAAAGTTTTAAATACCAGCGCAGCACTGATACTGCTGTCAGGAACAGGAATCACCCGGGGGGGTGCGATTATCAGACATGCAGTCACTGATTCTCTTGCTCCACATGAAATGCTCCCTCTTTTCATTGAGGATTCAAAGTGTAGAAAGAGAAGAAACTGACTGGATGGTGATTTATAATACAAAGCTGTGAATGTGGTTGTAGTGAAGATTGCTAAGTGAATACAAGATTTTCTGGCCAAGTTACTATGAACAAGATCATTGAGCATAAAATTAACAGCACAAGCTTTGGGTTTAAAAACTTTGAGTTCAAACCCGAACTCTGTACTTACATAGGCAACCCCCTTAATATCACTCAGCCTTGGCTTTCTCACCTGTGAAACTGGGGTGGTAATAATGCCTACCATCTGGATGGGCATGAGGTTTTTTAGCCATTTTTAACCATTTTTTAATCTTATCATTTTGACCATTTTTGTTAGATCGATGAAAAAGTAATTGTGATTTTTCAAAAAAAATACATTGAACACTGACTCCCCATTTATCCCTCTTCCTAGCTTCTGGCAACTGCTTTCTCATCTCTATGAATTTGCCTACTCTAGATACCCTCTGTGAGTGGAATGATACAGGATTTATTCTTTACTGAGTTGCTTATTTCACTTAGCAGCGTAGCTTCAAGATTCATCCATGTTGTAGCATATGTCAGAATTTCCTTTCTTTTTGAGGCTGAATGATATTTTACTACATTCATATACCACATTTTGTTTATCCATTTATCTGTCAATGGACATTTGGGTTGCTTCCACCTTTTGGATATTGTTAATAAGGTTGCTATGAATATGAGTCTACAAATATCTATTTGAGTCCCTGCTTTCAGTTCTTTGAGTATAAGCCTAGGACTGGAATTGCTGGATCATACAGTAATTGTTTAATTTTTGGAGGAAGCACCATGCTGTTTTGAGTTTATAGTGAGAAATTAGAACAAAACATTTGGAATCTTTCTGAACTTTGCACTCAAGCTTGGCATAGTAATAAAACTGATTTGCCCTCTAGATGCCAGGGCCTCTTCTCCTGTCCAAACTAACTTTACAGGTAATAGTAATCCCCTTTCTACAAATTAATGGAGAGGTACTTATAAGTCATGGCTCCTAGTTAGACCATGAAGTACTTGTTTCCATGGACTCATTATATTTTCTGACTGAGTCATTAAGCTAGGCCTCATCCATAAATAATGTAACCAAATGATAATAAGATGTACCCATAACCCCTTTTGCCTCATCCTGATAGTTTACCTTTTCTAGAGTAGGACTAAATGTGTCCTGGCCACAGTGAGTTAGGGGTTGCTGCTGGGATTTCATGTTCAGAAAAGGTGGGAGGCAGGAGAGGACACATGGTTTTAGGTGCTGCCAGAAAATTTCTTTCAACATCTAGTATTTCTAGCCCTAAAGCAATGATATGGTTTGGCTGTGTCCCCACCCAAATCTCATCTTGAATTGTGGCCTTCCACACGTGTTGTGGGAGGAACACAGTGGGAAGTAATGGAACCATGGGGGCGGTTTCCCCCATACTTTCCTCATGGTGGTGAATAAGTCTCATGAGATCTGATGGTTTTATAAGGGGTTTCCCCTTTCACTTGGCCATCATTCTTTCTTGCCTACCACCATGTAAGACATGCCTTTCACCTTCTGCTGTGATTGAGAGGCCTCCCCAGCCACATGGAACTGTGAGTACATTAAACCTCTTTTTCTTTATATATTACCTGGTCTCTGGTATGTTTTTATCAGCAGAGAGAAAACGGACTAATACAAGCAGGGAGAACATTCTTCCAGGGGTGGGTAACCTAAAAAGAGAATGGGATGTTTATATTAAAGGTGTCTCTTTGGGACTTTCCTATCATTTTACATTTTTGGTGTTTGTTTTTTTTTTTCCTTCTCAGGGCTTCATCCTGGGTTCTTTTCTCTTCTCTCTCAAAATCACATCCCCGGCTAGGCTCAGTGGCTCATGCCTATAATCTCAGCACTTTGGGAGGCCGAGGTGGGCAGATCACTTGAGGTCAGGAATTCGAAACCAGCCTGGCCCACATGGTGAAACCCCATCTCTACTAAAAGTACTTAATTAGCTAGTTGTGGTGGCACACACCTGTAATCCCAGCTACTCAGAAGGCTGAGACAGGAGAATCGCTTGAACCCGGCAGAGTTTGCAGTGAGCTGAGATCATGCCACTGCACTTCAGCCTGGATGACAGAGCGAGATTCCATCTCATTCCATCCATCAGTCAATCAATAAATATCACATCCCCTCCTCTTGCTTTATATACCATCTCTATTTGCTGCCACTCTCAGTGTCCCACCTGCAGCTCAGTGCCTGTCCTGAGCTCTTTTATTTATTTCTATATTTATTTGACAATTTTTATTGAGTTCTTTCTATGGGATACGTCAGTGAATAAAATAGACAGAATTCCTGGAGGGCTTATATTCTAACAGGAGTAGACTGTATTAGTCCATTTTCATACTGCTATGAAGAAATACCTAAGACTGGGTAATTTATAAAGAAAAAGAGGTTCAACGGACTCACAGTTCCACATGGTTGGAGAGGCCTCACAATCATGACCGCGGGCAAGGAGGCCCAAGTCACATCTTCTGTGGATGGCAGCAGGCAGAGAGAGAGGGAGCTTGTACAGGGGAACTCCTCTTTTTAAAACCATCAGATTTCGTGAGACTTATTCACTATCAGGAGAACAGCATGGGAAAGACCTGCCCCCATGATTCACTTATCTCCCACCAGGTACCTCCCACAACATGTGTGAGTTCAAGATGAGATTTAGGTGGGCACACAGCCAAACCATAGCAGAGACTAAGTAAATAAGTAAACATAATAAGTCTGACGATGACATAGTGTATTAGAAGGTGAGATGGGATCTGGAAAAGAAGTAACGCAAGATAGGGAAGCTGGACCATGGTGAAGATGAGAGGGTTGGGTTGCAATTATGACTAATTGTGAATAATTTTAAATGTCATTCTATGTGTAATATCTTTCTTCTTAGATGCTTAGCTCCACTGGGCTTACGTTTTGTCCTTAGGCACAGAGGACGTTCTTTTTAATGAGATGTACGATTGAGTAAAGGAGGCAATGAACAGACAAGCACACAGGAAGACAGAGACAGAATGGCCTGGACCTGCACCTGGGCTGTGGGATGGAGTGGGGAAATGAATTTCAGAAGTATTTTCTTTTTTTTTTTTTTTTTTTTTTTTTTTTGGTAGAGATGTCGTCTTGCTCTGTCGCCCAGGCTGGAGTGCAGTGGTGCAATCTTGCCTCACTGAACCCGCCTCCCAGGTTCCCTCCCTCAGCCTCCTGAGTAGCTGGGAGTACAGGCATGCACCAACATGCCGGGCTAAGTTCCTTTGTATTTTAGTAGAAACAGGGTTTCACTGTGTTGCCCAGGCTGGTCTCAAACTCCTGAGCTCAGGCAATCCACCCACTTTGGCTTTTCTGGAGTGAAAATAGCTTGCAGTCCCTCTTCCATTTTAATGATAATATGGTTTTATAATATAAAACAGTTAAAAAAATATAAAGAACTATTTATTTATTTATTTATTTATTTATTTATTTATTTATTTATTTATTATTTTGAGATGGAGTTTTGCTCTTGTTACCCAGGCTGGAGTGCAATGGCGCGATCTCGGCTCACCACAACCTCCACCTCCTGGGTTCAGGCAATTCTCCTGCCTCAGCCTCCTGAGTAGCTGGGATTACAGGCACGCGCCACCAAGCCCAGCTAATTTTTTGTATTTTTAGTAGAGATGGGGTTTCACCATGTTGACCAGGATGGTCTTGATCTCTTGACCTCATGATCCACCCGCCTTGGCCTCACAAAGTGCTGGAATTACAGGCCTGCTCCACCGCGCCCGGCTAATTTTTCATTTCAAAGATATCTATTAAGCACCTACTATATTCTGTGCTGGCAGGGTGTTGGGGCTTCAGCCAATACAGACAGGCGTGCTCGGGGCCCTCTCTCACCAGGCCTGAGGATTCCACCGAACACTCCTCCACCCATTATATTGGCAAATGCATGTAGACTTGTGGATAATTTTGCAAGAGATTATCTTACATGAGCCGTTCTGCAGCATATTATGACCTATCCAACAGGTCATTCTTTCCTGATGACTGTAGCCATGCATCACACTCTTTAACGATTCCGTGGTATTCAGTTGCATGTTTCCACCATTATTCAGGTAAAACTATCTTCTATTTAAAAAGCTATTTTGGTGGAAAGCCTGAAAATGAGATGAAGCTTGTGTGTAGCCAAATGGCCAACCAATAGTACAAACACTTAGGAAAAACTTTTTTCTCTGATTTATAAGGCCGCTTCTGTCACCTGCTGAGATCTCCTTCTGTACCCTTCATTTCATGGCTTTGTCTGTTTCCCACCGTGTAATAGTACAGCATTTACCCTCTGGTGGTACACCCACATAACACTTCCTCTTCTACTCCCCACACCCCCTGCTGTTCTCATAGATTTATTCTTCAAGATGGACTTTGGATATCAGTTTTTGAAGGTGACTTCCCCACAAAATAGGACTTACCACGTTTTTTTTTTAGTCCCTTATATTCTCAGTTAAATTTATATACAAGTTTTTATTTATTTGTAAATTAAATGTTTAATGTTCTTCTTAAGCTCTTGTTAACTGGTCATTTAATGCATACTGTTTATATTTTCAGTGGACTGTTTTTAGACTTAGTATATTAATATCTGTAATATAATAGCAATTTTTATTATTTTTCATTTTATTTATTTATTTTTGAAATGGAGTTTCGTTCTTCTTGCCCAGGCTGGAGGGCAATGGGGTGATCTCGGCTCACCACAACCTCTGCCTCCCGGATTCAAGCAACTCTCCTGCCTCAGCCTCTCAAGTAGCTGGGATTACAGGCATGCACCACCACACTCGGCTAATTTTGTATTTTTAGTAGAGACAGGGTTTCTCGATGTTGGTCAGGCTGCTGTTGAACTCCCAACCTTAGGTAATATGCCTTCTTTGGCCTCCCAAAGTGCTGGGATTACAGGTGTGAGCCACCGTGCCCAGCCAATAATGGTAATTTCTAACATTTTTAATATTTAAACCTTAAAAAAATGTATAATTTTAACTGTACTTCTGAAACAATATTCAATAATAGATATGTTCAATTATTTTTCTCACCTTGGGCTTTATTGGGAATGCTTTTAGTATTTGTTAATCTAAATGGTTCAGTTGAAACTATTAAACACGTATGTGGTCTGAAATGCATTCTTTGTTTATTTTAAGGAATTACCCTAATTCAGATTTTATTCAATACTGTTTTTCAATCAGGAATAAATATTGATTTTTTTAAGGGTTTGTTTAAACCAATAATAGATATTTCCATGATTTTTCTCCTTGACTCGTTGCCACAGTTAATTATTTAAATAGATTTTCTAGGATAATTTTTCTCTGTACTGTTGAACTTAGTTTATTTACATACTAATTCTTTATGATTCACTTATGAATGTTTTGGCCTAGAGCTTATTATAAATCAATAACTAGCAACTTTCTCAATGATTTTTCTGCTTTTTAGCCTATTTAGATGTTCCAATTAATTTATACAACATTTTTCTACAAAATTATCCATTTCACTCATTTCCTATTAACATATTATTCTTAAAGTTTTTTCTGAATTTTTGTCTTTCCCTCTTATACCCAATATTATATTTTTCTCATTTTTTTTCTTCATTAGCTAAATGTTCATATGGTTATTGAGGTTTTTTTTCTCAAAGAAAACTCTATTAATCTACTCTTTTTCCTTTAATTTATTATTATATTTTGTCTTTAAATCTATCTTTTGGCTTATCAGGGTCATTCAATTGCCATGGGCAATTCTTTGGATTCTTTATAGCCTCTTCTGTTGAGCACTTACTTCATGTATTTTATTCTCTCTTAGCACTGAAGATACATTTTACTCAATATTATCTTTGTATTCTATAGGTTGTATTACATGGTTAGGGTGAGATTGGCATTTTTTTAATCAAATTATTTCTGGGAGTATCAGGACAGATAATTCTGACCTCAGTCAGTCACCTTTCCCACAAACTCCCTGAAAACTCAAGCCCCAGTGCAACCTACACAAGAACCTAGAAAGCTGGAATGAACTGTGTGGAACACTAACTTTTCCTAGACTGAAGAGGCTGGCATAACTTGTGATTAAAGGCAGCCGTGCAGACTCTTCTATTTTACTTCTTTTGATGGAAAAGCCCAAATCCAATTCAATGTTAGGATAGTTATGGTACACGACCACCAACACCATGAGAAATGGAAACAGAAAGGTATTGCTGAGCGAGGAAAAGCGCATTACTGCAGAATGTCTGGTGTCAAGCTGGTCTAGGCCATGGAAGGGTCTCCAGTGGAGGAAGAGAGAGAGAAAGGTGAGATGCTCCTGCCTTCTCCCATCCAGGAACAGGTGCTGTTGTTGTCATCCCAGTTTTCCAGAAGGGAAGTGCAGAACATTCAGACCTATGGGTCTGTTTTTAATATTGATCTCTAACAGACACATCCCAATCTGAGTCCTGGAATGTGACAAACTGTATCAATTCCCATTCTCTGTTGGAAAGGGGCAGGAGAAAGATTGGAAAATAAACACAGGGAGAAAATCAACTTCTTCCTAGTGGCCAACCGTTCTCATCTGTACCCATTAAATATTTATTGTCTGCAGTTGCGGTTTTGATGCCTTCCTGGATCCAAGAGTTGTTTAGAACACCATTTTAAAAATTTCCAGCAGATATGGCTCGCTTCTATTTTAGGTATTTATGTCTAGTTATATAGAAATGTGGTCACTGGAGGTGATTTGAAAGGGTTCTTTAACACTTTAGACTCTGTTGACTATGGGCTCACGTTCCTGTGGTGGCTTTCCAGGACAATTCCTGTGTGCTCTGGGCTAGAGAAGTATTCTTTACAGGTGATTTTATTTTCCTGCAAGAGCTCCTAGGAGCTTTCCCTAGTTCTGGGCCTAGTTTTTTAGGGTCATTTCTTAGCCTAGATTTCCCAAGTCCCAACATCCTCCTTTTCTCAGGCTAAGAGGACTCTAGTTTCTTCAGCTGATTCTACAATGCAGCCCCCAAGCTGATGCCAGGCTTCTCTGCCACTTCTCCAGGCTGAGGGTAGAATTCTCCAGGACTTGCATGTCCTGGTTTTTGGTGAGTAACTCTCTCCAGCTCCCTGTGGTCTGTGTTCTGGACCCAGTGCCCACAGGATTATCAAGACTGCAGACACTAAGGGTATGTCTGATGTCATTTTGGCTTCAGCATCTACTCTGATATTACTTCTGTAACTTCAATTTTCTCTTGACTTTGCATACGTGGAGATTTCCCTTTCTTGGTTTCAGCACAACTATATAATGAAAATTATTTAGCTAAAAAATAAGCAAATGACCTGAGTAGACATTTATTAAAAGAAGACATACAGATAGCCAACAAGTATATGAAAATGTGCTCAACTTCCTTAATCATCATGAAAATGCAAATAAAAACCAGAATGAGAAAGCACCTCACACCCATCAGGATGGCTGTTATCAAAGAAACAAAGATAAGTTTTTGTGAACATGTAAAACAAAAAAAAAAGAAAAGAAAAGAAACATATATACCGTTGGTTGGGATATGAATTAGTTCAGCCATTATGGAGAACAGTATGGAGGTTCCTCAAAAAATTAGAATTGCTATGTGATCCAGTGATCTCATGACTGGGCATATATCCAAAGGAATTGAACTTAGTATGTTGAAGAGATATCTGCATTCCCGTGTTCATCACAGCATTGTTCACAACAGCCAAGATATGAAAACAACCTAATGTCCATTGATAGACACATGAATTTAAGAATGTAGCATGCAATGGAATATTATTCAGCCTTTGAAAGGAAGGAGAACCTGGCCGGGTGCAGAGGCTCACACCTGTAATCCCAGAACCTTGGGAGGCCGAGGCAGGTGGGTCCCAAGGTCAAGAGATCAAGACCATCCTGGCCAACATGGTGAAACCCCATCTCTACTAAAATACAAAAATTAGCTGGACGTGGTGGTGCACTGCTGTAGTCCCAGCTACTCAAGAGGCTGAGGCAGGAGAATTGCTTGAACCTGGGAGGCGGAGGTTGTAGTGAGCCAAGATCACACCACTGTACTCCAGCCTGGCACTTGGCAATGGAGCAAGACTCTGTCTCAAAAAAAAAAAAAAAGGACAACCTGTCATTTTTGTTAACATGCATTAGGGTTCTTTAGAGGGACAGAACTGATAGGACAGATGTATATATGAAAGGGAGTTTACTAAGGAGTATTGACTCACAGTCACAAGGTGAAGTCTCACAGTAGGCCATCTGCAAGCTGAGGAGCAAGGAAGCCAGTCCAACTCCTAAAACCTCAAAACTAGGGAAGCCAGTACAGTCTTCAGTCTGTGGCCAAAGGCCCAAAAGCCCCTGGCAAACCACTGATGTAAGTCCAACAGTCCAAAAGCTGAAGAACTTGGAGTGCGATGTTCGAGGGCAGGAAGTATCAAAACCAAAACTACAGAAAATAACAAATATTCAATGGGTATATGATGATTAAAGTTCAATTCCTTTGGATATATACCCAGTCTTGAGATTGCTGGATCATACGGTAATTCTAATGTGTGGGAATGCATTTATCCCTTCAACATACAAAGTTTAGTTCCTTTGGATATATACCCAGTCATGAGATTGCTGAATCATATGGTAATTCTGATTTTTTGAGGAACCTCCATACTGTTTTCCATAACAGCTAAACTAATCCATATTCCAACCATAGGAGAAAGATGGAGGCTGGAAGACTCAGCAAGTCTGCTAATTCCACCTTCTTTTGCCTGCTTTTTTCTAGCCTTGTTGGCAGCCAAGGGGATAGTGCCCACCCAGATTAAGGGTGGGTCTACCTCTCCTAGGCCACTGACTCAAATGTTAATCTCCCTTGGCAACACCCTCACAGACACATCCAGGAGCAATACTTTGCATCCTTCAATCCAATCAAGTTGACACTCAGTTTTCACCATCACAGCAAATGAACCCACATGATACTATGCTGGGTAAAACAAGCCAGACCACATGACAAATGACGTATGATTTCACTTGTATGTGAAATCCATAAAAGTCAAACTCATAGAAGCAGAGAGTGGAATAGTGATTGTCAGGGGCTGGGGAGTAGAGAAAATGGTGAGATGTTGGTCAAAGGATACCAAGCTTCAGTTGTGCAGGATGAATAAGTTCTAGAGACATAATGTACAGCGTAGTGACTGTAGTTAACAATGCCGTGTTGCACACTTGAAACTTGCTGAGAATCTTTCCTAAGTGTTCTTACCACAGACACACAAAAATGGTAGCTATGTGAGGGGATGAATGTATGAATTACTGTGATTATAGTAGTTATTTCATAATATATACATATATTAAAACATCACATTACACACCATAAATATATACAATTTTTATCAATGATGCCTCAGTAAAGCTGGGGAAAAAGAATGCAAACTCTCTAAAGCCAAACAAAATTTATTTTGTTCTATTTTACTCAGAATTTGCATGTTTGGGAAACAAAGGGGCAGAGGTGAGGAGAGGGTCCCTGTGTTCCAATTCCGTCTGTACTGGTGCCTGGGAGTCTGGATTGACAGCCACGGCTAATGTTTCAGTTCTGGGCCTCAGTTTGTATACCATTATATGACCTACTCATAATATGTCTTCTTCTATTAATTCGCTTCAGTTAAATTCAGCAAATACTTGCTGGGAATGTCTTACAGGGCAGTTATTGTGTTGGATGCTGTGAGAGTTGTGGTCTTGATTGCCAAGGATTCATGATCTATTTGAAAGGGCAAGCGGACAGAACTGTGACGTAAAGGAACATGCATACGCATGTGTGGGGAAGAGCATTTCTGATAAATATCATAAATATCAGAAATAAGGGAGATGCAATCGCTGCTTTTTCTATTTTATGCTGCCCATTTATGTTGCTTTTATTTTGTCCTTACTGTCTCCTGTTCTTTCCCTGCTCCCCTGGCTCAGTAGAACAGACAGAATATGCACTTTGTCTTGTACTGGAGGTAATCCAGGAGTGAGACTACTTGTTAACTTCTGGGGGTAGAAACCAGAGTGGACAGATGAGTCTAAGAGGTTCTCAAGTTTTGGAGGTCTCACAGAATCCTTTGAAAACCTGAAAAAACAACAACCACTGAGAAACTGATAAGCCCCATTCTCAGAAAAATACTTCTTTGTGCTTGTGGTTCCTGGTTTCCTGAAGCCCCTCTGTAGACCCCCTGAGTGAGGAACTGCCGAAGTTAATGTAAGAGAAAACCTGTTCAGGCTTTGATTGCAAGTTCTTCTGGAAAGAGAAATAATTTTGTTTCAATGACACAATCAATAAACAGACAGACAGATGCCAGGAGAATCAGTTAACATGTCCACTGTCTCATCAGGATATATTTTACCCTTCCTAGCACTGTCTAAATGTGGTTACCAACATTAATACTAACAAACTATGAAGATACTATGAACTCAGTCCCCACATGGGTCAGAGTATGGCAACAATTGTCATCTAATCAGCCATCTCTCCCAACTGTAAGAATCTGAAGGTATAAAACCCCAGCCAACAGATGTGATGCTGTAGAAGCCATCTGCAAGTTTAGTGGTATTGTAATGATGATGGAAAGACTCAGTGTGAAATCAAATATCTGATCCTTGTTGACAGAAGTAAAGTATGTTGACTCCCACTTTTGTGATTTCAATTGCCTTCACTCTGTGTGAATCACAGTTGTAATACTAACACATTACATTTGTCACTGTAAGATGAAAAATAAAATATTACTTTTTCTTTCATTGGATTCTCAATGCCCTATAAAAATTTCAGCCTGAGGGGAGGGCTTCCAAGATGGCGTCGTAGAGGTGACTCAGGATTGCAGCTCTCAGTGAAGGCGCAGAGGGTGAGTCCTAGCCGCATTCTCGGATGGACCTTTTTTGCCCACAGAACGTTGAAAGTCCCAGGTGTGGGAGAGACACGGGACGCTAGCGCAGCCAGCTCTCGGATGGCGCCACAGCGCAGCGGCACCAGGCACAAAACTCACTGGTCTGGGTGCCCTGTTAAACCAGCACTCTGAGATTTGGAAGGGCAGATTGGCATGTCCATCTGATTGAACGGGACTTGGACAATGAGCCAGACCAGGAGATTCCTGGGAAACATGATCTGAGCCAGTGCAGTGGGCAGCGGCATGGGAGATCGCATGGATCCCAGTGCCCTATCAGCAGGCTACCGGGGTGCCAGTGAGAGAGTCAACTGTTCAGCTTGGGGAGAGGAAGAGAGAGAGAGAGAGAGAGAGGACGGACTCTGAGGCAGGGAGCTGGGTGATCGGGCTCAGCGGGTCCCACCCTCATGGGGACAAGCAGGGTGGCGATTGGAGGCACTCGGGGCTGAGAGTTTTGCTGCCCGCATCTAGGGCGGTGCAGCCCAGTGGGGGAGGGGCTTCCACCACTACGGACGCAATCCGCCCCTACGGAGGCAATCCACCCCTACTGAAGTACCACCCAGGGCTGACGCAGCCTGCTGTTGCCGAGGCAATCTGCCATAATAGAGAGAATCCGCCAGCAGGGCAGAGCATGCCACAGCAGAATGGAGCCCCGCGGCAACAGGGCGGAGCCCCGGCAGGCAAATAGTGAATAGACTGCCGCCTAGCTGGGCAGGACAGTGCAACAGATACTCATAAAGAAAACCCCAACTCTCTGAGACAGAGCATGAAAGGGGGGAAAAAAGCGGGGGTTTATGATTTCTTTTGCAGCAGACATAAACACATCCTCCCAACAACCCTGAATGAACAATGGAGCTCACAGCTCAGCACTGGAGCTCCTATAAAGCACAGACCGTCTCCTCAAGCAGCTCCCTGACCCCTGTATATCCAAAGAGTCACCCCAAAAAAGGACTAATCAGACTGACATTTGGCGGGCATCATTCTGAAACAAAGATAGCATAAGAAGAAACTGGTAGAATCCCTCCCTGTTCCACAGCTGCTACAGGTGTACCCCAGACAAGCAGGGCCTGGACTGGACCTCAGCACTCATATAGCAGAGGGGTTAGACCATTAGAAGGAAAACTAAGTAACAGAAATACCTCATCATCAACAATCTGGGCATCCACACAGAGACCCAATTGAAAAATCAGCAACTACTAAGATGACAGGTGGATAAATCCATAAAGATGGGAAGAAACCAGTGGAAAAAGGAGAAAAACACCCGAAACCAAAACACTTCACCTCCTACAAAGGACCAAAACTCCTCACCTGCAAGGGAACAAAGCTGGACAGGGAATGAGTGTGACGAAATGACGGAATCAGACTTCAGAAAGTGGATAATGAGAAACTTCAGTGAGCTAAAAGAACATGTTCTAAATCAGTGCAAAGAAACTAAGAACCTTGAAAAAAGATTCGAGGAAATGATAACAAGAATGGACAACTTAGAGAGGAATATGAATGAATTGAAGGAGCTGAAAAACACAACATGAGAACTTCGCGAAGCATGCACAAGTTTCAACAGCCGAATTGACCAAGCAGAACAAAGAATATCAGAAGTTGAAGATCAACTCAATGAAATAAAATGAGAAACCAAGATCAAAGAAAAAAGTGCAAAAAGGAATGAACAAAATCTCCAAGAAATGTGGGACTATGTGAAGAGACCCAACCTATGTTTGATAGGTGTACCAGAATGTGATGAAGATGAATCCAAGCTGGAAAACACTCTTCAGGATATTATCCAGGAAAATTTCCCCAACCTAGCAAGACAGGTCAATACTCAACTCCAGGAAATACAGAGAACACCACAAAGATACTCCAGAAGAAGAGCAACCCCAAGGCACATAATCGTCAGATTCACCAGGGTTAAAATGAAGGAAAAAATACTAAGGGCAGCCAGAGAGAAAGGTCGGGTCACCCAAAGAAAAGCCCATCAGACTCACAGCAGATCTCTCGGCAGAGACTCTACAAGCCAGAATACAGTGGGGGCCAATATTCAACATCCTTAAAGAAAAAAACTTTCAAACCAGAATTTCATATCCAGCCAAATTGAGCTTCGTAAGTGAAGGAAAAATAAAATCCTTCATGAACAAGCAAGTACTCAGAGATTTTGTCACCACTAGGCCTGCTTTACAAGAGCTCCTGAAAGAGGCACTACACATAGAAAGAAACAACCAGTACCAGCCATCCTAAAAGCATACCAAATGCTAAAGACCATCAATAAAATGAAGAATCTACATGAACCAATGAGCAAAACAGCCAGCTAGCATCAAAATGGCAGTATCAAATTCACACATAACAATATTAACCCTAAATGTAAATGGGCTAAATGCACCAATCAAAAGACACAGACTGGCAAATTGGATAAAAAAACAAAACACATCAGTGTGCTGTATCCAGGAAACCCACCTCACATGCAAGGATACACAAAGGCTCAAAATAAAGGGATGGAGGAAGATTTACCAAGCAAATGGAGAGCAAAAAAAAAAGCAGGAGTTGCAATTCTCGTCTCTGATAAAATAGATTTTACAGCAACAAAGATCAAAAGGGACAAAGAAGGTCATTACATAATGGTAAAAGGATCGATACAACGAGAAGAGCTAACGATTCTAAATATATATGGACCCAATGCAGGACCACCCAGATATATAAGGCAAGGTCTTAACGACTTACAAAGAGACTTAGACTCCCACACAATAATAGTGGGAGACTTTAACACTCCACTCTCAATATCAGACAGATCAACCAGACAGAAAATTAACAAGGATATCCAGGACTTGAACTCAGACCTGGAACAAGCAAACCTGATAGACATTTACAGAACTCTCCACCCCAAATCCACAGAATATACATTCTTCTCAGCACCACATCACACCTACTCTAAAATTGACCACATAATTGGAAGTAAAGCACTCCTCAGCAAATGCAAAACAACTGAAATCATAACAAACAGTCTCTCAGACCATAGTGCAATCAAGTTAGAACTCAGAATTCAGAAAGTAACTCAGAACCGCACAGCTTCATGAAAACTGAACAACTGGCTCTTGAATGTTGATTGGATAAACAATGAAATGAAGGCAGAAATAAAGAAGTTCTTCGAAACCAACAAGAACGAAGACACAATGAACCAGAATCTCTGGGACACATTTAAAGCAGTCTGTAGAGGAAAATATATAGCAATAAGTGCCCACATGAGAAGAGTGGAGAGATCCAAAATTGACACCCCATCATCAAAATTGAAAGAGCTAGAGGAGCAAGATCAAAAAAGCTCAAAACCTAGCCGAAGACAAGAAATAACTAAGATCAGAGCAGAACTGAATGAGATAGAGACAAGAAAAACCCTTCAAAAAATCAATAAATCCAAGAGCTGGTTTTTCGAAAAGATCAACAAAATAGACCACTAGCCAGACTGATAAAAAAGAAAAGAGAGAACAACCAAATAGATGCAATAAAAAACGATAAAGGGGAAATCACCACAGATTCCACAGAAATTCAAACCATCATCAGAGAATACTACACTACGCACATAAACTAGTAAACCAGGAAGAAATGGATAAATTCCTGGATGCCTGTGTCCTCCCAAGCCTAAACCAGGAGGAAGCCGAAACTATGAATAGACCAATAACAAGGTCTGAAGTTGAGGCAGCAATTAAGAGCCTACCACGCAACAAAAGCCCAGGTCCAGATGGGTTCACAGCTGAATTCTACCAGACACACAAAGAGGATCTGGTACCATTCCTTCTGAAACTATTCCAAATAATTCAAAAAGAGGGAACCCTTCCCAAATCATTTTATGACACCAACATCATCCTGATACCAAAACCTGGCAGAGACTCAACAAGAAAAGAAAACTTCAGGCCAATATCCATGATGAACATAGATGCAAAAATCTTCAATAAAATACTGGCAAATCGAGTGCAACAGCACATTAAAAAACTTATCCATCGTGATCAAGTAGGATTCATCCCAGGGATGCAAGTCTGGTTCAACATACGCAAGTCTATAAATGTAATTCACCACATAAACAGAAGCAAAAACAAAAACCACATGATTATCTCAATTGACGCAGAGAAGGCATTTGACAAAATTCAACAGCCCTTTAATGCTAAAAACCCTCAATAAACTTGGTATTGATGGAACATATCTCAAAGTAATAAAAGCTATTTATGACAAACCAACAGCCAATATCATACTGAATGGGCAAAAACTGGAAGCATTCCCTTTGAAATCCGGCACTAGACAAGGATGCCCTCTCTCACCACTTCTATTCAACATAGTACTGGAAGTTCTAGCTAGAGCAATCAGGCAAGAAAAAGAAATAAAGGGTATTCAAATAGGAAAGGTGGAAGCCAAATTGTCTCTATTTGCAGATGACATGATAGTATACCTAGAAGACCCCATCACCTCAGCCCAAAAGCTCCTGAAACTGATAAGCAACTTCAGCAAAGTCTCAGGATATAAAATCAATGTGCAAAAATCACAAGCATTCCTATACACCAATAACAGACTTAAAGAGAACCAAATTAAGAACGAACTGCCATTCACAATTGCTACAAAGAAAATAAAATACCTAGGAATACAACTCACTAGGAATGTAAGGGACCTCTTTAAGGAAAACTACAAACAACTGCTCAACGAAGTAAGAGAGGACACAAACAGATGGAGAAACATTCCATGTTCGTGGTTAGGAAGAATCAATATCGTGAAAATGGCTATACTGCCCAAAGTAATTTACACAATCAATGCTATCCCCATCAAACTACCATTGAATTTCTTCACAGAACTGGACAAAACCACCATGAACTTCATATGGAACCAAAAGAGAGCCCGCATAGCCAAGTCAATTCTAAGCAAAAAGAACACAGCGGGAGGCATCACACTACCAGACTTCAAACTATACTACAAGGCTACAGTAATCAAAACAGCATGGTACTGGTACCAAAACAGAGATATAGATCAATGGAACAGAACAGAGGCATCGGAGGCAACACAACATATCTACAACCATACAATCTTTGATAAACCAGACAAAAACAAGCAATGGGGAAATGATTCCCTGTTTAATAAATGGTGTTGGGAAAACTGGCTAGCCATGTGCAGAAAGCAGAAACTGGACCCCTTCTTGACACCTTACACTAAAATTAACTCCAGATGGATTAAAGACTTAAACATAAGACCTGACACCATAAAAACCCTAGAAGAAAATCTAGGCAAAACCATTCAGGACATACGATTAGGCAAGGATTTCATGACCAAAACACCAAAAGCATTGGCAACAAAAGCCAAAATAGACAAATGGGACCTAATCAAACTCCACAGCTTCTGCATGGCAAAAGAAACAGTCACTAGAGTGAATCGGCAACCATCAGAATGGGAAAAAATCTTTGCAGTTTACGCATCTGACAAAGGGCTGATATCCAGAATTTAAAAAGAACTCAAACCGATTTACAGGAAAAAAAACAAACAAGCCCATTCAAAAATAGGCAAAGGATATGAACAGACACTTTACAAAAGAAGACATACTTGAGGCCAACAAACACATGAAAAATATGCTCGTCATCACTGGTCATTAGAGAAATCCAAATCAAAACCACATTGAGATACCATCTCATGCCAGTTAGAATGGCGATCATTAAAAAATCTGGAGACAGCAGATGCTAGAGAGGATGTGGAGAAATAGGAACACTCTTCCACTGTTGTTGGGAGTGTAAATTAGTTCAACCATTGTGGAAGACAGTGTGGCGATTCCTCAAGGACCTAGAAATAGAAATTCCATTGGACCCAGCAATCCCATTACTGGGTATATATCCAAAGGACTATAAATCATTCTACTATAAGGATACACGAATATTCATTGCAGCACTGTTTACAATAGTAAAGACCTGGAACCAACCCAAATGCCCATCGATGATAGACTGGACAGGGAAAATGTGGCACATATACACCATGGAATATTATGCAGCAATCAAAAATGATGAGTTTGTGCCCTTTGTAAGGACATGGATGAATGTGGAGAACATTATTCTCAGCAAACTGACACAAGAACAGAAAAAGAAATACCACACATTCTCACTCATAGGCGGGTGAGAAAAATGAGAACACATGGACACAGGGAGGGGGTCTACTACACACTGGGGTCTGTTGGGGGGAATAGGGGAGGGACAGCGGGGGGTGCTGGGGAGGGATAGCCTGGGGATAAATGCCAAGTGTGGGTGAAGGGGAAGAAGGCAGCAAAGCGCACTGCCATGTGTGTACCTATGCAACTATCTTGCACGTTCTGCACATGTACCCCAAAATCTATAATGCAATAAAAATTTAAAAAATTAAGAAAAAAAAATTTCAGCCTGTAATCCCAGCACTTTGGGAGGCCGAGGCGGGTGGATTACGAGGTCAAGAGATCGAGACCTTCCTGGTCAACATGGTGAAACCCTGTCTCTACTAAAAATACAAAAATTAGCTGGGCATGGTGGCGGCTGCCTGTAATCCCAGCTACTCAGGAGGCTGAGGCAGGAGAATTGCCTGAACCCAGGAGGCGGAGGTTGCAGTGAGCCGAGATCACGCCATTGCACTCCAGCCTGAGTAACAAGAGCGAAACTCCATCTCAAAAAAAAAAAATTTCAGTGTGTTATTATCTGTAGGTAATTTGGTTCTGAATAATCTCATATGATTGAAATTTCTAAACAGTGGAACTCTGTTTGTGGGATGAATATTCTGAGCAAACAAATGGAGTTTTTATGTTTCTTACAATGTTACTTATGAAGAGCATTTTTTAATGAACTGCATTTGATTTTTATCTCAAAGCTATCCCTTTACTTTCGATTTGCTTTTCTTTTTGTTAGAAGTCAAAAAGGTGTAACAGTTTTATAAAAATTTTATACATAAATCCAACTATATAAAAAAAAAACTTATGATTATTTTAAATGGCAAAAGATGCCTCATTTCACCTTTCTCTGCCCTTAGCATCTTCTTTAATGACATCCATATTTATGTTATTAATTACTGACAAAGAAGAGAAGAAAAAGTAAAAATATATTTTGTATTTAATATGTATCAAATACAGGCTACCCTAATGTGAAAGTATGAAAAACAGAAGACCCTTCAACAGAGTTGAAAGAGCCTAGGCCCCAGTTACATTTCTCTTTTCTTGTCTGTAAAATTGACAGAACAATTTAATGGAGACTTTAAGTGAAAATCAAATGCCTATCACAGTATAGCACCCCTTCATACACAAACATCTTAGTCTTTCCCTTTCTCAGTAATTATATTCTTTATAAGGAGGCATTCGTCTTTTGTTTACTTGTGTAATACCTTTTCACATTGTTGGGACAGGGACTCGCATTCCCAGCATCTAGCACAATGCCAGCAGGCTATACTGACTCTCTCATCCTTCCCAAGTCACATCCCCTGGGAAGCTTTCTCGGAGCTGCCTCCCTCCCCCTAGGTGGAATTGACATTTCAGTCTCTTTTCAAACCCCCACCTACCCCAGTACAAAACAAAAATCATATGCTGCATTTGACTGCATTTGTTCTGTTTAAGTCTTTCTTGTTCTTGCAAGCCTTTCTTGGACAAGAACCCTGTCTTAGTTATCTCTGTATACCAAGCAGCTAGGATGGTGCTCTGTCTACAGTAGATGCCTGATTTCTAACTGAATGAAAAACATGATTGTGGAGGTTGGGCTCACATGCTAGGTGAAGTAACTTATGCTCTGACACCGTCCAGTTCACCTTAGAGCCTTGCTCACTTCCGGGTAGGCAGTGGAGCTGTGGTTCTGAGAGGTGTGATGTAGTTTGGGTTACGGTGTGTGCCGCCTTGCCTGCCACAGTCCCATTTCCTGCCCACTCACCCTGGTATTTCATGCAGCTTAGCATTCATCCCAGATATATGTTATTTTGATATTTAGAAAATGTTTAGATAGTTTTAAAAGTAATCTAATAGGACTGTATTATCATTTCCTTTATGTATACAATGAGGTCTATTTTACATTTTGTAAAATTCACCATTTTCAGAAGTACGATTCAGTGAGTTTTTGTCAATTTACTGAATGGCTCAACCATAACCATATCTAGTTTTAGAGTACTTTTATCATCTCAATAAAAGCCCTCATACCCATTTATGGTTAATCCCCATTTCTATCCCCAGCTATTAGTCTACTGTCTGTCTGTCTCTATCAATTTGCCTTTTCTAGGAATTTCATCTAAATGGAATCATGCAGTATGTGGTCTCTTTTGTCTGGCATCTTTCACTAATGCTTCTGAGGCTCATCTGTCTTGTAGTATGTATCATTAGTTCATTCCTTTTTATTGCTGAGTAGTATTCCAATATATGGATATACTACATTTTATCTATTGAGCTAATGGAACTATGTTATAATTTAAAACCAATTATTTGGTAATAAACATTTCAAAAGTACTGTATACTTTCATTATTTAAGTGTCCCCATCTCCTCTGAATTATCTGTTTGGATGGTATCAGCACCCTGGCTACAGCATAGCATATCTACAGGTGATTTCCAGTGTAGAGAACCCTTAGAAAGCCAGGCTGGTTTGATTTTTGTTCATATCAACATTTCTTGAGCACCTTTGTGCTGGGTCCTAAACAAGAAAAACTAAATAAGATGTCATCCCTCCCTTTGAGGAACTTTTAGTCTAATAATAACAGCTAACATTGTTGAGTACCTACTATTGCCAGGTATTGGCTCTAAGTACATTACATGAATTATCTCATTTTAAATCCTCACCATAACATATGCGGAAGATAGTACCACTGTCATCTTTTACAGGTTAAGCTGTTTCAGAGAGGTTAAGTAACTTGACCAAGTAACTTCCATTGGTTTAGGAGGCTGGATGGATGGTAGATGGTATTGCCGGTAACTGAGAAAGGAAATTCAGAAAAAAAATAACAGTTATTAAAGGACAGGAATGGAAAAGACATGAGGAGAGTTTCAGAAAGATTGAATTTGAGACACCACGGAACACTCAAGGAGAAATGTTCAATGGGTATTTGTATCTATTCACTTAAAGCTGGGGCATGACATCAAAGCTAGAAATATAAATTGTCGTCGGCATGTAAGAGGAGAAAAGTCACAAGAAAGGATGCCCTCAGGGAGAGTGTGTAGAATGAGAAAAGCTGAAGTTGGTCCTTGGGGAGCACCAGTGTGGACAGGGAAGCTAGCAACTGCACACCCAGATGGAACACTGGGGATATGGGAGGAGAACCAAAAGACAGCAGAGCTGCAGGAGCCAACAGGCAGACAGGCGAGGCGAGTAAAGCAGCAAATGCAGCACAAAGACCCAGGAAGATGGCACCAAAGTGTCTCCTCACTGTGGGAATGTGGAGGCTATGGATGACATTTGCTTTCAAAGACTGGCAAGGTCTGAAGCCAGTTGGTAGTGGATTTAGAAATTAATGGGCCATAATTTCAAGTTAGAGCTACTCATTTTGTTTTGTTTTGTTTTTGTTTTTTTGAGATGGAGTCTCCCTTTGTTGCCCAGGCTGTAGTATAGTGGTGCGCTCTCGGCTCACTGTAACTTCTGCCTCCTGGGTTCAAGTGATTCTCCTGCCTCAGCCTCCTGAGTAGCCGGGATTACAGGCGCATACCACCATGACAGGCTAATATTTTTGTATCTTTAATAGAGACAGAGTTTCACCAAGTTGGCCAGGCTGATCTCGAACTCCTAACGTCATGATCCACCTGCCCCGGCCTTCCAAAGTGCTGGGATTACAGATGTGAGCCACCATGCCAACCAAGGCTACTCTTTTGAGAGATTCAAGAACTAAAGCCTTGAGGCCTTAGAGCATTAAAGGAAGATTTTCTTTTCAATATGACAGACTGGAGAACACTTATACACTTGGGGCAGTGAGCCCAGAAAGGAACAGAGATGAAAATATTAATAGAAGAGAGTTAGGAAACAGTTCAGTAGTTCTCAGCCCTGAGTATATATGAGAACCACCTGGGCTGGGGAAAGCTGTAGCGGATGCTGCTTCAGAACAGAACCCTCATTCAGCTGGTCTTGTAGCAGGGCTCAGGCATCCATAGCATTTGTATAGCTCCCGAGATGATAGTAATGTATAGCCATGGTTGAAAAACACTCAAATGATTGGTAGAGTGGTGTTTCAGAGGAGGTGGGGGCAGATGGGATTAATACCAGCACAGAGGCATTGGCCTTGACCAGGATAACAAGTATCTTAATCTGTGAGACTAGAGGTGATTGTGAGTATATTTGTAGGTAAGTTTACAGATGTAAAGGTAGGAAGTTAAACTAGCACATGCCAATTTAGCATTCTCAGTTGAAGGGTGAGGCCAATAGGTGAAGGGAGTTGGAGCTTCATGGCTTGAGAAAGTGGGTGAAACTTTGGAATATGTGCTGGAGGGAGTTGGGTGAGGAGTTGAACAGTGATCAGCTTGTGCAGATGGTCCACCAGTCATTAGGGACACACAGTCCTAATGCAGTTCCAATGTGAAAATACAACCTAAAACAGGCATTTCCTCCAGAGACACTTACAGTCATGATCTAATGATGAGGTTTTGGCAAGAATGAGTCTCAGTAAGGACAGGCTGCTGGATTCTGAAGATCCCACTGATGGAAGTGCAGGTTTTCAACCATAAATCCAAGGAAAAGGAGAGAAGCTAGTGAGGGCAGAGGAGGCTGATTAGGAGGAAATGAAGGGCATGAAGACTAAATGGGCCACTGAGATCCAGGTGAAAGACTGGTAAGGCAAGTGGCATGAACACACTGGCAGGATGGGAGCTCATGGTTGACTTATGCTATTGGAAGTTAGGCTCATGTGGATCAGCTCCAAGGCTCGGTGCTTGGCTGTGGGTACAGTTGAATGAGGTAAGATTAAAAGTAAAAGCCTGTTAACAGGAAGACGTAAATAAGTTATTAGGCTAGGGTGTTGGTTGTATCATGCATCTGGAGATTAAAAACATCCTATAAAGGGTTCAGTTTGAGCTGGTAAAAGATGAACCTGATGCCCATGTTTTTGATGAATGAGAGGGGATAATCACAGGCATGCATCAGGATTAGTGAGATGAGAGGTAAATGTTCAGCCATGAGACTCGAAGCAGGGGAGAATTTTACTAGAAGGTGGTGGGTAATTCATGGTTTTGGTTGGAATGAGGAAAGCAGAAATGGTGAAACTTTCTTCCACCTCAACTCCATCGTATTTAGGCCTTGGAACAGTTGGCATTTTTCACCACAGAAATCTGCAGGGAAAAAGGAATCCTGGGAAGATATTAGTTTGAGATAGCCAAGAAAGTACAAGGCATGTTCTAAGCAGAGGCTGGTTTGGAAGGGAGGTGTTTCCCAAAGTCTGGCATTGAATAAACAGCAACTACACTGGATAACAGGGACCTTCAGCCTGAGCATTGATTGCTCCTTCAAGTCTCCTTCCATCCTTACGACTCGTCAAGGAGAACGTCTTCATTTAAGCTGCGGTTCTTTAAAGATGCCTCTATCACTTGCTAATCTCGCTTTTCAGTTAAAGACAGAGTAGGCCTCTGGCATACAGCTGGATTTTAATAGGGTCTTGTTAGTATTTCATCTATTTTAATATTACCTTGTATTCATGGAAAATTATCCTGATGTATTTATGTCATATAAAATCCTTTGTAAAATACGTATTTACATTCATTTTTAAATATTCAGCATATAATAGCAGAAGTGGCAAAAACAGCAAAGGTGGTATGGGAATGACTGGAGTTTTGGAAGTTCTGACCCAAATTAGAGGACGATTAAGGAAGGACAAGATGGAGGGGAAGGATTTAGAAGGGAGGGCAGGCAAGAACCCTAGGGAAGGAAAGGAAACTATGACAATATAAAGGGTCCACCATTAGAGTGAGCCCTAGACCATTTGGATCTTCTGAGATTCCCCAGGATAGTCTCCAGAAGCAGAAGAGGCTCCTGGAGCTCCTCTGCCCAGATCTCATGCCACTGCTCAACACAGAACTCAGAGACAAGAGACCCAGTTGAGCCAGGACAGCCTTTGCGAAGCTGTGCTCCCAGCAGTTAGGGGGAATTCTTTGTGCTCATTAATGAAGGTTCTCAAAGGAGTCATAGAGAGAACCACAGACCTACCAAGGTAAACTCAAACAGGACCTTGCTATGGCTTATTTCCTCCCAAGATGTAGTTCATTAAGAACAAGTTTCTGAGTGTGTACAGCTAAGGGTACTTGGGTTTAAAAGCAATGGAGTCAAGTAAAGGCAATAGTGAGAGGTTCTTAGATCTCCATATGGAAAACTACAAGACACTGTCAAGAGAAATCATGACAAAACAAATGGAAACACATCCTATGCTCATGGATGGGCATAATCAATATTGTGAAAATGACCACACTGCCAAAAGCAGTCTACAGATTTGATGCAATTCTCATCAAAATACCACCATCATTCTTCACAGAATTAAAAAAAAGTTCTAAAATTCATATGGAAACAAGAAAGAGTCCACATAGGCAAAGCAAGGCTAAGCAAAAAGAAAGAACCTGGAGGCATCACACTACCTGACTTCAAACTATACTATAAGGCTACAGTCACCAAAACAGCATGGTACTGGTATGAAAATCGGCTCGTAGACCAATGGAACAGAATAGAGAACCCAGAAATAAAGCCAAATACAGCCAATGGATGATAACTATGCAAACAAAAATATACAGTGGAGAAAGGACACCATTTTCAACAAATGGTGCTGCGTTACTTGGCAAGCCACATGCAGAAAAATGAAACTGGACCCTCATCTCTCACCTTATACAAAAATCAACTCAAGATGGAGCAAAGATTGAAATCTAAGACCTGAAACCATAAACATTATAGAAAAAAAATCTGAAAAATTCTTCTGGACATTGGTTTAGGCAAGGATTTTATGACCATGACCCAAAAGCAAACGCATTAAAAAAAGAGATAAAGAGCTGGGATTAATTAAACTAAAAAGCTTCTGCACAGTAAAAGCAATAATCAGCAGGGTAAACAGAAAATCCACAGAGTGAGAGAAAATCTTCACAAACTGTGCATCTAACAATGGACTAGTATCTAAAATCTACAAGGAACTCAAATCGGTAAGAGAAAAACAAATAATACCATCAAAAAGACATGGATAGAAAACTCTCAATTTTCAAATATACAAATAGCCACCAAACATGCAAAAATGCTCATCATCACGAATTATCAGGGAGAAGCAAATCAAAACCACAATGCGATACCACCTTACTCCTGCAAGAATGGCCATAATCAAAAAACTCAAAAAATAATAGATGTTGGTGTGGAGGTGGTGAAAAGGGAACACTTGTATACTGCTGGTGGGAATGTAAACTACTACAAACCACTATGGAAAGCAGTATGGCAATTCCTTAAAGAACTAAAAGTAGAACTACCATTTGATCCAGCAATCCCACTACGAGGTATCTACCCAGAGGAAAACAAGTCATTTTGTGAAAAAGATACTTTCACATGAATGTTTATAGCAGCAGAATTTGCAATTGCAAAAATACAGAATCAGCCCAAATGGCCATCAGTTAACAAGTGGATAAAGAAAATGTGGTACAAACGTACTGTGGAATACTAATCAGCCTTAAAAAGGAATGAAATCATGGCATTTGCAGCAACCTGGATGAAGCTGGAGACCATTATTCTAAGTGAAGTAACTTGGGAATGGAAAACTAATAATCATATACCGTCACTCATAATTAGGAGCTAAGCTATGAGGATACAAAGGCATAAGAATGATACAGTGGACTTTGAGGACTTGGGGGAATGGGTGGGAGATGAGTGAGGGAGGAAAGACTACACATTGGGGCAATGTAGTGGATGCACCAAAACCTCAGAAATCACCCACTAAAGAACTTATACCTGTAACCAAACATCATCTTTTCCCAAAAAACTACTGAATAATTTTTTAAAAATAAAAGTGAAATGAGAGAAATTACTTTAGTGTTGAGAGACAACTTATTCATGGATGTAGGAAGGCCAGAAATTACAGGAAATCCACATAAAATCAACATTACCAGTGCTAAAACAAAACCTGATGACTCTATTGTCTTAAGAGCAAAATTGCAAAAAGTGACATTAATGTCCATCCTAGAAGAATGAAACACACATCGCCATTATTGATACAAGTAAATGATTTATTTTTCCTTGAAAGAGTATCCAAGTGTATCGTGTTCATTTTCACTCTGATCACAGAGAGCACCCTTCTGGCAACGGGTAGCCGCAGTTTTCAGGACCTGGCAGAAATTCTATCTTCTACCTTTAAAAGTCAGGCACAAATTATGGGCAGCTGCTAGGTCCCTCTGCCCAGAGCAAAGTGACTGGGACCATCAGTGGGAGGGACGGACGCTTGAGCTTCCCTGGTCCCCCAGATCATCTGGCTGCTGCTTTCCCCCACTGCAGCTGCACCCCTTGACCTCCCAGAGTCCTCTAGGCACCAGCCTGCCCCGTGCAGAATTCTATGGCCAGCAGGTGCCAGCGCGTGATGCTTTGTGCGCTTTCTGACGTCCCGAGGCCAACGGTCACGGTCACCAAGTTCTGCACACTTGGCACCGGCCGCAGACTTCACAAACTTGTGGAAGCCGAGTTTCTAAGGAGAGGTCCCAACCGCTACACTGCTGTCATGGGCAGCTGTCTGAGCCGGTTCCTTGGCTGGCCCCGGGCCAGGCTGCCGCCCCGAGCCCAGAAGCCCCGGGCCCTGCGCTCCAGACCCTTCCGACGCTCCCAGGTCCAGGACTGCTACAAAGTCGTCTATGTCCACAGGCCGCGATGGGTCCGCACCCAGCCCCTCCCCAAGGCTCTTCCAGGCTGGGACAATGCCCGCCTCTGGAGGTACTTTTCCACGAGGTCATCGCTCCAGAGTTTCATGGTGCCGGGCTCTTCCGACATTGGCCAGGCCTACGTGAAGTGGCGGCTTTGGCACGCCCGGCACCCGTGGCCCTTCCCCAGCCTGGTGACCGTGAAAATCGCCCCGCCGGAGCACAGAGGGGAGCCTCGACAAGCCTCAGCTGCCCCGGAGCGCCCAGATCCCTGTGCCAGGGAGACCGAGCTCAAGGCCCTCAGCCAGTGTAACAAGGGAAAAAGGAAATTCACAGAGCCACTCTGGTTTGAGGCCCCGGACGTCAAGCGGAGGAAGCAGAGCCCGGCACCCAGGCCTTCTGCCTTCAAGCCCGTCAGGAGACGTGGAGAGGTCCCCGTCTTTGTGCCCAGGCCCGGGCCACTGAGAATCCTCCGCTCTCCCGCAGCAGTGTCTTCGGAGAGATTCGGCCTTCCCTTTAGTCCGCCGCCCGCCCTACCGCAGAAAGTGTGCTGTCCAGAGCCCAGTCGCAGCGGCCACCGCGGGAGCTCTAGGAGCAGGTGCAGCAATGTCTCCGTGGCTTGGGCCTTCCTATCCCCCAAGGATCCGCCCCGGGGTGGGGACCATGCACCTCTGGGCACACCCAGACTGCAGCCCAGCTCAGCGTCAGGGCCCTGTCCCCTTCTCCTGAGCCTCCAGACTCCTTCACCCTACTGACCCGTTTCACCCCCACAGGAGCCACTGAGCCCACCGGGGCACTTCCCACCGCTTCAGCTGACCACTCTGCCAGCCCCAGCCCCGCCTCTCCTTAGCCTGTGGAGCCCCCACTGAAGAGACCTTGTTGCTCTCAAAACCCTTCCCTTTCCCCTGCCCACCCACTTCAGCCTTCTCCCTGGAACAGGAGGCAGCCGTATCCTCCATTTTCCCAGTTTGTATAGTAAATATTTGTTCTTTTAAATAATAGTGTCTTTATTATTTAAAAAAAAAAATAGAAATCAGTTGCATATCCTTAAGCAAGAAAAGAAGGAAAAATTCAAGCCACACCTCACACTATATGCAAAAATTAACTCAAACCTACAAATGTACGTCTTTAAGAAGAAAAAGGAACAATTTTTATGACTTTGGTTTATGCAAAAATAAATACGGAGAGAGCAAGAGAGAGACAGAGTCTTGCACTGTCACCCAGACTGGAGTGCAGTGGCGGGATCTTGGCTCACCGCAATCTCCACCTCCTGGGTTCAAGTTATTCTGTTGCCTCAGCCGCCGGAGTAGCTGAGATTACAGGTGTCTGCCACCACACCTGGGTAGTTTTTTGTGTTTTTAGCAAAGCCAGGGTCACACTGTTAGCCAGGCTGGTCCCAAACTCCTGACCTCAGGATCCGCCTGCCTCAGCCTCAGAAAGTGCTGGGATTACAGGTGTGAGCCACCATGCCCGGCTCTTACCTGTCTTTCTAAACACACTTCTCCCCACCTCTGTATGTGGTAACTCCCTTCTTCTAGGTACTCACACCAAAATCCCTGGAATCCTCTTATAAGGCTTTTTCGCTTGCAGCCCATGACTAGTGAGTCAGGAACTTCTCTTGGCTCTACCTTCGTTCCATCTCATCATCGATAGTCCAGGGCCCTAAATGGTTATGACATTGACCCCTTAGGACCCATATCCTCCAAAATATTTACTCTCTGGCCCTTGATAGAAAACAACTTCTGAGCCTTGTTGCACAGGCAGTATTAGAGAAGGAAGAAACTATGAGAAGCTTGATGGTAGTAACAAGGGCCATCGGTTTAAAGGTGACACGAAGGATGACAGCTGCACACAGATGAGTTTCACAAATGTCTATCTACAGACAGATGGAAGAATAGAAAAAAGCTCTCCTTAAACAGGAAGAAAGTATTCATATTTTAAACAATTATCACCATCTTACATGATGACTATCTAAACGTACAGCAGGAAAAGGCAGAAGCTGTTGGATCGGTTACCTGAAGGATCGGAATTATAGAGACTGGCGGCTGTTGTTATGGGTCCTGGTGGGTGGATGGCGCTTGCTGAAGACCTCTGACTTGCAATCAGAATCCTGCTTTTTGCAGACGGTAAACGGGACATTGCACCCAATCCTAGCTGGGGCTTAAGGAGCATGGCTGACCGATAGAAAGTCGGAGGGACTTCATAATGAGCATAGGTTGGAGAGCAAAACTCTTCTTTTCCAGGGTGGTCTGTAACCTGTGATAAGTGAACAAAAAGTCAGTCAGTTCATTTATCATAGTGTGAGTTCTAAACAGGACCAGGAGACCAAGGCTAAACCAGTGACCACTCTGGTCCCACTGAGAGGCCTGATCGCAGGTTCCCTACCTTCCCTGGGCCACAGTGTCTTCATCTCCTGATTGACAACACACCTTGATGATCTCTCAGGTCTCTTCCGGTTCTACTACACTATGAATCTACAGTTCACTGGGGTTAAAAGGAACTCACTGGATAAGACTTTTTTTCATTGTATTGTTAGAAAATCACTGGAATCTGCACGAGTAGCCAAGTTATAAATGCCAATAAAGCAAAGACAGCATTTAGCAAACGTTCATAAAATTACAGAAGTTTTATTATACCTGTAGGGAAAAAAGCCATAATTTGTATGATAACCTCGTCTTAGACTGGCTAGATAAACTGTGTCAATTTATATTAGGTCTTTACTGGGCTACTTAGGAAGTAAAAATTATATTGTTAGTAAGGGAGGAAAAGTTATTCAGAAAAATAGAGAAGTTAATGAAAAATGTGTTTTCAGACCTGTACTGAGCATTTACATTGTCTGCCCTGGTGAGGCGATGCTCCCAGGAAGTTTTGAGCAAGTTTCATCAGAATGGAAGTTCTAAGGCACAATCTTGTCAACTGCTGACTTCATAGCACCAAAAACAATGTCGAGCACATAGCTAAAGTCAATACATATTATTAAAGAATCATGTTTCCATTCTTTCTTAAGTTTAATAATAACATAACATTACCATAGCCAGCAATTTGGCCTAGATTACAACCTGGGAATAGTACCTCTTGAATATGCAACTCTGTACTAAGTCTGTTCATATTATCAGTGTTTTTTTCATATTAAACATGAAAAGAGAGAGAGAATTAAATACTCTATTTCAAGTTACAATAAAAAAAATAGTGCTAAGGGCTCTGTATGAAAAGATATATCTGTTAATTAACTCTGTTCTAAATCACAGCACATTTTATGTGTCAAACTTCTATCTAGGAATCATAAGCATTTAACAATATTCTTTCATAGGGGACTATAAAAGCTTTGATCCAAGCTGTTGAAGAGATAAACCCTTAAACTGATACTCATTTAATGTTGAACTAGATACAAAGTTCTCTTTCACACTGACATTATAGAAACAAAAGATTAGGCCTTTAAAGTTTTATCATAATCACACTGTAAAATATGCATGATTGTGATAGTAGATAGATGGTACTCAGCTACAGCAAATTATATTCCCATGAAAGAACATTCTACATCTGCACTCTGATAAATGTTTTACCATTCTCTATTTATACTCTATCAATCTCTGGTTTTTCTCATATATATCCTTTTTTTATTTTAGTTTCTAAATTTGGGGTGCCATTGCAGGTGCTCTTATGAAGAAGTTAGTATCATTTCCTAACTACATCTGTCAGGCTTTAGGATTGCAATATTCTCATCTTAGTAGTTACTCCATGCTTTGAAAATGAACAGTTTTTAGGGCTTAAAATTCCCCACACTCTCACTCAGCAATGATCTTAAGGATTTCAGCAACTTCAATGCCTATCATTTGTTGGGTAATTTGTTTCTGGTGAGATCACAAATTCTTTTAAAGTGAGAGAACTATGCCTTTGATGCCTAGTCTGTGCATTTTTAATTAAACAAGGAAATCTAGAAAAAGCTTCATACTCTTTTCCTTCATCTTTACTGACAGAATACAGCAGGTGAAGCTGCACTATCATAAACACATAAAGATCAACCCCAAACATTGCCATTTCCCTCCCTCCTTCCCAATGGAAGGTTTTTAGAAAACTCACTTTGAAAGCAAACAAAATAATCCTATGGTTTCTAACAAACTCGTCAAGTCAAGGCACACAAACAAATATATTCTTACCAGACTGTCCCTCTTCCTATTTACCCTGCCCTGTTCTCACTGAAATAGCGTGCTGTGGAGACAGAAGGTACAGGTGGAGGCTTTGCTAAAAAGCCACTGGGATGGTAGTGGGGGAAGTGTGTCTGGGATGGTTAATTTTGTTTCAACGTGGCTGGGTTGCAATACCCAAATATTTGGTTAAGCATTCTAGATGCTGCCATAAAAGTAATTCTTATATTAGATTAACATTTAAATCAGTAGACCTTGAATAAAGCAGCAGACCCTTCAGCATGCAGGTGAGCCTCATCTAATCAGTTACAGGCTTTAATAAAACAGACTAACTCCTCCTAAAGAAGAGGGGATTCTGCCAGTAGATCGCCTTCAGACCCAAGCTGCAGCACCAACTCTACCCTAAGTCTCCAGGCTGCCGTCCTGCCCTGCAGATTTTGACTTGCCAGCCTCCACAATCAATGAGGCAGTTTCTTAAAATCACTAAATCTATCTATCTATATACATAGATATATATCTATATAAATTATGTGATGTAACCTCTCTGTATATACATCTATATTTATGTCTCTCTGTCAATATATATTATATATTTCAATATATATGTTTTATATACATAATAGAAAGACCTAAGTATAGACGTATATAGACTCATGCACACATGACGCACCACACACACACATCTATTAGATTTGTCTGGGGAACGCTGATTGATGCAGTGCCGCTCAGAGACAAGCGGCAGCAGACATGAGGAGGGAGAGCAGCCCTGGATCACATATCTGCATGCTGCATGCACATCACCTCACTCCATCCTCTCAGCCCTGCCCCTTTCTGCCCACCTTCCTTTACGAAAAATAAAAATGGATCCCAAGTCGTTGGAGGAAGAGCCAGTGGCAGAGGGCACCTGTTTAGGTGAACATATTTAATACCTGGACATAACTAGATCCCAGGTGATCTTAGAAGCCACTTTTGTAAGTTTTAAATGCCTGTGCTGCTTCTGCCAACCGGGAAGAGTTTCTCTCTCAGAAGAGTGCTTACTCTTGATTTCTCCACTTCCACCCATGCTATCTAACCAGCAGGGATCTGTTGATAATGATGGAAGGGTCTGAAGCTGGTTTGGGTTTTGATTTTTAAGAGGTTCTCATTTTATTTAAAAAAAATCAGGCTTCTATAGCTGAAAAATACTTTTATTGCAACACATTATCAAAAAAGTGTTCTTTTCCAAGAGTCTTTTCCAGACTGAAGCTACATCATGATGAGCTTGGGGCACACTGGCAGAAGGCAGCTTTTTATCTCCCTGCACTGAGCTCAAACACAAGAGGGGACTTGCTGGGTTCTATCATGTCATAGCTATAGCAGGTGGCCAAGGACCAGCCTGTTCCCTACTTTTGAGTAAAGAAGGTTACCATAGAAATGAGCCCAGCACAACACCTGGGTATCAGTCCTGCAGCCTGAGAACAGGCTTGGGTCTCTCGGATGCTCTGATTATGGCAGAAAATGGTCCCCAGATACAAAGAGGGAAACTGAAATTTCAAACAAACTTGTAAAGTGGAGGCACAACAACAAATAAATTCTTTGAAGATGACTTTGGGATGTTAAAGGCGTGAGGCTATGATGCTCTCTACACACCAGTGGGGTCTCTGTGAACCCCTCAGAACCGCCAAAGCCACACAACGTCCATACAATCCCATTTCCTTGAGTCTTGAGGTGGTGTCTAGATAATGAAGTAGAGAAAACAGTTTGGGGAAAAACATGCATATAATATAGAAACTATTCCTGGAGGAAGCAGAAACAACACAGCAAAGAAATATACAGAAAAATACAGAAGGCCACAAAGACAGAAATACAATGCGGGGTTTTGGCCTATATATCCAAATCAAGTTTCCCTCATGAGTATGTTTTTATAGGGAGGAAATCTAGGGTCTGGCTATGGTTTGGATATGGGTCCCTTGTTTCTGCCAACTCTTCTGTTGAAATGTGATCTCCAGTGTTGGAGGTGGGGTCTGGGGGGAGGAGTGTAGGCCATGAGAGCACACCCCTCATGAATGGCTTGGTTTCCTCCTTTGGTAATGAGCAAGTTCTTGCTTTATTAGTTCCCGTGAGAGCTGGTCGTAAAAGAGAGGCCTGGCACCTCCCCAACTCCCCTCTTGCTCGTCTCTTATCACATGATCCATGCACACATGGTTCCCTTTCCCCTTCCCCCGTGAGTGGAAGCAGCCTGTGGCCTCACCATAGGCAGATGGTGGTACCATGTCCAGTCTACAGAACCATGAGCCAAATAAACCTCTTTTCCTCATAATTCACCCAGTCTCAAGTATTCTTTTATAGCAACACAAATAGAATAAGGCAGGTCTCTTTACAGGACCTCTCCAGTGATTCCCTGCCTTATAGAAGAGCACAGCTTCAGAGCCTGACCCTGCACCTCACAGGCCCAAGTGGATGAGTGTTTAGAAATTTGAGAATGACTCACTATAACCAAAGTCAGAGACTGATGTATAAAACCAGAAGGGCAATTTGTTCACTTTTAATGTGAGACAACTGCCTAAAGCCAGACTCAAGTGTCCTCTGGCCAAAACATGCTCTCATTGCAGGACACAGGGTAAGAAGCCACTTCTCAACAAGGGGCCATGCAGCCCCACACAGCAAGACAAACCCCTGCCAAGCTGACTGAACCCCTGAACTCTCCAGTCGGAATCCTCTCTCTAGAGACGTGAGGTAGGAAGCCAGTTACAGTCAGAGGCCTGGTGGCAGGCACAGAGTCAGAACACAGGGAGCAAGCTATGTGATTTGGTTGCTAAGGACCTGCTGCAAGGCAGCACAGCTGCTTGGCTTGTTGGGGCACCTAGTCAGTGATTGCCCGGGACAATGACTACTGCCAAGAATGGATTCAGTGCTAGATCTGACCATTTCTGCTGTGATTGATACATTCTTAAATACGCCAATACATCTATCCAAGCTAGAGTGCAACTTTGCACTCAATCGTCCTGTCTCTAGAAACCCTTGGTACACTTCTGTTTGGTTCCAACACACATGGAGTTCATGATTCACTTACTATTCAATACTTTTTGAGCACATACTTATAACAAGGAGCATTCTAAACTCTGGGAACACAACAGGGAACAAAATATTGAAAACACTCCCTTCCCTCGTGGAGTTCACATTCTAGTCAATGGAGAAAAACTAAAAAAGCGTTTAGGGCAGGTGGAGGTAGGTGCTAGGAAGAAATAAACCAGAGAAAGGGGATTCAGAGGGAAGGTGGGTGGCCTTCCCAAGGAGATATCATTGGAGTACAGACCTAAAACAAGCGAGGGAGAGGGCCAGGCGCAGTGGCTCACATCTGTAATCCCACCACTGGGAGGCTGAGGTGGGCAGACCACGAGGTCAAGAGATTGAGGCCATCCTGGCCAACATGGTGAAACACTGTCTCTACTAAAAAATACAAAAATTAGCAGTGCGTGGTGGCAGGCACCTGTAACCCCAGCTACTCAGGAGGTTGAGCAAGAGAATCACTTGAACTAGGGAGGCGGAGGTTGCAGTGAGCCGAGATTGCGCCACTGCACTCCAGCCTGGCAACAGAGTGAGACTCAGAGAAAAAAAAAAAAAAAACCTGAGGGAGAGAGCCATCTGCAAAACTGGGAGAACATTCCAAACAGAGGGAGGTGCAAAGGTCCTGAAGCAGCAGAGTGAGAAAGGGAGAGTGGAAGTGGGGTGGGGATAGCTGACAGAGCTCCAGTGAGCACATCCTAAAGGCTGAGCCATCCTACTCCAGCTTGTGTTCCAAGCAACCTGGGCAGCCCTGGAGGATGTTACAGACAGGATGATCTCATCCTGCCTTACTTTTTTTTCTTCTTTGAGATGGAGTCTCGCTCTGTCACCAGGCTGGAGTGCAGTGGGGTGATCTTGACTCACTACAACCTCCACCTCCCAGGTTCAAGTGATTCTCCTGCCTCAGCCTCCCAAGTAGCTGGTATTACAGGCACACACCACCACGCCCAGATGATTTTTGTGACATTAGTAGAGAAGGGGTTTCACCATGTCGGCCAGGGTGGTCTCAATCTCTTGACCTCCTGATCCACCTACCTCAGCTTCCCAAAGTGCTGGGATTATAGGCGTGAGCTACCGGGCCTGGTCTCTGCCTTACTTTTAACTGATCACTGACTGCCATGAAGAGATTGCTTCAGGAGACAAATTTTAGTTATGAGGTGTCGAAGGATGACTCACCAGAGCTCCCCGGTACTCAAAAGGACAGCACAGTGCAGTCTGAAATTGCAAGGCCTGAGTGAGACTCTCAGAGCACTCCTTCCTTTGTGCTGGGTGACTTAAAGCTCTCTATTTCTGTTTCTGCATCTATACGGTGATAAAAACTGCAATACCAACCCTCAGGGAATTACTGCAAGGATTAGTGAAGATTAACAGAGATCAAATGCTGTATTATATGAGCCCAATGCAGAGCTGGCCCTCAATTAAATGTTAGTTGTAATTATTATTTTTACTTTAAAGAAAGAGTCCATGCCTAACTTATAACTATTTTCTGCTCATTCACTGTTCTTCGCATGTACGAGGAAGAGATACTCCCAGGTAGAAAATACTCCCCATTGAAAAATGAGTCTGATCCATTTGAAGAATATACTAATTTTGCATTCTTTCTTCCTTTCACCTGGCTTATATTATATTCCCTTATTTAAACATGGAAACCTATTAATGCATATTCATCTAATTTCATATGAATTATTGTGAAATTTAAAGGGATCTCCTTCAATACTGGGTATATCTTATGAAGATAATCAGACTCTTCTAATTAAAATGGACATTTCTTAAGACAATCTCCTCTAGCCCAATGTTCCATTTCTCCACAAGTGTATCCATGAAAATCTGCAACTCTCTTAAAGAGAATGTTTTACTTCCACAACTCATTGAAAATACGTCACACGTTTTAGAACGGTCAACTTATAGGCCATTATGACAATGACGTTCTCTTACCTCTTGCAAAAACTTTTCACTCATTTGGCTGAAAGGATGTCCTGGGGGCTTGATCCCAGACACCATCAACCCGGAACTGAAGACCCTTGGCTTCTGCAGGTCTGGCTTGAATTTCTCGTAGAGGTTGGCAGATGGCTTCAGGTCACCACTTGCTGTCTTCTCCTCGTGGGGAAGAGGCATGGTGCATGCAGGCGGGGCATACGGAAGCCCCACGGGAAGCAGTGAGGTGTCCACCTGGCCCAGGGCCTGCGGATTCCTCCTGATGTAGGTGATGATCTTGGGCCTCACATGCTTGGGCTTGGGCATAATGATGGGCTTGGCTTCTGTCCTCTCCTCTGTTTTTTCAACCTGATGGTTCTCCATTCCCTCCTGCAAGGAAACGGTGTCCTTGGAATGTGTGAAGACAGGCTTGGGGATCCCACTGGGGCAGGTGTTCTTGTCAGGCACTTTGGGGGATGTGTTCAACAAGCGTGCACTGTCAGTAGGGGGTGGGAGCACCAAGGGGGACCCCGCGTCCATACCAAACACGCGAACATCCTGAAAACTGCTACTGGGTGTTGTAGGCTGGTGGGTCATGTTCACAGTTGTCTCTGGGTGGATGGGTCCTGCAATATTGAGAACTGAATCTGTTCTTGCTGAGGTGCTTTCAGTCTTAGCTGCATTCTCTGGAAGGTTCCTGTTTTCAGCACCAGATATGGTGATCTCTTTGCTTTCCCGTGCATCTGAGCTGCCACTTGGAGGATCAAGGGGCTCAGGCACCTCTGTCTTGCTCTCTCCAACAGAAGGACTGAACGCCAAAACTGTAACACTGTCCTCGTTCCCACTGCCCAGCAGCCTTTCCTCCTTGCTGACATCCAAGGGCTTGCTGCCAGTCTGATGATTAGGAATAAAAGCCACATGACTGTCACCTGGTGAAAAGTTGCTAGATGTCCTTTCACCCAACTTCCCACCTGCACATGGTGAAATTTGGCCAGTGGGCTGATTATCGGCCCCACCTAAGTAAGCAGAGCCCTCTTTGGGGGTGCTGTGGAGAGAATCCGGCTCCCCTGGGTTGACTCCTCTCTTTTCTTCACAGTTGCCTCTCCCCACCCCAAGGTGGTGGAGGTCACTGTTGGGCAGAGGGCCAAGTGCATCGGTGGCTTCTGGGTGTGCTTCCCCACATGGCTCCTTTCCCACCAAGACTGACAGATTCTCTTCCTTGTGACATCCCAGATACCCTTCCTGGGCTGCCTTTCCCTCCTGTTCAATCCTCCTGGGTGGAACATATTTCAGCTCTGGCTTAGCCTCTTCCTTTCCCTGACCCAATTGTGCTTCTGGCTTACTTGGGATTTCCTTCGATGCCAAAGTCAAATTCAGGGCAGGCTCTGGATGGGCGGAACGTGATGTCTGCTCGCTGCACACATGCAGTACAGGTACCCCCACTGTCTGGGTCTCTGAGGGGGCGCTCTGCTTGGTTTCTGAGGTAGATGGTTTAAGATGACGCACACTCTTTCCCTCTGAGGTACTGTCAGTTGGAGGGAAAGCTGCCGGGCGAGCGCGGTCTGGCAATGTCTTCTGTGGCCCCTCCCCACCCCCAGGCACCTGACCCCGGGCTTCCAGGGAGTCCAGGGGTACAGGCTGCGGATGCTGCAGAGCCAGGCTCCCGACCGCAGCTGCAGAGCTGCTTGCTCTTTCCAAAGAATGCCTCCTCAGTTCCTCATTGTCGAGGGTTTTTGCCAATTTATCCTTGGGAACATGCCGGGGAATGTCAGCGTCCCGTTTAGCCAAAACGTCTAGACTGGCCTCACCCATCACATTCCTCCAACTCAACAGACTTGGTCCCTGAATACTCCGCGGGGTCTGCAGACTATCTGTGCTTCTCTCCATTGTGTTCTCTTCATTGAGTTCCCTCTGAATAGCTGAAGAAAGTCTAAAATCTTTCAGGCTAGTGGAGCCAGTCTGAGATCCCTTCCCAAAGCCCTGAAGTTGGTGACATTCCTTATGGAAATGGGTATGGTTTTCTGGCTCACTAGAATTTGTATTTCCAATTTCATCTTCCAGGCCACATGTCTGGGACTCATCATGAGAGGATCTGACCTCCAACATGATTTGATTGGCATTCGTATCTCCCAGACTTAGGATACTCTCATTATTATTTCCCGCTGCATTTCTGTTGTCCCGAAGCTGAGTGTAACATGATTTCTTAGGAGCCACTGGGACGCTCATTGTCAACCCTTTGGTGGGGCTGCTTGTCATGCAGTCCTACTTAATGGAAATGGGCTGCCTTCAAGCTGCAATTGGATTAATAGGAAATTCTCAAGCTGCTGGTCCTCCCCTAACAATGTCACATTGCGACACTGCTTTGATCATTCTCAGAACAGCTTGAAAACCAAGCATTGTCTTGATATGTAGCAGGAAGACTTATCTGCTAGGTTCCTGCTGAATGAGAGCCAATTAATCCGTGAGACCTGGAGACAAATAAAAATACAGTCACATTAGACTGACAAATAGAATGTCTCAGGAGAAAAAAAGTGGTAAACACAGATTTATTCATCACTGCTATGCTATCATTTCATTCGCTCAATAGTTTTCTCAAAAACCTTTCTCACTGGGGCTCCTGCTGGCTAAATACGGACAAAAATTAAACATCAAAATGTTTAATGTTAGAAATGGATTATAAATGCATGTGAAATCTTAAATCTAGATTTTAAACATCCACAAGTCCAGACTGATACTGATTGAAAAGGGTATGGGAGAAGTAAAGGCTCTTGTTTACAGAAGAGTATCAACGAATGTAGAAAAAAATTTCAGAATTTGAAAAATCACTATTTCGTAATCACTAGATTAATAATCATCTTGTACAAGGGATGCCAAAGGTACTAACATTGGGTAACAGATAGTTGGGGAGCAAGATATTTATAGTTGCTTAAAGTATCTTCTCCCAGGCTACTTCATTTCTTACAAAAAGAAAATGTTATCTTTACAGTGGAGAAATCTGGTAGACACATTAACCACATGATCAAATTTAACATCACGAGTAATGAAACTGACATTACAGACTCCTGATATTAGTTCTCAGGGCCACACATCACCTACATAGCAGTTAATGTTCAATCAAAATTTACTCCTGAGAAAATAATCAGACAAATTTAAATTGAGGTATGTATTACAAAATAACTGGCCTAATTGGTCCCCAAAAATGTCCGTGGAGCCTGGATTTTCAAAATATATTAGCAAAGAATATTATTAGGACAATTAGAGATTTAAATATGAACTGTATATAAATATAGGTATTTCATAATTAATTTTCTTGGGTGTGTAATTGTGCTATAATTATGCCAGAGATTATTTTTGTTCTTGAAATATACATGCTTTAGAATCCAAGGGTAGTATGTCATGATTTCTGTAATCATTCTCAAATGATTCAACCACGAAAAACACGTGTATGTATGTGTGTGTGCATGTGAAAAAGAGAAAGAGTAAAAGAGAGAGAAACTGGCAAAAGTCAACCACTTGAAAATCTAGGTAATAAATTCTACACCACGGAATATTATGCAGCAATCAAAAATGATGGGTTAGTGTCCTTTGTAGGGTCATAGATGAATCTGGAGAACATCATTCTCAGCAAACTGACACAAGAACAGAAAATGAAATACCGCATATTCTCACTCATAGGCAGGTGAGGAAAAATGAGAAAACATGGACACAGGGAAGGGAAAACTAACACTGGGGTCTATTGGGGGGAATAGGGGAGGGACAGCGTGGGGGGAGCTGAGGAGGGATACCCTGGGGAGAAATGCCAAATGTGGGTGAAGGGGAGGAAGGCAGCAAAACACACTGCCACGTGTGTACCTATGCAACTATCTTGCATGTTCTGCACATGCACCCCAAAACCTAAAATGCAATAAAATAAATAAATAAAAATAATAAATTCTACTATATCTGCAACTTTTCTACAGGTTTGAAATTTTCTAAAATAAAAACTTGGGGGAAACACTTTACTCTGGCCTTTGAGGCCTGCATGATCAGGCCCTGAACACCTTTCTGGCCTTGTCCCACCTCACCCTCTGCTCTACAGGCTGCAGCGACACTGACCTCATTCCTCACAGTACTATGTTCATTCCTCCCTGAATCAGGGCCTTTGCACATACTCACCCATCTGCATGGAATGTGGATTCCTCTCCTAACCCCATCTTACAAGTCCTTTGCATCCTTCATTATGCAGCATAACTACCACTTCCTCCAGGAAGCCTTCCTGACCCACTAGGTCATCCTATGATGATGAATTTATAATATCCTATATTTTTATTTTACAGACTTAAAAAAAAGACTTTCAGATTTGCTAGACACTGAAAATAAATATTGTCTAATACCTGGCATACATATTAGGTACTTAGTATGTATTTGTAGCATGAATGAACAAATAAATGATAAAATGAATGATGAGAAAGATCAGTGTTATTTCTGCCCCCAATGAGTTTAAAATCTATATGGAATATGCTTTTCTGTTAAAGTAGACTCACAGATCAACACTAAACCATTACATTCTAGGTTAACACTGCTTCATCCAGTACTATGGATTAGACACTGGGAATAGGGGAGTTTAACAGTAACAAGGTTCTGCCCCATCGCCAATTCCCCCAATGGAGACTCAAAGCCTTCCACACTTTCCTCCTCATTCATCAAGACTGTGCAAGCACACACGCACATGACACAGGAGGCTGCCGTTAGGTTTCTCCTGAAACAGGTTATATGGCAATGTGGCCACCCACCTGTTCTCCCTTCATCATTGTTAATATGTTGTTTCATATATTAAAAAGAACATGAGGACTGGGCAGAGTGGCTCACACCTGTAATCCCAATGCTTTGGGAGCCTGAGGTGGGAGGATCACTTGAGGCCAGGAGTCCAAGGCCAACCAGCTTTGACAACATAGCAAGACCTTATCTCTATTTAACAAAATGTATATGTTATAAAGCAAAATAACATAACACCTGACAGCCCATCACCCAATCCAAAAACATCTTGCAGCCACCCTCGTGCTCCTCCCTACTGGAGACCTCTATGTTTCCAACTAAACTTTTTACCTAACAACCTACCATGAGCATTCCTGAACACTTAGCTGATAGAGCTCTCTTTTCTTCTACATCTATACATAAGCAGGTAAACTTTTTTATATACATAAGATCATTTCCTATAAGCTGGTTTTTGTTCAGTTTTTAAAAAATTTGCCTCTTCTACCCCACGCCCCAAGACACATTAACATCTAAATCGTTCCATTTCTTTCCCCATGTTTGTATGATCATGGGAAAATACACAGTCATACATGTGCATGTGCCGTTTGATTTCCCTACCACTCTGCTCTTCTGTTCTTTCCACGACTTTCTCACTGCCCTCATCCTCCCCGCTCTCACGCTCTTTTTCTTCTTCTCCACCTTCTCCTTCCAGCCTTACCTTCAGTAAGCCAGCAGCACCCCCGGTGCAGCCTGACCTCAACATAGCCCTCTACCAAGCTGTTGATACCCTGATCCCAGTCTTCGTTTCCTGACACAGAGGGGAGTCTCAACAAACCCTTGTTTGTTTATTCCATTTTAAAAGTGTTTCCCTTGAAGATACACATGTTCTCTAAGCACAACTACAAAAAGCATTAGGCAAATCAGTAAGACTGTGGTTTAAAAGAATGCTGTGCTCTCTGGGTTGAGAAACAGGTATCCTGAAAAGTCAAGAAGGGCATGAAAGTTCATAAATACAGGCCATCCACAGAAGAGAAGTGCCTCTAATTCTCTGTGGGCAGAAGTATAAATATGCAGCCAAGAGCCCTGATTGGTTTGAATTGCCGAGGCTGGGAGAAAGAAGGAAACTTCGCTCGGCAGAGACAAACAAAAGCAAAGCATCAAAGTCCACGACCATAACATGATTATAAGAAAGTGATGAAGAAGCACAAAACCAATGTCATGCTAGAAAGTTCTATTTTAACCTTTAAGGAATAACATCATAAATGTTCTTCATCTTTGTCAGTAAACAATAACTGGTACTCACTGGTAAGGGGACAGAAAGAAAGCTGGAAACTCCTAGGGGCCCAGTATTTTCTCAGCAGTTATACAAATCTGTTTTAAAAAGTTTTTAAATAGGATATCATTCTCTTGCCCAAGCTAGAGTGCAGCAGGACATTCATAGCTCACCACAATGGTGAACTCCTAGGCTCAAGAGATCCTCTTGGGTCAGCCTCCTAAGTAGCTGGGACTACAGGTGCACATTATCACACCTGGCTATTTTTGAAGTTTTTTGTAGAGATAGGGTCTCACTATATTGACAAGACAGGTCTCAAGCTCCTGGCCTCAAGTGATCCTCCCACATTGGTCTTCCAAAGTACCAGGATTACAGGCATGAGCCACAGCACCTGGCCTAAAATTTAATTTTAAATTAAAATTATACAATTACAAGTCTTTAATATTCAATTTTAATTTAAGTTCGACTGCCTAATATTTATAGCAAGCCTCCAGAGACAGGTCTTCACATCCCTTGCTTTTTATTTTTCCACCTCCTGGTAGGAAAATGAAAGCATAGAGAAGGTAATATTCCCAAGGTCACACAGCTCATGAGTGGCAGAGCTGGGACAGATGGAAAGCAGATGCTGTCAAGAAGAAAAGCTGCCATGAATGGAATCATAGAACACACAGGAAGAACAAAAGGAAAACATACTATTGTAAGAACAAGAATAGAAAAAAAAAACAAAAACAGAAACCAACACGTAGAAGTTCACACAAGAAACTAAAGGAGTTGCTAAAGGAGAAGCAACTTTAAAAACTTTCTTCAATTATATGAGGCAAAATTATGCACAGGAAGTCATGTTTCCCACTTCTCTCCTCATGAGGCTTCACAGCCACGAAGTAAACATAAATACACATTTCTTTCTGGATCTAAATTTCAATTCAACGTCCTCTACTAAGTTAAGCGTTTTCACAGAACATATAACATGATCATAAAAGTTCAAACTCATAATACAGGACTGTATGTGATTAAATAAAATATGTGAATAGATCAACCAACAGTACAAACTCCCAGGTGAGGTGTATTTTCCCATGGTGAGGGATGTAACTTTCGCATACTCCAGTTCTATTATTATAAAATTAAGAATGATGGCCTTAGAGGTAAGTGATATTTTATCCTGGGGGAAAAAAAAAGGAATCCTTTAGTTAAGTACTAGGTTTAAAGGGAATGTAAAGATCTAGGCTTATAACCTACCTGATGCTTAAGAGTCTTCTAAGTGGCTTCCCCTGGTACCAGGGCCAGAAAATTCACCACTCTTCTGGCCAGGGTCTCTGGTGGCCAAGTCCTGCCTCCCTACAGCAGAAGGAGGCAATTCTTCCACCAGATGACCTTTCAAGTATTTATAGAGAGCTATATGCTCCCTTCCCCCTAAAACCTATTCTACTCCTTGTCAACAAACTCAGATGGTCCCAACTGTGGGATGACCTTTAGAAAACTCCCACCAACCAAACAGCTTTCCTCTAAGTATGCACACCAGGGAAACTCAAGTCCCTCCTAAACGAGGTACCCAGAGCTATGCACAATACTTTAGTTCTAACTGCATCAGCTAGAGTCACAAGAAAGCAAGGTTTCCATTCTCTTAGTTATACTTCTACCACACATTCTAAGAATGACCTCTTCATGGACATATAAATCACCCTCTAATTCTGTATCATTAATTAAAACAACATACCATATAAGTTATCCTAAACTCCACTGATTCAATCCGAGCCATTTGTAACTGGCTTTAGCACCCATGGGTGGGACCATAAAAATATACTTCTCAAACTTCATCTTGCTGGTCTTAATGCACTGTTCTATCTTGTTTTAAAACTTATGGAGCACATCCTTAATTATTCATCCAAAATACTTGCAATCCATTCTTGTTTTTATACCAGCGTCGAAGAGGTAAGAGTTTCTTCTATATTATCATCCACTGATAAATCACTCATTGGTGTCATTAGCTGAACACAGCAGGGGACAAAACAGCAGCCCTGGTGCCACAAGGCTGTGACCCAACAATGATTCCACAATGCTCATCTCATCAGCACTCCTCAGGCACCCCTCTGCCCGCCAGTCCCTGCAGCCACAATCATGATGCTGAAATGTTAGTAATTACAATGTTGCTACTCATGAAAAAGAAAGAAAATGGAAGTGAAGAAAGACAAGAAAATAAGGCTGAAGTACCATGACAGGTCCTACACAGTAACCTACAATTGTATAAGGAACACTGCTTATTTTTCTTAGTACTCGTAACTCACCAATTACCAATGCTTTAAAAAACCTAACATGGGCTCAGCATCAGGGTTGCTAGCATCAAGCCAGAGTACCACATGCTCTCTTTGCTCGAAAACAAAATGGTCTCCGCCCATCTGTCATAATCAAGCACATTTTCAGCTCTCCTGAGCTCACAATCTCTGATAATGGTTTGACCACCTCATCTAGAACTTTTTCAATTGAATGCATACTCTTTTTTTTTTTTTTGGAGACAAAGTCTCACTCTGTCGCCCAGGCTGGCACGATCTCAGCTCACTGCAACCTCCACCTTCTGGGCTCAAGCAATTCTCCTATCTCAGCCTCCCGAGTAGCTGGGATTACAGGCACATGCCACCATGCCCAGCTAATTTTTGTATTTTAGTAGAGCTGGGGCTTCACTATGTTGGCCAGGCTAGTCTCAAACTCCTGATCAGGTGATCTGCCTGCCTCAGCCTCCCAAAGTGCTGGGATTACAGGCGTGAGCCACCATGCCCAGTCAAACGCACATAACATTTCTAAATCATGAAATGAAATGACAGCATCTAGACACTCATGTAGAATTTCTTCATCCATTTTAGGCTGTGATTTCTGGTGTCCCGTGTTTGTTTTGTCCAATACAGCGTGGAAGGTATTCTTGAATGAAGGGAAACTCTGGATCCACCAAGGTGCCCTCCAAGAATATCACCCTGAGTGGCCCAGCCAAATGAAAGACTAAAGCAACACTTATCAGCTTGACATTCAAGGTCCACTGAACCCTGAGCCTATATATGTTTCCAGCTTTAATCCTCTTTACTCTTGTACTTAAAGTACATTTGCCCCGTAAAATCATCTTCCTGTCCAAGAGCTCCATGCTCTAAGCATCAAAGTCCAGCTCAAAAACTACCTCCTTCATGAAACCTGTCCTAAATTATCTCCTATCCTGACTCGTTATTATTGTTACACGTGTGTCTTACTCCCTTTATGGAAATATAAGCTCACTTGGCTGAAGGTTACACAGACAGTTCTGTTTCCCAGGTAATTTCTAGGACAGCACTTTGCACATAGTAGGCATTCCAGATGAGGTAATCTCATCCCAACTTGAGCTCAAAAAGGTGAAATATTCACTACAACATGAGTCCTCTTTTTTCAGTCTTTCAAGATGAAGATTGTTAAGCCACCCTCCTCAACTGAGCAACTGATCAGACGTCCTCCCAAGAGGGCTATATGAGAATATCCAAGTGAGAATAGAGAACTACATTCTGATCATTGGTTTGATTTATATCTGTCATAATACTTTACTTTGAAAATAAACCAAAGACAGTTTGGGGGATTTTTAAGTTATTAAAAGGAAGTACAGGTTTTGAAAGATTGAGAAGTATGGTTGTACAGCTCTCCTTAGCCGCCGGGTCTGCTGTGTAATGCTTTATCGGTTGTGAATTTTTATATATACATTCAACGACCATGCCTCTGAATGTAAATGCAACTTCATTCAACTTCATAAAACTTATTTGCCAAAGGAGCTCCAACTACTGCTCCTGCCATGCAATAACTAACCCTGAAGAACTTTAGGACACAGAAAAAAATGACAATGTAAACCCAAAATTCAAGGGCAAATGTAATAATGCAAGAACATAAAAAATCCTACCTTCAAAATTTTAGTTGATATCCCTACTGATATATATTCAGTGCCTATAGTGTTTTGCCACATTTAACAGGATAATTGTACATGTAGTTACGTATTTATGTACAAGTCAGTATGTTCACATGAAAGTCTCCTGGTAATAATACCTCCATGTTTTCTGCAGTTGTAATTACTTAAGAATATTCAGGTTCTTTGTCTTATTTCATAATGTTGGGCATGTTTACTCTCAACAGGCACCATTCTAGATAGTCTAATACTTGATGCTCAGCAGACTAAATGAAACTTAAAAGTACAGTGTCTTTACAATATGGTTAAAAATTGAATTATTGGTTGGGAGATGTTAAATATACATATTCAGGGACTCTGCAGTTATCTATGGTGTCACGTAACATAAAATACAATAGCTCTCTGGAGCCTGCTTTGCTCTCTTTATCTTACGTACATAACATTGACACCACATCACATTTTATTCTAATATATAAACAGGACTGTGTTCAGAATATCTTTTTTATTGAGGTAGCAGAGGCTATTTTATTTTTATTTTACCATGAGTAGAAAGAGTAAAGAATATATACATAAATGAGATGCTGCTATATCCCCTCTACAGAGGACCAGGAAAGGAGCTAATGGTTTTTCATAGTTAAGGATCGATACAACAAGAAGAGATAACAATTCTAAATATATATGGACCCAATGTAGGAGCACCCAGATATATAAGGCAAGTTCTTAATGACTTACAAAGGGACTTAGACTCCCACACAATAATAGTGGGAGACTTTAACATTCCACTGTCAATAGCAGACAGATCAACCAGACAGAAAATTAACAAGGATATCCAGGACTTGAACTCAGACCTGGAACAAGCAAACCTGATAGACATTTACAGAACTCTCCACCCCAAATCCACAGAATATACATTCTTCTCAGCACCACATCACACCTACTCCAAAATTGACCACATAATTGGAAGTAAAGCACTCCTCAGCAAATGCAAAACAACTGAAATCATAACAAACAGTCTCTCAGACCATAATGCAATCAAGTTGGAACTCAGAATTCAGAAAATAACTCAGAACCGCACAGCTTCATGGAAACTGAACAATTGGCTCTTGAATGTTGATTGGATAAACAATGAAATGAAGGCAGAAATAAAGAAGTTCTTTGAAACCAATGAGAATGAAGACACAACGTACCAGAATCTCTGGGACACATTTAAAGCAGTCTGTAGAGGAAAATATATAGCAATAAGTGCCCACATGAGAAGAGTGGAGAGATCCAAAATTGACACCCTATCGTCAAAATTGAAAGAGCTAGAGGAGCAAGATCAAAAAAGCTCAAAACCTAGCCGAAGACAAGAAATAACTAAGATCAGAGCAGAACTGAAGGAGATAGAGACAAGAAAAACCCTTCAAAAAATCAATAAATCTAAGAGCTGGTTTTTCGAAAAGATCAACAAAATAGACAGACCACTAGCCAGACTGATAAAAAAGAAGAGAGAGAACAACCAAATAGATGCAATAAAAAACGATAAAGGGGAAATCACCACAGATTCCACAGAAATTCAAACCATCATCAGAGAATACTACAAACAACTCTATGCACATAAACCAGTAAATCAGGAAGAAATGGATAAATTCCTGGATGCCTGTGTCCTCCCAAGCCTAAACCAGGAGGAAGCCGAAACTATGAATAGACCAATAACAAGGTCTGAAGTTGAGGCAGCAATTAAGAGCCTACCACACAAAAAAAGCCCAGGTCCAGATGGGTTCACAGCCGAATTCTACCAGACACACAAAGAGGATCTGGTACCATTCCTTCTGAAACTATTCCAAATAATCCAAAAAGAGGGAACCCTTCCCAAATCATTTTATGAGACCAACATCATCCTGATACCAAAACCTGGCAGAGACTCAACAAGAAAAGAAAACTTCAGGCCAATATCCATGATGAACATAGATGCAAAAATCTTCAATAAAATACTGGCAAACCGATTGCAACAGCACATTAAAAAACTTATCCATCATGATCAAGTAGGATTTATCCCGGGGATGCAAGGCTGGTTCAACATACGCAAGTCTATAAATGTAATTCACCACATAAACAGAAGCAAAAACAAAAACCACATGATTATCTCAATTGACGCAGAGAAGGCATTTGACAAAATTCAACAGCCCTTTATGCTAAAAACCCTCAATAAACTTGGTATTGATGGAACATATCTCAAAGTAATAAAAGCTATTTATGACAAACCAACAGCCAATATCATACTTAATGGGCAAAAACTGGAAGCATTCCCTTTGAAATCTGGCACTAGACAAGGATGCCCTCTCTCACCACTTCTATTCAACATAGTACTGGAAGTTCTAGCTAGAGCAATCAGGCAAGAAAAAGAAATAAAGGGTATTCAAATAGGAAAGGTGGAAGCCAAATTGTCTCTATTTGCAGACGACATGATAGTATACCCAGAAGACCCCATCACCTCAGCCCAAAAGCTCCTGCAACTGATAAGCAACTTCAGCAAAGTCTCAGGATATAAAATCAATGTGCAAAAATCACAAGCATTCCTATACACCAATAACAGACTTAAAGAGAACCAAATCAAGAATGAACTGCCATTCACAATTGCTACAAAGAAAATAAAATACCTAGGAATACAACTCACTAGGAATGTAAGGGACCTCTTTAAGGAAAACTACAAACAACTGCTCAATGAAATAAGAGAGGACACAAACAGATGGAGAAACATTCCATGTTCGTGGTTAGGAAGAATCAATATCGTGAAAATGGCTATACTGCCCAAAGTAATTTACACAATCAATGCTATCCCCATCAAACTACCATTGAATTTCTTCACAGAACTGGAAAAAACCACCATGAATTTCATATGGAACCAAAAAAGAGCCCGCATAGCCAAGTCAATTCTAAGCAAAAAGAACACAGCGGGAGGCATCACGCTACCAGACTTCAAACTATACTACAAGGCTACAGTAATCAAAACAGCATGGTACTGGTACCAAAACAGAGATATAGACCAATGGAACAGAACAGAGGCATCGGAGGCAACACAACACATCTACAACCATATTATCTTTGATAAACCAGACAAAAACAGGCAATGGGGAAAGGATTCCCTATTTAATAAATGGTGTTGGGAAAACTGGCTAGCCATGTGCAGAAAGCAGAAATTGGACCCCTTCCTGACACCTTACACTAAAATTAACTCCAGATGGATTAAAGACGTAAACGTAAGACCCGACACCATAAAAACCCTAGAGGAAAATCTAGGCAAAACCATTCAGGACATAGGAGTAGGCAAGGACTTCATGAACAAAACTCCCAAAGCATTGGCAACAAAAGCCAAAATAGACAAATGGGACCTAATCAAACTCCACAGCTTCTGCACAGCAAAACAAACAGTCACTAGAGTGAATCGGCAACCATCAGAATGGGAAAAAATCTTTGCAGTTTACGCATCTGACAAAGGGCTGATATCCAGAATTTACAAAGAACTCAAACAGATTTACAGGAAAAAAACAAACAAGCCCATTCAAAAATGGGCAAAGGATATGAACAGAAACTTTACGAAAGCAGACATACATGAGGCCAGCAAACATATGAAAAAGTGCTCATCATCATTGGTCATTAGAGAGATGCAAATCAAAACCACATTGAGATACCATCTCACACCAGTTAGAATGGCGATCATTAAAAAATCTGGAGACAGCAGATGCTGGAGAGGATGTGGAGAAATAGGAACACTCTTACACTGTTGGTGGGAGTGTAAATTAGTTCAACCATTGTGGAAGACAGTGTGGCGATTCCTCAGGGACCTAGAAATAGAAATTCCATTTGACCCAGCAATCCCATTACTGGGTATATATCCAAAGGAGTATAAATCGTTCTACTATAAGGACACATGCACACGAATGTTCATTGCAGCACTGTTTACAATAGCAAAGACCTGGAACCAACCCAAATGCCCAACGATGATAGACTGGACTGGGAAAATGTGGCACATATACACCATGGAATATTATGCAGCAATCAAAAATGATGAGTTTGTGTCCTTTGTAGGGACATGGATGAATCTGGAGAACATCATTCTCAGCAAACTGACACAAGAACAGAAAAAGAAATACCGCATATACTCACTCATAGGTGGGTGAGAAAAATGAGAACACGTGGACACAGAGAGGCGGTCTACTATACACTGGGGACTGTTGGGGGGAATGGGGGAGGGACAGCAGGGGGGGGCTGGGGGGGATAGCCTGGGGATGAATACCAAGTGTGGGTGAAGGGGAGGAAAGCAGCAAAGCACACTGCCATGTGTGTACCTATGCAACTATCTTGCTCGTTCTGCACATGTACCCCCAAACCTATAATGCAATAAAAATTAAAAAAATAAAAAAATAAAAAATAAAAAATAAAAAATAAAAAATAAAAAAAATAAATAAAAATAAAAAAAGGTCAAAAAAAAAAAAAAAGAGTCCTTTCCAGGAGATAATCTCACCCAGAAAATATAGGGCATTCATTCCTTGCCTATTGTGCTTAATGTTTATTTTGTTTTGTTTTTGTCTTGGATGATTTTTTTCCAAAGTGGAACCATTTACATTGCCAATTATAAAAGAAATTAATCTTCATTATATATATTTTTTAAAGTAAAAATACTCTAAAATTCTCTAACCTCACCCCAATAAATACAATTTAATGTGTAGTATTTTTAATTTTTTATTTTTGCACACATGGAATGAGTTCTATAACCCCAATTTTTCACTTTGCATGTCATGTGCTTCTTCCCCAATAAATACATGTAGTAAATATCTTACCATGTTTAATTATCAATTGTACTATAACCTATTCACCAATTTTCCTTATTGTCAGAGTTTAGGTTGTCTTCAGTTTTTGTATTGTTAAATTACTTTTCACGGAAAGTTAGTGAACAAACAACTTTATGGCCCCCTTTACTTTCTTCAGATAAATTCCTAGAGGCAGAGTCTCTGTGTTAAAGGGTATGCACATTTGCATCTTCATATAGAACTCTAAGCTCCCACATGGATTTTTGTTTCATTTGCAGGTGCTTCTCCAGTGCCTAGCAGGGCATGGCAGTGACTGAGTGCTCTGTAATTATTTGTTGAATAAACACCTACTATCCTCAAAAGAAAAACATGCCACTCTTCATTCCTCCATTTCCCCACTGCCTGCTTCATACCTTTCCCTGAAAAACTCTTCCATGGGATACAATCCAAGATGGCCAAATAGGAACAGCTCTGGAGTGCAGTTCCCGGTGAGAACGCAGAGGGTGAGAGATCAACACATTTCCAAACCCACATTTCCAAACAAGTTTTTACTACCCAGTTTTTACTGACCAGGAGATTCCCAGGCAGAAAAGCACCGCAAGTCTCCAGCACAGCTGTTTCAGCCAGTGCAGTGGGTCTCCACACAAAAACTCACAGAAATCTGGGTGACCATTTCAACTGGTACCTGGAACACCTGGGAGGCAGAGTCGCCCATTCAGCTGAAAAAATGGGGGCTGAAACAGGGAGCCAGGTGATCTGCCTTGGCGGGTCCCACCCCCACAAAGACCAGCAATCTGAAATGCTCTGGATTGAGAGTTTCACAGAAAGCACAGCTGCATACCCGGGATAGTTCAGCTCTGTGGGGGAAGGCTGTCCACCATTACTGAGGCAGTCTGCCATTACTAAGGCAGTCCACCATTACTGAGGCAGGCTGCCATTACTGTAGCAGTTCTAACTATACCTCTATAAACAAACCCACAAGGGAGTTCGTACAGCAGCTGGGCAGAGCACATGGCAGCTCAGCAACACCTCTGCTGGCAGATTGTGACTAGGCTACCTCATTGCTGGGCAGTACAGCTCTGAAATAAGGCAGCAGCACATCAGGAACTTATAAATAAAAACCCACCATCCCAGGACAGAGCACCTGGGAAAAAAAGGCAGTTTTGAGTTCCACTTCAGCAGACTTAAATGTACCTGCCCAGCAGCTCTGAACAGAACAATAGAGCTCACAGCTGAGCACCTGAGCTCCTATAAGGGACAGACTGTCTTCTCAAGCAGCTACCCAATTCCCATATATCCAAAGAGATACCTCATAAAGGAGAGCACAGGCTGACACCTGGCAGGTATTCTTCTGGGACAAAGATACCAGAAGAAGAAACTGGCAGCAACCCTTACTGTTCTGCAGCCACTGCAGGTGATTCCCAGGAAAGCAGGGTCTAAAGTGGACCTCCAGCAGTCCTACAGCTGAGTGGCCTGACTGTTAGGAGGAAAACTAAAATATAGAAAGAAATAACTTCATCATCAACAAAAAGAACATCCACTTAGAGACCCCATTTGAAAGTCACCAACTACAAAGACCACCAGTAGATAAATCTACAAAGATGGGAAAAAAACAGTGCAAAAAGGATGAAAACACCCAAAACCAGAATGCCTCTCCTCCTCCAAGGAATCACAACTCATCACCAGCAAGGGAACAAAGCTGGATGTAGAATAAGTGTGATGAACTGACAGAAACAGGCTTCAGAAAGTGGGTAATAACAAACTTCTCTGAGCTAAAAGAACATGTTTTATTCCAATGCAAAGAAACTAAGAACCTTGAAAAAAGGTTTCATGAAATGCTAACAAGAATAAACACCTTAGAGAGAAATATAAATGAATCGATGGGGCTGAAAAACACAACACGAGAACTTCGCAAAGCATACACAAGTTTCAATAGCCAAATTGACCAAGCAGAAGAAAGGATATCAGAGATTGAAGATCAACTCAATGAAATAAAATGAAAAGGCAAAATTAGTGAAAAAAGACTGAGAAGAAATAAACAAAGCCTCCAAGAAATATGGAACTATGTGAAAAGACCTAATCTACGTTTGATAGGTGTACCTGAATGTGATGGAGAGAATGAAACCAAGCTGGAAAACACTCTTCAGGATATCCTCCAGGAAAACTTCACCAACCTAGCAAGGTAGGCCACCATTAAAATCCAGGAAATAAAGACAACACCACAAAGATATTCCTCAAGAAGAACAACCCTGAGGCACATAATTATCAGATTCACCAGGGTTGAAATGAAGGAAAAAATGCTAAGGGCAGCCAGAGAAAAAGGTCAGGTTACCCAAAAGGAAAGCCCATCAGACTCACAGTGGATCTCTTGGCAGAAACCCTACAAGCCAGAAGAGACTGGGGGCCAATATTCAACATCCTTAAAGAAAAGAACTTTCAACCTAGAATTTCATAACCAGCCAAACTAAGCTTAATAAGCAAAGGAAAAATAAAATGCTTTATGGACAAGCAATTGCTCAGAGATTTCATCACCACCAGGCCTGCCTTACAAAAGCTCCTGAAAGAAGCACTAAACATAAAAAGGAACAACCAGTACCAACCACTCCAAAAACATACCAAATGGTAAAGAGCATTGACACAATGAAGAAACTGCATCAACTAATGGGCAAAACAACCAGCTAGCATCAAGATGGCAGGATCAAATTCACACATAACAATATTAATGTTAAATGTAAATGGACTAAATGTCCCAATCAAAAGACACAGACTAGCAAATTAGATAAAAATTCAAAACCCATTGGTGTGCTGTATCCAGGAAGCCCATCTCACATGCAAGGTTACACAAAGGCTCAAAATAAAGGGATGGAGGAAGATTTACCAAGCAAATGGAATGAAAAAAAAAGCACAAGTTGCAATCCTAGTCTCCAATAAAAGACTTTAAATCAACAAAGATCAAAGAGACAAAGAAGGCTATAACATAATGGTAAAAGATCAATGCAACAAGAAGAACTAATGATCTTAAATATATACGCACCAATACAGGAGCACCTAGACACATAAGTCAAGTCCTTAACGACCTACAAAGAGACTTAGACTCCCTCAAAATAATAGTGGGAGACTTTAACACTCCACTGTCAATATTAGACAGATCAACGAGACAGAAAATTAACAAGGAAATTCAAGACTTTAATGCAGATCTGGACCAAGCAAACCAGACATTTACAGAATTCTCCACCCCAAATCCACAGAATATACATTCTTCTCAGCACCACATCACACCTACTCTAAAATCAACCACATAATTGGAAGTAAATCACTCCTCAGCAAATGCAAAAGAATGGAAATCATAACAAACAGTCTCTCAGACCACAGTGCAATCAAATTAGAACTCAGGACTAAGAAAATAATTCAGAACTGCACAACTTCATGGAAACTGAACAACTGACACCTGAATGTCAACTGAATAAACAATGAAATGAAGGCAGAAATAAAGATGTTCTCTGAAACCAACAAGAATGAAGACACAATGTACCAGAATCTCTGGGACACATTTAAAGCAGTGTCTAGAGAGAAATTTATAGCAATAAATGCCCATATGAGAAGCGAGGATAGATCTAAAATCGACATCCTATCATCAAAATTGAAAGAACTGGAGAAGCAAGATAAAAAAACTCAAAAGCTAGCAGAAGACAAGAAATAACTAAGATCAGAGCAGAAGTGGGAGACAGAGACACACAAAAAAACCCTTTTAAAAAGCAATAAATCCAGGAGCTGGCTTTTTGAAAAGATCAACAAAACAGATAGAACACTAGCAAGATTAATAAAAAAGAAAAGAGAGAAGAATCAATTAAATGCAATAAAAAACTATAAAGGGGATATAATCACTGATTCCATAGAAATACAAACTACCATCAGAGATTACCACAAACAACTCTATGCACATAAACCAGTAAGCCTGAAAGAAATCCATAAATTCCTGGACACTTGCACACTCCAAAGCCTAAACCAGGAAGAAGTTGAAACCCTGAATAGACCAATGACAAGGGCTGAAGTTGAGGCAGCAATTAATAGCCTACCAACCACAAAAAGCCCAGGTCCAGATGGGTTCACAGCCAAATTCTACCAGACATACAAAGAGGAGCTAGTACCACTTCTTCTGAAACTATTTCAACCAATCCAAAAAGAGAAAATCCTTCCAAAATCATTTCATGAGATCAACATCATCCTGATACTAAAACTCGGCAGAGACTCAACAAAAAAAGAAAACTTCTGGCCAATATCCATGATGAACACCGATGCAAAACTCCTCAATAAAATACTGGCAAACTGAGTGCAACAGCACATCAAAAAGCTTATTCATCACAATCAAGTAGGCTTCATCCCGGGGATGTAAGGCTGGTTCAACATACACAAGTCTATAAATGTAATTCACCACATAAACACAATCAAAGACAAAAACCACATGATTATCTCAATAGATGCAGAGAAGGCCTTCAACAAAATTCAACTGCCCTTTATGCTAAAAACTCTCAATAAACTAGGTAGCAATGGAACGTATCTCAAAATAATAAAAGCTACTTACGACAAACCCACTGCCAATATCATACTGAATGGGCACAAACTGGAAGAATTCCCTTTGAAATCCGGCACTGGACAAGGATGCCCTCTCTCACCACTCCTATTCAATATAGTACTGGAAGTTCTAGCCCAAGCAATCAGGCAAGAAAAAGAAGTAAAGGGTATTCAATTAGGAAAGGAGGAAGTCACACTGTCTCTATTTGCAGATGATATGATTGTATATTTAGAAGATCCCATCATCTCAGCCCAAAATCTGCTAAAACTGATAAGCAACTTCAGCAGTCTCAGGATACAAAATCAATGGGCAGAAATCACAAGCATTCTTATACACCAATAACAGACTTAAAGAGAGCCAAATCAAGAAGGAACTCCCATTCACAATTGCTACAAAGAGAATAAAATAACTAGGGGTGAAACTAACAAAGGACGTGAAGGACCTCTTCAAGGAGAACTACAAACCACTGCTCAAGGAAATAAGAGAGGACACAAACAGATGGAAAAACATTCCATGCTCATGGTTAGTAAGAATCAATATTGTGAAAATGGCCATAGTGCCCAAAGTAATCTATAGATTCAATGCTATCCCCATTAAGCTACCTATGACACTCTTCACAGAACTGGAAGAAAAAAAAAAACCCCTTAAACTTCATATGGAACCAAAAGAGAGCCCGCATAGCCAAGTCAATCCTAAGCAAAAAGAATAAAGCTGGAGGCATCACACTACCTGACTTCAAACTATACTACAAGGCTACAGTAATCAAAACAGCCTGGTACTGGTACCAAAACAGAGATATAGACCAAAGGAACAAAACAGTGGCCTCGGAGGCAACACCACACATCTACAACCTGATCTTTAACAAACCTGACAAAAGCAAGCAATGGGGAAAGGATTCCCTGTTTAATAAATGGTGTTGGGAAAACTGGCTAGCCATGTGCAGAAAGCTTAAACTGGACCCCTTCCTGACACCTTACACTAAAATTAACTCCAGATGGATTAAATATCTAAACATATGACCTAACACCATAAAAACCCTAGAAGAAAATCTAGGCAAAACCATTCAAGACATAGGCATAGGCAAGGACTTCATGGTTAAAACACCAAAAGTGATGGCAACAAAAGCCAAATAGACAAATGGGATCTAATTAAACTTAAGAGCTTCTGTACAGCAAAGGAAACAATCATTAGAGTGAATGGGCAACCAACAGAATGGGAAAAAATTTTTGCAACCTACCCATCTGACAAAGGGCTAATACCCACAATTTACAAAGAACTAAAACAGATTTACAAGAATAAAACAAACAATCCCATTCAAATGTGGGCAAAGGATATAAACAGACACTTTACAAAAGAAGACATACATGAGGCCAACAAACATGAAAAAATGGTCATCATCATTGGTCATTAGAGAAATTTAAATCAAAACCACATTGAGATACTATCTCACACCAGTTAGAATGGCGATCATTAAAAATTCTGGAGACAACAGATGCTGGAGAGGATGTGGAGAAACAGGATCACTTTTACACTGTTGGTGAGAGTGTAAATTAGTTCAACCATTGTGGATGACAGTGTGGCAATTCCTCAAGGACCTAGAAATAGAAATACCATTTGACCCAGCAATTCCATTACTGGATATATACCCAAAGAATTATAAATTGTTCTATTATAAAGACACATGCACACATATGTTCACTGCAGCACTGTTTACAATAGCAAAGACCTGGAACCAACTCAAATGTCCATTATTGATAGACTGGATAAAGAAAATGTGGCACATATACACCATGGAATACTATGCAGCCATAAAAAACGATGAATTCATGTCCTTGATAGGGACATGGATGAATCTGGAAACCATCATTCTCAGCAAACTGACACAAGAATAGAAAACCAAACACTGTATGTTATCGCTCATAGGCAGGTGTTGAACAATTTGAACACATGGACACAGAGAGGGGAGCATCACACACTGCTATCAGTAGTGGGGTACTAGGGGAGGGACAGCAGGGGTGGGGAGGGTTGGAAGGGATAATGAGAGGAGAAATACCAGATATAGGTGATGGGGGGATGAAGGCAGCCAACCACCTTGCCATGTACCTATGCAACAATCCTGCATGATCTACACATGTACCCTAGAACCTAAATTACAATAAAAAAATAATAATGAGTACCTCCAAAAAAAAAAAAAAAACAGAATTCAAATCTGTGTTTTCAAGGCACACGCCTTCCCCTTCTGCAGTGGCTACTTGACCTAGTAACCTGATTGCTTCATAGCATCTGCTACATGTCTGGCTCCTGAAGGCAACTGAGGTTGGACCCACTCTTTTAGCCTATCTCTAAGTAGTCACCTGCCTATTAATATAGCACTGTAATAATTCACTAATTTATTCCCTTCCTCATTTCTAATCACAAATGCCTTATATGAATATTCCCAGCAAACCCTCTCCCCCTTCTTCCTTCCTACCCCAAATCCTATGGCCTTATTCTCTTCTGCAATGTGGACAGTCTGGACTAAGTAGCTGCTGGAGTATCCCACAATCCACCTGAGCAGATTGGGAGAAAAGCTAATTCCAGGTCAGGCAGTTGATTCCCGGGAGGTGGGGTGGGTCAGGCTGGTGCACACTGAAAGGACAGAACGGACAGTTACTTGAGCTCCTCTGCTAGGCCACTCTCCACTGAGCTTCTCCAAGTGGGTTTACTTCAGAGCAGAAGGCACACTTTAGTTGCATGCTCTTGACTCTCTTCCATATGCCATACACCTGCCGAATGGATGGAGGCGGCACATGACCCTCCCTTCTCTACAGGACTGCAGGCTATAAACCTCAGGGATTGTTTGCTATCTGAAAGGAAGAAATAAATCATTCTAATATCGTCAGGAGGGAAGGGAGGTTCACCTCCAGCTCAAAAGCCTACACCAGTTCACTTTACACAGGGCTCCTTCAAATTCCTTTTTATCCTGAAGGTGAATTTCTTTTATCTTTCATTAGAAGCTCATATCCGTTCTTCTGTCAAATAAACTAGATCCCTAGAAGGATGAAACTAAATATGTAACACCATGATGCAGCCAAAAAAAACAGTTTCAACAACCAGAAAGCAATTAAATAAACTGTAGAGGTGAGTGCAAAACCCTCCAACTAATGGAAAGGTACACACTTTCATGTCCCAGGGCCTGTCATAAGACTCTATATTTTCATTAGACTTTGTAATGAACAAAGCATTTTGGATCGTCACACTTGGAATATCTTTTAAAAAGAGATAAGGAAATGAAAATAAATTAAAAAGGAAAAACCGTATTATTCACTTAGGAACCAACTCAGCCCAGAAACATGAAGGAAAAATAAATGATACATGCTGGGGAGAATGACTAGTTTCTCTGTTCAGCTGAGATAAATGAATAATACTGCTTTGGATAACCTGTAGTAATCCTCCATCATTTCACCAAAGATCGAAGAAAAATAGTAAAAGGTATTTATATTCCCACCAAAATGTGAGTGCTTTTTAAAAGAGCAGCATGTTGATGTGTGTTTGAATAGCACCCAATCTATAATGCAAAGGTAGAAAGCTGTCTTGCCAGCATTTTCAGGATGGGGTTTAGGCTTCATACATCTTCATTATCAGAATTAGACAATTTCTCAAAGCAACAAAAATCAAACATTCCCCAAATCACAAACCTGAATAAGCATGAATTTTAATAGGCATGTTTTAAATATTTAAAAATCAGTTTAGAAATTCACTGTTAAATAACACGAGACACCCAAATACATCCATTTTAATCATAGACTCTCAATGATATTCCATAGGTTGCATGCTTCTTGTCTTTTTAATAAAACAGTTAAAAGGTTAATTAGTCAATTCTGTTTAGTGATTCACAGTCACATTCTCTTACATGTATGACATGTATGCATAAGTGTGAGGCACGAGAAGGGAGCACAATGCAATCGTGTCCTCCCTGACAGCTTCCAGGGAGGCTCCTGACCCCAGGGAAGCTCTCCAGGACTACAGCAGCAGCCCAGACAGTCCTCCACCATCTGACTGCTGAGACTAGCATAGTTATACACTGACTAACCTTCTCCTGACCAGAGAAATCTTTCAGGTCTACTGTTACGGGGTCTTTCTAACTAAAGTGTGAGGGCAGCTCTATTGGGGAAAAGAAACCAGGAATCCTGATCAACACATTAAAAAAATATATGTACAGATCCATTGCTATGTACCTGGTTGACTGGGCCACAGAAAGGAACACTCAGCTCTCAATGGGAGCATTCTCTGATGTTGAAAGGGATCGTGACAGAGCAAGTCAATCTGAAGAAAACCTCCCCACAGCAGTGAGACAGAGCTTCCCAAGCAGACGGACAGGTTGAGAGTGTGGTCCGCAGGTGGTGGCCTTCTCAACCCCAAGAGGAAGGAAGGAATGGGGTCCTCGCCTAGAAAAGGCCAAAGCCCTATAGGCCAAGGACGTGTTAGGTAAGTGGCGAGGAAAAGGGAACCCTTGAGATGGCAGGTCCTCTGATTAATGTGAAAATAATAAAGTAATGCTGGACAAACGATGCCGAGACTCCATTCCCCACCAAAAGCCAGATTTTGGTTCTAAGGAGGCGGGAGGAAAAGAGAGTGAAAAAGGAGAGGAAAACCTGAGAGGTATTAAAGTAGAAAGAGATAATTGAGGGAGGAGGAAGCATTCCGTGTGTGACTGTGAGTGTGCCTGTGTGTTTGCAAGCATTTTATAGCTTTGTATCCCCCACTCTCTCAACATCTACTAGAGCAAAACCATACAACACGTAATACGTGGCCCTAGTTCCAGTCAGCTTTTTAATGCCTGATTCTTAAATATGAATGAATAGCAAAAAATAACCAAATATGTAAAAAGGCATTAAAATACAGAAAACATAAAGAAAGTTTTAAAAAAGATTTTATTCACATACAACGTATTCACTCTTTTTGGTTTATAGTTCTATAGGTTCTGACAAATCTGCAGAGAAACCATTAACACAGTTAAGGTACAGAACAGTTGACAACCCCAAAAACTTCTCTCATATTACCGCTTTGTAATCAGCTATTCTCCCCCAGCTACTAGCAAATACGACCTATTCTCCATCCCTATAGTTTTGTCTTTTCCAGAATGTCATATAAATATAACCAAGGCCAGGTGCGGTGGTTCACGCCTGTAATCCCAGCACTTTGGGAGGCCAAGGTGGGTGGATCACGAGGTCAAGAGATCGAGACCATCCTGGTCAACATGGTGAAACCCCGTCTCTACTAAAAATACAAAAATTAGCTGGGCATGGTGGCACACACCTGTAGTCCTAGCTACTCGGGAGGCTGAGGCAGGAGAATTGCTTGAACCCAGGAGGCGGAGTTGTGGTGAGCCAATATCGCAGCATTGCACTCCAGCCTGGGTAACAAGAGCGAGACTCCCTCTCAAAAAAAAAAAAATATATATATATATATATATATATATAACCGAACACCATGTTGCCTTTTAAGTCCAGCTTCTTTCATTTTTAATATAAACCTAGATATTATTACACTATATTATTGTTGATATATTATTAATCAAAAGAGTTGGATATATTTATTATAGTTAATAGTAATAGTATACAATAGATATCACGTTCAAGGTTCATCCATATTATAAAAAGGATCAACAGTTTGTTCCCCTTTATTGCTGAGTAATATTCCATTATATGGCTGTACCATAGATTGTATATTTCCCAGTTGAAAGACAGAAGAAAACATTTTAAAATTCTAATTAATTTTTTCAGAGAGACAAGAGTGTCCATAAAACAACTATAGGGTGCTATAGGAAGGGACAGTCAGAGAATAAATAGGGGCTTACAGAAATTTTTTAAATGACAATTAAAATGTAAAAATCAAAGAAGGTATTAAAGTCAAGGAAATCTCTCAGAGATTAGAAACCCCTCCAAAAAAAGAAACTAACAGAGAAAAGATAAAATAATTAGTGGATCAATCTAGGAGCTCTAAATTCTAATAAGATATGTAGGAAAAAAAGAAGAATGGAGAAAAGAAAAGCAGAAAATTACCAAGGAAACAAAACAAGGAAAGTTTCAACACTGAAAAACACAAGTCTTCCAATTAAAAGGCCCACAAGTCTAGAAAACAAAAATTGCAATATGCAAAGCACAGCGCTGAGTAATTTCAGTGTCCTATGAATAAATGAAAAGCCCTAAATCCTCAAAAGACTTAAAATAAATCACATATACAAGAAATCACACTGGCTGAACAGTAAAAGCGAGTATTTGGTAACACCACAAGAAAAAATAATTTCCACCTAGAACTCTATATCTTACTAAACTATCAAATCAAGGGTGAATACAGAATAAATACATTTTCCAACATGCTCCCCAAACCTCTAAAGAATGTGCTTCTGTAAAATGACTATGTAAATGATGAAGACAGGGAGCCAGGACAGATGAACCAGAAGGAAATGGGTGGTGGCCAGGCCCAGAGATGAACCAGTTCAGATTGGAACAGAAACACAGAAGGCAGTGGAAGCAAATCCAGTGAGAAAAATGCAACTGATGTTCCTGCTGTGCTTGGATGTTTGCATTTAGCAAGTGTTCCACGGGGCTTTGGAACTCTTCTCTAAGTGATGGGGAGGATGTTTCTTCCTTGTTTGTCTCTCTAAGATAAAGAAACCTTCCAGAGGCAATCCCTGCAGGCTTTCCCCGCCAGGGCAGGAGATGGGGTCCTAGTGACTTGCTTGGCACAATCAGTAGTTACTGACTCAAGTGGCAAAGGAGTGAACATCAGAACAAAATCAGAATTCAGCTAGCAATGAGGAAGAGGAAATGGCTATTGGACAGCAATTAGCAATACCAGCATAATATGGCATTTACTAACTTCAGTGGGGAAGAGAGTTTCATGAGAAAAGAAACCAATCATCATAGTACACTAATAAGACTATCAATAAATTACAAATAATAATCATATATGGTTGAAAAACGTGGGAGTTAGGGTCGCCAACCCCTGTGCTGTTGAAAATCCACAAATAACTTGATTCCCTCCCAAACTTAACTATTAATAGCCTGCTGCTGACCAGAAGCCTTATGGATAACATGAACAGTTGATTGCCATATGTTTCATATGTGTATTATATACTGTATTATTACAATAAAGTAAAGCTACAGGAAAAGAAAATGTTATTAAGAAAATGCCAAGGAAGAAAAAATATGTTTACTATTCATCAAATGGAAATGGACCATCACAAAGGTCTTCATCCTCATCACCTTCATGTTGAGTAGGCTGAGGAGGAGGAGGAAGAGGAGGAGTTGGTTGGTCTTGTTGTCTTAGGAGTGGCAGAGGCAGAAGAAAATGCAAATGTGAGGTTAAATAGTTACTCTAATTTACGAAGTTAAATCGTTACTGCTAATTTACCCCAATATTGGAATTCTTAAGAAAGGGATATATTTAGTAAGAATATGCAGTAAGAGCTGAATTCTCCACCGGTGTAATGATAAATATCCAAAATTGATGAAAACAAAAGATAGAAACAGAGCACCTTCTAAGAATGGTGGACCTGCGTATCAGGAGAATCAGTGAAGTTATTTGAAATCTGTTCCCTCTGGGGAGTAAGAGTTGAAATGAGAGGGGTAGGCAAACAGAGGACTGCAATTTCTTGTAATAAGCCTTTTATCGCTGTAATAGAAATTTAAAAATTTTAGACCACTGTTTTCTTATGACACAGAAAACTACAGCAAAGTGTGAAGGCTTAGATAATTTTAATGAAGGATTAAGGCTACAAACTCATTAAAAAATATCTACTTTGTGATTTTCCAGTTTAAACTGAAATTTTAAATTTAAGGAATCTAAGAGGATCACTGTACTGTATGTCTAGGAACACAACACATTGGATGTTCCTGCTGAAATAACAGGACATCTGAACTTGAAACTGAATCAGTGGGAGGAAAGACACGTATTTCTGTGTTCAGAGACCAGCAGACCTCAGATTCCCCAGGGGTTGAGCAGGCAGATGAGACTGCATCCCTTCCTGTCCCTGAGTTCAACAGATGAAGGATTTCAAAGAAAAGCTGAGCTAGTTGAATGAAAAGGAAGTCACAATATCACAAGAGAGGCACAGATTTTGATACACACAGGACAGATTTAAAGATTTTCCAGTTGCCTGAGGAATGGCAAGTCAGGATGTTTCTGAATTACCCAGCACATTCTATCAGGTAGCACGCTCCCTAGAAGACATAGCCCTCCTAATAAAGACATACAGAAAAAAAAACAACAACAAAATACCCTGCCTATTGTCAGGCCTCTCAGATGGCTTCACAATGACCACCATCCATACAAAGCAGAGGCAAAGGAGGTGTTAGAATGTGGCACCCTCTGCTTTGAATCATGGTTCTGTCATCCTGTGGCTCTGTGGTAATTCACTCATCTCATCCTGTGTCCTTATCAGCATTCTAAAGGACCTAAATATAGGGGTTTGTAGCTTTGTTGGGAGGACTAGAAAAAAATGTATATAACATACTTATTCCATGGTGGGGGGGGGCTATTAAATAAATGGAGTACATAGCATGTCACTGCATTAAAAAAATACATGTACAGATTCAGTGCTATGTACCTGGTTGATTGGGCCACAGAAAGGAATAATGCCTAGTTTTGTTTTTTGTTTTTTGTTTTTTTGAGATGGAGTTTCACTCTTATTGCCTAGGCTGGAGTCCAATGGCACAATCTCAGCTCCAGCTCCCGGGTTCAAGCAATTCTTCTGCCTTAGCCTCCCAAGTAGCTGGGATTATAGGCATGCACCACCATGTCTGGCTAATTTTTGTATTTTTAGTAGAGATGGGGTCTCTCCATTTTGGTCAGGCTAGTCTCAAACACCCGATCTCAGGTGATCCACCCGCCTTGGCCTCCCAAAGTGCTGGGATTACAGGCATGAGCCACTGTGTCCAGCCTGCTGTTTGCTTTTATATGTTTCTAACAGCCTCTGGTGCAGAGTGCAATGTGCTTGCAACTAAACTTCTGCAGCACCTGGGAAGATCCTCCACTGGTACCTCACCCTTCACCTGCCCACTCTTAACCTCAGCTTACAGCTGCCCCACTCCACCTACCCTCTGGTTTTGTCCTACTCCCCTCTCCAAGAACTTGCACAGTCCTTCCATACAAGAGAAATATTTAGTCTCTGCTGTAGAAACCAAGTCCCTACATAGTAAGTAACTGGGGAAAGTGCCCCTGAGTCAGAACTGCATCTTTAAAAGAGCTAGCTATAATTAGATAAGAAAAGAATTGTTTCAATGGGCCATCTGCCAGAACATGGAAGTAATTTCATCTTCAAAACTCAAATGGCAATTCCGTTACAACATTACATCCATGGAGCATATTCCTAGAGAACAGATTCTGTGTTCAGCAGTCTCACAAGACACAGAAGTGCAGACTATGTCCTAGGTTAACACCACCAGGTTAATTACGGTTAGGAAGAAGCAGGTTTGCAAGATACTGATATCCTTACTAGAGAAGAATAACAGACCAAAATGTGTCTGGTTCACATGTGCTACAGTCAGTACGGAGTTCCCTACTTCCTTGTGTCCAAGACCACAGCTGCACTTTCTCTGCAGATGCCTCGGTTACAGCACTTACACCTTTCCATCCTTACTGCCCATGGTTACTTCTGTATACACCTCCTCCTGACTCCTCTTCACCCTACTTTGTTCCCAGGACTTGGCTGCTCTAGAGGGCAGGGTCCTTGTCATTTAGCATCTGCAGATCCCTTTCTGCACCAGAACTTTCACATAACAGACACTCAACAGAACTTTGCCAAGTTCACAGATAAAATTCATAATTTCTGATTTGGAGATGGGCAAACACTGTGATCAAAGCCCGTTTGTGAGTGCTTGCCCCTCTCCAGCTGCTGGCCAAGCCCCTCTCTGGCCCACAGAGGCCTGCGTGGGGCCCTCAGCCACAATGCTGGTGGCTGAGCACTCATCACTGTCCATGGTAGCTCTGCTGCCACAACAAGGTCCATTCACTCACTCTATACACATTAAGTATTGACTTGGTGGCTGCTGGGGTGGTAGGAACAAAGACACACTAACACAAGAACCCTACTGCAGAAAGGGGTCTGTGAGCCCACGCTGATCCCCATGGCCTCATTGGTTGCACCCTAGCAGGCATGAGGTGTTGGGGAAGTCCCTCTAGAGAGCCGCTCTGAAGTCCTCTGCTCTACTGAATGTGCTCATCAAGAACTGCACACCTGCACTCCTCTGAATTCCTGTGCATTTTATTTATTCTCTTCCCATGACCCTGATCACTTTCTACCTTGTCCAACTATTTTCTGCAGGCTTGTCTTTTCTTCTGTACTAGGCTTCCAGCTCCTTGAGTCCAGAATCCCAGCCCAGTTTGCCTCCATATCTTTAATAACATCCAGCAAAGGGCCTCGCCCAGGGCAGGTTCTCAGTTTGTATTTGCTGAAAGAAACATGCTTGTTTAGTAGGCATGAGAAATTAAAACCCATCACATTCTAGCAAACTATGATCAATTTAAATTTTTCTGCCAAGCTAAACTAACATGCTGAAATATTAGAGTGGGTAACTTCTGATGATGCAGATAGTCTGTTTGGAAACTACGAAGTGTTGCTTTTCATTACATGTAAGATCCATATTTCCTTCTCATTTTTGCCTGCTTTGTTGTCAAGGTAATAAATCCCACACTTCAAGAGTCTAGGTTATAAACATTCATTTAAAGACCAGAATTGTAAAAATGTTCGTCTATTATATAAATAAGCATTTCATGAATACAGCTACTCACTGCAAACATAATACTACATAGAGAATGCTGTAGGGCAAGATTTTTAAATTCAAATCAATTTAATGAGTCATGGCCAGTATTTTTTTAAATGAGAATACATATAATCTATTAGTTTATTACATTTTCTTTTTTTTTTAATTTTAAATTTTTATTGCATTTTAGGTTTGGGGGTACATGTGCAGAACATGCAAGATAGCTACATAGGTACACTCATGGCAGTGTGTTTTGCTGCCTTCCTCCCCTTCACCCACACTTGGCAAGTTTATTACATTTTCATGGATGAGAATTGTTTTCTGAAATCTTTTTCAGTTAAATGCTGCCATTGAGTGTGTGCATGTTTGTGTGCACGCATACATGTGAATGCCCATATATCCTTTCTGAGTTGCAGACAGAAATGTTACAGCCACATTGTAGGGTTATTTGTCATTGTTTTTGGCTGGCAGGAACCAAACCAACTTCCTACTTTTGGGTAATTATGTGTGGTCAGTCCTGGGGGAGGAAGGAAACCTACACTCCACTAAAGTAGCAAAACGAGGGAGCTCCTCACCCTTTCTTCCCCCTGAGAAAGGGGACCACTGTTGGCTAAATGGATGCTCTCCCTGGGGTCTTTGAATCTGAAGCACATGACCTGAAACTATGATGATGGTGAGACTAGATGAGAGACAGCACACTTGTGGGCAGCAGCTGCAACCAAGAGTGTCAGCAGAGCCATCCACGGAGGCTGTGCTGGGGCCGCAGGAGCACTCTGCCTAGTTTGTTCCCACTGCCCATGCCCAGTGCTCCCTTGCTCTTGTCCACCACCCAGGTATCATCCACGGCCTTCCTTTCCTGCACAAAGTGACCAGAGAAGACTTCTCTTGCTCACAACCAAAAATATCATGCTAAGGAGTCTGGCCGCTATTCTGTAGGAAATGGGAAAACATTGCATATTTTTAAACAAGAAGAATGACATCTGGTGAGGCAGTCCTAGATATGTTGAATTAGAGATCAAAAACAGGTGGGGCAGAATAAATAGCTGGCCATACCAGGCAAAAGAAAAGGACTTGAATTAGGACAAAAAGTGTTCAAGAGGAATCCCTCTAACATGCATAAACTACATTTAAAAGGGGCAGAAGTGTATAGGAGAGCGAATCCAAGAGTATAAGCTGAAAAGATCCAGTGAGGTTAGCACAGAGCACAGCTATGGGTATGGACTCCCTGGACTTGAATCCGGACTTAGAAGTTGGATGCACTTGAGCTGGTTACTTGGTCTATCTGTCCCTCAGTTCTGCCATCTGTAAAATGGGAACACTGATAGTACTTTACTCACAGAGTTGCTTCATCATCAGTTAATTTATGCAAAAGGCTTAGAAGTGTTAGGTACACAGTAAGCACCATGTAACTGTTTCTTAAATTAAAACATTAATAAAAAAACAAAAAGTCCTGTCCATTTGAATCTCTATAACAAAGCTGTTGCTTCAGGTCTAACTTGGGGAGTGAACTCCCAGTGTGTGGCTCTTCTTGAACTATTTTAACTGTACTTTTAGTTGTTTATAGTTCTAGAAGGAAAGGCTTTCACAATAGGGTTGGTGCACAATTGGAGTCTCATCTTTGAATATCTTACATTGCTATTTGTGAATTTATCCACTTCTAAAGTTCAATGGTGCTCTATTATCTAGCATTATTTGGGGACTAAGTGCACCAGATAAACTAATTTTCTAGCAACTGAAGCATATTTAAGAGCCAATGCACTTTAAAGTTTGATGTATGTGAAGAGAAAGCTTTTAAACTTACTGCAGAATGTTCTACTTTCTGAAAGAGTGCATCAAAACTAATCTAATATTTTCATGGTGACCTAAGGTGATCATTTTAAATACTGGTCACTGAATTCAGGCTCTAATAGACTGACAATCTAACAGAGGGATTCATTACTATGATTTAAAGATCTGTTTGTCCCTAAGCTATTTGCTCAAATATGACTGTATCAAAGTCCTTGCATCTCACTTTTAATTTTCCCTGTATCTTTCCCTGCTATTAATTGTTACATCCTGCAACTATCACTATTTCTGCTTCAGAACAGAACTTTTCCTATTTTCTTATCATCTAAAATCACTTTGTAATAAATACTCAAATTCTGTATAAAGCAAAAAGTATACAGTATATAGTATATCCGGGTATACAGTGTATCAACTGTGGTGTAAGCAGAAGACACAAGCCATGAGTAGAAAACTTACACTGTACATTTTGGGAAATCCCCTTAGCCTACCTTCTAAAAACTGTTCCCAGATGTTTACTGTTAAAACAGCTGAGGATGCCAAAAGAACACTGTCATTTTGCTGAGTGATGAGTGACAGCTGACGTGAAGAAAAATAGGTTCTCCCTAAGCCCCAGACACAGGTATAATACAGCCCACTCGGTATCTTCACTACATTCATTTCTAATAACTGCTGTAACAAATTAGCACAACTTACTGGCTCAAGACAACACAAATTTATTATCTTGCAGTTCTGGGGGTCAGAATTTCAACATGGGTCATAAAAAACAAAAATCACAGCATTGGCAGGGCCACATTCTTTCTGGACACTCCAGGAAGAATCTACTTCCATGCCTCTTCCAGCTAGAAGCTAGAGAAATGTATCTCACAAAGTGTACAGAGGTCACCTGCATGCTTAGCTGTGGCTCCTTCCTTCAACTTCAAGGCATGTCATTCCAGCTTCTGTTTTGGTCATCACACCTCCTCCTCTGACTTTGACACTTCTGCCTCCCTCTTACGAGGTCACTTGTGATTTCATTGGACCTACTCAGATAATCCTGGATAATCTCTCCAACTCAATATCCTTACCTTAATCACATGTGCCAAGTCCCTTTTGCCACATGAGGGAACATAGTCACGGGTTCCAGGGACTGGGACATGGACATTTTGGGGGGCCATTATTCTGCCTGACACATCTGCATAGATGTTGACTTGCACAAAGCTAAGCTGCTGCTATTTCCACTCACTCCCACCAACTGTGTCCAAACCTACTCTACCCATGTCTGCCTGCATTTCAGTTGATGGCATGCTCATCCTTCCATTTGCTCAGGGCAAATAACCTGGAGTCACCCTTGACTCCTGTTTCTCTCTCCCATCCCACATGCAACCTGTCATCAAGTTCTATCAGGTATCCTTTTAAAAATAGATCCAGCATCTGACTACTCTCCCAACCTCCATAGCCACCACCATCAAAGCCACCATCTTTCTTCAGTGGGATCCCTGGAACAATGCCCCAAATCCCATCCTGTGGTCTATTATGAACCCTGTAGCCAGAAGGATCTTTTTAATCATGGAAATTAAATCATATCACTCCTCTCTTCAAGCCCCTCCAATGGCTCTTCATCTCACTGAGAATAAGAGCTAAAGTACTTGTGAGAAGCATCCCATCAAAAAAGGCAAGAAAGAGCAGTTTTCCAGGAACTGAATGCAGCTCAGTGTGGCCTGAATAACGACAGTGAAAGGGAATGAGAGATAAGCATGCGCATACGGCAAGGGCTGGCACCCTCCCTACATTACACAGCCTCATCCTATCCTAAGGACTGCAGAAAGCTGCTGACAAGTATTCAGCACAACTGGAGAACAAACATCTCTGCACTTTGGGAACAGATCTCTGGCTGCCATCTGAGGACAGGTTAGAGTGGGCCAGGTAGGAGGAAGGATAAGGACTGGGAGGCTATTGAAGGTGTGCAGAAAAGAGAAGATAATGGTAGCAGAGGGAAAGGAGAGTGAAAATATCTGTGGCTATTTAGGAGGGAGAAGTGTCAAAACTTGGTGATGGCTCAGATGTGAGGTCAAGGGTGACACCCAGGTCCTGACTTAAGTGAATGGACTTGATATATTTAAATAGTTAAAAGAAAAACACTGTCAGCTGGGCACAGTGGCTCATGCCTGTAATCCTAACACTGGGAGGCCGAGGCAGATGGATCACCTGAGGTCAGGAGTTCGAGACCAGCATGGTCACATGGAGAAACCCCATCTCTACTAAAAATACAACAACAACAACAACAAAAAAGTCAGGTGTGGTGGCATGCACCTATAAGCCCAGCTAGCTACTTAGGAGGCTGAGGTAGGAGAATCACTTGAATCCTGGGGATGGAGGTTGCAGTGAGCTGAGATTATGCCACTGCACTCCAGCCTGAGCAACAAGAGTGAAACTCCATCTCAAAACAAAAGAAAAATGAAAAGAAAAATCCTGTCAACCAAGAATCCTATAGCCAGCAAAACTGTCCTTCAAAAATGAGAAGAAAACTGAGACATTCCCAGATAAACTAAAGTCAACGAATTTCATTACCACTGTATCTACCATGCAAGAAATGCTAAAAAGTAGTACAACTGCTATGGAAACCAGTATGAACATTTCTCAAAAAAACTAAAAATAGAACTACCACATGATCCTCCAATCCTACTACTGGGTATACACCCAAAGGATGAAAGCAATAGGTCAAAAGATATCTATACTCCCACATTTACTGCAGCACTATTCACATAACCAAGGCATGAAATCAACCTAAGTATCCATCAACAGATAAATGGATATAGAAAATGTGGTAGATATACACAATGGAATACTATTCAGCCATTAAAAAGAATGAAATAATGTCATTTGCAACAACATGAATGAACCTGGAGGACATTAAGTGAAGTAAGCCAAACACATACAGACAAATACCACATTATGTCACTTATATATGGAATCTAAAAAAGTTGGTCTCATAGCAATAGAGAGTAAAATAGTGGTTATCAGAGGCTGCGGCAATGGGGGCAGAAGAGGATGAGAAGTTCATCAGTGCGTACAAAGTTACAGTTAAGAAATAAGCTCTGGTGTTCTATTGCACAGTAGGGTGACTACAGTTAACCATAATATAGTGTATATTACAAAATAGCTAGAAGAGAAAATTTTGAATGTTCTCACTACAAAAAAATGATCAATGTTTGTTATAGATTGACTAATTGACTAATTGTCCTGATTTGATCATCACATAATTACGAACATAGTGAAATATCACATGGTACCCCATAAATATATACATTATTTATAAAACTTTCAAGAATGAAATCAATAAATGTAAGCCCTATGGAAACCAAAAAGAAACTAACTATATAATATACATAATGAAAATGAGAAGAAGTGAAACTAAAATATTTCACTACAAAAAAACATCAACCAAGCACAAAAGAAGATAGTAACGCACGGAATAAAAACAGAAACAGAAACCAATGGAACAGAACAGAGAATAAAGCCATACATGTACAGCCATCTGATCTTCAATGAAGTCAACAAAGATAAGCAATGGGGAGAGGAGTCTCTATTCAATAAATGGTGCCAGGATAGCTGGCTAGACATACACAGGAGAATGAAACTGGACCCCTACCTTTCTCCAGATAAGAAAAAAAATTAACTCAAGATGGATTAAAGATTCAAAAATAAGACCTTAACCTCTAAGAATCCTAAAAGAAAATCTAGGAAACATCCTCTGTCCCTCAAGAGGGACTTAATTAAACTAAAGAGCTTCTGCAGAGCAAAAGAAACTATCACTAAACAGACAATGAACAGAATAGGAGAATAATAAAATAACAGGTATTAGCAAAGATGTAAAGAAATTGAAACACTTGTGCATTGTTGTTAGGATTATAAAATGGTACAGCTGCTGGAGAAAACAATATGGCAATTCCTCAAAAACTAAAATAAAATTAGAATCACCGTATGATCCAGCAATCCCACTTCTAGGTATATACAAAAAGAACTGAAATCAGAGTCTCAAAAAGATACTGGTATACTTGTCTATATAGCAGTATTAGTCACAATAGCTAAAATGTGAAATCAACCCAAATGTCCCCCTATGGATTAACAGATAAACAAGTGAGATATATACATACAATGAAATATTATTCAGCCTTAAAAAAGAAGGAAATTCTGACACATCCTGAAATATGGAACTTTGAGGACATGACACTAAGAAAAAAAGCCAACGAAAAAGCAAATGTATGATTCCACTTAGATAAGGTACCTAGAGTCATCAAATTCATTGGAAGTAAAATGGTGCTTGCCAGGGGCTGTGGGGAGAGATGGGAAGTTGTTTAATAGGAACAGCTTCAGTCTTGCAAGATCAAAGAGTTCTGGAAATGGATGGTGGTGACAGCTGCACAACAATGTGAATGTACTTAATGTGTGCTTAAAATTTTATGTATCTTTTACCACAATAAAAAAATTTAAATATGAGGAACTAGGACTGGATTATCCAAAGGCCCAGAGGAGCATGGGAAGAATGGCCAAACTGAGTCTTAGAAATGGTCAGGCATAACCCAAGCTGTTAGAAGCGGCCATGAACCACTGAAAATACAATTATTAAGGAAGCAGTCATGAGTGCCTTCCTGGAAGTAGGCAGGTGTGGGACGTGTTCACAGTATGCAATGCTGTGAACATCTCCCTGTTTCTAGTCCATGTGCAGCCATCAAAAACCATCTCTCCTTACCCACCCCCTTCCCCAGTAGCTGGGAAAGGCTGCTCAGACTAGGCAAGTCCTAGTTCCCTCATTCACCTCCTCCTCCCTCGTATATTCTTCCTTTTGTCTCTGAAACCAAACTTCCTGTTCACCCCATCCTCACCCCTCATACTGTCTCCCCAGTAGAAGGCATGAGGTGGCTGCCATTCACCCTTGTCCTCCCTGCCAGCTACCTGTGGGTCCTGTGGACACTTGTAGAGAGGACAGCTGGAGCAGAAGACCCAATGCTCATCAAACTGTGACCCAGATTCATAAACGCCTCCATTCCCATCCCCAACAAGCCAAATCTAAGCCTCTTCATACCTGCACCCTCCTCCTGCTTCGAGTTTGCTGAGGGATATTTTTCTGGGCTTGGGAAGTTGGCAAGGGACTTTGTTAATGAGGCTAATTTTTTATTCAGTGTCTTAGCTGTATGTCTGAAGTATATAAGCTTCCCTAAAATTTCTTCATACATGTATCCCTTATCTAAAAAGGTGTCACTATCTTGGCCTCATTTTCATAAGCTCCTTTCACTGGTTGGCTCTTGCACAAGATAACAATTCATCTGCAAAGGCCCAAATTACTAAGCAGCCATTTTCCCAAGGCTGCCTGGATTCTGTGGCTCTTTCACATACCAACAGCTGACCTGGTGTGCAGAATCTCAGCTCCCAGCACTCCACCAGCTTCACAGATTGTATAAAGCATGCCCAACAGAGCATCTTAAGTTACCAGGGATCAAGATAAATCTCTCTTAGCAGACAGGTCTAAGCCAATGAAACTGTTGAAAAAGAAAGCATTTGCATCTCTTGATTAGAAGCTAGTCCAAAACCCAATTGACTCAAAGTGCAGCCAAGCTGGTTTACAAACAATTGCTTTTGATTACAAGGAAAGCTAAATGAGCAACATCTTCCTGCTGGAAAGAGGCTTGTTCTCATATTAAACTAATATTTTAGACATGAGCTTACATCACTTCAAGCTACATTAAATTCAGGGGGGAAATAGAACTTTATTTCCCCCTTGAATTATTCAAAACCTTCCCTAATTTTTAATGTACATAAATATACTCCCCTTTAATGAAAATGCTCCCGCTGAAGAATGCCTCAGGTCTTTGTCTACTCCAAAGGCAACTCTTCGAATATTTGGTAATTAATGAACTTCTAACATTTTTGCGTTAAAAGGGATAATTACATTTTGTGAAGTAACTGTCTATATTCAGTGAACCCTTTGTACATTCAGTTTACTAAAAGCTTTGTTAGTGGCTCTATATATTTAAATTTCAGTGTTTTTCCTGATCTGTTTGTTCACAAATCCATTTCTCTAATTTGTTTCCTCCAAAATGAATTAATAACTTCTCTAGTATTACAGTAGGGATAGAAATTGAAAGGTAAAGTGATTCCTAAAAGATTATCACTAACAAGTATGACATTTTTGCCTTACAACACATCTGTACAAAATGAATTCTCAGGGAACAGATTTTCAGAAACACAAAGACATTATGACATAGGCAGGTGCATGTATCATTCCTATTGTGCAACTGGAAAAGTTAAAGAATAGCTGAGCTCAAGTCCTAGACATCGTGAAATTCTCCATCATTCTTGCTATGGTATCCTCACATCCCTAACCTAACATAATCCATATACATCCTCACTTCTGTCCCTCCAGTCCCAGAAACAGAAGTTCCCTATATCTGAATTCTTACACTGCTTCTTCCTGTCTCTATCCTAATTGCTAATTATTTCACCTTCTCAACACTGGCTGTAAAATGGGATCACTAAACAATTCTGGTACCTGGGTCCCTCCTCCAGATATTCTGACTTCATTGTTCCAGGGTATGGCCTGGGGTTGAGGATGCTATTGGACAGCCAAGGTAGAAACTCATGCAGGCTCTATCCCCCTAGCCCAGAAGTCACAAACTCACAGCTTGTGTGCTAAAATGGTCCAGTGATATGTGCTTTTTGTTTTCGTTTTTTGGTTAAAAAAAAACCATAAGAACGTTACCATTTTAACCGTTTTTAAGTGCACAGTTCTGCAGCATTAAAGACATTCACATTGTTCTGCAATGAGATGTGTGCTTTTTATGGAAGCACATGTTATTTTAAACGTGTTTATAATTTGGCACATTTCACATAAAAATCCAGATGTGTAGACTCTGATAACAGCCATCTCCCAGAAGCAGTCAGCTGGGATAGGATGGTGGCAGCCCCCTTCAGGCAGGGCATGTGTCTCAGGGTTGGCCTCCACCCCAAAGTTACTTCCAACCTGGTTCCACAGACAGTCTTTACCTTAGTCTGTTAGTAGAGCCAAGCTTCCTCAAGTCTCAAAGTGTCCTGTCTTTTCATCTCATGTCTCTTTCTAGCTGCCCATCCTCCATCTCATTCTCCCTCATCTCCCATTTACTCCTCAAAGCCCTGATATCCAGATTTCTCCCCCTCAATGAAGCTGAAACAGCCCCTGTAAAGACCAGTGGCCTCATTCTGCCACTGTGCAATGCAACTCAAACTTTGGATGTGTTGCATCCTTCAGGAGCCTCTTCCCACACCCTCTGTGTCTCTCCACTCTTCTCCATCTTTCCTCCCAGGGTTGCCTCTTGCCACGGGGAGGGAAGATTTCCTGCACGCTCAAGGCTCACTACCACCTGTAGGCTGACAAGTCCAGATCCAGTGGACAAGTCCAGGGCTCCAGGAGAGTCCAATGGGTCCAACTTTGCGTTCCCAGCTCTGTCACTTAAAACTGTAATTTGGGGCCAGTTATTCAGCCTACACCCCAATATCCTCATCTACAAACTGGGGATAATAACTCTCACTCCAGAACACCATGGGAGTATATGACAATGTACACAAAGCTCTAGACTAGAGCATGGCTGTCCAGCCAACTTTCTGTGAGGATGGAAATGTCCCACATCTGTGCTCTCTAATACAGAAGCCACCAGGTATACGCAGCTACCGAGTACTTGCAATGTGGCTACTGTGACTGAAGACTTAAATTTTTCATTAAATTATTTTAATTGTAATTTAAATAGTTACATGAGACCAGTGGCTCCCTATTCAAAAGTACAGCTCCGAAGTGACAAACACTGAACACACATCAGCAGACACAGCTGTTAATATCGTCACTATTCACAAAGGGAATAGTAATAGTAAGCTCTTCCAGCTCAAGCCTCCATCTAAGACTTGGATCTGTAGGAATAGATCTCAGGTAAACTTGACATCTGGTCCTGTTAGAGGATTCTATGCCTGGGAGAGTAATCAAAATTCATCAGGGGCCACAGTGAACACTGAGGAGTTGTTTTGTCTTAGTTCTTTGCCTCTAGTGAGAAAGCAGGCATGCGGCCACAGTCTCCAGGAGGTAGCATCTTTAACACAACCAAATGGAACCCCAGTTGCTGGGTTTCCCTCTGAGCTCTGAAGCCAGAAGGCCAGTGACGAGCTAGTGTATGCACCAGGGACTCAGCTCTACGCAGCAGGCAAGTTCTTACATCCTGTGTCTGTTAACACCTCTCTGTAAATCACCATCAGCCTCAAGATCAACTCTCATCCAGGTGTGTAATGGATGTCTCCATGTGGATCCCCCATAGGCTGTAATAGCTCCCAATGAAGCCTGCCATCTATACCCAACTCCCAAAGGCCACTGTCCTTCCTGACCTCGTCCTTCCAATCAGCCAAGACTGAGACATCCTAGATGATGCTTTAGACCAAAATAACTTCTCACACTCTT